>JANATG010000004.1:2400000-3127391 GCA_029449235.1 Linnemannia schmuckeri
ACCTGCACGCATAAAAGGAGATCAATGCCCCCTCCTCCTCGGACATCTTTTTCCTCTTTTTTCTCACTCACGCACTCCACTCTGCTCCCCTTTTCTCTCGTTCGTTACACGCTCATTCCTCCTCTCTTTTTCTCATTCACTCCCACACCCATTCCTGTTTCTTTTCTTACACTCGTATATACATACATATATAAATAATGTCTTCTCTTCTCTCAGCAGCAGCAGCACAAGTTGCTGGTCAAGTTAAAATGTAAGTCATCAACCGACTATCCATGCGCGTTGCCTTGTCACTTTCGAGTTACGGGTCAATCTTTTAACAAATTTGAATCTCTCTTTGTATTCTATGTGTAATAGCCATGCCAGAACCTCAGCAAGGGCAGCAGTGGTCCAGTGCCATCGTTACTCGACAGGATCCAACAACTCTTCAACACCCGAACTCAACAAATTTAGTGCCAAAATCACTCAGCCAAAGTCACAGGGAGCTTCCCAGGCCATGTGTAAGTTCCTATTTACTTGCCAGGGTCAGAACAAAGATTTCCTCCTGGCTTGGGCGATGCTCCAAATGAGAGTGAGCAAGAGATAACTTGGTCCAAAGATAGTCAGGGGCCGTTATGTTACCTTTTCTTGTCAACTAAATATCATTTTGTTGTTTACTTCTGATCTGATCCGGTCGTCGTTTAGTGTACGCTACGGGATTGAAGGAGGCCGACATGAGCAAAGCCCAGGTCGGCATCTCCAGTGTGTAAGTGTATAGCCTCTTTTGTTCTTCTCCCCTCTCTCTCTCCACATCGACGTTTATCAAGAGAGGGTCTTGACTGAGTTTCATTAGCGCGTCACAACATGACTCAATTGACTGACCGCCATTATTCTTTTCTTTTTTCTTCTTTCTTTTTCAATCGTTATTACGAAACCGACTCTTTACCTCGCATGTGACGGATATCCAGCTGGTACGAAGGAAATCCCTGCAACATGCATTTGAACGATCTGTCTGCAAAGGTCAAAGAGGGTGTCCAGAAGGCCGGACTTGTCGGCTACCGCTTCAACACCATCGGTGTCAGCGACGGTATCTCCATGGGAACATCCGGTATGAGCTACTCTCTCCAGTCGCGCGATATCATCGCCGACTCCATCGAGACTGTAAGTGTCAAAGACAAGGGATAAAACGGGGAGCTTGATTTGCTTGTTATCTCTTGAATCGTGAAGATGTGTGAGAGAATGTAAATGGGTTATTTAAAGTTCTCTTTTCTTCAATCAAAAGTGACCAATGACTGTCTCCGATCCATCGACTGCACTTTGATCACATTTGAACATATCTGAGTACTAATTCGAGGCAATTCGACACTTATTCAAATAGGTCATGAGCGGACAGTGGTACGACGCCAACATCTCCTTGCCCGGATGCGACAAGAACATGCCCGGATGTCTGATTGCCATGGGTCGCATCAACCGCCCCTCCCTCATGGTCTACGGAGGTACCATCAAGCCCGGTGCATCTGCCTGCAATCAGGGAACCCTCGACATCGTCTCCGCCTTCCAGTCCTACGGATCCTACCTCGCTGGAACCATCACCGAGACCCAGCGTCAGGACATTGTTCGCAATTCTTGCCCCGGTGCCGGAGCCTGCGGTGGAATGTACACTGCCAACACAAGTAAGTTCCTCTTATTTATCTTAGATGATGATTCACAGTAGACCATTTATTTATTGCAGGCTGACTAACAAACATTCTTTATGTTTGCTTGTCAACAAATAGTGGCATCGGCTATTGAGGCGATGGGAATGACTCTTCCTTACAGTTCATCGACCCCCGCCGAGTACCCCGAGAAGCTTCAGGAGTGTTTGGATGCCGGAATGGCGATCCGTAACTTGCTCGAGAACGACATCAAGCCACGTGATATCATGACCCGTCAGGCTTTCGAGAACGCCATGGTTCTTACCATGATCCTAGGAGGCTCCACCAACGCCGTCCTCCACTTGATTGCCATTGCCCGCTCCGTCGACGTCAAGTTGACCATCGATGACTTCCAGAGCGTCAGCTCCCGCGTTCCCCTTTTGGCTGACTTGAAGCCCTCTGGAAAGTACGTCATGGAGGACGTCCACCGTATTGGAGGCACCCCCGCCATCTTGAAGTACCTCCTCGAGGAGGGATTGATCGACGGAAACTGCTTGACCGTCACCGGAAAGACCATGGGCGAGAACTTGAAGAACGTCCCTGGTCTGGTCGAGGGTCAGGATGTCATCTATCCCCTTTCCAAGCCCATCAAGCCCGATGGCCACTTGTGCATCCTTAAGGGTAATCTTGCCCCTCTCGGATCGGTCGCCAAGATCACCGGAAAGGAGGGTCTTTTCTTTGAGGGACCTGCCAACGTCTACGACCACGAGTCGGACATGTTGCGCGGACTGGAGAACGGCGAGATCAAGAAGGGTCAGGTCATCATTATCCGTTACTCTGGCCCTAAGGGAGGCCCCGGTATGCCTGAGATGTTGACCCCTACCTCCGCCATCATGGGAGCTGGACTCGGAAACGATGTTGCTCTTTTGACCGACGGTCGCTTCTCTGGAGGATCCCATGGATTCATCATTGGTCACATCACCCCCGAAGCTCAGGAGGGAGGCCCCATTGGTTTGATCAAGAACGGCGATATTGTCTCGATCGATGCCGATAGCAAGACCATCGACGTTAAGGTTACCGACGAGGAGATGACGGCAAGAAGGGCTGCCTGGGTTGCACCCCCGTATAAGGCCACCCGCGGCACCCTTTACAAGTACATCAAGAACGTCAAGAACGCCAGTGAAGGATGTGTTACCGACGAGTAAACGCTTTCTTTCCTATTTTTCCATTGAATAAACCCTGTACATTTACGATTTCTTGGTCGGCCTTGCGCCTCTACTTTTACTTGGTCGAATGACAGTCACCTTGGCACGTTGCTCGATGGCGTTTTTCTGAATGACACCATCGACAATACCCTGTCGCCCAATCGATAAAAGGCCTTGCCCTGTCCTCCGCTCTTTCTCTCTTTTCTCTCTCTCTTTCTTCAACCTTTCCCACACTCACACAAACGTACCTCCCAACTCACCCGCAACCAAACCCGCAAGGACAACAATCACTTTCCAACTCAGGACATATATCACCAATTAAGAAAAATGACTATCGAAATCCGCCACCCAAGAGTCGAGATCGAGTTCTGCACAGGATGCAAATGGTACCGTACCAAGTTGACAGAAGAACGACTGAATCACAAGACAACAACAGACAGAAGGAAACTACAGCAAATTGTTTGGAGTCTACTGCGAATATACCATACATGGGTCATGATCCCCTGACATCAAATACTTAAATCTTGGCTTCTCATCTTTCTGTCATGGGAAAAATAATAGGCATCTTCGTGCCGGATGGATGGCTCAGGAACTGTTGTTGACTTTTGGAAACACCATCGGAGAACTGGCCTTGATTCCTGGAAAGAGCGCAACCTTCATCGTTCGAGTCAATGGAGGTAAAAAAAAAAAAAAGCTTCACCAAGAACGTAACCACATATTGCTGCCTGTCCCTAGTGCCTCGTCGAGAGCTCGATCTTATGATGATTTAGTAGGGTGCTAATAGCGTTTATCGTTATTATTATGTGTGATGAAAAATGGATAGATGTGGTGTTTGATCGCAAGGATCATGGCCGCTTCCCAGAGATGAAGGAGGTCAAACAATTGGTGCGGACAGTCATTGCACCCGAGATGGGGCTTGGTCATAGTGATAGCAAAGTCAAGTCTGCAGCACCAGCAGACATAACATCAGCAGGAGCATCAGAGACAGGGCAGGGACGTGAGGAGGAGAAGGCAGATGCTGAGGCAGTAACAGTCCCTGCATCAGCCACATCGGGAGCAGCGGTAACGTCACATGTGGACGAGGACGATGAAGATTCTACCGTCCACGATAAGGAGTGCAAGACTTGTCTCTGAATACGTTCGTTCTTTTCTTCTTTTTACTCACCAGCGAATAATAAACGTTTCTATCGACCCCCAAAAAAAACAGGAGCATATTTTCTTGTTTGTGAACTATTAAACAGAAAATGGAAAAAAAAAAACAATCAGACGCGTAAAGTCATCAGTAAACAGCCAGGAACGAAAACTAGAATGCAGGAAAACGCGGCGTAGGAAAAAAAAAAAAAAAAAAAAAAAAACACACACACACACACACTTGAGGGCAAAACCCTCAATTCCCCATGCTTGTTTCTCTTAGGGCTCAACTGGGGATGCGATGCATTGATTCTTTGATAGCTTTTTTACGGGCATAGCATGACATGTTGAAACGAATAACACAACCCCCGTTTCCTCTGTGTTGCTTTTTGTCGAAGAATGTCCAGAAACCACACTAATCCCACTTCATCTCCTCCTCCCTAGGGCACTACTGTACTAATTCATCCCTTACTGCCCCCCTTGAAATATCCGAAGCCCCAATAGATCCATACCGGTAGCTTATTTTGATCCCAATATCATATATCCACAATGGGGTTATTATTATCTCGCCTCCTCCTCCTTCACTCCTATTATGTACTTGCTTCTCTCCTCTTCCATCTCCCTTCCTCCTTTATTCGAGCTCTAAAGCTATATGTCTATTTTAAATAAAATGGGGAGCAGGTGGACAAGAAGGAGGAGTTCCCTAAAAGTGTCCCTTGATTCTCTTCTCCTCTCTCCTCACATTCAGGCCCCAGCTATTGTGTTTGCTATTATCTCTTTCTCATATTCTCCCTGAAAATTTTCGAAAATGCGAGATGCCCGGTGGGGTTGGTTCCTGGTTTTCTAGGAGGTGATGATGGTCATTGATGCTTGCCTACTTGCCCTTCGGTTCCTGAATTTTTAAAAGGCAAGGAGATGGGATACAATTTTCTGAGCGCATGTCCTCCTTTTTTCTCCTCATAAAACAGGTACGGGTAATATATCCATTTTCAACAATGCAAGGAGAAGGGGGAGGAGGCGGAGGCGGAGGCGATTTAAGAATGAAGGGGAGTGGACATTTTTGCCAGCATAAGAGACAAACACAAGGAAAAATGATAGTACATTTACTATGTAAGGTAGCTAGTTAGCCTTTTGAAAAATTAAAGATGGAGAGATGGGTGACCTGGTAAATTAGGGACCCTCGCGAATGCCTTCACTCTTTAGCGTGGATATATATTATCCATACTCAGTGCCGGCAAAGTACAAGGGAGATGACGAAGGGGAAAAGAAGCGAAATAACCCCAAAAATAGATCACGGATATGAAAGAAATAGTTAAACGAGAAGTGAAAAAAAAAATGAGATAACAGGGAAGGGAGAAGAGAACAGGGCTGGTGAGAAGGACTGCAGGGCACAAAATGCAGACCCATGAGGTCTGTCTGTTTGTCTGCTCCCTAATGCAAAACCAATAACCGCGTATGTGCATTTTGGATCTGAATCCCATGCTCATTTCTCTCCCATTTGAAGAAAACGAAAGAAAAAAAGAAATGAGAGCGCGTGAGTGGAAGTGTGAAAGTGAGAGAGAAGAGGAAACTCCTGTGTTCATGCCGGATAGCAACATGCCCTCTCTTTTCTCTCCCCTTTCTGCCGGCTCCATCGGCTACAATAGGCGAACAGAGCTGCATAATGATTGAAGGCGCGGAAACATAAAAAGATAACAGAGAAGAACAGACCAAACTGTGTGAGACTAATTGCATCTTTCCTCTCCTTCTCCGCCCCACAATGACGAGCGAAAACGCTCTCGTTCAGTTGAGGAAACTAGTCCATGCAAAATACGGGAAGGCAGGCAGGTCGGGCAGGGCAGGCAGGAGGCAATTGAGAATTGCAATGCTCTCAAGAAATGGCTCGTTCCAACCATGCTACGTTTGTTGTTATTAGTGTGGTTCGTGCGACGATCGTAAATAGTTTTTTAGCTCTCTAAAAGCGAAAGTGAAGGGCATTGTGCATAGAGGGGAAGCGCAATCATCATTGGTCGAGACACACGTCAAACAAGACAAAATGGAAATTCTAAAGGGATCGTCATTTTCGTGTTCGCGTTTGAAAAATTAACTCGCATACAAAGATTCCTGACCAGACCTTGGTCTTACCTTGCCCTTGAAGCATGTTTTTGAATAGGGAGAGACAGAGGGAAACAAAGATGCGAGCAAAAGATAAATGCCAGATCTCTTCACCTCGTTCTCTCCACTGACCCATATTCTTCCTTTGTCTTGGTCCATTCAACATAGACGCTTACTAGGAATGGGTTGTGGGGAGGAGAAAAAAAACGCGTCAAGGGGAAAACCTTTTGTCTCCAGAGTCACTCAACTCTCATATTATCTAGGTCGGTGTTATACCTTGTGATCATAATGCTCCTATTCAATCAAGAAAACTAACACGCATCTTTGTATGCGTGGTTGCGTACAGCAAAGAGAAGAAGGGTGGTTACGGCTCATCCTAATCATCCCATTCATTCACAGATCGTCACGTCCCATTATATCACCCACCACCATTCGACTAACTAACATGACCCAGAAGGAGGAGAGGGAAAAGGGTCAATCCATGGACTTCACCTTTTTTTTTTGTCGTTCTCTTTCCTTTAATCGTTGTAGAAGAGATCGCGATGCGAAATGCTGAGCTGCGCATGTATGCCGAATGATGTGGAAGAAAGGGGAGATACACATATACCGAATCGCGCTACTGCTGAATGCGCATGAAGGCAAGCTAGGCCGAATCGGATCAATGTTTTTTATGTCTGTTTTGCCAAGTCGCGACAACGGATGGAATGAGCGCGTTACCTCTGTGCTGTGTTACGATAGGTGGACTGTGGAGAACATTTTAACTATCAAAAAAAGGAAAAAGTGACAGGTTCGCCACAGATATGGATCAATAAAAAAAACGAGTTCCCGACCCAACGCGAGAGGGCTAGAGAGGGAGGCAGGACGAGATATGGTTGGGTAGATTATCAGCGTCACAGACTGTCAGGGTGAAAGGGGGTAGCACGAAAAAAAAAAAAAAACTGCTATTGTTAATGTTAGCCCTAGTAAGCCCATAATCCAACCAGCCCTTTCGTCGGAAAAGAAAAAAGAAGAACGGGAGGTAGAAAGGGGATGAGGGAGGTTGTTGTAGGGGGAAAGGAGAATTGACGAGAGGAAGAGGGAAGGAAGGAAGGAGAATGCGTCGTCGGGTAGTTGCTTGCATGACAAATCTTTTCAAGAGAGAGAACCAACCCTCCCTTCCTGCCTTCCTGCACTCACAAGGCAGCAGCCACAGAGAGAGAAAGGGGTGATGGTGGTAGTGGCAGTGAGCTAGACAGGTGGGTAGGTAGACAAGGAGCAAGGAAGGTGCCTTTTGGCCATGCGTGTCTGCCCTGTCTTTTCTCGAGGGTGAAAAAGACAATATGCGCGCCAAAGGCAAGAAAGAAAAAATCAAGGTAATAGTAACTAAAATCTGCTACTCCGCCCATACCTTTGTTGTCTGACTAATGTTGGATAGAGTATTGATCGTAAAAAAAATAACGAGGTGAACAAGTCAGTGAGAATGGGAAAAAAAAAAAAAAAAAAAAAAAAAGAGAGGATGTGATAAAAGAGGGTACTGTACGAATAAGAAAATGCGGGAGGGCGCGTTCTTGTTGCCGAAAATGAGAATGAGGATGAAAGAGAGAGGGATGGATAGATAGACAGTACCCGTCTCCATCTGGCAGTGGCAGTTCAACGATAGAGATATGTCGCGTCTAGTTCGCGGGAAGGACACGGTTTAGTTTTGGCCACTGATCTGATCACCATTTCTTATTTGTCAGGCTCGTAATTCATAGTCCGCTTGACTCTTCCTCTTCCTCCTCATCTTCCCGTCCGCCCCTTGTTTTTCTTTTCCTATCATCGTCGTTACTTGTCTGTTTGTCTGCTTGCCTTCTTGTCCGTTAATCGTATCGTTGGAGATACTCTTGGATTCTTTCAAAAGAATTACCTCCCTGTGGTACAAACGGCGCTGAAAATAAAAATAAAACAAACGATGGCAACAACAGCAACAATAAACAAAAAAGAACCCCGCCTCTCCTCCTCTTCCTCTTCTTCGTTCACCTCCTCTCCTTTTTTTCTCTCATCTGAAAAGGCGCGCGTTCTAGGATCAGATGGTCAACAAGACAAGGCCAACAAAAAAAACAAAACTCATTCTCGTCGGCCGTGTTCTTTGAGAACGCGATAAAAGTATACGAATGAATCTTCCGTGTGTCTGTCTGTCTGTTCGTCCGTCCATCCATTCCTCCTTTGGTCGGGACCTCTCCCTGTTCTTTGTTGTTTGTTTGTCCCTTTGAGGGCCACCACCTCCTCTCTTCCTCCGCCTTTCCTTGTCTTGGTTCTCCTCCTACTCCTCCTATTGCTCCTACTTCTCGTCGTTGATTTCCTCCTAGCTTTTGTTCTTCTCCTATGTTCCTAGCTCTCCTTTTGCTCTGTGTCCGCCCCCAAAAGCCATCAGGCTCAATTTCATCTGCCTCCTTCGTGTGGGGTTCTAAACCATTCGGTTTTTATTCTTCTTGCTACAGCAACATAAACCCAGTTTTGAAAAGAAAAAAAAAATACACTCTTTGATCCATTATATCTGCACTTAGTATTCTTCCTATTGTTTGTGTTGTTCGTTCGATTGCGCTGTATCTCGATTACTGCGCTGAGAGAAAGGCAGTAAATAATGAAGAACCTTGACACGTTGTTTTTTTACTGCGTTATGCCTTTTGTTTGCCAAAAAAATCGTCAATTGTAATGTATTCTGTGCAACCCGAGGGCGAGGAATGTGGCCAACGCAAAAAAAAAAAAAAAAAAAAAAAAAAGTGTCCAGTTTTTTTCGTGCGCATGTTGTTGCAGAAACTACATTACTCTGGACAGAGCGAGTATGGTATGCTGTTACCTTAGGTTGAGGTCACCTGTTGCCTCTATTTCCATCGCCTTTCTCACTACCAAGACGGAGCCCTATAGGTGCAGCAGCAAGCGGCAAGGCAAGTAAGGGAAGGGGGTGGAACGATCGTCGCGACAAACCATCCCGGCAAACCCGACAAGTGTGCCTCTTGACCCTCTTTGCCTTGATTTGCCTTTTTGCTGTAATTCATCCCCCCTCTTTCTTCCCCTCGTTTTTTTTGTCTTTTACAACCACGACCAAGGTTTTTGTCCCCCTCCAAACAAAAAAAAACTACAATCGATATGTAGGATCCCAGGCAAAGACGAGTAAAAAAGAGAGAGAGAGAGGACAAAGAGAGAGTCTAGTTGGAGATGGCTAGGTGCAGCAAAAGACAAGAAGAGGAACTCCTGAGATAGGCTGGCTGAGACAGAGAAAAAATGGGGGAGGAGAGGAGGAGGATGGGCTGGTGCGCGCGCGCAAAGGGCGATTGAGTGAGGTCAGAGAGGTGAAGGCGACCGCATCCTTCGTTTGCGAGGAGAGACTGTGGATGCGGGTTGATGCTGCTGTAGTACGTTTGTTTTGTACTGTATGTTGACCATGGTTGGTTGGACTGATGCTTGATCGCCTGTTTGTTTGTTTTGTTTGTTCGCTCCACTGTACTGTACTGTACTGTTTTTCTTTCTTTGGCCCCTTGATCTTTTTTGTTGTTCATTGATGACAGAGAGGATTAGCCATTGAATAAACTAGATATCCATCCCCATTCAATTCAGTTAGGCCTATTCACTCCCTCCTTTATTCTTTTCTCTCTTTCTCTCTCTCTTTACTCCCTTATTTTTTTTTCTCTCGCGCCTCTCTCTCTCACTCCTTCTAATCCTCGCTTGCTCTCGTTGTTCTCTCGCTCACTTCACACTTCCATTGAGGGCAATACTCTTCTCTTCTGTCTTTTGTATTTTGTTTATTGTCCGTGGCTGGATCTCCCCTCCTTCTTCTCTCCCTAATATCGGGAGGATTGAATACAAACACCAAAGAAAAGTCAGTTGAACTGACAGCTGGCGATTCATTCATTCGAATCTTTTTATTCATAATGGTTCATGCGCACTCATTACCTGATAGATAGACCCATGGGCAATGGACAAATACCTCGTTGAGACACGGCGCGACAATGGCAACAATAACCAGAAGAATAAAAGAGGAGGTGTGCCATGGAGACTGTTGTCCATGCCACTCTTGTGGCCCTTGTTCATGCCACTACTTTACTGCCCCATTGTCGGCAACAGTCCATTGCATTCTTGTTTTCTTTTGTTTGTTTGATATTTACTGTACTTTGTGCTGCTTTGGTATCGCTTTACTCGCCACCCTTTTTTTTTGTGCCCTGCCATTTTTTTCTCCTCTTGTCTCTATCCCCCTAATTCGATGCCCATGCTTGTCTCCAAATGGGTACCGAGAGTGAGCATGTAGAAGGAACGAAAGGGTAAAAAATAGAGAGAAAGAGAGGCGAGCAAACGATGGATACCATTGGGATGAGGAAGGTACCCTTTTGTTTGTTGTTTGTTGTTTGTTGTTTATCGATGCTGCTTTTTTCTGTTGACATGGGCGGATGCGACATGTATGTATGCACCTACCCCCCCTCGACCTCCAAGTCAGTTACTTCTATGTACAGTACAGGACAAATGTCGATTCAACTAACGAGAAAGTGAGAGATAACCCCTTCTCTTTCTCTTCCCTCCCTTTTAGCAGCCAATCCCCATCCGCGGTGCAATTGTCCATCCAACACAAACAGCACGAACAATTACGCGCCGACAGAAAGAGTACATGTACTCTATACAAAGAATGGGGCCCGTTGATCACTTTTCTTTTGACTTGGGCGTATAAGAGGACGGGATGAACACCAAAATGCCCCCCCTTTTTCGCCATACTCTCACCTCTCATTCGCTTCTTTTCTCTCTTCTCTTTTTTTCGCTTCTCTCTTCGCTATCAACACCCCCCCTTCTCTCTTTCTATTTCTCCTTCGCCTTCGTCTTTCTCGCATTCACCCTCCATCTCGTCTTACTCGTCGTTCTCTATATCTCTCTCCTTTAGTTCACTCTCCTCTTTTCACTGTACCAATCAATCTCTATCCATCCTCTATCAATTCGCGATTGCCTCTCTTTCTCACTTTCTCTCTTTCTCCTCTCGACAACATCCACAGTACCCCCCTTGTACTTTTTTTGCGGTGCAGAAGCAAGACTGAATCATCGTTATTCCTCGTTCCATTTAAATACCGTGCACCTTCTCCCACTTTTTTTTTTTCACTTTCAATATTCAACAGCACCAAAAAAAACACCCGTTCCTAACGTGCATTTTTAACACGTCCTCCACTCTTAATTCCAACATTTACAGAAACCTTGCCCTCCCTCTCCCCCTGGTTTATTCCTTTTTATCTTGCCCTGTAGATATATCCTACCTAAATTTCGTTTCACCTTTTGTTTGTTTCCTATATAGTCCTCGTGCGTTTTCCCTTTAATTGCTTATCGATCGCCTTTTGTGCTTTTTTCCTTTTCTTTTTCTTTCGCACAGCATTGCATCCACTTTTTCTAACACACTCAATTGCTGTTTATTGTCTTTTAATTTCCTGAACAAGGATATCCAAAACTATCAAAAAAACACGGTTGCTCTTCTTTTTCTCCTATATATTGCCCAATCTCACCCACTCTCTTTTTCTCTTATTCTTTTCTCACATCCCCCTTCTGCTCCTCATTATTTGTCGCGTTGGCTCAGCTCGCCCTGAACCGTCTCCTTCTCTTCGCACTCTTCTGCTCCGAGCTCAACAGCCTCCTATACCCCATTGTCGCCTCGTTTTTTTTATTTATATACCACGGCCATCCTTTTTTCCTTCTTGTCTCGTCTACTACACCTCACCCTCCCACCATCCTCCTCTTCCTTGCCCCTTCTCCTTTCCTCTCCTCTCCACGCCTTCCGCATCCTGTCCTGCTGAATAATACTCTCTACAGCCCTCTCTCCATCTTTGCTTTATCCTGGCCCCTTTTCCGTTAATAACCTTTTATAATTGGCCTCGACCCGTCTTCTTTAATCCTTTCTTCCAGCCTTTTCCTTTTTCCATTGGTCATACTTGTCATTCTTTCTTGTCTTCCTTTTCGCCTCCCTCCCTCTCCTTCTCACCCCTCCTCCGTCACACTTTTCGCTTTTTTTTTAAACCTCCTCGTTATTCGATATAGCCCGCAACCCCTCTCTCTTCGCTTTCCTTGCCTTTGACACTTTTCCTCCATTCCCGTACACACATACGACTCTAATACACCCGCCAACATGACAGGATCAAAGTCAGTCAACCCTCTGCCCTACTCTGACTTCCGGAGCGACACTGGTGAGTAGGAGTGAAGGATGGAACCAAAAAGGCTCACTTAGACAACCTAATTGCAACACATGGCTACTACGGCACTATGCACTGTGGTTTGTGCTTAATTGCCTTTGAGTGGTGGTACGAATCACAATGCGACTGAGATCTGGCTTTTTCTTTGTTTGTTCTTGTCTTCGTTACTCATATTTTGTTCCTTTTTTTGCTTCCTTTTGTCTTGCTTAATTGTTGCTTTGTTCCTGAATGATGATGAATAGCTACTGCGCCAACACCTGAAATGTTTGCAGCGATGATGAAGACGTCTCTTGGAGACGATGTCTATAACGAGGACGACTCCGTCAAGAAGCTCGAACGATATGTGGCCACGCTCTGTGGCCACGAGGCTGCTCTTTTCTGCTCATCTGGCACTATGGTAAGTACAGTAGACCATAGACCACAACAATGGACAATGAACAATTGAAAGAAAAAAAATATGCAAGGGTATAACAATGGCTCTTTTCTAAGATATCTTTATTTCTCTTTTGCCCTGGTTATTGAACCCTACATTAACAACCACACATCCATCTAGACAAACCAATTGGCTCACCGTGTGCATCTGTCCAACCCACCACAGTCGGCCATGGTTGATATTCGATCCCACGTCTTCAACTATGAGGCCGGTGGCATCTCATTCCATTCTCAAGCTGCCGTCTACCCTATCATGCCCTCGAACAACAAGTACCTCACTGCTGAGGATGTCGCCTCAAGACTGGTTCTCGACGTCGATGTCCACTATGCCCCCACCCGAGTTATCTCGCTCGAGAACACCCTCAACGGTACCATCATGCCCATTGAGGAGATGGAGCGCATCCGTATCCTCACCAAAGAGCATGACATCAAGCTTCATCTCGACGGTGCTCGTCTCTGGCATGCCAGCATTGCTACTGGTATCTCGATGAAGGAGTACTGCAGCCACTTTGACACTGTCTCCCTCTGCCTCTCAAAGGGCATTGGTGCCCCCATTGGCTCGATTTTGGTCGGCAGCGAGGTGACCATCAAGAAGGCTAGGCATTTCCGTCTGCTTTTCGGTGGTGGCTGGAGACAGGCTGGTCTTTTGGCCGAGGCCGCTCTCTGGGGTATCAAGAATAACTGGCCCACGATGGAGGATACCCACCGTCGTGCAAAGTGGCTTGAGCGCGTCTTCCTTCAAGTAGGATGTCAGGTCACCAATCCTGTTGACACCAACATGGTCTGGGTCGACACAACGAATGCGGGCTTCACAGTAGACGACTTGATAGTTGAGCTCGCTAAGGAGGGGATTAAGATTAGTGGAAGTGGTTGTCAAGCGCGTGTGGTTTTGCATTACCAAATCTCTGACGAGGCAGTCCAGCAGTTTATTGAGGTCCTCCGCAAGATGGCCCACTCCTCGCGCATGAAGGTCAATGTCGATCTCATCAAGACCTCAATGCTAGAGCACCCACATAGCATCTATGATGACGAACACAACAAGACGACTCTCCCCTCTCCTCCTCTCTCACCCGACAGCCCTATTCTCGGACAGATCCAGACCCTCCCCGAGGACCATTCTACGAAGGTGGATCAGCAGCCCGAGAAGAAGGTCAACGATTTAGATGCAGAGTACGAGGTCCTGCCACACTCCAGTATACAGAGCGGACCTGACATGAAGCGGTGTCTGTTCGAAGAAAGCACCGAGCCTACCTTTGATGCCACCGAACCGTACCAGCCAACGTCTCGCCGCTCGACACCACGGCCCATGAGCGCATCCTACTATGAACCCGAGCAGATGAAGGCCCGAGTCCGCGAAGTCGAGCAAGCATTTGGTATGCGCAAGAGCTTTAGCGTAAACCTATTGGAGGACGGCGAGAACGCATCCGGAGATGATCGTGCCTCCTCACCACGGATGATTCGGACGACTCAGTCTCTAGATCTTCAAGAGATTGAGGCACGAGCAGTAGTAGAACAGCTGGCTGCAGCTGAGTCACAGCGACCCCAAACAGCCGTCTCAGCAGGCGAAAAGAAGAAGGTGAACAAGATCCAGTACCGCCTAGCTCACAATCCTGCCAGCAAAGCCTTTAAGCGCGCCAGTGTCCGGATCGTTCGCTGGGGTAGCTTTTTGAACCGTGAAGCATAATTTCTTTCACATATTAAAATCTTTAAACTAAAAAATAGACAAAAAAAACTAATCACACCTTTACGCAATACCCTTTCTAAACACTTGTGGTTTACTTGTAGTCATGATGCACTTGTTCTATGTACTTGTATAAAAAAAGGCCCATCTCAGTCGTTTTCTATCTTCAAAATTAAAAAAACACCATCTCGTTCCTGTAGGAAAGATGTGAGCTCGCTTCTTTGGCCCGTGTCGACATGGTGAGTGAGCAGTGATAAAAAAAAACACAATGCAATGCCACGGCTCTCGCTTTTTTTTTTTTTTTTTTTTTTTGTTGTGATCAGAGAACACCCTTCCTCTTTCTCTTCCGTCAGATGAAACCTTGCATGACGCATGTGGCCGATGGCTTGAGCCAGCGAATACACGCCCTCATGGCCCCTATCGATCTTTCGCTTGTCTTTTTTTTCCTTTGCTTTGCCTTTTTTTAGGCAGTTGAAGTACAGAGGAGTACATAGACTAACAGACCATCCAGGCCCGCTTACTTACTCACTCGCTCGTCCGCATGCTCATGCCCATGTCCATGCACACACCACCGGACTATCCCCACGCTCTTTTTTTTTTCCTTCCAACGGAACGAGCGGACATTTTTTTTTTAATCCTTTTTTTTTTTGCATGAATGACGCAGGGGTATGGGAACTGAACCCAACGCCCAAAAAAAACAACAAAATAGAAAAAAAAAAAAGTGTTGGCGGATAGGGGATGCATACGACAGGGAGAAGGGAGCAGTTGCGAAATAGACCTACCATGTCCCCCCTCCCCCCTATTCCTCCTTCTCTATATCATGCTATTTTCGCGCACTTTTTAAAAAGACAAGCGCAGTAGGCAGTAATACGCCACAAACGGATAAAAAGGCACATCAAGACAAACAAGGCAGAAAGATATACGTCGGAAGGGATGGAAGGATGGTAAAAAACACGAAGAAAAACAAACAGAGACAAATAGAACATACAAAACAACAAGCAAGTAAACAACCAGAAACCAACGAACATGCATAATGCGCACGGTCAAAATGTCAAAAAAAGGCACAAACGACAAACAAAAGTAGACAGCTTCCAAGGTCAAGGTTAGGGCTTGTTATTCAGATTGTAATATCTTATGTTTGATCTCATATCTCCAATACACTATGAGAAACTATGAGGAGGCACCAAAAACAAACTAGGGAAGTACAACATGGAAGAATAGAGAAAATAAAGCAGAGAAAAACGGAGACAGAGAGAAGCAAGGAAAGGAAGAAGGGAGGAAGAGGGGTGATTACCATAGTTTGCGGGAAAATGGAACAAGAGAAATAGAACAAGGGGTGTTTTGAGAAGGAGGAAGGGGAGAAAAAGTGGAGGAGGAGGAGGAAGAGAAAACATGAATGGTCTATGGATGAAGTTACTGCAGAACTTAGGAGGTGGGCGGATAGGCAGACAGACGGACAGATAGATAGACAGTATCAGTATTTTATCGTCATGTTTTGTAGCTGTTTGACTTTCGTCCCTGTCGACTTACTCCAGCGAACTTTGTTCGTGTTCAATCCAATTTACCAACAGGAGAGCACAAAGCAAGGTGGAGGAACCCTTCCATGAAGGGGTAACAATAGGAGAGGAAGGAGAATAAAGGGAGACTGTGGATGCTAAAGGGATGAAGAATTTTCGTTCTGTGGAACAACACCGTTTAGCCCCTCCTCTCTCTTTTTTTTTTTTTTTGTGCGAGCTATCCATTCATTCCTTGCCATTGTCCTTCCTGTCAATTAGCCCTTTCCTTTTTGTTTCTTTCCTTGCCCCCTTGGTTGGGGGTTTCTCTCGTTAGTTTTCTCCTCAAAAACTTTCTTTCTTCCCGTTGCCTTTTGCCCCTTTGGACATAACACACCATAGGGACATAGAGACATCAAGGTGAACCGTGCATAGAGTCAACTGAATGTTTGCATCGACCCTTGGGAGGAACTAGAAAGTTTAGGCAAGCGAGAAGAGGGGAAGGAAAACAGACAAACAAACAAAGCAAAAATAATGCCCCTCCTTTCTGTGTTTCATGATATTGCATTATTGGACTTGCCATCCAGGACGGTGAAGCGTTCTCCAAGAATGTAGTTACTCCAGGGACAGAGAGAAGGAAAGTAAGGCAAGTCAGCAAAGAGAGAGGAGGTGAGAGAAGAGGAGGGATGGGAGGAAGTTCAAGGGTGGTTATGAGTATGGTGTAGGAACAAGTAAGTTTATAATGTTTTCCGAGGATGACTGAATAATGGGGAGTTGAAGATGAGGTTAGTACTTCGCCGGTCTACAGGCGGCGTAGACAAACACGCGTTCGACCTATTGAACTAAGTTTACGTTCAACACGTCACAGAAGGCAGGGAACGGTCGCATGTTCTTCGCGCAACAGAGTTTCAACCCCCTACGAAGAAGGAACACTACTTTTTTTTTTGAAAGTACACACGCACACCTACACGCTCGATCGCCTCGGAAAGACAGGTAACAACGCATGGGACACAAACAGCGATGGTCGAAGCAAAGGACATGGAAAACGGGAGCATAGAGTGTTACAAACCACTTTGCAGGATTGAGATAGAGCACGGTCCATAGGAGATCTGGATCCAAAAATCGATCTAGGAACACTTTCTCACTCATGTGTACTACCTCCACACGTTACTTGTTCATGCAATCAGGGTCGCCGCCATGAGAGAACTGCCACAGAAGGAAGCCAACTTGTTCAAGCAAATCTTGGTAAGGAGAGGTTTTCGAACGACGAGAACTTTTGCAATGTGAGGTCTGTCCACTTTGACCTTCGGTCGGCGGCAGACTCGATCAGATCAAGTGTGTCCTAACCGATTTTTTTTTGTTCTTTTTGTCCTTCACTGGTCGGTCCAACTATTGAGTAGAAATGCTATGAGAACAAGCAGTACAAGAAGGGATTCAAGGGAGCAGAGCAGATCTTGAAAAAGTTCCCCGAGCACGGAGGTAAAACAGTAAATCGAAACAACAAAACCGATATCGGGAGCAGAGTGCAAGAAACATACTGCTACTCAGTAATGCCATTGACATCAATGACAAACTAAAGCCAATGCTGATTTTTTTTTCTTTTCCTATTGATTACTGTTAGAAACTTTGGCCCTGAAGGGGTTGTTCCTTAACCATTTGGACAAGAAGGAGGAGGCATACGAGTTTGTCAAGAAGGGTCTTCGCCACGACTTGCGAAGCCATGTCTGTAAGTCGAAGGTCAACACACATCCTCAGGAATCACAGTTGAGAGCAAAAAAGCAAAAACCAGGACGGGACGAAGGGGGGCATGTGCGTTCATGGAAGACGCCTTACTAACGTCTGGAATATCGACAATCGGCCACCTTTCTCATCTATCCTCGTCATTTTTAGGCTGGCACGTTTTTGGACTTTTGTACCGTTCGGATAAGAACTACGAGGAGGCTTTGAAATGCTACTCTCAGGCTCTCAAGATTGATAAGGTAACGACCCCGATAACTAGTTCAGTTTGTTTTGTTCTCCATTCTTCTCCTTTTCGTAGATCAAGGAGTTGGAGTGTACCATCTCAATCAGTTGCCTCTAACACGTTACATTGTTTGAAACGATCGTTGTATTATAGGAGAACCTCCAAATTTTGCGCGATTACTCCTTGCTTCAGGTTCAGACTAGAAACTACGAGGGCTTTGCAGAGACTCGTCATATCTTGCTCGAGTTGCGTCCTCAGAACAGGCAATTCTGGATCGGTTTGGCTATTGCTTACCACATGATGGGCAAGCCTGATCTAGGAATCAAGGTCTTGACCACTTATGAGGAGACCCTCAAGGTGAGCATCTGTTTTTTTATTCGCATGGACCAGGAAACCCGAGCTTTATGGATGCAAAGGACCACAAGATCTAATGCCAATAGTTTGATTATAAATCCGTAGGACATCCCCACCAAGCCTGACTATGAGCACAGCGAGATGTTGCTGTACCACAACTCGATGCTGGAGGAGACTGGCGACATTCAGGCAGCATTGGAACATTTGGACACGATCGAGAAGCACGTTTGCGACCGCAACGCTCTTCGGGAGAAGCGCGCCAAGTACTTTTTAACTCTTGGACGTCAGGATGATGCCGAGAAGGCTTACAGAGGCTTGATTGCCCACAACCCCGACAACTTTGCCTACTTTGACGGTCTTCGCAAGAGCATTGGACTTGGTCACGATAACCTGTCTGCCGAGGAGGAGGCCAGGCTTCTGGATCTCTTCAAGGAGCTTCAGAAGGAGTACCCTCGTTCGAACGCAGCCAAGCGTCTTCCTCTGCGCTACGCCACTGGAGATGCCTTTGTCAAGGTTGCTGACGAGTACATGCGCAACAACCTCAGGAAGGGTGTCCCTTCACTCTTTGTCAACATGAAGACTCTCTACACCATCAAGGAAAAGGCTCAGGCTGTCGAGAAGTTGGCTCTCGGCTATCTTACTGCCCTGGACAAGACCAAGGGCTTTGACAACTCTGGTATGCACTCTGCAAATCTGTTAAAAAATTGTTGGAAGTGTTTACAGGTATGACACGAGATCATTGAGTTGGACTACTAATACCCATAATCCGCCTCTGTCTTCCGCCTGATAGGATCGACTGTTGAGCCACCAACTGCTCTCCTCTGGACCTTGTACTTTGTCGCTCAGCACTACGACTTCAAGCGCCAGTCGAACGAGGCTTTGACCCACATCAACCGCGCTATTGAGCACACGCCTACACTTGTGGAGCTTCACATGACCAAGGGACGCATTCTCAAGCACGCCGGCGACTATGTAGAAGCGATGAATGTCTTGAACGAGGCTCGCGAGCTGGACTTGCAGGATCGCTTCATCAATTCCAAGTGCTCTAAGTACATGCTCCGTGCTGACAAGATGGCTGAGGCTGAGAAGACTGTCGTCATGTTTGCACGCGCAGATATTGCTGACCCCTTGAACGATCTGGTCGACATGCAGGCCATGTGGTTTATTCTTGAGGCTGGTGAGAGTCACCTTCGTCAGAACCAGCTCGGACGCGCCCTGAAGCGTTTCCATCAAGTCGAGAAGGTACAGTGAAAGAAGGGCTTTTTCACATTTCACATTAGCTAATTATTGCGAGGCTCAGTGTGTAGGGTCCTCGACTAATGCTATTTTATTTTTGGTGGCGTCACATTATTAGCTTTTCGCCGACTTTACTGAGGATCAGTTCGATTTCCATATGTACTGTCTCCGCAAGATGACCTTGAGGGCCTACATCTCGTAAGTCAACGCTGCTTCCTTTTTTTTTTTAATATGTTTTTTTCGTACTTGTCATTCGTGAAACGATATTCACATTTCCTAACCAACTTACAATATTTCTATGGTGGAAATGTAGGCTGTTGAAGCTGGAGGATCAGTTGAGGTCACACCAGTACTTTGTCCGCGCTGCCCAGAACGCTGTCCAATGCTACATCACCCTGTTCGACAAGCCCGAGGGCGCCGACTCGGAGGAGATGGAGGGCATGACCGAGGCCGAGAAGAAGAAGTTCCGCAACAAGCAGCGCAAGGCCGAGCTCAAGGCTCAAAAGGAAGCCGAGGAGAAGAAGGCCCAGGCTGTCCAGGAGATCGCCAAGAAGGGCGGAAAGGTCGATGAGGATCCTGAGGGGCTCAAGTACACCAAGACTGAGGATCCCCTGGGCGAGGCACTCAAATTCTTGAAGCCTCTTCAGGAGCTTGCTGCTGACCGTATCGAGACTCATCTTATGGGTTTTGAGCTTTACATCCGCAAGAGTAAGTCTGTCATTGATATCTTACTGCCACTAACTATTTGTCTTTATAATTTTATTATTTTTTGGAACTAACCATAACGCTCTTTCTTGACATGGTACAAAAACACGTAGACAAACTGCTGTTGGCGCTGAAGTCGTTGCTGAAGGCAATCAAGATTGATGCCAACAACGCAACCCTCCACGAGCAGCTCGTCCGTTTCGCGCTCGCAGTCCACAAGGCCGGTGCTTCTCTCAAGCCCACCGTCAAGTCTGTGATCGACAAGCATTGGGACACTCTCTTCCAAGGAAAGGGCAAAGATCTTAAGGCTTTCACTGCGGGCTTCTTGGAGAATTCCAAGACCCTCGGCTCTGTGCCCCATCTGATCTCGGCCGCGATTGCAGTCTCGTTGATCGAACCTGGTACCGAGAAATCCAAGGCTGAGGCTGAGGCTATTATTTTCTTGATCACCAATGAGAAGTATTCGGACACACGGTCGTTGGAGAATGTATTGGTTGCGCAAAAGACGCTCAAGAGCTTGAGGTCAAGTCGGGTCCAGGAGTTTAGAACAAAGGCTGCAACGTGGTTCCCCAAGGCCACCGTCTTTCAGTCTTAGATAAATTGAATGCCGTTATCCACTAGAGTATTTATTTTGTTATTTTATTGTGTGCGCTGGTATGTAAAGGATCGAAAGAATGTCTATTTGAGTTTGGAAAAGGATTGCTGGAGTTGCTCCAACACCTTGACCAGCTGCTCGTTCTCGCCCTTCAGAGACTCGTTTTGTTTCTAGATAATTCAATGTGAACCCATTTGAAAGGGGGAGATGGTAAGCACAGTGGACCAACAATACTTTTCAGATCCAAAAGCATTCCTAAATGCCCGCCTTTGACGAGTTCATACCTGAAGCTCGGAGAGTTCATTGGAGACTTTAGCAACATCCTTCGACGACACCGCTGGTCCAGTAGGCTTTTTCGCTACTCCTGCAGAGGCCTTCTCAGCCTGCAAGGTCAACTCGGCGATCCTGTCAGTATACGACTTTGTCCTGGTCTGCAGGTCCGTCTCCTGCTGGGCCCTCAAGTTTTCAACATCACGGTGGTGGGTCGTCATCAAGGACGAGAACTTCGTCTCGTGCGATTCTGCCTGCTGGTCATGGGTGGCACGCAGCTTGTCTAGGTTGTTCTTTGATTCTGCCTGCAGGCGGTCAATCTTCGAGCTATGGTCCCGTTGCAACGCCTGAATCGCCTCCGCATGTTTCTATGTTTTCAAAATTATTCATATGGCGCTCCATGTTAGAGATATATAACACTTTGTCAAGTATCATTAAACTTGAAGTGGTAAATGAGAAAGAAGAAAAAGCAAACCTTATGCAGATCGGATTCCTTAGCAAGGGCGGACCCGCGGACTTTGTCGCGCTCAGACCGGGCAGCTTCAAGATCGGAGCGCAAGGCCTGGATAGCCTTTGTCAGCGAGTCCTCTTGTTCTCTCCAGGCGGCATCTGTTTTCGCGATTGCGTCTTTCAGTGCCTTTTCCTGTGTTGCCTTCTCGTTCGCCAACAGCGTGGCGTGTCCAACCTGCAGTGCCTATAAATGATAGATTAAAGAAAGTTAGCTACGCATTCATATTTACCCAAAGGCCGCAAATTGACGAGGCATAAACACAACTTTGAGGTCACAAGACAAAAATAAGAGAGACTTACTCCGCCGCTGTCGCCGTTTTCATGGCTAAGAGTAAGGGCTTCCATGGACGCCTTGACAGCACCAATCTGCTGCTCAACATTCGCCCTTGTATCCCTCAATGCATCCTCATGCTCCTGCTTCTTCCTCTTCAACGTCTGCACAGCCTCTCTGGCTTGCTCCTCAGCCCTCGACAACCGATCCTCCAACTTCTCCATCCGCTCCTCATGTGCAGTTCGAAGCTGGTCCATCTTGGTTTCTTGCTCCTTGTTCTGTGCATCCTGGTCTCGCTCAAACTCGGTCTCGACCCGCTCAAGCGCCTCCTGGACTTGTTCGTTTGCAGCATTTTCCAGTTCCCGAACCCGGTTCTCGTGTTCGACAATCAGTTCTGCTATCCGGGTCTCGTAACTGGCTTCGAGCTCGCGCATGGACTTGTCCTGCTTGCCTTGCGTCTCGCCCACAAACGCTGCGAATTTCTTTTGAACTGCATCCAGCTCCTGTTGCACCTTGTTCTAATAGGTTCAATAGGAAATAATGTGCGAAAGCGTGAGTGTGCCAAGATCTTGTTTCCATAATACTGCATATTATGACTGTAAAAATGGAACGACATGTACCTTGGTGGTGGTCTCAAGCGTGGAGACCTCAGCCGAATGTTTATCCTTGCGCTTGGTTACTTCATCCTTATGAGCCTTCTTCAAGGCCTCGGTCTCGGCCTCGGCATTCGCTTGAATTGAAGCAATCGTAGCCTTATGGCTGGCATGCAGTTCCTTGATCTTTGCGTCCAATTCCTGAACACGGGCCTTGTGCTGCGAAGTACGAGTCGAAAGGTCGTTCTGGTGCTTGTTCTGAAGGGTAGCGACAAAGCTGTTGTGATCCTTCTGTGACTTTGTCGAAAGTTCCGCCAGGGCCCGGACGTGACGTTCCTGAAGCAAGTCAATCATATTTCCCTCTGCTCCTACACGGTCGTTGATCGACGATGCGTGTGAGTTTCTGATCTGTGTCAGCTCGGAGTCTAAACGTTCCCTTAGCTCAGCCTATTGTATTTTAAGAATTCAGATCGAATGTTAGGCATGAGATCACAATAACGTCGTTCCTGTTACCGATCCTGTAAACGCATATGGTCTCAAAAGATAATAAATCGTCACCTCATGCTCAAGTAGTTCCTCCTTCAACTGCTTATCCAATTGAGCATTAATCGCGTCAACCTCGTCCTGGTGCTCAGCCAGTAACTGCTCCAGATCCCGCTGATGATTCTTTTTGAACTTCTCCAAATCCAGTCGATACCGCTCCTCAACCTGCTGCTTATCGCCCGGAAGCTGATCAGGCCGAAAATGATCCTCCTGCTTGTAGGATTGCAGTTCCATCTCCAGGCACTGCAGCTTATCGTCATGAATCCGGTTAAGCTCTTCTAACGAGGATGAGTGCAACTCCTTGGATTCTTCCAGCTTCTTTCCTAACAAAAGAATCTCCTCGTGTCTCTGGATATGCTCAGCGAGCTGCTGGCGGATGGCTGCCAATTTTGCATCCTGCTCTGTCTGACGTTCGATTTCACGTTCTGTCAGTTCCTTGAGCTTGTTCTCGTGCTCCAAGCGCAATCGCTACAATATCAAATGCAAAAAAGTAGTCAATAGCTGTCATTTCCTTTGAAAACTACCATCGGTTGCCGGTTCTATTGCATGGAGAGGCCGTAATTTACCTGGACACGCGCCCTCAACATCCTGACTTGATGTTTCTTCTTCCCAACTTCCTTCTCCTTAGCAGCAATGGCAGCCACGACAATTTCCTTATCCTAACAAAAACAAGGGGATATATCGAGCAAAGCAAAGCGAAGCAAAAGGCGGAGACAGGAAGGACGAGTCATGTCATAATAGCAAATGAAAAAAAAAGCAAAAGTTAGATGTGTCCATTTCACATGCATAAAACATTTGTTTGGGGTGGTATCTTGCTGTGTGGGGTCGCGTCTGTCTTCCTTGTCAATGCAACATGCGACACGCCCAAAAAAAAAAAAAAAAAAAAAAAAAAAAAAAAAAAAAAAAAAACGCAAACAATGCGCTTATTGTCTTTACCTCGGGGACAATCTTCAAGAGATCGATGTCGGGAACAAGAGTCTCGCCTCCATCGCTCGACTCGATTTCTGCTGCTGCTACAGCGGCCTGCTCGTCCAGGGCTGTCTCCCATTGCTCACGAATCTCGGTCAATTCCTTCTCTGCCGTCTTCAACCTTGTCGTGGTGTCTTCCAACTAAAAATGACAACGAAGGGAGTACAAGGGATATGGAGATTGTAATAAAGATCAATATACAAGAGCACAGGTTACATGTGTCTATTTCATGACAATCTACGATTTGTTATATTACTCCAGCGAAAATATTTTGCAATCACATCTATTGAGAATGTATTCTTCATCTTACCTTGGCGCGAGTGGTGGCAATGGCCTTCTTCAACTCAGTCGGACTTGTAGGTGTAACAGGTGCTGTTACTGCGGTCTTAGCTGAACGTGTGCTACCCACAGGAGTGAGCGCCCTGGAACTACCACTTCCTCCCGCCACCGAAGACGAGTTAGTCCTGGATGTAGGTGTGGACCGGCCGACAGTTGATGGCTTTGGAGGCAACCCCTCGCTCTTCTTCCCGGTAGCAGGAGAACTGTTTGCTGGCTTGCCAGTTGGTGGTGTACGGATAGTGGTTGCTGTCATGTTGAGTGGAGAACGTCCGCCGACTGCTGGTGGTTTGGCTGCAGTCCCAGAGGATCCTGTAGGGGGGACTCTGATCGAAGTCGTCGTCCTGGCAGTCGCACTTACTCCTCCTCCTGCTGTTGCTGTTGTTGCTGCAGCTGGACGACGAGAGGGCGTTTCTGGTCTAGAGGCTGCTGACGAGTTTTTTGTCTTTGGTGTCGAGGCTGGCGCTGCTGCCTTGGTGGTGGTTGTGGTTGTAGTTGTCTTAGGCTTGGCTGCAGGTGTCGAGGGTACCGACTTTGCGCCCACGGCAGTTGTAGGAGTAGGTTTGGTGGCGGTTTTGGTGGTTGGTGTCGAGCTCCGAGTTGTCCGATTGGTTGTAGTAGGCGTGGCGCTTCTCGTGCCTGAACCAGCAGTGGCAGTTGCGGTGTTCGCTGAAGAAGCACCAGCGGTGGTGGTGGGGGCAGTGCGGATGGAAGTTGTGGTCCTGGCAGAGGCAGTCGCCCGCTTGGCCGCTGCTGCTGCTGCCTCAGCAGCCTTGGCGGCGCTGGCTGCTTTGACCTTGTTGGCTGCTACGTTGGCTGCTGTTGCTGCCCTTCTGGCCGCCGCGGTCGTCGCTGTTGGTGTTGTGGTGGTCGATGCCGGGGTGTTTTGAGTACCTGCCATTGTTATATTTTGTTTAGTTTTTTGCTTAGGGTTGTGTGCTGCTGTTGTTGTTGTTGTTCGGACTGGTTTGGCTTCGCCCGATAGGAGAGGAAGAGAGGGGGTTTGTGTGATTCTCTGTGAAGGTGATAGACGGTGAAGTTTGTTGGAGTAAGGTATTTGTAGAAAAAAAGGATTAGGGGACAAAAAAGAAGTGATGAGAATGACGAAAAGGTGATGAGGGGTGAGAGTTAAAGAGGGAGCGAAAGTAGGGGAGAGGGAGAGAAGTAAATGTGGTTTTTTTTAAGTGATGGAGAGAGCAAAGAAGAGATGTTGAGTGAGAGAGCAAATAATAAGGAATAGGATGAAGAAGGGGGTAAGTGGTCTATCTGAATGGAACGAATGCAAAACAAAAGGGATGCACAACACACATACTGTTCGCACTCAACATCCACAGCATATAAGAGATATCACTGAATTGAGTTTGTGCGCAGGATGGTCGGACAGAGAGAACACAAAAAGAAAAGAAGGAGGCATGAAGCGAAACGGGCAAGGGGAGAGAACGAACATTCACACTCTGCTCTGTGATTCCCCACATGTGCCATTTTCAATTGCCTTTCTCACCGTTCACACATAAACATACACTTTCACCACAGCATAGCATAAAGCACTAATTTATTCGTTTTGTGCTTGTCGTTTTAGTCAAGAAAAGAGCAGACAAGCTTGTTGGTATCTGAAGAAAAATAAATACAAGAAAATACATAAAACAACCATCGTCTGTTTACTTCAACTTGGCCTCAGCAACCTCAAAAACAGAGGCCAACATCGCCTGGGTCGAGGCACGGAGCTGGGCAAAGTCATAGCCCTCACGGTAGACAAGATCGCCTGAGTTGTGGTACTTGGGGTCAGCAATAGGTCCGTTGCGCTCAAAGAATGCCGTTGCTGGGTATCCTGCCTCCCAGAACGACTAATTGTGTTTGAAAATGTGACAAAGAAAGAAAAAGAAAACGAGGATTATGTCAGAATGAACAATACATGTTGAACCAAGCCATGCATGCACGGTTACGCTACACAATCAAAAGAGAAAACAACAATCCCGTACCTGGTGGTCAGAGCAGCAGGCACCAGTGATACCGACAACCGCCTCAGGAACGTACAGCTCGGTCACATTGTGCAACAACGAGCTCAACTCAGCGGTATGGTAGCGAGCAGGGAAAGCAACCTGAATAGGCTCGCCAGGCTTTCTGTAAGCCAACATATCCTATGGGAAAGGTAGATACAAAATAAAGCCATTAGTTAGCACATTGTATCGGCTTCCAAGATTGTCCCAATATTGAGCAATGCACCAGCGTCCGCCCAGGGATAATAGTATTTGAAACGTACTCCTTGAACCATCATAGTAATGGTCGTTCCTTGACTCTTCAACTTCTTGGCCAACGCAGCAGAGCCGAACAATCCTTGTTCTATAAAGCAGACCATAACAACAACACAAACATTAGTGTCTGTCTGAGCATACTTTGCATCCCGAGAACATACGCATCCAGTTGTATCCCTGAATGACGACAACAACAAAAAACAAGCAACAAAAGGGACTCTTTGTCATTTTGCCTTACCTTCTCCTGAGAATGCAGAGATGACAAAGGTGCGACCAAAGGTCAAGTTGTTGGCCTTGATGATACGAGCCACCTGAAGAAGCATAGAAGTACCCGAACCATCGTCATCAGCACCAGGGGCACGGGGGTTCAAGAACGAACCGCGGCTATCGTGATGTGCGCCTAGAATAACATGCTCATTGGGGCGTTCAGTTCCCTTGAACGTGCTATTATTTTGTCAACGAGAGATGAATGAAAAGTAGAAAAACAAGGCGGCGGCAAAATAGAACGATAGCTTGGGTTAGCATCAGCTCCTTATTTGGGTTGATATCGCACAAAGACGATAAAGGAGATAGGAGGAAGTCCATCCAAACAGGCGTAACGGTGCACACGCAAATGGTCACTTATGCAGAAAAAAAAAGCGGTCGCTCCCCCCCCCGTTCTTCTTGACCAATCCCTCTATATTCTCCCCCTTTCACCAACTCCTTCTCTTCTGCCATTATCAGATTGCCACCAGAGGAATAACAAGGGTTATATGTGAAAAAAAGGTTACCAGATGACGTTGGGTCCGAAACGGGACTGGTAGCTCATCAACTCAACAGTGTCACAACCATAGCTCTCGAACTGCGACTTGAGCCACTGTGCAACCTCAATGCTCTGCTTAGAGGTCGAACTACGAGTAATAAAGGGACTGCCAGAAGCCTCACCCGACAACCAGGTGACATCCTGCTCCAAGGTCTTGACATCAACCTGGTCAACAATCGCCTGGAGTGACTTGCGATGCTTCAAGTTCTTGCTCTTGAGAACAATAGGATGGTCAGAAGGAAGAGCCGCCAAAGGGGTCACAAAGCCCTCAGTGCGAACGGGGAGGATCTCAGTGTTGGAGGGCAAGACGTCAATGAGGTTGGGGACCTCTGAAGCAGCGCAGTTGGATCCGATTAAGACGCGGTACTTGGGCTGGGTGTCGGGCAAGTCCACAGTCGTGAAGCGGCAGAACTTGCGACGGCCACGGAAGATGGAGTAAGGTAGCTGGTTACTGTTGTTCTCCTCAACCAGGTCGTCAGTAGCAAAGTCAGCAACAGCCTCCTGAACACTCTTGTTCCAGTCAAGAATGTCCTGAGGGGTGTCGCCCTCACGGTGCTGTCTCTCGAGGACAATGAGCTGGGAGTACATGTGCTCAGCAGGGAGCATGCTCGACTTGACGATGCATTCTTCAGGGACGGCGTAGATGGAGAGGTCCTCGTAGACACCGCGGAGCTGCTTTCTGCAGGCGGGCTGGAACTCCTTTGTCTGGGGCTGGTTAGCGTCGACGAACTCCCAGTGGGTAGTGGCTGCCAGGGCGGTGGTGGAAGCGGCGGCGAGCAGCAAAGCAGCCGACACTGACAAGAAGATAGAGCGAACCATTACTGTCGATGGGGAGGGGAGTTGTTGTGGAGTGTGGTGTAAGAGTGTAAGGAATAAAAAATAAAGAAAGTGGTGGCGTTGAAGAGAGTGAAGAGGGAGCAAAAGAGAAGTGGAAGCGTGAAGATAAAAAGAAGTAAAAGAAAAGAAAAGGAATGAGAAAGGGGTAGAAAAGAAGTCTAGAGTCAGGAGTGCAGCAAATGTTAATATTGAACTTTCTTTATTTGTTGTCCCCTCGTGATCTGAGGAAATGATGATCCACATGGCGTCTCCGACACCACTCAGGGCTCAGCACTGTTGAGACTGCCTGAACTCGCCTATAAGCATCCACTTGGTAGATACCTTTCACTTCACATAACTTGTATTTTTGACTCCAATGGTTCACTAGAACCAAAAGCTGACAGAAAAACTAGTCGACAATGACCGGATGTAATGCCACCATTGGAACGGAATATACAACAACTCCCCTGGTGCAAGAATCGTCTCCACATACTCTGCCGACGCAAACCGTGGATGACGCTCTAAATCTGGTTCCTCCACATTGACTTGACTCGTATTGCCCAACATACTGCTACCATCTTTTCCTTCTCCCTCGCCTTCTGCCTCATCCTGGGACTTGTCGCCATAGCAGTATAGTTTGGACGTCTCCTTGGGCGCATAGAGTCGAATGTACTTCCGACCCACAACCTGAGCCAGCAGGTTATGATACGGATCCGTGTGCATCGGTGACACTGTCCCTCTTGGCCCAAACCATGCATTCAACAATACATCGTCCGGAGGATTGTATCCTTCTTGGTCGTGGGGCCCGATCATGCAATAATCGGGGATGTCGATATCTCGTCGCAATCGAGGAATCTGCGCAAACAAATCATGTTGGGCCAAGTACCCAATCTCCTCCGTCGGTGCTTTAGCCTTCGTCCCGTTCTTGCCTCCATTGCTAGGTTCTGAGTCTTCCTGACGGAGAATGTACATCTGAATAAATTCTCGCATAGTCACCAGTTTCTGTGTCCATTGCTCATCCGTGTACTGACTCCCAATCTCGATAGGCACCAGTCGATCAGGGCCAGCTGTTCGACATAATATGTCCAGATCTGTCCAACGTTCCCTTGCCGGCCAATGGTCAAACCCGCCCGTTATAATGATAGGACCTCCTGGTGTTCCTTGTGCGCCTCCGCCATTGACGTGCTGTTGAAATTCCTCCATGGTAGGCAGATGGACTCGAGGAATAGAGAATCGAATCTCGGGTATCGGTTCCTGAAGTGGTTCCTCTCCTAGCTTGACCTTTCCTTGCGTTGCCGCCGTAGCTGCTGTTCCTCCTGTTAACATCTTCTGTCGTTTGGTCGTTGGCCCCGACGCGTCCTCCGTCTGATCCTGTCCATCGTCAATCACAGTCTCGAAATAATTGATCATCTCAAAAACAAAGTCCTTCCTCCCTTCGCCAGATGCCCCCGCCATCACCAATACATTGTCGCACACAGCAATCGCCACCTTCAATGGCTCCACATCCATCATCACCATCGCTAACATAGTCCCATCACTCTCCTTGTTCTGGCTTCTGAAGGCCGAAAACCCAAGTGCCAGCGCCTTGAGAATCCCAGCGTCGGTATAAAACTCTCTCCAGTGAGACGGCACCTCCCGGTACGGGTAAGCATGCAACATCTCCCGTCCATAGTCGACAAGAGCGTCTGCTTGATAGATCAAAGAATGGATCTTGTCGTTGGTTGATGGTGTTGAGGTTGAGAGTGAGTCGATTGTTGCTAAGAGCGCCCTTGCTTCCTCCAGAGCTTTGAACGGTCCTTGGCCACAGTTGCGAGGTGTGATCCCTAATGTAGTTTGCGTGGACAAGTGAATCAAAGTAGGCATTAGAATTTCAGTGTTTGAAGAGCAACAGAAAGATAAGAAGTAGCTATGAATGTGAATCTTTACCAGAGTCATTGCTTGATGCAATGTGTCTGTACTTAAAGGCGAGTGTCCTGATCATGAAGAGAAAAAAAAGACCTCCAGCCATTCTAAGTCCTGCCTGAGTGTAGAAAAGCTTGAACGGACTGTTTTTTTGCGAGTAATAATTGATTCTAATTTTATTCTGAACGCTTGTTAAATTAACATTAGTGACGCGACATAGATCTTTTTTTGCTTTATTCGCGATCCTGACCGGTCATCAACTTCTTGATGACACGCAAACCACGCTTGCCCGAAACCTTGATATATTGTTGCTGCTCCAACTCTCCCAGCACCCTCGAGAACTGCTCCTCCGAAACGCCCTATTACGTAGCACACAAAATTGAAACCATTAGCACATATTCCACACAGAAAACCATATCAAACACAAAATAGAGAGAACGAACAATAACTTACAACCGAACTCTGGGCGTTAAAGTCGGCAAGGACATCAGCCCAGCGGAGGTTGGTCTTATCAGAGGCATTCAACAGGTTCAACAACTCGCGGCGCATATCCTCCAAATGGCCACGGTCATAAGATCCCTGTCCCGTCGTCAACAGATCCATATCGAGCAATCCTGTACGAGGATCCATAGCAGACTCCTTCAAACCCTCACGAATCAAACGCGACGCCTCCTCAACATCCTCCTTCTCGACATCGGGCGACAGACGCAGCCTGGCGCGAGCCTCTGCAAGACGGATCATCGACTCGAGCTGACGCGTCGTAGCAGTGATCTGCTTGCCACCACCGAGCTTGCGCAGATCCAAGTAACACTGAACCAACACTGCACTGGACTCCTCACTCAACACTGGGTGGCAATGGTTGCGAGCGTAACTGATATAAGAAGTCAACGTATCGATAGGGATAATCTCCGTTCCTCCTGTTTCAGGTGCGTCCTCCAAGTACAGCGACAGGATGTGGCGAGCCAGGCGACGATCGCTCTGCTCGTTGACAATATCCAAGACCAGGTATAACAAATCAAATCTATATAAAGTTAAAAAAAATAGGTTAATAATCAAGCATTTCACCATACAGCAAGGTACTGCTCATCCGATGAAAACAACGTGTCGTAAGGCAGTGACGAACCTGGAGATGAGAGTGGGTGGAAGATCAATGTTGTCGACCATAGGGAGTCTGTGGTTGTACTGTGAGTCAATTGGGTTGGCAGCGGCCAACAACGATGTTCTGGCGTTGAGGGTTGTGATGATTCCGGCCTTGGCGACAGAGACCGTCTGTTGCTCCATGACTTCGTGCAAGACCGACCGGGTGGCGTCCGACATCTTGTCAAACTCATCGATACAGCAGATACCTCCATCCGAGAGAACCAAAGCACCACTCTCGAGAACCAGCTGGCGAGTGTCGGGATCCCTCGTCACATACGCAGTCAAACCGACTGCCGAAGAACCCTTTCCGGATGTGTAGACACCACGAGGGGCAATCTTGTGGACATAGCTCAAAATTTGCGACTTGGATGTTCCTGGGTCTCCGACAAGCAACACGTTGATGTCTCCTCTGTAACGGGGCGACCCTGCCTTGCGGAAAGTCTTGTTCGTGCCTCCAAACATCTGCAGTAAAACTCCCTTCTTGATGTCGTCGTGCTCGAAAATACTGGGGGCGACCGAGCGAGCGAGGGTCTCGTAGAGGTTGGGGAGCATGGAAATCTCCTTGATCTTGGCGATCATGTCCTCGCTCTGAACCTCAATCTCATCTCCTCCCTGGTAGGTAGCCCTCTTTCCGCCATGGTTCGAAATCTCGTCGTCAATTGCAAGTCTCTTCTTGTCAGATTTTTTGATATGGACAACATCCAGGTAGGTTCTATACAATGACTTCACAGTGCGCTGTCTGGGATTGACACGGACGGGGACTCCTCTGAATACAGCTGTAATCTCCAGACGATCACCGGGTTTGCAAACATCGACCAAGTCATCGTGAACCACCAACGAAATGCTCTGAGGAGTCTGACCATCGGGAATCGATTCTAAAGTAGCACAATAACAAAATCAACATACTCATGGTTAGTCCTCTGTTCCCTAATGCGTATTTTAAATCCTTTGGGTGATACGAGTCCTGATCCATGCGTACCTGGCATCTCCTGCATGCGACAGACCTGCTTGTCAGCATATTCACCACGGTTGTGGATCAAAGACATGGAGTTCAAGGCTCCGCACACCTGGTTAGGGCACTTAGTGGGCTCAGTGATACGACCACGATCAGCCTCTGATGAAGCAGACTGCTCGCACACCAAACACTGAAAGAAAGCTTTCTTCACGTTGGGAATAACACTGGATGTACGAAGCATCAATCCTTTGACGGTAACAAGTCTGTCGATATCTGAAGGTCCGAGGTCGCGAGTGTTAATGCATTTTCCGAGGTTGAAAGGACGGATCATCAAACTGTCACCGCGCAAGTCATCCTCAGGGTAAGTGTCAGCAAAGAACTCGTTCAAAGAGAAATCCAAGAGAGGCAGGACCTCAGCAGGGTAGTCGATAAGCAGGCCGTGAACCTTCTTTGCCGAGGAATGGTACAAAAGGTTTTGACAGTCCAAGTTAAGCTGGCGAGCAGCGGTACGTCTCATCTATATCATCGCAAGAAAAGTACCAGAAAGTGTTAATTACAGGTTCTGCCTGTCAGAGCTGTCCAGCCCTTACAACACGTCCAAGCGAACCGTTAGCAATATATTGTCTCTTGCCTGGTCAATAAGCTGAGGATAAAAGGGCTGCTTTTCGCTCTCGGTGTACAATCCCTTGGGGTTCTCCTGACTGATCCTGCTCTTCTGGGTGAACTCGTGCAAGAAATCCTTGAATCTGGCAATAACGTCGTTAATCTCTACAGAGGTTCCCCAGACGACTTTAACCACCTGAGTGGGATCGTTATCCTGTGAAGTTGGGAATGCGCCTCCAGAGTTCAACGCAAAGTCGCTGGCGGGGTCGGTCATCAATGCAAGGTGGCGCGCCACCTGGGGACTGCTCACAACATCTCCACGGCGTCTCCTTGGCGTCTGAAGTCTATGATAGCCCAAGCATAATGAAGGTTACTGGTTAGCATTCCTGCACTGTACCTGACCTGAACAAGAACGAAGAGTCTCCAGTGCCTTAATCTCGATAATATTACCCCTGGCCATCGCGTGGAGTTCCATAGGAGATATCTGAGCGAAGGTGAGAAGATCCAAGGTTGCTTCGTTGAGGCGATGAGGGCATAGCCATAGGTGAAGAGAGTTCAGAGTCTACAGGTAGATGCGGCGAAATTATTAGTGTTAGTTTAAACTCCTCGTTCTCAATGGTTCTTCTCATTTTACTGTCATTTGACTCGAAATATTGTTCAAGCCAGTAAACAAAACAACTCACCTTGCAAGTGAGGGCGTCCAATAGGGGTCTGGGCAAACTGGCCAGGCTGATACTGAACCTGGAAACCAGGGGTGGTAGCGAATGGCAAGGGCGAGTTCACGCCCAAACCAGAACCCAAACCAGAGCCCAGACCAGAACCCAGACCAGAACCCAGACCAGAGCCCAAACCAGGCGAGGATGGGTACTGGAGACCAGGGGAGGAAGGAAAGTCGGACGAGACGTTATCGCGTCCCTGACTGCTGCTGGTTCCAGGTCTGGCGATGGGACGACGAGGTGTCCTGGGTGTGCGTGGGGATGACATTTGCTGAATGTTGTTTTCTCAGGGGTTTGTTGTAGTTATATGCCGTGGTTCGTCCAATCCCTTTGATGTCAACGATGCTGTCCCTGGGGTGTTGGTTGATGGCGAGAGAACAAAGAGACACAAACATAAAGCGCCTGCAGCAAACGAAAGACGTGAACTTTGGACGAGGGGGACTGTTTCTTGGATTTGTTTTTGTTTTTTCAAGGCGAGATTTTTAATTTATCGAGACGCGTTCAAGTTTAAGGGGTACGAGACTACTTTTTATGTGCCAGAGCGATTAACATACTACACAAAACTTTTACTGGTCAACCCCCGAGTTCACTATTTTATTCTCCCCATAACTTAATTGTCAACTCAATCCTCCACTTTTCAGAATGAGATAGTCACGGTACTATAAAATAAACCAACGTCTCGCAGCCATATTGTTTTTCTTCGTGCGGCATTTACGTCTCGGATTACCGTGTTGCTCGCCTCGCGTGATTGGGCTTTGTCTCCCACTCTCTCGCTTTGTTTGAGCGTCGTTTCGCAGTCAAGAGCAAAGACCTTGCCAGGTTTTGCAATATCTTAGCGCCCATTCTTGGTTTTTCGCCTTCCCCTTGTGGGACTGTTTGCGGACCTAGAGGGCTGGTAGTTGCTACATTTCCATCTTATCCCTCCTTTCTTCAATTCATAATTCATAATTCATACATCATGTCTCGAGTTCAATTCTGCCCCGCTTTACTTACTCACTAGCCAACTGCTGCTTTCTCTTTTCTGCATATCATATGGCATATACAGGAAGCTTGAGATTCAGTTGGATGCTGGGGAAAATATTATTAATGATAGTATGAAGATAAGAAACGAAAACTATAAGACAAAAGCAAAGAAAGTGAATAAATGAACAAAAGAAAAGAGAAACTCGCTAAATTTAAACGTCCATGCCCATCTCTAAGGCCTGACGACTGCTCATCTTCAATCCTAAAATATCACCGACCTCAGAGACAACACGGAGGACAAAGTCCAGGTCCTCCTTGGTGTGCGAGGCCGAGACACAGAAACGAGCACGGGAGGCAACAATCGAGGTGGCAGGGAAACCGACAACAACGACGGCAAGATCCCTCTTGCGACATTCGCGCGAGAAAGCGGGGATCTTGGCAGGGTTGAAGAGAAGGAGGGGGATGACGGGAGAGTCACGATCACCATAGATGATGAAACCCATCTTACGCAAGTTGCTACCGAGGTAACGGGCGTTCCATGCAAGACGGCTCAAACGCTCCTGACCGGCACCGGTGCCATCACGACCCATGATCGACCACATACTGGTATAGATTTGCTGAAGGACAATAGGCGACATGGACTCTCCATAAACCGAAGAGTGGTTGACAAGACGCAAGTGGTCGATAATCTCTTTGTTGGCGCAAATGTATCCACCAGCAGCACCGAATGACTTTGTGAAGGTACCCATCAAAATGTCGACCTCAGCGGGGTCAACGCCATAGTAATCGCACACACCACGTCCACGGGGTCCAATAGCACCAACAGAATGGGCCTCATCAACATACAAATGGAACTGAAGAAAATACAGGGGAGGGGAGTCATTGTTGGTTAGCACTCTCTGCTCAATTTGCTTAGACGTCGATTAAAGTTGAGAGTTGTGTGACAGAAAAAATGAAAAAGCAAGCAACACTTTACCTTGTACTTCTTCTTGAGCTCGACGATCTCGGGAAGCTTGACAATGGAACCCTCCATAGAGTAAAGACCTTCGACAATGACCAAGATGTTCTTCCAGGGACGGTGAGTTCTGGGCTGACCCTGAGAGATGGCATCGCGGAGGACAGACTCGAGATCTGCAGCATCGTTGTGCTTGAAGACACGGATAAAGGCTCCTGAGAGACGGGCACCAAAAACAAGAGAGTTGTGATTGAGCTCGTCAGAGATGATAAGGGAGCCCTTGGAAGCGAGACCGGCAATGGTGGTACTGTTGGTGGCGTAACCCATAGAGACGAGGAGAGCAGCCTCCTTGCCCATAAATTCGGCAACGAGCTCCTCAGTCTTTGTGTGCAAATCGGACGATCCAGCCTCGAGACGGGTTCCGCAGGAAGACAATCCATAGGTGTGAACGACCTCTTCGACGGCATCGGCGCAAGGACCGGTCGATTGAGCGAAACCAAGATAGTTGTAGGAGGACAGGTTGACAGCCTCCTTGAGCTTTCCTGTGAACTGGAAGGTGCGGCAGTAATCCTTGGTGACACGCTCCAACATGTTGATGGTTCTGCCGGGCACGAGGGTGGTGGGGATCGAGAAGCAATCCTCGATACGCATCTTCAAGTTTCTAGTCCAGAACGAGTCCCAGTCGGAGGTGAGAGCAGCATATCCCTATTATCATGCGAAAAAGTAGGGGTTGAGAATAGAAAGAAGAAAGAAGGTGAGCCACAGCGTTCTTTCTTTAATATGATTTGACCCTTTTTTTTGATTTGTATGCCTTGCTCTGTTGTTTGCGTGTCTGTTTGTGAAATGCCTCATATTTGTTGGATTATTGTTGTGTTCTCTTTACAAGGAGAGTTATCGCGCAGCATAGTCAAGGAGTCGTAGGAGGGATCAAAATTGAAGATGGTGGTGGTGTATCGGTATGTTGGTATGCTGGTGGGCTGTTTACTGCTGTTGTTGTAATATACCCCAATTGCCGTCTATGCTGTCGTACGCGGTATGTCATTTCTGCGTTGTCGAACAACTTGTTCCTGTCCCATCTGTCGGTATTCCTGTTTCCTTTTGCTGCTTTTTTTTCTGCTGCAGCTTTTTTTTTATCGTTGTAGATACATGGTCAAACATATCCACTGAAGTGTACAGCGCAGTTGCAAATATATTCAGAGATGACAAAAGCAAAAAAGCAACGAGCCACGAACAACCCAAGATGATGACGATGGACAGACAACAACAAAAGATGATTTCAACTTACGTTAGAAGGCATAACGTGAGCGAAGGCCTTCTTGTTCCATCGGAAGCCGTAAAAGTCACGGACGTGGCCAAAGAAGGAGAGGATGATGTAAGAGAGGTAGGTGGTGATCAGGTAAAAGTAAGGAGGCTCTTCCATGATGTCGTCGTATGAGGTCTTGAAGAGAGCACGGTTCTTGGCGGAAGAGGAAAAGCCCTTCCAGTGAAGCTTCTCCTTGGGCTCCTTGACGGAGAGGCCCTCCTGGAACTTTGCGTGGTGCTGTGAGGAGAGCGGGGTGGCCTTGAGGCTGACGGGTGAAGTCTGCACCGCTGAGCGAGATCCTTTGCCCATGATGATGATGGTCTTATTTTTTTGTGTTATGTGATCGGAGGTGGTTTTTTGGTATGTGGGTTGGAGGGGAAGGAAGGGGTGAGGTATAGGTAAGGAAGGAAAGGAGGGAAAGGGGAGGAATGAGTGGAGGTAGAGAAGGATGAAAAGAAAAGGGAAAGAGAAGAGAAAAAGGGAGAAAAAAGATGATGAGAGGCGAGAGAAGGGTCCCTCTCCGAACTGGTCTCCGCCTGTCCGTCTCTGTCTGTTTCTCACTCTCCCAGTCTGTGTCTCCAAGTTGCCAGTCCCAAGTACTCCTCCTACCTTGCCGTGATTGACTTGATTTTTTTTTTGACTTTTTTTCCATTCTTCCCCGACTTTCCTGCTGGTGTCACTCTGAAGTGGTACACTGCTACCCCAGGGGGTCAAGGGAATGGGACACAGTCCTTCACACACACACGCATGCTCACATAGAGGGAGGAAGAAAAGGCAAAAAGTCCTCACCCTGGTCTCACCGAAGGCAAGCAAATATTTTTTTAATCTCCTTTCCTCTCTCTCACTTTCCTATTTCACCCAACCTCAATTTCCTTACACTGCCAATTCACCCTGCTTTCTGCGCAAGGATTGCAAAAAAATAAAAATGACTCGTCCCTGGAATGGAATGTAGCCCAGCTAGGGTATCCTACTATGAACATAGGCATGAGCGAGTGTGAAAGAAAAAAAAAAAAAAAAAAAAAAAAAACGAGGATGTTTGAATGTCCCGGGCGGATGATTATTTAGGCGATCAATCATTGGTCAGTTGGACGTAATAAAAAACACTTTTTTTTTCTAGCTCCTTCATGACTGGCTGGTCGTACTATGTAAACTGTAGATATGTAAGGTAACTCTAGGTGTAATAGGTCGAGAAGGGATACCATGCTTGATGCTAACTACCCCTCGTCTAGTTCCACTTGCCCTTGAGGTTCTTCTCGATATCGTCCGGATGAGGACCTTTACCCATCTTGTTGCCAGCATCGTCACCAGGCATGACAACGTTCTGTGGATAGCCGGGAGCATCGACAATCCGGATACCCTTATTCCGAGACCACTTGCCCTTGCTGTCGCCTTCGATCTGAATGTCGGCGCAGTTGATATAGAACTGGGGCACATTTACCGCGATCCAAGACCACACAAACAGACACTTGCCCCTTACATTACAGCTGGGCGCATTGTCGGGGATCTTAACCGGCCATTCGTAATAAAAATCCGGACACGACTCCTTGTACTCGCCAATCAAATGGAATGTCTTGCCGCCGTCGTAGCTCAACGAGTACTGGCAGAACCCACCACCATGACGCGCTTGGTTCATCTGCCCCTGACCATTGCTGGGTTTTTTGGGCAGACGGCCATTGTAGTCATCCTTCAGCGCAGGGCCCCAGAACCGTGTCTATTCATTCCAAGAAAAAAGTTCAAGAGAATACGAGAAGAGGCGTGTTAGTGACAAGACTCTCGACTATGGCCACTCCCTTAGCTACCTTTTCGTATCAACTTACATTGACGATCTGGCCCGCCTTGAGCTTGGTAATGGGTCCGACCTTATTGTATCCGTTGCAAGGGAGAGTGCGCCTGCGGTCGTAGCCGATAAAGGCATGAGGCTCATTGTCATGCTGCGCCTTGTCGCCGACCGACCCTCGAGCCATGGGGTACAGGAGTGACATGTGGGCCATTGCTGACTGTGCAAGCAACACTGCGGCCAACACCATCCAGTAACGTGTGATTGCCATTTTTGTTTGTGTCTGTGTTTCTGCGATCTTTTTGACTGTTTGTGTTTTTTGTTTTCGTAAAAGGGAGGTTGAATGGTTTGAGGGACAGCTTGGAAAAGATGTTGTTATGTTGGACTGTTGCAGTGAGTCGAAACTGGGAGTGAAAAGAAGAAAGACGGTAGAGATGAGAGACAAGAAGTAGGTGTACTTTATGGGGGACCGTTACAAGCAAAATGAGTATAAGAAAGAGAAGAAACGGATGAGGACAGGAAGAAGAAGGGAGGGGGTTGTTGAAGAAAAAGTGGGAGTATTGAAAAAGAGACAGGCTGTTATAAATACAGAAAGGTGGCGAGCTGGCAAAGAAAGGTCCTTTAGACGTAAACGACCCCTTCATTTTTTACTTTGGGTTCCGTTCTGGTTGTCTCCTTGAATTGTATTGCCCGAACACAATATTACATTTTTTGTGTGAGTAAGTAACAATGTCACAGCACTCCACTGCTCAATTGAACGGGTCCCGTCTGGAACGACTGTTTTATGACGAGCCGGCGAACAATGAAGATAGCAGGAAAAAGAGAAGAGAGAATAAGATAACAGTGAAAAGGATACAAATACCTTTGTCTGTTGGTTCTATCTAGACATTTTGGTATCGATCTAGTTTTTGGCTGTTGTCTTGCCGCTAAAGGCGCCCAGGAGATCCAAGGAGCGTTTGTTATTATTATCATTATTATTATTCTTGGGGGAAATGCAAGAAAGAAAGAAAAAGGCTGGTAAACAAGTAGTCCAGTCCAACACAATGGAGTTGAGCAAGGGGGAGGGCGAGCGCCATATTATTATTACGTTTTTGCTTTGCTGTTGTTGTTATTGCAATAAGGTCGCAAAAAGAAGGGAGACAATGGCTATCAGCAGACGAAGTGCAAGAATAAGAATGCCAGCCCGAGAGTATCTTCGTCTATCTTCTTCTCTGCTGACCCTCTCTCTCTCTCGACATCCATTTCATTCTCAACCTCGCACATATCTATCTCTATTTCTTGTCCTTCTTTCGCTTTTTTGCCGTTTGAACACAACCTTCCGGCAATTAAAAGAAAAGATCATTGCACAATGACACAAACGCATTTGAACGGGAAACGGCGACAAATAAAATAGCCTGTATGCATAAGCAAACTAGATGGCAAAAACGTGCCGTTTTTTTTTCGGCCCGGGGCCGTTTCTCTCTATCCCTGCCTGTCAAGAATTAAAATACGCGACCACAACAGAGAGAAAGGAAGAGGGCGAAAAGAGGGGACGGTGAAGGAAGAAAAGACGGGAGAGAGAGGGAGAGAGAGCAATGGTGGCATGTTGGCAAACAGGAGAAGGAGGGGGAGGAGCGAAGAAAATTGCCGCCATCTGAACGGAAAGAGGGAGAAGAAAGAAAGAAGAGGAAGAGCCTCGTTTTTGCTTTTGAGTGAGACGAGTAGTCTCTGGTCCTAAGCAGGTGGTATCACATCTCTGTTACGACGTGTTCTAGGGCATCTAGATAATCATTTTTTCATAGTGTAGTGCTTCACATTCTGTAACATAGTCCATCGTTTCAACCGTGCAACCGATAAAAGGGGAAGGGAGCAAGAAAGGCGTGAGCAATACAGTGCGTTTGGACTTCGGATTCAGGAATCTGCGAGAGTTGTGAGCCGAGCAGTATTTTTTTTATTTATTTTTGTGCACCCAGCCCCTTGCCCGTGCGTACCTATTTTTGCCAGACAGACCCCTCCCAAGCTCAAAACAGACCATTGTTGCTTTGTGAAAAGCATGCGTTCAAACAAAGGCATTTCTTTACTTGGCAGCTTTTCACTGCATTACACACAGGGTAAGAAGCCAAAAAAAGAAGCAATTTTGATAAAAGGAAAGACTTTTGATATGACATGTAGGGACGGATTGTCAAAGTGCCTTTTGCGATAATTACCGCGCAGCCAATAACCGCGCCGTCCGAGTCAGCGATTCGGGAGCGGATGGAGATCCAATTGTGTGGAGTGGCTTAAATAAGTGTAGCTGGCTGATCGATCGTTCATCCAGCAGGCGAAGTATTTTCTATATTGCCCGCCTCAACACACTTGTTGATCTCCTTACACAATAGCGAATCCCTACAAAGGGAGACTTACCGAGTTTTTTTAAGCGAAAGAATGAATATAGAAACACATGTTACCGTAGTAAAAACGGCAATCATAGACATCATCAGCATCGCTAGGAACAAAGGTAACAAAAACAAAGCAGTGCAATCTCGTTCTTGTTCTCGTCTCGAGTGATTGAAGTCGGACATGGCAACCCTAGTTTACTTGCAAGAACCGATCCACTGGCTACACAGAAGAGATAGAGAATGTAATGAGCTGGTAACAGAAGGCATCACCGCACCTCAGCACATACCCCATCCGCGTTCACACAGATTTTCCTTCTAAAAAAGCCATCCCCAATCTCCTATCACCCAACAGACAACCCAACAGGACGGGTGGCCCTGCCGATCTTATTTCTTCTTCATTAAAGTAACCGCAACTCTGATCCATGCAACACGTTCTTACCTTTGTGGTTCCGTCCAAGCCCTCCAAATACGCCCTCACAACCGTTGTGGTTTTTCGGTAAGTTAGGCTGAACCAAGGATAGTACAACTATTACCAAACGTCGTTCCACCCTCGGGAAGTTGGGAGTATTGCTTTTTGGGGGTTTCGAACAATGGACACCTGCATTCGACTGTCGAGCCAGCATGTATGGGTCCAGAACAGAACCTGGATTCGTCAAAAAATACACCCAGAGTGATGATGATCTTACGTACGTTACCTCCACGACATTCTGCTCGGGAGACAAATTTCTATTCTTGAGGTGAAAGTGCCAAGGAGAGAGATTAAAGAGGAGTGACAGTGGAGTGTGAGAATAAGTATTAGAGCGAAGGGGTCCGAAATGATCACGCGATTTAGTTCAAGGGCAATGAAGATAATGGCTGGTGCGAGTCTCCTGAATATGTGTTACGGACCGAAAGTGTGATGAGGAAGTGGAAGAGGGTAGAGAAAAAGAAAAGAAAGATGATGGGGAAGTGGATGGGAAGTGGATAGGAAAGAGCATGGCGCTTGAAAAAGAAGGTTAAAGTCAAAACAAGAGAAGACAAGAGAAATCAACTCCAACTTACTGTGTGATTGAAAAGGTCGTCTGACACACACACTGACACTACCTACAAAAGAGAGTATTTGCTGTCAAAAAGTGGACGAGATCTGATATGGATGAGTGCACTGTTGATGAATTCGTGATCCATCTTATGCAGGCCGACCGTGTGCCTGAAAACAGTCTCGTGACAGCCTGCAAATGCAGATCTATCAGAGCCTGGCAGGCGTTGAGTGATGATGGTGGACGCGTTGCTATCAAGTTGCTTTGGGATACTAACTTAAGGATGCTTTGTGCCACAGATCTGTTCTCAAAGTATGCGACTGACCCTAGCCCGATCCAGCAGATGCTATTGGTTCAGCATGGAGCAGTAGACGAGTCTTGTCCGTCGAAAGACTTGCGTCGACTGTTGAAGAGTAGGAGCTTTTAACACAGAGTAATAAAAACATAGCCCCCAGATTCACAAGTTCCTACCCTGGGTGGTGGGTGTTGTTAGGCTACCGTTGGGCTGTGCATAATGGTTGATAAAATCACAGGAAAAAAAAGAAATTAAGAAATCAAAGCATCGACACGGTACTTCCAGGGTAAGGGCACAGCCCAATGGAAAGGAAAACTTGAGAGTAAGGCAGACAGCCACTGCTATAAAACACCATCGACACTTCTTCTCTTCTCTCCTTTCTGCTCTTCTTCACTCAGACTCTCCCCCTCCTCTTCGTTCAGTCCTTTCGCCATCGTATATCACCCTCGATCTCACTCACCTTTCTCACCTTCGCGCCATACTACAGCCCACCCTTTTTATTGCTTCACTGCAACCGCCTCCCTCCCTCCCCCTTTTCGCCCGCTCGCTCTTAAAAAAGGCTCTTACGCGTATTCGGCTGAAAAAAAACACCACCATTGAAACACGCTGCTTGAGAGTCCCTTGCATAACACCTTTCAAGTCCAGGAAGATCAACTCACATACTGTGCACTTGCCGCTGACAGTCCTCGTACCATTAATATCAACTCATTGCCAGGTACGAGACGCGCGGCTCGGGTGCTGTCTGAGTGAGAGAGAAAGCAATGTATTTGCAAGCTACAAAAGTAATTGATGCCTCTCCCATACGCGACGCTAACCACCATCGCTTGATGGATGAGCATAAATATTTCATTCAACAGTTATAAAGGCGCCATTACAAGCAACAAGGCAACAACAACAGAAACACGCAAATTTATCGCCGCCATCTTTCTCTCTTGGGGTAAGTAGGCACGCTTTTGTAAGCATTGGGACACGCACTGACTCTGCTTCATTCACACTCACAGATGCTGACAATCATTTTTTGCGTGCATGTTGGTTTTCTGTTCAAAGAGATTCGGAGCGAGTTCCAGTCCTCTCCTTATCAGATTGTCATCATCCACAAACTCTCACTTGATCTCAATAATCTCCTTTTTATCTTCAAGGTAAGGACGACCATCAGGGATGCCTTGTTTTCTGTTCTTGACTGACCGAAAACGCAAACCATAACTTTTACCTTTTATTTTTTTAATTGATACTTTTTTCTAATAGTACACAAATCATGACCATCGATTCACGTACAGCCCCGCCGAAATCCCCAGGAATGGAGCGTGCTGTCGCTCATACTGCTGTCAAGAGCGCCGCTTTGGGCCTAAAGTCATCGGTAATCTCACTCAACAGCTGCAAGGACATTTTTTCCGAGAATGTCACCAGGCCTGGTATTAGGACTGGTCTGCCTCGACTTCAGGATCGAATCGAGAGGACTGAGCAACTGGTCTACTGTAGGACCTTGCTTCTCCAGCATTCATCGCCAACACCGACACCCAATCTGGACAAGGCGGAGCTCGAATGGCTAGAAGAAATGGACAAGGACCTCGAGGAGCAGGAGCGACTGCGGTGGATTGCTACAAGGATGGTGGAGGAGTTTGTGCAGGACGCCGTCAAAGACTCTATTAAGATTGCGGAGATCGTCGCCCTCGGACCCGTTCTGGAGAAGGAGCCATACCGCAAGGCATTCTCATCCATCTTCGGTGAGTTTGACAACGCCCGTCTCCTGGACGTCAGTCTACTCCAAGGTCTTGTTCAGCTGGTTCAGTCCAACTCAGCCGGATACCTTGAGGCTGACGACTTGGTCAAGATCCTAAGCATCCTCAGAGTTCGTCTGCAGGAAACGCATGGGCAGTCGTCAGAGTATTCCTACCATCTTACCTTGGCTGTCGCACGGATCTTGGATGTAATGGCGGAGCACGAGGTCAAGGACCTGGATCGAGTAGTCGAGCATGAGCCGCTGTCTGGAATCTTGTCGGGACTGAAGGGTAGCTCGGACCCTTACATGATGTACCAGGCCTGTTATGCATTTCAAGCACTGCAGTATGTCCCTGATGACGAGACAGTGTTACAAACGGTTCTCAGGAAGTCTAGTGGGGTCGTGGATGGACTGGTCAAGATCTCGGCCGTTTTCAAGCTAGACCTGGGTGCTGTGCTTGAGGGACTTCAGTGTTTGCAGGAAGGACTTGAGGGAGTCAAGGAGGCATTCAGTAGCGCTTTTGAGGTTGCCAGTACCGTCTATGAAGGGGTGAATTCGCTTATGGAGAGTGGTCGAGGTATTTTGGACAATCTCAAGGACGAGTACGGGTCTGGGAAGAGGCGACCATGGTATGCAGCCATCCGTGCCGCTCACGCCCTTGTCCAGTCTGGTCAGCTAAAGGATCTCAACTCATTAATCTACAAGGCACCCTGTCGCCACGACCCTTTATTTCAGTGGGGAATCTGTCAGCTACTGGCCGAGATCGCATCTGATGCTGTCTGGGACACCAACGTTCGTTTGAAAGCTGTCGTTCTCCTTGGAGAACTGTACAAGAACGATCTAGAGTGGGGTCAGGATGGGAGCGTCAAAACCTGGATGCTGAGCATCATTGGCCAACTTGGCGCCTCTTCCGACCAGGCTGTCAGAGATAGCGCCCGTAACTTGTTCAAGGATGTCAGCCAGGATGAAGTTGCCGCCTCCAGTTTTCCATACCCACTGAGAAGCCGTCTCCCTCTGCCTACGTCCTCACCGACGCTCGCACGAGTCCTAGTCATTCCCGATGTCGAGTACGATTTGTACAGGCTGAAGCTGCAACAACTGGAGGAATACAGAAAAGGTGTCTATATTCCTCCTCAGGCGAAACCAAGCTTGAAATCGGGTGACGACACGCTGTTTCCACTCATGGAAGAGGCACAAGAGTTCTTGACCGGACATCGACAAGTAATGCTAGTGCTGGGAGATTCTGGTTCCGGCAAATCGACATTCATCCGCGAGCTGGAGCATACTCTGTGGAAGAACTACAAGAAGTACGGACCCATCCCTCTCTACATCAACCTCCCGACCATCGACAACCCAGCCCAGGACTTAATCGAGAAGCAGCTGCAGTACCACAACTTCTCGGAGGACCAGATCCGCGAGATAAAGTTGCACCGCCAGCTTGTCCTCATCTGCGACGGTTACGACGAAAGTCAGCTCAAGGTCAACATCCACACTACCAACCAGTTCAACCAGCCTGGACAGTGGAAAGTCAAGATCGTCATCAGCTGCCGCACACAGTACTTAGGACAAGACTACCGCTCTCGCTTCCAACCCCAGCCTGCCGATCGGCACCAGCGCATAGCTACGGATCTCTTCCGGGAGGCCGTGGTCGCAGCGTTCTCAAGAGCTCAAATTCAGCAATATGTCGACGAGTATGTCAAAGAGCTGCCTGCGCACGATGCTCTCAAGGACGGTCTTTCATGGACAGCCGAGGAGTACATGGACAAGCTGGCCAACATCCCCAATCTCATGGATCTGGTCTCAAATCCCTTCCTTCTGACTCTAGCCCTGGACGCTCTACCATCTGTTGTTGGCTCCAAGACGGATCTTTCATCAATCAGGATCACACGCGTGCAGCTGTACGACAGTTTCGTCAAGCAATGGCTCGAGGTCAACCGGAAGCGACTGGAGAGTAGCCCGCTGAGTGCCGAGGAGCGAGAAGAGTTGTACCTGCTTATCGAAGACAACTTTTCTTATCAGGGCATCCTCTACCAGAAGGACCTTTCCACAGCGATCTTTATGGAACACGGAGGGCGTCCAGTTGTCAAGTATACCCATCTCCGCGACAAGAACACATGGAAGGCTGCGTTTTTCAGTCCGAGCGGCCAGGCTAAGTTGCTCCGAGAATCCAGTACGGTGATGCGGTCCGGTGCCTATTTTCAGTTCCTCCATCGATCGCTGCTGGAGTACTTTTATTCAAGGACGATCTACGACCCTATGGATTACGACACCGATGCTGAAGGCTCTGAGGAGCGCGCACAGATGTACGACCTCAATACCAGCCTTGCGCAGAGGAGCATTATCGATGAACGGTCAATCGTTCAGTTTTTAGCGGAGCGAGTGCGACAAGATCCTTCCTTGGAACAACAGCTCCGCTCAGTCGTTGACCAGTCTAAGACCGATGCCACCGCTGCCGTTGCCGCCGCCAACGCGATCTCTATCCTGGTCAGAGCTGGTGTTACATTCCATGATGCCGATCTTCGAGGTATTAGGGTCCCTGAAGCCGACCTCTCAAACGGACAGTTCGACTCTGCCCAATTTCAAGGAGCCATCATGACGGGCGTCAACCTTGCGCGGACCTGGTTGCGGCAGGCGGATATGACTGGTGCGCAGATGGAAGGCGTGCAATTCGGCGAACTGCTCTACCTCGAGCTGGACGAAGTTGTGTCAGTCTGCGCCTTTTCACCTGATACAAGGATGGTAGCTGTTGGCCTCTTGTTTGGATCTTTCAACATATATGAAACAACAAACTGGTCAAGAGTCCATAAGCTCATAGGACATACCCAAATTATCCAGGATTGCGCATTCTCTCCCAACAGCCAGAAATTCGCATCTGCTAGCTGGGATCACACTGTACGAGTGTGGGACACCGCCAGCGGCGGTGAGGTTTTCATGGTCTTGGAGGGACATACCGGCGGCGTGTTGAGTGTTTCCTTCTCTCCCTGCGGCAAGCATATCGCTTCGAGCGGAATGGACGGAACGATACGACTGTGGGACTCGCAAACAGGAGACGTACTTTCTATTTTGAAGGCTCAAACTAGGCCAGTCGAGAATGTCAGGTATTCAGCAGATGGACGGCGGCTGATATCGAGCAGCAAGGACAGAACGATCCGGTTTTGGGACTCAACGACGGGAGAGCTTGATGCTGTTTGGGAGGCTTCCTTGGGTGGGGATTTGGAGAAGTACCATCCACGTCATTCCCAAGATGGACGATGGATTGCCTGTTGTTATGAAGACGGCCGTGTACAACTTTGGGACACGATGGGCTCTGGAGGGCCAGGTCCGCTCTTACGCGGCCATACTGGTCCCGTTACAGGAATCGCATTCTCACCAAATGGCCAGTGGATTGCATCTGCCGGCAACGACAAGACAGTGAGATTATGGGATGCATCAACGGGAATCCTCATTTCTACTTTGACAGGCCATACGCTCGCAGTGAGCGATGTGGCCTTTTCTCCGGATGGTCTCCAGCTTGTGTCGGGAGGAAATGACAAGAAAGTGCGGCTGTGGGAGGTCAACGCCAGTTTGTCTAGTATTGAAACGCAAGAACGACAAATGGGTCATGCTCAAAAGCTTGCCTACTCTCTCGATGGTCAGGCAATTCTCTCTCTTAGCGGGAGTATCATCCAACAGTGGGATCGCATGACAGGATCGCTTGGGCCGGTGTCGTTCGAGTTTCCGGATGTTCTATCGATCGATACCAAGGAGTTCCCCCCGAATGGGAATCAGATCACAGACCACCTCCGTAAAATATCTTCCCGGCGTATTGGCTCTTTGTTTGTCAACTACTTTTCGAAAGCTCCGAAAAAGGTGGAGATTGTGAGCTATTCGCCTTGCTGTCGCTGGGTTGCTTTTTCCGACAGGGGGCACACTGTCAGTCTGCAGGACCTTTACGACACCAAGCAACGCCACATTCTTCTTGAGGCAAGGAAAGGGAGAAAAGACGAAGACAACACAATAGGCGGCATAGCATTCTCGCGTGATGGACAACAGCTTGTGGTTGGGTCTTGGGATGGCACCGTTTGGCTCTTCGATCCTCAATCAAGAACCCTTCTGACGACCAAGACGCTGATACAGGAACGAGTTTTGGTGGTGACGTACTCGCCGAGCGGTCGGCAACTTGCCTTGGGCACCGACAGTTCGCTCTACCTTTGGGATCTGCAGTCCAACGAGCCAAGAATCAAACTGGATGGGCACTCCGGTCTGGTCGGCTGTATTGCCTACTCGCCCTGCGGCCAATGGCTTGCCTCCGGTAGTGAAGATGAGACAGTTCGACTCTGGCATCGACAAACAGGCGAGGAGGAGAGCTGGCTATGTGTCTCCGTGATTCGAGGATTCTTTGGATCTGTTGAGGATGTGGTATGGCATCCGGTTGTACCTATGGAGCTTGCGACAGCCTGCAAGGATGGATCTATCAGAGTATGGCGAGTCTCGAGTGGTGGTAATGGTGATGGAAACACTGTTGCCAAATTGCTCTGGGGCAGTAACCCTAGTTTTCTCTGTGCCGCGGGTCTCGTCTTCAAGGACGCCACTGGTCTGAGCTTGCCCTGCCGAAAGCTGTTGGTTCAGAGGGGCGCTGTTGGCGACGCCTTGGCTGAGGGAGAAGAACCAAATGTTGCGCAGTCGCCATAGAGTATACGTCATTTTTTTTTCAATCAAAACAGCAAAAGAATACATGATTTCAAAACAAGATTTTTTATATCTGTGTTGTTGTATTGCTGATCTCGTTTGCGCCTGAGCCAGTTTGAGTCCCTGCTATTTTTTTTTCTAGATAGGGTTCTGATTAGACATGCTTTTCAGACGTTTCAAATCAACATAACCATAAAAGAAAAAATGCTTATGGGCGCACTTGAATCGACGACAAAAAAAGGATTCACCTACTGACAACAAGACAAGGAAATTGGGGCTATCCTTATTGCATTTCATTGGGTGTAGTGCTCCCACGTTGTCAAAATAATGAAGCTGCGGCTGTCTATGCAAATATGCACACACTATCTTCTTTTTTTCAATTGCTGTGAACGCCGTTCATCTGTTTCCTAGGAAGAGTACGCGTACGCGCCGTACCTTTTTTTATTCAAAAAAGGGCATTGAGCACAGTCACACTTTTCGATTTCATCGTCATTGACTGTTCCTGGCGTGGAGTTAAAAGCGTACGGAACGCGCTTCCGTTTTTGTGATCCCTTACCTCATCTCATTCACAACCTCCACATTCACAACCCCTTTACAGCAACCAAAGCAAAGATGACTCTCACCCTGGTCTCGCAAAGCAAGCACTTCGGAGGACTTCTCACAAAGTACACTCATGCCTCGGCCGTCAACCAATGCACCATGACCTTCAACGTCTTCCTCCCCAAGGCCGCTGCCGAGGACCAGACCAAAGTTCCCGTACGTCCCTACGCGACTTGCACCCTCTTCTTTCATTTCATTGTTACGACGACCAATTGCTCGTATCTTGCGAGTACATCGCCCTAACAGATGTATTAATCTCGTTTTAATTGATGAAAAACAAACATGGGGAAATTTTAGGTGCTTTACTGCTTGGGAGGATTGACAGCGACAGAAGACAACTTTGCTCAGAAGGCCGGTGCTGCTTCCAGGGCTGCCCAGTACGGACTCGCCTTGGTCTTTCCCGACACCTCCCCCCGTAATGCTTTCCTGCAAATCTGACTTTATTTAACCCGATTTGTTGCCAACTGAGACAGACAATTGCGATGGATGGTTCGGCTAACCATGGATTCTATTGCGTGATACAACATCTACTTAGGCGGCGTCGACTTCGCTGAGGCCGGTGCTAGCGAGGACATTGGATACAGTAAGTACATCCTCCCCTTCAGCAGCAACACAGGATAACATTTTCTGTTGCCACATCGGGTCAACTGCGGCATCCATACAATCTTGGGCTCTAATTATTTACCTCATACAATATTCTGTTTGATGCACTTCAATAGGCGCTGGATTCTACTTGAACGCTACTCAGGCACCATGGAACAAGAACTGGAAGATGTACGATTACATCTCCAAGGAGCTGCCCCAGGTCCTTTCTGCCAACCTCCCCATCGTATGTATTTTCGGAATTTTTTGATCAGTTATGATTTAAAAACGACAATGGATGGATTTCTTGGAGATGATCAATCACCTTTTGGAGCATTACGTTCACTCACATTTGCTTCTTTTTGTATCGATACAGGATATCTCCCGTTCATCCATCACCGGGCACTCCATGGTAAGAGTGAAAAGCAATGACAGGACGACTACGTACCTGCTCTAGCGTGGTGATCCAATTTGTTAGGTCACTTCTCTCACACACCCTAATACTAACTTTTTCTTCTACGTTTGACGTTTGTGTTCAATAGGGCGGACATGGAGCTCTGACCATCTTCCTGAAAAACCAGACCGCCTACAAGGTAAAACACGAAAGCAGAATACACCCTTGTTCATCTGTCGAAACAAAATCCTACTGGAATCTTCTTCAACCACAAAGCTCATCTCTAACACTCCTTTTGTTTGTGTGTGTGTGTATTCTATGTTTGTTAATTTAGTCGGTCTCAGCGTTCGCTCCTATTTTGCATCTGACAAAATCCAACTGGGGCCGCTTCGCTCTGCCAAAGTATTTGGGCGATGACGAGTCGACCTGGAAGGAATACGACTCTATCGAGCTCTTCAAACACCATCATGCCCAAAAGACCCTCCGCACCGACGTCCACGTCTTCATCGACCAGGTACAAATCCCATTTTTTTTTTTTTGGTCAACAGTAACAAAAAAAAAAGCATCGCCGCAATGAACAGTTTTTTTTTTTTTTTGTTCTTCTTCATCCTCTCTAACCGCTATCTATTGTGAAACACGTATTACAATAGGGCACGGGAGACAAGTTCTTGAAGGACAACTTGCACACTGCGGACTTGATCGCCTTTGTTGAACAGGCAGGACTCAAGAACCAGTTCACGATCCGCTACCAGGACGGATACGACCACGGATACTTCTTCATCTCCACCTTTGCCAATGACCACGTCGACCACCACGCCAAGGCCCTCGGCCTTACTCTCTCTCACTAAGATCTCTCAGCTAGAGAGAATACATAAAGACAAAATAAGAATATGGTATCCCCCTAAATCATCTATTTTGTCACCAACTAACAATAAAAAAAAACAACCAAAAGGCAGATTTTTTTTCTTTTTTTTTTTAAAAAAAAAATTCCAATTTTTATTTACTGCCTTTCTCGCGTGCTCCAGTGTCAGAGAACAACATGTCCAGGCTTTGACCATGCAAAAAGAAAAAAGAAAAAAAAAAAAAAAAAAAAAAAAAAAAAAGAAAAACAACATAAACAAACGAATTTTGAGGCTCCTGAACACTGCAAGTTGCTACTCATGGATATACTAATATTCTTTCTTCTCCTTTCCTTTTGATATTTTGATATTAGTTGACTCCCGTCACTCCTGCCCTGATTCTTATGTTAGAGAGATGGGGAGCGGGGACGGGGAAAATAGGTAATTGTTATTTTTTTTGTCTCTAAGACGGAGGTGTCGCCTTGCTAATGTCGTCTTTTACATAAAATACATGACTAAACAATAGAAAAAAAGGAAACGAATGATGAGTGACACGACCAAACAAGAATATTGAAAAAAAAAAAAAAAAAAAAAAAAAAAAAAAAATGAAAGGTGAAAGGTGAAAGGTGACAACAAAAAAAGAAAAACTTACCACGGAGGAGATCAGGCTTGACGGCAAGATAGGTACTCTCATCGGCGTTGCTCTCACTGGACTCGGTGTCCGACCAACGCTCACCCTTGGAGTGGAAACGCGCGCGGGCAGCAACCAAATGGGCGTAGTACGCGGCAGGGACAAGAGAGACGGTACGGGTGCAGCGGGCATAAAGGTGGCACAACTTGTATGTAAACTCCTGGAGGCTGTCTGAGGTGAACCTGTTCTCGTCGTAAAGGACATGGTAATGCGTGGGACGCGAAGTGCCGTGCAATCCGGCGTGCGACTGTAAGTAAAAGTCAAATTCAAAGGGGTGGACAATGCCAGTGTCGACCACCGTTCCGGCCATACAATTGCCGTTGCGATCTCCCTCCTCTCGTTTCGTGGGGAAAAAACGGGCATGGTGACGCTTCTGAACGACGACAAAGGTTATAGTGGGTCTGTAGTTGGCATCCAAGGTAGTGCAGGCGGCACGAACCGACGCGACCTCCGAGCGCAAGACCTCAGCAAACTGACCCTCAGACACACCGTCGCGGTAGAACAAGATTCGCTCAGGCTTCTGACCGCAGGTCTGGAAGAACGTACGGAGCAGCTCAACAACCATGCCTCCGAGATCCGCAATGGTTTCGGTCCTGGCAGTCTGGACACGGACGGTAGCGGCATAACGAGCGGCCTTGGCATCCATGGAACCGACTAAAGAGGCAATCGAGGGGCGGGTAGTGTCACCGGGCGAAGGGTGACTAACATCGGCACCAAACAAGATGGTGGGTTTCTGCGTCAAGAAAGGGGTCTGGTTGGGTGATAAGAACGCGTTCATGCCTCCGAGCTTAACGTTGATCTTGAGACAAACGTTGGCGCAGTACTGCTTCTTGGGTTGACGAGTGTGCGACATCTGGACACACTGGGTGGGGATACCGATGACTGTATCACTAACACGCTTGATCTCGGCGTACAAGGGCACACCGGTGTTGGGCAAGATGCACACCAAGAGCTGAGGCTGAGACTTGACAGCGTTTCCTGCACGCATCCAGGCGTTCTTGAGACTGCCCTCAATGTCTCCGTGAGGGTTGGCGTACAAGATTGGGGGCTGTTTGTTGGGGATGGTCATACCGGTGTCGACGCAAGTGACGATCAACTCGCGGATGAAGGCCTGAGCGAAGGTCAGAGGCAAGTCCCGCTCGGTTCCGAAGACAACTACACCCCAAGAACCCAAGGTAGCACCAGTGGCAACACGCTTGTCGCGCAAGTTCCAGGCACCGTCACGGGGGACAAAGTTAGCCTGGCGAGAGGAAGGGTGGTACGAGATGGTGGGTGCAGGCAAAACACGGGCTATGATATTAAAAGTAGAAGTAGCACAAACATCGGTCAGGTAGGGCTCTCAGTGAGACATTTGAATTTGATCCGCAATAGTTACCGAAACAATAAAAAAAGAAACGAGGGACTGCTTACCGTTGATCTGAACCATCTCGGTAGCAACCTTCATGCCGAAATCGTTCAGGAACTCGTTTTCGTGGTAGTTGAGAATTTTGAGACCCTCCTTGATCTTGTTGGCACGAACCTGGGGAGGCTGGCAGGTAAACTTGATCATGTCCGCGGTCTGCTTCTCGTTCAATTTCTTGATATGGCGCTGGCCCTATATTATTCAACAAGCAGAGAGGAAGGAAGAAGACTTTAGTGTCAACGTATGTGCCAAGAGACCTTGTAACCCTAAACAAGTAACACCTTTTCTTCCTTTTGAATTTCAGTGTATTACCTCAAGGACAGTGCAGATCTCCATGGGAAGAAAGACATCCCTGCCGGTGACGACACAGGGCATGAAGGGATATTGTAGACGTCTGCCATAAGTCTGGAAGAAGTAGGTAGCAACATCGGTTTTGGTGTTCTCCTTCATGAACGAAGTCGAGCTGGCGGGGGTGGGGGTCAACTTGGTGATCTTGAACTTGCGCTTGACCTCACTACGATGAGTGACCTTGATGAGCAGGCCACGCAAAGACTTTTCCAACTTGGCGCGATCACGATCCGAGAATCCACGACGCAAATCATCTATAACAAAATGTATGAAACAAAAAAAAAGGGTGGAATATATTAGCAACTGAACAGGAAACACTAACGCCTGCGTCGAAGTGTTCAATTAAGGCATGATGAAGCGATGCAATCTTATGTGCATTTGATAATTTCCTTACCGATATTTCGACGATCGAGGATCTTGACGGCCAGCTCCAAGAGCGAACCCGACTGATAGTAGGCGGTCGCAGCGACGTCCAAGTTGATCATCATGCGGCCTAGGGGGAGGCAGACATATTATTGTTGTTTAGTAAAGGTATGGGTATTGGTGACATAAAATTTCAAAGGTAATTCAACAAACTCCATTAGAAAACCCGTCAAGACATCCAATTGTTTGATGTCTAGCAACCTACCCATAGTAGGTCTGGCAGACTGGTAGAAACCGTTCCAGACTTCGACACCTCCATACAAGGGCTGGGCGCCATCAGGAGTGAAGAATGAACGGCCGACGCTCGAGTAGAGCATGGCGGGCTTGTGACGGATGAGGATGTCCAAGGCCATGATGGCGGTGAGACAGTTGGGACTGAGGGCCGACTTTGCGTTCAAGAAGCGGTGAAGCTCCTCTAGGTTAATTTCGGAGGCTTTCTTGATCTTGACCTTGAAGGCACGAGGAGGGCGACGGGGAACGACACCTTTGGGAACCTCATCTTCGGGTAAGGTAATCTATAACATTAGACATTTCAAAGGGTCAAAGGTAAGAAAGAAGGTTTGCGGTTGAAACAATTGAACGAAAAATAAATGACCTCAGTTCGTTATTCATATAGGCTTGAAACTTGCAAATAAAAAAGGTGGATGTGGATTATGCAAATGGTATGCAAAGGTTCCGCTATAATGTTTGTGCGCCTCGTTAGTTTCTCACTCTCTCGCTCTCTCGCCCTCTTTGCTTCCTTGCTTTTTGCTTTCTTTGTTTTCACAGTTCTTCGCTCTTTGTTTTCTGGTTTTCTGGTTTTCCCTCGATCCATGTGCTTCTTCTCACTCACTGTTTTTGTTTTTTTCCCCTCATTATCGCGCTCCAATGGTTTTCTCACTTTCCTGCTCTCTTTGTTGACACACCTCTTTGTTTTAACATTTTTCGCGAGTGCGTCAAGAAGGGATCCATGCATCAAAGAAAAAAAACTTACGTCAAAAGTTTTACCGTCGAATGGGAACGCTCTAGGCGAGAAGATGTTCTTGCGTCCATCAAAGACCGGACGAGAGCCATCGAGCTCGGATTCCCCATAGACGAAGAGCATGTGCTCAAAGACACGTCGATTGACGAGCGGAGGCACGTCGGGAGTGATAGTCACATCATAATGATAGACATTGATGTTGGGCAACTGGGTGATCTCGAAAAAGTTGGCGTGGATTTTGATAGCCTTGCCGACGGAACCGGGGTTGGGCCGCTTGACGAATTCTGTCAGACGAAGGCCAGACATAGGGTACTTTACGTCTTTTTTTTCTTTTTTCTTCTTTTTTTTGCTCTTGAAAGGGGGTTGGGGTTACGGAAATACTGAAGCGATTGAAAATAAGGCGGTCCAAATTCTTAGTTCTATTTGAAGAAGGATCGAGGACGGCAGGGCAAGTGGGAAAGTATGTATAAATGGGCGACAAGGATGGAAGGAGGAGAAGCGGGAGGAAGTGGATATGAGAACAATGAAAGAAAAGAAGAAAAGAAAAAGTGAGGGGAAAGATTATATAAAGACAAAAAAAAATAGTTAGTTGGGATGTCCTATCCGGTCGAGTCGAGGGTTCATGACCCTGGTCTGGTGGTAAAACAGAAAAGGCTTAGAGCCAAGGCTAGTGCGAGTGGCTACCTAGCATTCACGCACACAGCCAGTCTTTTTGTTCCATATACCCTATTTACTATCGGGTGGTGTCTGTTTTTTTCATTTGACTTGCGCTCTTTGACTTCTTTGTTTCTGCCAAAACAAGAAAGAGAGGCTGGGATAAATGAAAAAAGGAACGATCGCTGTTTCCCCGGCCCTTGTTGATGTTGTTGTCGTATGTGGTGAAAAAAGCGGATTCGCCATAAGGGGGAGAGTGCGAATGTGTGCGTGTGAATGTGAAAGTGCTATGACTTACTCGCGTGCTGTATGAATATTTCCGGGCGAGCGCTATGAATGGAGAGAAGGGAAAAGGGAGTAATGTTAATGGGAGGGATGTCCGAAGTAAAGTGAATGAATGTGAGTTAAGGAGTGAAAGGAAGGGTGTGTGAGCATAAATTAAGAGAGAGCATTGACACAAGGTTTTTGTTTTCTTTGTTGGTGGTTGCTGTCATAGTGGTCGAGGTAGTATAAGTGTGAGAGGATGCCCATAAAGGATGCACCATGGTGGTGGGTTCATAGTTTCTTCTTTCGTACATAAAAGGTTGTAGGTGTGGGTGAGGCTGGGCGGGGGGGAGGCGCACGCACAAAGGAACGAAGGAAGGAAAGGGAGAGAGGAGTGAAGAAATGAAGGGAAGAAGGGAAGAAAGAACGACAAAAGAGCAATGCTCACCAGTGTTCAAAGGGGGGAAAGCAAAAAGAGGCAAGGAGTGAGGAGTGAGGAGTGAGGAGAGAGGAGAGAGAGGGACAAAGATTTTTCACACAAGACGACGATGGTCGGCCTGCTTTTACAACTCGCCCATGCGTTTTGTGTTTCTTGGCTCTTCAGAGTCCTAACCACGAAAGGGCAAAGGAGTCAATTGACGAAGTACAGGGTGTCCCTTAGAGTTACACACTCAAGAACACCCGACTAGTTACGTTAAATGAAGATAGTCACGTTAGTAAAGAATTTTTGCAAGTTGGTTTTTGTCAAGAAAATCCAACTTAGAAATAGGTAGATCGATTACTGGCGACTTTTCTTGCAAGCAATACCAAGAAGAGTCTCGTCAGACCTGTGTCTGGTTTTTCGAGGAACTGGAGGCTTCGGCGGTGTAGGCGAAGGCGATGGGTCAGGCTCAAGGGGCTGAGGCTTGAATCTTGGTGGCCGATGCTGAGTCCTTAGTTGGGAGAAGCAAATTGTTGATATATTCTCCGCTCTACGGCATCACGATCATAATCCATCCTGCAGGCGCGACAGTACTTCGACCTCTGCCGATCACTTCCCAGAAAACAGTTACAACTCTCCCTTGGATACTTGGTACTTGTAAAAACACCTCATTTGCGCTAACAACGATGATTCCAAGAGGGCGAGCCTATCAACAATATAAAGAGGCCAATAAATATCAGATACCACGATTGCCCATTGACGCATATCCATTCTTTGCCCGGCTTCATATGACTGCCCACTTCTTATCTAATGTACGAATCTTTTGATGAGAACTCTATGCTTGCTTGGTAATCAGATCCTCGAGTTGAACTTCGCCAAACCAACACATACGACAATAGGCGGCAGTCTCCCGTCCAACCCCTAGGTCGAACCCATAATCGTCTCCTTCTCAACATTGTTGCTGTCCTTGATGGTGATGGTCTGCGGTGCCATATCCAGGATAGATTCTACGGCATAGTCCAAAGCCGCAACCTACGCCTTCTTGCTCTCCCACTGATTCTGACGAAACCAGGGCTCGCGTTAAAAGCGGACAAGACTTTGAGTACGGACGAAAAAGAACCAATGGGACTGCGAATGTATAGGACTGCTTTTTTATTTCAATTTTTTCTTTCATCAAAAAAGGAGGGACACAGGGGTAAGGTATTGGAAAGGGTCCTAACAGACCCGTAAAGATAAATACAAGGTGGAGGATGAGAGGAAACGAAGAACAGAAAAAAAGGGGGCTCTTGAAGTAGGATATGAACAACATTGGGCGGGAAGACAAACAAAAAGAAACACATAGTTTAACGGAAACCGGGAAGGACGCCCGTATGGTGAGGCTGGTTGCCGCTAAAGAACTCGCTCATCTGCTGGGGAGCAACAGCTCCCTCGACCTTCGACCGGTTAACCTGCTTCTGGGCTGCATTGCCCACCAGGGGCATCGCTGAATACGACTTTTGCAGGTACCACAGCAGCCTCAACTTGTGCGCACGTCTCGGGTTCAAAAAGTCCAAATGACACTCAAACGACACTGGTTCAATCCACCGCTCCCCATTGATCTTCTTGCCCTTGCGTGTAAACGACGACACCTTGTAGATAAACGCCCAGGGACATCCCTTATCCGAACCAAGCAACGTCCTGGTGCCTGGCTTCAAGATCGACATCTGGGCTTCCTTGTCGAGATAGTCGTACTTGTCCGTGTCACCGACAGAGATAATACGGATTACTGGCTTGGTAATACCAAACGTCTTGCTGTAGACCTGTCCACGGAACTCGGGCTTAACTGGCTTGGGCAACCAGCGGATACGGTTCGTCGCCTCGTCAAAGGAGTCAAACAAGAACACTGGGCGGAAGGTACGATGGCCCTCCTGGTCAGCCCAAAGGACCACGTGGCTCTGCATAAACTTGTCGAGCAGGGCACGGGTCGTCAATTGGCGCCAGCGATCAGAGAGGGTGTGGAGGTCGTACAGCTCGAGGATGGTCAGGGTCTCGAGAATCAAGGCGACAACATCATTGGGTAAGTTCTCCATCTCTGCAGTCGAGGGGATGTTGGCGGGAATACGGCCAGCAGTGACACCAGCACGTACACCACCACCGTTAGCAGCAGTAGCAGTAGTAGTAGTAGCGGGAGTAGTCGAGTCGCCGTTGCGGGCATCAGTAGTAGCGCCATTGTTGTTCAGGGACTCTGTTGCAGCAGCATGGTTGCCGAGAATCGATGCCAGATCGTAGGTTGGAGGGAGAGCGTTGGGGTTACGGTCAGTATCGACGGATCCGAGGGAGATATTGTCGGCATCCTCACCGTCGTCGTCGTCGTCCTCTACTGAACCGTCTGAGACGTGGTTTTTGCTATTGTTGTCCAGGCTGAGATCGATGAGCTGTCCCTCGAGAACGGTCCTGCCGTTGGTGTTGGAGACAGAGTGCGACGAGCTGTTGGTCGAGTTGTGGTTACTTGTCCTTTCCAAAGTCATCTTGCTGGATATGTTGATTATAAGGGAGCTGTTGGACCGCTGGTGGGTGGTGGGGTATCTGCAATAAGGGGGCAGACAGGGAGAGGGTGAGTAAGAAGGGAAAGGGGGGAATGCGCATCGATGCGGTCAGCAACAAGTGAAAGGGGGAGAAGAGAGAAGACAAGAGCAGAATAAAGAATATCCGGGTGTTAGTTGGACGACCTTGTCTTTTTTCTCAGTCTGTCGGTCAGTCAGTCAGTCATTCGGCACAGAACAGGATTGCGACAGACAAACAAATGTCCATTTTCTGTCTGTAGTATCCATGAGTCATCCCTTCACCCTTTCGAGCGCAGTCGCTTTTTTTTTTGTCCAGTTCCATTTTGGCAGTTCTTCTGGTGAAATGCAGTGAGTGAATGAGGTCGAGTAGCTCATTCCTGCAGGTCTGCAGTCATTGCAGACAGCCATGCTCCCACAGAACGAAAAAAAAAAAAAGGTCGACTCTCACGGCGACTCTCGCTTCTCATTCTCTTGCACTCATTCAGCTCTCCGTCTTGTTTATGACATCGCTGTCTCCTGTTTTTTTTTCTTCTGTTGCCGTTACGAGTAGTGAGAAGAGATGTTTGTGTTTGCCGCCGTCCTGTTATTTTCAGGGGTTGAAGCCTCTTAGCAATAACATGAAAAACACCCACGGTCACCCTTCCTGAGAAGACAAACAGGGGACACATGCACATATTTACAGTAGAAGAGAAAGAGAGGAAAGCGGGGTGCAAAGTACAACAAGTAGAACAGGAACACGAGCAAGAGCGAGAGCAAAAAGGTACCTATCAAGGAGAGGGAGGACAAGGAGAGAGGACGTTAAAGGGAAGAGGGGCGGGAGTGGATTTAGAGTGGATTGATTTTTGATTTTGAATGGATATGGGCGAGAAGAGAAGAGGGAAGGGGGAGATGAAGGAGCGGTGGCTGGAGAAAAGGGAAAAGAGAACAAGAAAAGGGACGATAAAAAAAAAAAAAAAAAAAAAAAAAAGACCACAACTATTTACTTTTTTCTAATTCTTATGGACAGCTATTCACCTTCTATCCCTCTGTGTTTGCATGAACAACAGAATGACGACAAGTAAAATTCAATAATGAACTCTCTTTTCTTCATTCAATCATCTAGTCGTATATCATTAGCAAAAGGGCTTTTTTCCTTTTTTTTTCCCTTTCTTCTTCAACTGGTAATCTGCTTTCCAGTACCCATTCATTCCTACCATACCATATCATATCATATCATATCATATCGGATTATCATCTCACACCCACAGTTTCATTTCATTTCACATACCTTCCCTGATCCCTTCTCTTTTCACTCTGGGAACTCGTCCTCAAAATCGACTTGCCGCACGCTGTCTACTTTTATTCTGCTCCCCTCTTTTCACTGCCACCTCCACCATCTCCAAAAGGGCACTCTCTCTTCTTTCCCCTCCCAGTCGCAAACGGACGCCATCAGTCGACTACTATAGTCGACTGTCTCGTCATTGGTTATTCATTGCTTGTTTTGTCCACTCTTTCTCATTGCACTTCCGAACCCTCCGCGAGCTTATTTTTCTACTTGCAAGGAATGCCTTCCTGGTTCCTTGTCTTCGCTTCTTGCACTCTTCTAACGTTTAAGAAGAGTCCTCTTTACGCTTCATCTCTCTTTTTCTCGCCCTGTAATTATTCTTGCTATCGGCGCGCACACACTATTTTCATCTTTGGACACTAAACACAAAAAAAAGCTGAAAGATAGGCTATCCTCATTCGCCCACCCACCGGCATCCTGACCCGTTCTTTTCTTGACATCGCGATATTGAGGGGTCCACACATTAGGTCGTATGTCATAGCCATTTGTTCCTTCAGCCATTCAGAATCCATCCATCGGATCCATACCCGAACAAAAAATTGTGCCACTGCCATTGACTGGACAGGAATATTTCATTGGCCTGTTCCCTTAAGAAATTTCCGCTTTTTCCTTGACTTCTTTTCCTAGTTTCTATGTATCTCGTTCGCCAACATTCAGATGAATATGATCGCCATCTGTATATTTTTGCTCAGGTATCCAGTACTCCATTTTTCAGCAACACCTTCGGATGTCCGGATGTCTTTTCCTTTTCGCTCTCTTAAGGGGGAAAGGGGGGCTCTTCCTACATTATCTAGCCCTCTCTCACCAATCCTTTCAAACCTCATCTCTTCTTTTTTTTTCTCCGTCAACGACATTAACAGTAAAAAGGATAAGCAGAGAATGATCGAAACATTGCTTAGCCCACATTTTATCCGAAATCACCAAACCCTGAATAAAGGAATTTAGAAATCGCCTGTGCAGGAACGTCTTATGAAAGGAAAGGAGGGTCTTTTATTTTGCGTTGTTCAACATTACAAGGATAAGGATGAGAGAAGAGAGGAGAGAGAGAGAGAAAAGAGAGAAACGAATTGATTACAGGCAATTGTTTTGTTTGTTGTTAGTTGAAGCATGAAATGAGAGCGAAGGAGAAGAAGAGTCAGATGCTTTACGGCGATGACCAGAGGGAAAATGGCGACAACGATGGTTGGTTGGTTGTCCAAGAAGGTAGTCGATACAAAACAAAAACAGAGGCTAATCTTCTGTTCATCCCTACGCTGCATGACTCTCTCATTTTCGATCGAAGGATGGGTGTTTTGTGTGCTTTGTAGTCCATAAATTGGGCTTTGTCTTCATGTCTGGCACAATTGTAAGGGGGTGAATAAAATAAAAGGTCAAGCAAATGGGCCGCATGCGATTGGCTGAAAAGGTCAACGAGTTCGCTTACATGGGCACGCGCCCGACAACCAAACGATAACGCCTTCTGCCACTCACTGAGCAATCGAAAGAAAAAAGCAGGTATACTAAATTTGCCATCCGTAGTTGTGGGTTTCGACGGTGATAGGCTGGCTCTCCTTTCTAGTCCCTTTTACTTTCGTTTGTTCAGATGAGAACGAAAAAAATGGACAACCAAGATAACAATGTCTTTTCTCTTCTAGCAGTGCACGCGATTGATTCTCTCGCTCTTTTTTTTGGCTGCGATGGACGAAATGCACCTCGCTCTTTCTTGTCGCTGTTCGTTCGGGAACAAATCCGAAACTCTATCCTGTCCTGTCATCCCCTGGGTCCAAGGAAAAACAATCCAAGCGCGTCTCTACTTTTTTTTCTTGTCCTTCCATTTTGTTCTCGCCCTTCTCTTTTTGTTGTTGTTGTGGGCGTATTTTTTTTTCTTTCGCTTCCAAATAAATTGGCAGGGATGAGAACAAGTTTGGTGAGTTCAAGTAAATATACAACATAACACAACATATTTCCGTCCTTTTATCAAACTTCTTTTCCCTCCAACGCTGTTTCGTTTTTTTTTTCCCTTGCGCTCTTGTGATAAGACAAACACCCTTTTTTTCAAACAGCCACCTATGTCTTTCTCGTCTATCCATCCTTCTCCCTCTCCTTACACACTCTCTCGCCATTGTAAAAATGCAAACAACTGTGTCAAGCACGCAAGAACTGCCGTTCTGGAGCGTTCCGCGGGCGAGCAAATATGCGTGAGCAAGCAATTGGAGCGGCGTGTTTTTTGCTCCCTTTCTTGAGTTGTATTCTTTTCCCAGGAGGGCTCGCTCGCTCATATTCTCTCTTTGTTTCCACACTCGTTTCACTCCCTGTCCACTCTCACTATAATTGGTGATCGCCTGGACCACTCTTAACCCACTCGATTACATTGTTCACCAACTACGGCGTGCACAGGTAAAGAAACAAACCATGCATTAAATGCAGACTCTTTCTTGACACCTTTTCTCCTTTGTGTTAGTTGTTGTCTCTTTCACGTCTTTCTCATTCCAAGACCCCTTACTTCCCCTTTTCTTTACTAGCTGGCTTTCATGAACATACCAAAGTGAGATAGGAGATAGGAGAGAGAAGCCTTGTTTTATAAGACTCTCTCTCCTCCTGTCTCTTCTCTTTGTTTTCCTTCTGGTATACATTCCTACTTCTTTTCTCAGCAAGCGACACACCAACGACAACGATAACGATATCATGGCGGTTTTGACCTTTAACTCGAATCCGAGCACAGTGACACAACTTAATCTCAACCAACGGCAGCATGGCATCTCTGGTAATAGCATACAAGCTGAAGAGAATCGACAGCAATAATGTATAGCGAGACATAAAGCAGGATTAGCATCAGGGTCGACTAAATCCTCAGAGGCAGAGCGGGATCTACATGACCTGGACGAACCCATCGAGATCTCGGCCAATGACTCGAAACCTGGCGGGAAGAAATCGAAGAGAAGGATGCTTCAACGATGGTTCATGGGTGCCTTGACTGCCCTGCCGATCATTGCGCTTTGGGCCTGTTACTCGTCACACTGATCAGGTTTTTCTCCTGGTTCCTTTGACGACAATGACTACTGAACGTACGATTCTGACATGACGAAGCTGTCACCGAGGTCTTATGGACCAGACGAGAAGTACTTTATCCTCGAGTACAGTCCCTGACTCGGCTTCAACAGCATGAGGTATAGTTGCCATTCTGATGTTAATTTTTTTTATTTCACGCCTCTTTTTTGTTTGCACATGCGGAAGAGAGAATAGACAGATCACTCGTCTCTATTTTTTGCTCAAGCATAGGTATATGATCAAGAGAGGACTCTACCTAGCAGACCTTCTCAAATGAATACTTACCTTCCCCAACAACTCCGCCTTCGCTCCTGCTCCTCTCCCGACGAGTCCATCTGTACCCGGACCGCAACCTACCTTACCCCGGGATCTGTATACTCTAGGAATGAGCAAGGGAGTGTCGTTGCACCGGATTTGGGATACTTTTTTGACCTACCGCATTTGATGGAGAGGACGGTGGAGGAGGGTGATTGATTTCCGGACGTTTATGGAGACGGTTGTTGGGGCAAGGAGGGGAACGTTGGGGTGAGGAGGGGGACGTTGGGGTGAGGAGGGAGACGTTGGGGTGAGGAGGGAGACGTTGGGGTGAGGAGGGAGACGCTGAGGAGGTTGATGGATGTGGATTTTGGGGTGTGGGTGTTTTCTGCATTGACGAATAAGAGGCATCCTGGTGGGGATATGGAAAATGGCGATAGCGATGACGATGAGGAGGAGGAAGAAGATGACAAAGAGAGCCAAGGCGGCGGTGGAAAGGGGAGAGAGATTGTATTGAAGTCTGTACAGCGCAAGTCGTGGGGCCTTGCAGAGGATCCGAGCCTATCGCCTATCGACAATATTTTCAGGAACGAACTCGTCGATATCTTGGACGAGGATGAGAGCTATCAACAGAATGAGCGCGGTCAAGTTCAGGAAGATAAATTTGTCTAAGTCAACCGGTCATTCTTTGCGTTTGCAGATGTCCATGGTGGAGGTGTCAGTCGGATCGTCAACTGGTCTGTGCAGTTCCAGTACAGCAATGCAGAGGACAGGGCGCAGGATCCAACGACCACAGTACGACATAGTAGAGGACGGCTACTACTGGAACTTGTCGTCTACCACTCAAGGACCCCTCAGCAGACCAAACACTCGGAACCCCGCTTTCCCGGGTTTGCGACCTGTCATATTCAAAATTATGTCGGTCTCGCCCAAGAACTCAGGCCAGTCGACGCAGATGTGTTGATCATTGAAGGCCAGTTCCATATTACGGGATGGATATCACTTGTATACTCCTCGCTCGAGAATGCTCAGAGGCATCGGCGGATAGCGTTGACGTATTTGAAGTATAGTCCTGCTGTCCATCAAGCTGCTGATTATTTGGTGGTGAAACTGAAGGCCAGGATTCTACGGCGCATAGAAGGAGGTGATGTTGGTTATGCGATTATTCTTGGTTGCGGTTGTCGATGCATGTACCATGAGGGATTTCGTGTCACAGAAGCATGGATGGCAAAACTTTGATGATGGCTGAATGGGGTCCCTTATTAAAAACGCCGTCAAGTCTGTCTTTGGTCCCTTTGATCCTTCCCTCAACATCTGTTCACCCATCTCTGCACCTGTACCAGCGCTAGCGTTAGAGAATGAAGGAGAAGGAACCGACGACTCCTTGCCCGAAAACAACAAGGACAACGTCAATGCTGACAACACTAACAGACCACCACAACAACAACAACAATAACAACAACCAGTGATCCTAATCCCAAAATTTGGATTCTACATGTCAACCGACGAAAACATCTCTCTACGCCCTTGACTACTTCCAATCCGTAGGCGCCATCCACTTCGAGGACCTCCTTGACCCCTTTTTCGAGTCTCGATTCGGACACCTTGTATGCTTGATGATTGGATAGGCTTGATCGAGCAATTTATCTATGCGCGGGCTGAGATATTTATGGGGAACATGAGTAGTAGTTTTATGAGTGACACTGAACCTGAGGTTGCATCTTGATACGGTTGATAGTGAGGAAGGAGGGGAGGGGAGGAAGAGACTTGGGTACCTTTACAAGGGTGGTCCGGTACTTACCATTGGTCAGCGGTAGCAGGAGTTATTACTTTAGATTTTTTTTTAGTATACACTGATAATTGTCCAAAAAAAAAAGAGAGAAAGGAACTGTAGAGTGCAGGGAAACGTTCGTAAGTATCATTGGTACGAGTAAACAACGGGTTGCAAAGGCAAACTAATAATGAAGACGAAACCCGAGCAACGACGCGTTCTATGCTGTAGGTTGCTTGCATAGTCAAGCATGAGCGTGTAAACAACAAAACAAGAGTTAACGCGATCAAAATTAAAATAACAAAGCTTGCGGTGTCAACTAAAAAAAAAAGGAAACATGAGTAACCCCTTTGATGCATGATTACTAAAAAGAAGTAGGCATCCTTGAGCACTAACGCGACCGACAAATACCTACGGACATTTGCTCGAGATGCAAAAAAACGAAGCTTTTTCGCCGAACTTGTCAAACGGGAAAAGAGCAAAAGATAGCGTCAACAGCAGGATTTGAACCTGCGCGGGAGAACCCATGTGATTTCTAGTCACACGCCTTAACCGCTCGGCCATATTGACTCGTATCGCTTGATGAGTTTCTGTTCTTCTTTTCCATATTTAGATCCATAGTCCCAAAATTTATGGGCACTGTTCACGTGACGATATAAATTGGTGGCGTTTTTTTTTTTTTTTTTTTTTTTTTTTTTCATTCGGCCTGAACAGCACAGAGGCGAGCCAAGAGGGCGATCCCAGATATCGATGACGTGGAATGGTGCTCGACCCTGGCCCATGTTCATGACAGGCGAGTCGTCTTTACATTTTACAGCAACGGCAAGGACTCTCACCAACGTACACATCACGGCAAGAAGCTGCAAGGCATGTTGCCCACTTTGAACTCTTTGCAAGCACGTAAACCGGACCTTTATTCAACCTGCCTGTGCCGAAGAAGCGAGCTTGAGGAGAAGGTCAACAAACACGTCTGGAATTGCCACCTTGCTGCAGAAACTACCACTGCGATATAGAAGGAGGCCATGGATAGGATTGATGGGTCGGGTGTACAGGCGACAAACAGCTACAACGCCGCCAGAAAGCGTGAATATGATCGTGCGATTGCCCACGGACGCCAGATGCCAAGGCCGGTCTCCATACACTGTGTCAGAGTTTCACCCTGATGACTGGCACATGACCAACGCCACCAACTTCTAGATTCTTCTAGCGCCACCAAATGATCAAGTAGCCCTTGCTGACTAATCAAGCACTAGAATTATCCAGAGACAACCTGGTCTTCAAGTAACAATATAAATAGTCACTACGTTCGTAGTCTAGTTCAGTAGTCTTAGCCTTAATATTAGTCTTGTTCATAACAACTCACTTTATTAAAGACTCAACCCCCACAAACAAGTCCACAACCTTGTTACATACTGGCAGTTGCTCTCGGATGCGGAACATGTTCAAGGATTCTTTTCTATCGGTGGGGCTCGAGCCGTGCACAGCGGTAGTCCTGCTCCCAACCGTAATGAGAATCCCAAGTGGAGTGTCTCGGACCTCCTCCACGGTATCGCCCCCAAGAGCATGTTGACTGAATGGTTCTCGGTTTTCCGGACCCCACAGTCCATCACCACGACGGTTTTACACAAGTTTGTTGGTTACCTGGAGATGCAGGCTTCGGAGTTGATATGGAAGCCTCGGTGCTCCGCAACGATTGCATGGGAGCAGATACAAGACATCTCTGCCAAGAACAAGACCTCCAAGTACACAGATCCCCGAGGTGACTGGAGTCAGGGATACGAATACACCCGAGATGGTTTTTGCCCGTGTGGCGCTCCGCTAGCCACACATGAGAATGGGCGCTGCTCTGGAGCGTCCATGGATCCACGCGCGGCCGATGAGCGGTTGCTGGATAGTTTGTTGGGAAGGAGGAGATTGTCATTAATGGAGAGGATGGGAGGAATTCCTTTCATTCGTATCTAGTTTCATTTCTTCTATTGAAGCTGTGAGGAACAGCGGCAATTGTTGCGCAGAGCCAGGTTGTGGACCGGACTGCGACTGGTGGATGGCTTTCGGGAGAGTTCGGTATGTAGGTCCCTTCTGCTATCAAATGCTTCCTTTGGGCTGTTTAGCATAGGAAATAAAACTGTACACAAAAAACAATAATGCGTACGCACCGTCGTGTATGCTTTTTCTCTGTCATGTCTTGACCTCTTTCTTTTCCTCTCTTGGTTCCCCGCCTGGCTTTCTCTCCTTTTTTCAGTTTTCTTTTTGCCTTTTTAAAATTCAGAAACGTCTTTATTTGCTCTGACAGCACTAGGATGAGAGAAAGTAGGAGAAAGAGGAGAGGAGTGGAGACGAGGATTGTAGATAAGTAGGACGTGTTCAATTTTCATGCACGTTTTTTTTTTGTAAACGCGAAAAAAACCCGATGGCGTCTCATTTGTATCCTTGGATCGGTTATTTCGTACGCGAAATAAGAAAACGTACGTGCATTGTGCTTAACAAGTGTATAGAGTCTCTTTATAAAAATTGATTTTTTCACTGTAGTCAATGTTTGAAACTGTTGGCGTAAATAGAACAACAGCCATGGTCAACAAACAAAAATTCGGACAGATGAAAACCATTATATTGCAGTTGTCTGTTGTACTTGTTACTTTGTAGCCTTTACTCTTGTCGACAGTCATACACACTCATTCGCGACAAAATTATTATGAGCTGCTCGGTTTATTCACATCGACCACTGCTCATATTCACGGCCCTCAAAATCCTGCACATCTCCTTCCGCAGATAATGGTCTGCCAACGGCGCTGCGCTGGGCCAGCAACTTCTTATCGAGCGGGTCAAGACCAATGGCGTCCTTGTAGACCATAGCCGCAGCGCAGATGTGTCCAAGGTTAGCCCGCCATACCATTTTTGCAAAAATGCCTCCAACAACAACACCACCTTCGCTCGGCACCCGGCACACTCTGATAGGTCCATTTATGCAAGTTGTGACAAACTCCTTGAAAACAGTCATATTCCACACAGTTCCTCAACATGCCTAATAAGCCCTCGAATTACTCAGTTACACCACCGGCCCTCTTCCTCTTCTATTGTCATCGTCAGAATCGTACTGTCCTGTCTCCACCCAAATATAACCCCCAAACACCTTCACCGTCGTGAATTTGGACTGTACGAGTTTAACATAGTGCGATCTGGGATTGTCAAAGCTCTTAGCACTATACTACTCATGGACCAGAGCTTTCTATCGGCTGTTTCAAACTTATTACTTGATAGCAAAGTAAGTGCTACGGTCGATGCTTATGCTCCTATCTCGAAACAAGTTAAAAAATCCTGCTAGCATTTTTTTAATTCTTCTCTTCCTACCATTCTTTACTTAGTCGCCTAATTGTAGCAAATCTACTTTAGCGACTTTTACATAGACACTATTTTTCAACTTGTCCTCATAGCAGCATCAGCATGGCGGCAAGTTCTGATACTACCATATGCTGTCGGTTTCAATTCGATCGACTCCAATTTGCGTACGCCCCCTTTCTAGCTATTTTTTTCTCTATCTGTGAATTAGCTTTGGGCTATATGCAGGATCAACTCCATACTTCGCTCTCTTACAGCAAGGCACATCCCCATGTAAGGACCGGCAGATAGTGTAACAGTGCGGTTCAAATGATTTCATTCGTTGCCTTCCCTCGCATCTCTTTCCAGCCACGAAAAATCCATCTTCACTATCAGGGCATCCGATCCCTGCTTGACAAGATGTTAACAAAGCAGCTTATTAGCGCTCATCTAATTTTTTTTCAACTCCATTTCCCTTTGTCTTTGCACTCGAATAGTTTTATTGGCCAGGGAACAAGACTTCCAAGGACATAAGGAGGAGCGATCAGAGATTGGAACGACCAGGGCCGCCCCCGCTCTCTCCTCAGGCCTGAAATAAAAAATAGCCTTATCACTTCGACGATCCCATTGCCTTTTCCGACAAGATCGGCCAGATCGTCGCTCGCAAATGGATGGGACAGGCTGCAGCCTACGCCAAGGACAGCTTATGGTTGTATTCTTTTTTATACATCTTCACCTTTACCACTTCACTAAATAAAATTCTTTGAAGACTGAAATTTTGCATGTAAAGATGTTACTCTTGTAAAAAAAACTCATACGAGCGCATGAAACATCAAGACAAGAAAGCCTTCGCCCATTTATGCTTTTCTGTTTTTGAAGTCATAAGAGCCACTTTTCGAGCGCGTTATAAAAGTAGCAGTAAAGAAAAAGAAATACGATACAGTCTTCTCTCCTTATTTTTTCTTTCTGGCGCTGGGAATGCATGTGAAAACCCGATAGAGAGCATCCACTTAGCTCACAATGATAACTGAATTTTACTATGCAACACAAAAAGTGCTTGTAGCTTCTTTTTTTTTTTTTTTTTTTTTTTTTCATAAGCAATTTTATTTTACGATTTTTTTTTTTCGTACACAATTTTATTTCTCTGACAAACAGTACAAAGGAGGTATATGGAAGTAAAGGGGACTACAGACCAAACTCTCCAGTACACCATCCGCCAGTCACAGTCCGACCCGGAGCCTGGCTCTGCGCAACAATTGTCGCTGCTCTTCACAGCAAAAACGGAAGAAAAATAAAACTACATACGAATAAAGGGGATTCTTCCCATCCTCTCCATCAATGACAACTTCCTTCTTCCCAACAAACTATCCAACAGCCGCTCATCAGCTGTGCATGGTTCCTTGGTCGCTCCAGGGCAGATTCGATCCTTATGTGTGGCTAGCGAAGCGCCACACGGGCAGAACCCATCACGCGTGATGTAACCGTATCCTCGACTCCAGTCACCTCGGGCGCCGGTGTATTTGGATGTTTTGTCCTTGGCAGTGAGGCCTTGCGTCTGCTCCCACGCGATCGTCGTGGAGTATCGGGTTTTCCAGATCAACTCTGAGGCCTGCGTCTCCAGGTAGCCAATAAACTTGTGAAGGACCGTCTTGGCAATGGACTGTGGGGTCTTGAAGGCCGAGGACCACTCAGTCAACATGCTCTTGGGGGTGATTCCGCGAAGGTCCGAAACGTGCCACTTGGGGTTTTCATCACGATTGGGAGCAGGACTACCGCTGTGCACGGCTCGAGCTCCACCGATAGAAGAGAATCCCCGAACATGATCCGCATCTGAGGGGGACTGCCAGTATATGGGCACTGGCCGTGGTGCTTGACGACCATTGTCAGTTGCTCGCTTGTGTTCACGCTTCCTGGCAGCATTGTAGCTATTTGTTGCCTGAACGCCCCATTCATCAATCTTGCCCATAGCCTCCTTCCATATCGCAGTGGTTGTCTCAACAGTAGAGGGGCATCTCCAGACGTACTCATTGTCTTCCTCCTCCTGCTCACATTGTCGACACAGGCAGGTTGAGTACAAATCAGGCTTCCGAGCCTGCATGGAGTTCAATGTTGGCAACGTTCCATGCAGCTTCTTGATATGATGTGTTCGTTGGTGGGAGTCCTTGCTGTTGTTGTAAAAGGTGAAAACGGCGCGTCTGTCATGGATGGCTAGGTCTTTTTTTTTTTTTTTTTTTTTTTTTTTTTTTTATTTCTAGAATTGCCTCTGACATGGCCTATCTGTGCAGTACACGATATTTTTTTAATCTAAGTCTTAACTAGGTGTGCGTACTTATTTTGCACAGAGGCATTTTAGTATGCTTGTGCAGGAAGCCGGTTACCCGACAGAATGTACTTGAGCACTTGAAAGGTTGGTCTAAGCGGTCCGCCGTTGTTGGCAGGCTCCACACGGCATTCCGACTGGCTCATCACCAGAGTAACGTAGCCATATAGTGGGCATACTCACTCTGTCCATGCACTTGTGTGCGTCTGAGAACTATTTCATCTCAGGCCTCCTGGACAGGGGAGACTAGCGCAATACCGTCAAATCCTAGTTGAGCGTGTCTTCGTAGGTCTGAACCCACGACCCTCGCGCTGAGAGGGGGAAGCTTTACCAACTTGGTGGGCTCGCCCGCCCAGATGGCTAGGTCTTGCGGTAAAAAAAGAGAGGAAAATTGGTGGCGCCGCCACCAATTCCTTGATATCACGTGCTAATTGAATAACGATTGTTAATAGACAGAGAAAACTTAATAACCATCTGGTAGGATGGCCGAGTTGGTCTAAGGCGCCGCACTCAAGTTGCGGTCTCGAGAGAGGCGTGGGTTCAAATCCCACTTCTACCATATCTTTTGTGTTTTAGGAGCAAGTGCTGCTGTTCCTGAGTGCAGCTCTTATTTTTTCTCGACAACCCAACTGTACTCTTGCACTAAATCCATGTAGAACGGCTGAAGGACTCAATTTCACAAAAAGTAAAATAAGCCAGACGGGTAGTCTAGCATAAGGAGTTGTTGAGCAATTAGCCTTAAAGGTCCTTGCTTTACATGGACCTAGTACGGGAGTGCAGACGGGTTGTCAAGCAGCTTCACCCTTTTTCGTAAGACAGAACGGGCAGAAAGGAATTGTCTTTTTGTACTCGCGTGCACGAACGTATATAGCGCAGATCATCGCTCGTTCGCCGAAACTAAACTTCAAAGAAGCATTCAATCATGTACATGGACAGCAAATGATTTGTAATACAATGTAAGTAATTATTATTTATTGATGCTATGTGAAGTGGTATTTCTAGGCGATAGTTGGTGCGCTGGCGGCGAGGTCTTGCAGTGACTGAAGGACGGGAAGATACGGCATGGGCGCATGCATCTGCTGCTGCTGTTGCTGCTGAAGCGCAATCTGTTTAGACCGCCAATTAATAAACTTCTTGACCGTGAACTGCCTCACATTATTAATCTGCGTCTCCAGCACCAACTTTCTCAATAACGGCAACTCATTCATCGCATGCGTAAATGGGATCTGATCCAACGGGTCCTCAGAACTCGGCTTTGGTGGCACATTCGAAACCGCAAAAGGTGGCCCACCAGCTTGCCCCGTCTCTGCCATATGGATCAACCGATCGTAATCAATCCTGAAGGTATAAATGGAAACTCCTTGTTCCCGTAAAGTTTTGAGAACGTGGACTTTGAGCTGTTGGACGTCTTGCTCGGATTGGGTGTCGATTTTGGAAATGATGGGGACGACGTTGACTTTCTCGGAGATGATGCGCATATATTCGATGTCGAGGGGTTTGAGCCGGTGGACGATCAAGTAAAAGCACACGTCGATGAACTTGTGGGCTCCCACACCTATTCGCCATTTTTTTTTTCGTTCATTTTAGGAGAAAAAAAAAGGGTGTAGGTGTGCCAAAAATAACGTTTAGTACGCTCAGCAATTTTTTTTGTCATTGCGCCAAATCAAAGAAACGATGGGCAGGAATGGAGTAGCAGCAAAAAACGGATAACGAAAAACCACTAATGAATCCTATTCCATTAGAGCAAATGTGGTATTTTTGGTGGTTTTTTTTGTCCACTGCCTAGTTTTCCGTACCTGTGACAAGAGAGCGCATGAGTTCGTTATTGGTGACCTCAATGAAAGGCGAGATCTTGCTGTTCTTTTCTTCAAAGGTCTGGCTGACATGGTTCATGAAGAGGGCGAAATTGGTGCGGGCATCAATCACACTTCCGTAACCAGGGGTGTCTACCACGAGAGGGGAGGAAAAAAGAGATAGAGGTAACATGATAAGGAAATGCGCAAATAAAAACGGCATAAAAGGAAGGAGAATGTGTGTGAGAAATATGAGATGAAAGGTACGGATAAAACGAACGATCTGCACATGCAAAACAAGCACAGGAAAGCGAAATCCATTTTGGCTGTTTTTGTCCAGCAAACGAGAGCGGGAAATCACAAACAAAGCAAAAAGGAAAGGGCAGAAAGGAAAAAGAGGAAACTCACCAAGAAAGACGAGGTTGCGGGCCGGGACTTCATCGTCGGTATCCATGTTGTCCCAAGGAATCTCCATCATTGTGCTCGAGAACCTTTCCGTCAACGCCTGTGTCTGCACATAATCATCCTCGTCGTCGTCATCGTCCTCTGCACCATCATCGTCCCCGTTGGTGCGGCGAGGCTTCAGTGGATCCCAGTCATGAGAGAGCACCTCGGGGAGGGTCTCGACAAACTGGCGAGCAAAGAGGGTCTTGCCTACAGCACTGTCTCCGACGACTGCAAGACGGAGGTATCCGATGTTTTGACCTGCACAAGGGTTGGCGAGGAGGTAGTGTGTTGAAGCCATGAAGTGGGCTGTCCTTTGCTGGTTGTTGTTATCCTGAACTATGAGTGAATGAATTCTGTTTGGTGGAATGAGTGAATGTTGTTTTGTCGGGTGAGGAATGGAGCGGAGGAGAGAATGAGAAAAGAAAGAGAAAAAGAAAAAGAAAAGAGAAATCGAGGGCGAAGAAGAAGTAAGGCGAGAAGAGGCGGCGGGAGACAAAGCGGGCAGGGGCAGAGGAGGAAAGGAGAGAGAGAGTGAGGGGTGGGCTCGGAGTGGTGAAAATGGTCAATGAGAGTTAGTAGTAGTACCTGCTTAGTACTTGCACAAGTCTCCTAGTCGCAGATTAGTGTCAACTTGGTGCCGATGCTCTTAAGTGTCCTAAAAGACCTACATGAGGGAGATTGTTCAAACGGACGACTGTGATCCCTCATCTATTTCGACTTGGGCACACGCAGTACCCTCTTTTGACCTTTTTGCCAAACAAAGGTGATCGTTCAACCTTCTTCGTTTCACAACATATCCCATCAATCAATCACATATGAACTGATCAACAATGATAATTCATTCGATCGATCTGTGTGTTGTGTGGCCTGTGTGCCTGTGTGCCTGTGGGCAAAGTCATTTTTTTATTAGCAACATTAAAATTGAGTGCCCTTGCCGTGTGAGAGCCGAGACTGGTGCTCGATCTGATCCATCACAAACGAGAAACTGGGGTTGCTCAGCATCATCCGCTTGTTCACACGATACGTCTCCTTCCTAGGAGCCTGTACTACTGTTGAAGGCACCTTGGGTGGTTGGCGAGAACCAGACTTGGCTGCTGAGACTGGGGTGATAGCAGAGGTTGTAGTCCAGGTAACAGACTTGTCAGTCTCGGACTGAACAAAGATATTAGTCGACAAGACCTGGGATGGTTGGGGCACACCGCGCCAGTTAAGTTTCTCAAACGTCAACTTGAGCGCGTCCTTTGTCGACACAGTAACTGCAGGGGCCGCTGTCTTTGTCGAGACTGAGCCCTGGACATGGATCTTGGTCACCTCGTTGCGGAACAGTGCATGCAGAAGAATCGAGGGCGACATCGACGCCACTCCAGCTAAGCAAGGAGTGTCAAAGATGAATTTGATAGGACTACGTTTAGTACACGCGACTTGTTGGTTTCTAGCTTGGCCGTTGATCCTGCTGACCAATATTCATTTCCGAAAGCCAACTAGCTAGACGTCGACGGACCTTTTTTTTTTTTTTAACGTCCTCCTTCGGCTCGTATCACACTCCTTACCTCCGAACCATAGCCAACGTGGCACGGACACGCAAGAAAACAAACTATTCCTCACCCTACAATTTCTCGATTCGGTTCCCCCTCTTTCCCGCCCTACACACGTAACTCCTTCGTCCGCGCAATATTTGCTGACCACGTCCAATTGATTAAAGCAGAAATAACAAGTAATTACCCATAATCGCCAAGAGATGCTCAGTGTTTCCGAGAAAGAGGGTCGAGGGCACAGCAATACAACCACATGCGCCAAACACAAAGGCTACACTCTTGCATTGACGTAGTGAGGCAGCATAGGGTCCAACATAGGCCAAGACCGAGTTTGGAGGTGGCACATATGGGCTGCTGCTGTTGTTGTTTGTCTTCTTCCATGGGCTGGTGCCTGAACCTCCTGCTGCTGTTGTAGTTGGTATGTTGGTGGAGGAGTTCTTGGCTCTAGAATAGAAGGAGGGAGCACTGGAGGAAAAGACTCGGATAACTGTCTTTGGCTCAACAGAGGAGCGCATGAGAGTGTGACGCAATTGAGAGAGACAGCGTATTGTCATGGTTATGTGTGTGTTCTGTGTATGTTGAATGGAATGAGTGGATGGTGATCTGGGATTCGTGATCCGACTTCCTTGTCCAGCCTTTTGCTTTCATCCTATACAACTTGCATAAAATGAATTTTATTCATTCAGATTGAAATAAGGAAGGGTGTGAATGTTTCCTTGTCCTTCCTTCCCTCCTTCCCTCCCTTTCGCTTCTTTGCCCGTTCAAGCCTCCGTCGTCCATCTCTTTTCTCTTTTCTCTTTTCTCTTTTTTCCTCCTCACCACTCGGACTCGCATTCAAACGGTCAACCCACCCTTCCCTTTCACTCTTTCTCTTTCTCTTTCTCCATCCCCACTCTCCTCTTCTTCTCTTCTCTTCTTCTCCTATCCTCACTCGACACCCGTTCCTTGGCACACTCGGTTCCCTCGCTCTCGGCTATTTTCTTATTCTGTCCTTTTGCCATTACCAGGGACACGAGCAACTTCTCTTGCCTCCACACGCCTTCACCCTTCACCTTCACTCCCGACACCCCCAACAACAGCAACAACACAGAGACTTCTCAAAGTGGGCATGTCATCCTATCTGCCCTGGTACCTCTCCTATTCGATTGCAGCCGCAGCGGTCGCTGTGCTGAGTGGAGGAGCGCTTCTCTACCACTACCAGTGCGAAATCATATATCCGGCTAACTTCCCAGAGGGCTCCAGGAAACATGTACGCCCGATAATTGTGAAACGCTTTCTCGTGAGAGATGTCCGCCAATTGGTTCATATTCTTTCCCACATTTTTTTTTGCGTTTCCTGTTTGCTGACAAGCTCTTTTTGCTCGTTTTTCTATCCCTTTCTTCGACTTTCTCCTCTGTAACTTGTGTATTCTTGTGTAATTTGTGTGTGTATGTATATGTGAATGTGGCGTGGTTCATTCATTGTCAAATAGGTCGCCAAGCCCTCTCAATATGGTTTGCCCTACGAGGACCTGACTCTGACGACACCCGACAAGGTGAAAATCAAGGCTTACTTGATCAAGCACCCTGACGACAATATCGCTCGCAAGAGACCTACTATCTTGTACCTCCACGTATGTTACCTTTTCTTGTTTTGGCTGAGTCAAATGCACATCTTTTACGTTTTTAAAAAAGCGGATACTAACGAGAATTATTTACTTTCTTGTTGTCCGTGTCCTCCGCGTTGGGTAATGTTTATATTATTTAGGCAAATGCAGGCAATATGGGTCATCGTCTGTCGATTGCCGATGTCTTCTACAAGGAGTTTGGCTGCAACGTCTTTATGCTCTCCTACCGCGGGTAATTCAATTGATGCAGTTTTTTTATACGGCGCATTATCATTGAGAGAAAGATGATTGATTGCTTGGCACAGTCACGAAGAATGATACACGCGAGATTATTTTGAAGAATATTATGCTGACCAGTAACATCTATTGTTTTTTTTGTTCATCTAGGTATGGATTGAGTGAAGGCAGCCCCACCGAAAAAGGTCTTCGTCTGGATGCTCAGGTACTTTTAAAGGACATTTTGCAGAAGCTGCTGACCTTCGTTAATATGAGCTAGCATCGAAGGGATTACCAAGATATTTACCGATCAATTTTCTACTTATACTAGACGGCTCTGGACTTTATCAAGAAGCACCCCGTGATTTCAGAGACAAAGTTGATCGCGTACGGTCAGTCGATTGGAGGTGCAGTGTCTATCGATATTGTTGCCAGGAATGAGGACAAGTTTTCGGGATTGATCATCGAAAACACCTTCCTTAGCCTTGTAAGTGTCCTCGCACGCGCTGTTCTGCGGACGAACCCTAGAGTTTGTCCGCAGTACAGCGCGTGCGAGGATGTTAAAACTGTTTTTTGTCGCGGTCGTTTGTAGTATGGGTACCACACCTCCGGCGGATTGCGAGTAGCAAAGATGCATCTTTTTCTAATGGTGAAGATGAACATTTGTTGTTCGAAATCTGCCGGGGGTGTGGTACCAGGACTACGCTCGTTACTTGGTTTCAGGACTTGCTTCATTTCGGCGTGCCAGAGAGAAAGCGTCTCAGTTACCGAGAGAAAAGAAAAGGAATCCCTCTTTTTTTCATTTCCGCTTACCCTGTCCCAATTCTTTTCTTTTTTGTTAACGAACTAACCCAACCAATATATCTATCTTTCATCATTCCAAAAAAATTAGCCCAAGGTGATCCCCCATGTGCTTCCTATGATTAGCAAAGTGGTCTTCCTGTGCCACCAAGTCTGGGACTCTGAACGAATGATCCAGCAGATCACCCGCTTGCCTGTCTTGTTTCTCTCAGGACGCAAGGACGAGCTCGTCCCACCCACACATATGCAGGAGTTGCACCGACTTCTCGACACCACCGGTGAATCTGTATGGCGCGAGTTCCCTGACGGAACCCATAATGATACTTGTCTCAAGCCCGGGTACTTTGAGGCCATCAAGGCCTTCCTGGAAGGGATCGTGAGTGGCGTTGTCCGTAAAAATTGATCCCATTTTTTTTGTAGGGATTAAGCGCTCTTGGTGTTGTGCGCGTAGTAGAAGGAAAGGTGGGAAGGAAGGTGAATTTTTGGCGGATAGCATTTTTCTCTTTCTCAATACATATTTTCCTTTTCTTCTGCTGTTTTGTATCCATGCCTCAGTGTTTAACAAGCAACAAGTACATATATTTTATAACTCTGTACGGGGGTTTCTATGAGATGATGCAGCATGTAGTCCGACAGTGCCGGTTGCGATCCTTGACCAAGTACTCATCGACATCCTTGGCCTGTGCTTTCGCTTGCTCCAACCTATCCTCCTCCTCCTCATTTTCCGAATCAGTCTCACTATGACTGTCAAAGCCCTCCCCGGGTATCCGTATCCGCGTGTCGCTACCATACGATGTCGAGCCACTACCACCGCCACCACTTCTGCTTCCAAAAAGCAACGGCTGCGATGCTGTGGGTGTGGGGCGACGTCCTGCTTCTGAGGACGAGAGTGCTATCTTTTGGGTATTGTTCCAGAGTAGCCATAGTCCTTCGTCTGCTTCTTCCTGTCCTGCTTGAATTTCTTCCGCGTCTGGTTCTTCCAGTATTTGGGGTTGTGTTTCTGTCAGGGTTTAGGAATTGATGAGGGGTTAGTATGTCAGGTCGGTTGAGGGCAATTTGGACGAAGGGAGGAAGGGAGAGTTTGATGAAAACAAAGGTGGTGATGTTTGTACCTGGGTGTGGATGCCTCGCAGACTTGTTATTTGTTCTATCGTTCCTCTTCTTGATGCTTTCCAACTTGGCCTCTATACATACGTTTATACATATTGAGAGGTAGGAGAGAGAAGGCACAGAGAAATGTTAGTGGTAAATATTTTGGAAATAGTGTCACTTCTACTACCAGGACGTAGTGAAGCGTAGTATGTTACCAAGTCGTTCGACATGGAGTTCTGATTCTGTCCGGAGACTCCATTCAGGTGCCTTTGAGGTTGTGATGGTATTGGAAGCTTCCAGCTCTGGCCATGCAGGGTCCGACATGATGTATGCGTGTGTCCTGAAGTGAATGTAAAAAAAAGGATGTGTGAATGTGGGTGAAGAAGTGAGATGAAAAAAGTTCAGAGTTGAGTTTGAAGAAAAAAAGAAAGAAAGACGACTGCTCAAAAAAGAACGAAATATGTGTGCTCTGACCATTCGATTTAATCCGCTATTTTTATATGAACACTTTGGGCTTTGAGGCTTTGAGGCTTTGAGCCGACAGACACATACAAGAAATACATACTTTGCACACATGAGGATGGGGATCGACACTTTTTTGTTGTTTAATGTTAATTAATAAATAGGTGCTTGTTTGTTTGTAAAAGTACAAGGGTAGAATAGAGAATGAATGCATGAATAAAAAAAGAAAAAAAAAGTACATCTACCGCCAAATATCATCAGAAAACGGCGGCTTCTGTGCGCAAATAACCTTCATAACCAGCTCCGCATTCTCCGCCGCGCACTCCATAACCATCAACCCAATCGTCTTCTCAAAAATTCCCTCCTCCAACCGGTTGATCTCAATAATTTCCTCCCGCAAAGACTCGACCATCGACAGGTACGCCTGCATCGCAATGTTGCCGCGTCGACCCGCCCATTCGCCCATCGGAATACCATACTCATAACACTCAACATTAATCAACCCAGCCCCTAGGATAGTTGGCATCAAGGCCTCAACCATCTGCATAGGGTTCAGTCCAGAACTCAACGCCGCCGTCTCGACCCACCGGTTAACCTTCAAGGACTCCACACCAGCACGGACCACCATCCCATTGGACTCTGCCAATTGGATCCACCCTCCCGGCCGAGTTAACCTGCCCAATTCTGCGAAGTGTGGCGTCCATTCCATAAACTGGGTCCTGAACGCTCCTAATCGCTGATGAACAAGATCGAATTCTCCTTCCTGGTCCTTGACATCCCGCAGCTTGAACTTGCAATTGTCCGGGATCCGTTGTGGTAACCGCGCCACGTCCAGCATCGGATCCAATGCATAGACAATCGTCCTAGGGTGTTTAATCGCCATATCCTGTTGTTGTCATGTCGCAGCAACAAAGGAGGTTTATGTAAGTGATGGGAGTCCATTGTTGCGCTATTCAATAAAGTCGCAGAAAGAGAACAACAACAAGAAGAATATAGTTACCATGGCCCATTCGCCGGAGGAGCAGTTAATATCGATGACCTTGCGGAAGGGCTTTCCGACGGGCGCCATGAGGTCGAGCTCAAAGGTGATCCGGTTCATGTAGAAGGGGCTATGCAAATGCATTATTACAACAACCAAAAATAAACAAAAAGATCAGTGATCAGTTAAAATCAGTTATTTCGCCCACACTAAAATCAAGGAGTCCTTTGGTAGCATTTCTCAACTATCACACGCACACACTAAGGACAAAATACACACACAAGTCAAGAAGAACAAGAGGGCAAAGCAAGGGCAAGGGAAAGCCACAAGTTGAAAAAAATTGCAAAATGTAAGCACAAGAGAAAAAGTACCAAGCGCTCACGAAAAAAGTGAAAATGAAAGTGCTTGCTTACCTATCGGGGTGGTCGAGCTCATCAGGAGTGACATGGATCACCCAACCAGGGGTATCAGTGTCCGGGTTGAACGTCAGAGCATTCGCCACATCGTCCAGCCAACGGTAAATACGTTCACGCTTGTCGGTCTCACGAGGGTTAGTGGGGTATTGTTTGACAAGACGAGCAAACACCTGGTCCGCTGCCGGTGCCTTGTTCGCCGCCAGCATCGGGTTTTCAATCAAGGGTCCTGCTTGCGCCAACATATCCGCCGTCTTTGTCAGGGGCATCGATTCCATGGCTGTCACATAGAGGTTGCTGCTGTCGGTGTTATAGTTCAGGGTATTAGTGTTATTATTGTTGTTAAGAGGGATAGTGTTGCTGTTGTGGTTGTTATTGTTGGCATAGTTGTTGTAGTCGCTTCTTATCCGACTGTCGGCTTTGGATTGTCTAATAGGCTGTTGCTGGTGTTGGAGTGATGAAGGGTGATAGCTGTTGGATTGTTGCAGTTGTTGTTGACTCTGTCCTCCATGGTGACCGTATCCGTTCTGGAAGGAGGAAGGGCGCTGATGATGAGGAATGTCCATGAAATCTGATGACATCTGACCCCGTTTGCCCTTGCTTTCCTCGTCTCTGTGTCCATTGATGGGTGCAGGCGAGGCCATGGACATGCGCTGCTGCTGCTGTTGTTGGTGTGGTTGGCTGTGGTACTGGGTATGCGGCTGATAATTCAGGGACGCCGAGTATTGGGCAGGCGATGGAGAGGCGAGAGCCGAATTTCGGCCTTGTGATTGGCGCATCGAGATGGGTGACGCTCGCATCTGTTGCTGCTGGTGCTCGCTCTCCCACTGCTGGTGCTGATAGCTCATCTCTGGGAGTCCTCTGCTCAGTTCCCCAGTTGACATGGCCGTGGCTGTGCGAGGCACCAGTCCTGAGCTCCGGAGTCGCTGTGAGTTGGTCTTTATCTCGTTGCTGATGTTGCTGCTGTTGATGGGGTAGTCTGTATCTGGAGGGGGGCCTGGACCCAGAACGGTGGCTCGTTTAACCCTGGAGCCATACTGGAGCCGGAGACTTGAGTCGGACGCCTTCTTTTGTTGGTCTAATCGACCGGGGCTAGAAAGGTTGTTGTGGAAAGCACCACCGGGGAGTCCGGGGGCTACAGTCGATCCATGGATAGAATAGTGTCCACTGTCATTGGTGATGGGTTGACTGGAGAAGGCATCGTGGGTTGAAGGGCCGTTATTGTGGTTGTTGTGGTTGTTTTTGCTAGAGTTGTTGATATTCTTTGAGGCGTGTTTTGCTTGCTTGCGGCTCTGACCAGCGGGATTGGCTTGGCGAGACTTGGAGTTTCCCATGGGCCACCACGTTATTGTTCCTTGTTGTTGGAAAGTTGCTGTTGTTATGTTTCTGAGGTGTGAGTTTATGCTAAGCAGGGTTCAAAAATGGATTTCCAAGAAATACAACACCAACAAACGCTTTAAAAAGCAAGTTTAAACAAAAAAGAGAAAGACTTGGTGTCGTGGGTATGTGTTTGTCGTTCTTTTTTTGTTGCCGTTGTTGTGTTGTGTAGTTCAGTTGTAGGCAAGCAAACAAGCCCCCTTTTGAGTATCAGATGTTGAACGTGAAAGAGAGAGAAAGAAAGAAAGAGAAAGAAGAGCGCTGTGGAGTATAGAGAGGAAAGGGTATTGAGTATCTGAAAAAAGGGTATGAATGGGTTCGTCAGGAATGAAAAAAGAGGAATGCAAGCGTTGTTGAATGAAGGCGTGGGAGGGATGAGAATGGGGGTGGTGTGCACTGGTCGGAGAATCAGGCGACCGACGGAAGGGAAAAGGAGGACACGGAGGAGAAGGAAGAGAGGGACAAAGGAGTGTGTGTGTGTCCAAGGAGGAGGGGCAATGACAAGAAAAGAGGAGGAGGGTTGAGTGGGTAGGTGAGGAAGAGAAAGAGAGACGGAGACAGGAGTGGAGGTGAGGAAGAAGGAAGGAAGAAGGAAGGACAAGGAAGGAGAGGAAGGAAAGGGACGAGAAGAGAAGGCAGGAGGAAGAGGAAGAGGAAGAGGAAGAGGAAGAGGAAGAGGAAGAGGAAGAGGAAGAGGAAGAGGAGGAGAGGTGCAGGGAGAAATAGAGAGATAGAGAGAAAGAGAGAGAAAGAGAGAGAGAGAGAGGCAAATGAGAACAAGAAAGCAAGGAAGATTGAAAAGGGAAAGGGAGAATGAAAAAATAAAAGAAGAGAAGACAGAAAAAAAAGAAAAAAGAAAAAAGAGGGCAGTACATCTAATACCAGCGAAGGGTATGTATCATTGTATTTCATCTCCTCATTCATTTCTCCTTCGCAGTTATTTGCTTGTTGGCGCATGCTCATCATCCACACACACCCACCCACCCAGTGCAAGGTATGAGAGCGAGAGGATAGAAGAAGGATGAGCATGCGTGTGTGATTCTCTATCCTTTCCTCTTCTCTCCTTCAAAGCCGATCGGTGTGGATGATGTCCCATCAGCAGGCGGTCGTAATCAACACCACTTTGAGACTGATAGGCATTATCTTTGATCTCCTCTTATTCACACTTGAATATATCTCAACAACGCGCCCACCCAGCTGCACCCATCAATCAACCCATCCCGTCAATCATCCCCTCACTTTTTATTTCACTTCAACGGGCAATCAATTAAACCAACAACAAGCACAATGCTACACAAAGTAAGAAGAAAAAAAGTGAGCGGTTAGACTACAAACGAATGGTCTCCCCCTCTCTTGTCCCTAAAAAACTCTGTTGAACAAAATGCTCTGATCCCTTTTCTCTTTCTCTCTTTTTCTCGCTCTATTACTTCTCTCAGGAAGCACAGAAAGGGAAACACAATCATCCAAACCATGATCAAGGAGTTTCCTCATATCATATCATAGACAACCTCTGGATTTAGTTATTGGGCTGGGCTGGGTTTATCATCCTCTTGTGCCGAACCAACCATTGACCAGCAAGTCAACTCCTCCCCCCCCTTTTTCCATCGATCGTCCGTGGGACCTGACCTCTAACAAAGGGCCTTTGTGAGGGGGTGTGAAGGGTGAAAGGGTGTCGCCTTTTTGGCTAAAACAACACATCGGACTTTGATATTTCTTCGTGCCTTAATTGCTCAGGAACGGCTTCTGAATGGTGCCGCCCTTTTTACCCTTCCCCTATTCCCCTCTCTCCGCATTTGCTCTCCCCCCTATGTACTTCTACCCACCCACCCGTTTCTCATCATTCTGTTTGAAGAAAAAGCTCTTTCATTTTCATTTTGATGACAATGAAAAATAAAGACCGACAGCCAGACCAGCCCAGCCATGCCCAGCCCAAACTCAGTAACCAAGCTGGATATTTACTCAGGCACCAACCACCCAGGGCTGCCCTGTCGCATGGAAAAACAGTAACGATCTCCGAGCGAGTATCCTCTAAGAACTACAGTGTCCTATCCTTTCCAAACCTAGCCTGACTTAGCAAAAAAAAGAAAAAAAGCAGACCAAGAAACATATACACACAGTTCACAACCGCAAAGAATGACTGAACAAGGCAGGAAATGAGAAACCAAATAGGCGAAACAAAAAGCAGGATGTTGCCTTGTTTGAAAATGGTTGCACAGACATCCATCTCACACATCCACCCTCCCTCCCCCCTTCCCCCTCTCTTCCTTTTCTTTACCTTTCCTCTTCTCTTTTACCCTTTTGCTTCAGCTAACCCCTACTTTTATTTTTACTCCACAGAAAAACTCACCAGATCAAATAATCCATTGCAATTCCCCTCACTTGATCTTCTTTCCTATTTTCTCCATTCAGGCCGTTCGATTGCCCCCTCTTTCCCTTTTTTTCTTTCCTTTCACTTCACTGCATGCACGCCGTCATCTTTCTATCTCACCTGTCTCTCACCTGTCCTCTATCCCCTCACCCAGCTGTATCCCACCCTCTCACTCTTTTTTTTACCTTCTCCCTACCTTCTTAAGTACCATGTGCAGTACTGGACCCTATTTTCGCGTGGCACGATCGACTATTTTGGGGTCATCGTTTTGAGCCTTTGTTTTAGTTTTGACCTCACTTTTTTTTTTTTTTTTTTTTTTTTTTTTTTTTTTTTCACAATCTCTCAACGGAGATACTTTGTTGATCATGGTCAGTGTGCATCCAGATGTCTCCAACGTCCTTCTGTTTTCTATTTCCATTCCCATATTTTATTTTTTTCCTGATATTCCTCGCCTTCATAGAAGAAGCTTTTTTCTGCTAGTTGTTCATCCTCGAATCCCGGCCTTCCTGCTGTAACATTGGTTGAAGGAGAGTCGTGATGTTGAATCGGCAGAAAAAAAATAATCTAGGGATGCTGTTGGCTGTGACCTCTAATCTTGCTGTGCCTTGGCTGCAACAAGGGGTTCAACTGTGCCAAGTACGTAATCGCCCACCTATACCATCGTGTCAGTTGAATACAAAGAGATAAATAACGGGTTAACCATTGCAGAATGATGGCACGCTCAAAACTTGCAGGTATGGGTATGCTATGAACGTGTTTCCTGGCTGCGTGCTGATCCCGAAACATTTTAAGTACTACAGTCGCAGAAATATTCCCATAGCGAGCAAATAGATGTCGCATATGTAATATGTAGATCGTCTTGTGGTGTTGCTGTTGGACGAAGGTGTTGAGTCGTTTGTTTTCCGTATGGTGTTATGTTGTATGTTGGGCTTACATCAGGTAGCATGAGACAAGGGTCATAATCAGCGCTGTGCGAATGACACTATTGAACAGTCAAAGACATCGAAAAAAAAACATCGTGTCGTGTTAGCTTCTATGAATGCAAAGTCGCCAGCCGAACGTGTGTTCCTGCAAGATCAAATAAAAGGTGATGCTCTTAGGTCTGACGAAGAAAATGCAAGACTGAAAAATAACCGTCTGTGTGTATTTGCAAGGAAGGAAGAAGAAGTAGGCGCTTTACGTTTGGTTGGGTCCACGGGGTGTAAAGAGGTAAGACGCGGCAGACAAGGCGACGACGATTGCGAGCACAAAAAAGATTAAAAGGCCTCCCATGGTTACTTGTGAGATGTGATATACAAAGGTGGATTGAAGCGTTGAACTGCGAGAAGCGTGAGAGGAGTGGAGAGGATGTCAGAAGGAGGGGTATGAGACGTGAATTGGATGAACAGAGAACTTAAAGTAGGGGGTGAAGAGTCAAGACGGCAAGTGCATGGTCCAAGTCGACAAGATCACCAGGACAGCCTAGTCTACTCGTGACTGTCCATGCGGCCCCTCACTCCAGACGTCACGGAAGACACAGTTGATGCCCCTCAAGTTTTGAGGCAAAGCATTTTTTCTCCCTTTTTGCTTCAAACTGATCTCCACAAAACTTCAACGGACAAAAAGGAACCGGACATCAGCAACCTACTCAGGACTTCGGCAACGGACATCACTCGACACACTCGGCACGCTCAACAACCACAACTCAACAACCCAACCCAAAAAACACACACATACACATACATAATGGCCAGAAGGAAAATAGCAACAAGCGATATCCTCACAGACATCCCAGAACTCGAGGAAGGTCAGCGGTTCGCTCGAGTCTTGGGAACCCGTGGCAAAAACGTCCATGAAGTCCAGTTCTCTGACAATCAGGAACTCCTCGTCAATCTCCCCCCCAAATTCCGCTCTCTCGTCTGGGTCAAGCGAGGTTAGTCTTAGTTTTTATCTTTTTTGCAGACGGAAGGAACATGGGCAGGAGCAGGATCGGTAATTATTCGTGCGATGAAGACACTTTGGATAATTGGCATGGAAGGCTTTCTACAAAGGATTATTTAATTGGTCCAGGAGAAATATTCCGTTAATGCCTCCTTGGATTAGTTCAACTCTTCCTGGATTACCACTCCTCCACTAATACCAAGTGACCACATTCATTTCGCCTCTTCAACAGGAAGCTACGTGATCATAGAGCCAGCAGAAGAAGAGGACAAGACAAAAGTCGGAGGCGACATTGTCGCCATCCTCTTCCCAGACCACATCAAAACCTACAAGCAGCAAGGGATCTGGCCCTTTACCGATCAGCTCTCTCGGTCCCTTCATAACGACTCTGATTCCGAGAAGGAAGGCGAAGATGAGGATGATGATCTGTTCAGGAATAATAACCGGGTGGTGATTGAGGAGTCTGAGAGCGAGAGTGAGTCTGAGGAGAGTGAGTCGGAGAGTGAGTCTGAGTCCGAGTCCGAGGAGAGTGAAAGCGAAAGCGAGGAGGAATCAGAGGAAGAGTCAGATGGTGATGAGGAAGAGACAAAGGAGAGAAAGTAGAAATCCTCTGAGGATCAGGAAAACAGCATCGACCGACAATCTACATAGAGCACACAAACATCACCAACCACCACCATTTGCATTTTTTCACGGCATTCTGTACTTCTTAATCCGCACATCAATAGACCAGTACAGTACACAAAATATATCAAAATCAGAACAACAATTGCACGTATGTTTGGGAGCATTGCTGGATTTTTTTATGAGTTTGTACATAGTATGGGGTAGGCGAACTTTTTTATTTCTGTGCTACTTACTGGCGCGGATGAGTTGAGTGTAAGGTGTGTGTGTGTGAAGGACGGGATACCTGAGCAAAAGAAAGAATAATGATAAACAGAGCAATAGATCGACTGCGCCAATCCGAGTTGATTTTCTCGTTTTCGAGGTTGTTTTCAATGATGGCTATTGTTACGCGAGTCGGCAAATGGATGGCTCTGTACTTGAAAGTAGACAATCACGGCATAGATCCAGTTAATAGCCTCGCATGTCCATTCTGTGGTGTGTTGAGTGCGCCATTCCGTCAAAGTATGGGTGGAGCAAGGCTATCGTCGAGGATAACGAAAAAAAGATAATTATAATAATTGATTAGTGACAAAATTCCATTTTTCAACCATGCTTCGCCCAATGTGATTCTTTCCTGCGCAGTTCATTTTGTATTACCTCGTTTGGCAGAGATCCGTCGTGCAGGGTTGTAGTCGATCAATTGTTCAAGGAGATCCAGACCTTCGTCGTCCAGACCAGGTACCAGTGTCCTCAGATCCTTGCGCTGCCACTTGGGAAACTCAGGGTTCCAGTCTTTTAGGGCCGACACTCCTGGCCACACAGTCTCGTTTGGCGTCCCGAGAATCTTGAAGATCTTGAACATCTCGTCAATTTCCGAATCGCCTATTAGGTAGATCAAAGGATAAGGCATGTCAGTTATTGTAAAAATGAAAACTGAACAACATTATCTAATGAGCCCTAATATCAAGCCTGCACTTGCCTGGGAAGAGGGGCCGCTTGGTGATCATTTCGGCAAAGATACAGCCGATACTCCACATATCGACGGCGGTTGAGTAATGACGAGAGCCCATCAGGATCTCGGGTGCGCGGTACCATAATGTGATGACCTCGTGGGTATAAGTCCTGAGAGGAATACCAAACGCACGCGCCAGTCCGAAATCCGCCAGTTTGAGGTTCCGGTGCTCGTCAATCAACAAGTTTTGAGGCTTGAGATCGCGATGAAGGATTCGCCTCTGATGACAGAACTCCACTCCCTGAATCAACTGGTGCAAGTATTCCTATTTCCGTTCCAAGGGATTTACCACATGACGTCAGGAAAGAAAAGAAGAAAAAAGAATGTCATTGACGAATTTGGGGTCGTAATATGTAGGTAGTATAGCCCATGATCCGTGTGGGTTTGCTGTGCCCTACCTTGACCTGTTGCAGGGGTAATCCAGTGTTTTGTGCCTTGGTGTGGGTATCCATGTATTTCTTCAAATCCAGCTCCAGAAACTCAAACACCAAGAACAGCTTGCTTTCCTCATGGACAACATCCAGCAGCCTAACAAAGCGAGAAGATCATTAAACATTGAATGCGTCGTCAGAAACTATGTGCTGGTGTAAAGAGCAAGGAAAAACGAATGTGTGACAAGGTAGATCAACGTACTGGACGACATGGTTATGCTTGAGCTCCTTCAATAGCGAGATCTCCCTTATTGCGGTGCTGGGTACACCTAGATAAAAATTAGATATCAGTAGACTACGATGGTCAATTGGTGTCCCTTGCTGCTATTCTTGATTGGTCCAAGCGATACTGAAGTTAACGTCCGGGGCAATGTGTCCAAATTCGTGTTGACTTTACCTTCGTCCTCATTCTCAAGACGAATCTTCTTCATCGCTACCACCCTTCCTGTAGGCCTATGCCTAAGTCGCCAGAAGAGCATTCAACAAAACAATGAAATCAAGTCAGTCAAGACTCTAGCATTCAGTAATGCAAAAAACCGTTGAAGCCAAAGGGTCATGAAGAACCAGTTGTCGAATGCAAATAAAAAAACGCAAAATAATAAAAACAAGCTACTTACGTTGCTTTGTAAACGACACCATATGTACCTTCTCCAATCTTCTCCAACTTCTGGTAGGGTCCAGTCTCTTTGTCTTCCTCTTCCCTCCTGCGCTCCTCCAGTCTCCGCCTCTCGGCCTCTCGTCTCTCTCTGGTATCGTCCTCGGCGGGCATTGTTGCTGTGAGTTATAAGTTGAAAGTGGTTGCGAGTAAAACGAGGCTGTATCTTGTGTAGCGTTGCGTCTATGTGCCTAGAAGGTCTAAAGAGGACGCTTGTTGTTAAGTAGGTGACAGGTCGCTATGGTAGGGAGTGTTGATGTTGTTGGTTGTGTGATGGTGAAAGAAAAGAGAATGAAAGGTTGTTTGAAGAATAGTGTTGTGTGCATACCAAACGCCCTGAACACGTCTGTTTTCATTTGTGTGAAAAAGGCAGTCTCCTGTCATTTACAAATGAGACGCGACTGGTCGACAATTTTGCCACCATTTTTTTCACCTCATTGATCACACACTCCCCTTTAAGCTCGCACTGTCCTTGTTCATGCTACTCTTTCACACTCCTTCCGCACTACTCCACACACTCGCACATGGATCTCAAATTTCCCGATGATACGAAGTATAATGTATTCTTTTCTATAAAATAAAGTAGATGAAAAAGCAAGAAACATAAAATTATCTACAGATCCTTCTTGGTCTGCTTCTTGGCAGGAGTCGAAGTGGTCTTCTTAGCAGCAGCGCGGTCCTGGTCGCGCTTGATGTAAATGTCGGTTGTGAAAGGGCTATACAACAATAACAAGCGAGACGATTACTGGTTAGCATCCTGGAAGGGTAAATGAGAGATGTCATCCAATTACAAAAAAAAAGCGAAGCCAGAGACGGACTCTTACCCCTCAAACTTCAAGGCAATGCGGTAGACAAAGTGGACAATGCACGACAAGTAGACTCCAGCGGGACTCAGCGACCTATGCGGATACAGAGGGATATTTCAAGCAGGTTAAAAACAATCTTGTGACGCATCTTATGTAGCTATTTAGTTGTTCCCATTGTAATATATCCGGCGCGTAATACTCCATGAAAGACGTACCAAAGGGCGGTTCCGAGGAAGATCATGACGGTGCCGTTGTACATGGGGTTGTCGTTGACGTTGAAGGGGAAGGAAGTCACACGCTCGTCCATCAAGATGCCAAAGTAGTCACCTATTTCCGATTTTCAATTTTTTTGTGGGGTTGGGAAAATTAAAAAAGCGGGAGAAAAGGAAGAGAAAAGAAGGTCAGAGATTCAAGGCTCAACTTGTCAGCATAAAGTTCACAGAGTCGGGTTTAAGCACGCGATATTTTTTCAATTTTCACAGGGAGAAATGTAAGAGAGGGAAGGAAGGGGAACACACTAATACAACTGTTGGGGGAGAAACAAAAGATGGATCAATGATGGAGATCGATTATTACCAAGGTAGGTGCCGGTGACTCCGAGGACCCACATGGAGGAGAGGACAAAGACGTTGCCGACAGCGAACAAGAAGTAAGCCAAGGCCTGGAGGAACCAGTGGTCCATGCACTGAGCCTTGGGCTGGGTATCAACGGCATACTTGAACCTATATTACCAAAGATCAAGATCGAATTGAGCCAAAACAAACGTTAACAAAGGGTCATTTTACATCTCATGGATGCATGACAGGTGGTCATGCAAAGGGTACAGTGGAGACAGCGACGACATCAAAAGATAAAGTAGAGTTCAGACATACACGGCATCACGGATCAGTCCGAGAGTGAAGATGGTGGCAGCCAAGGCGTAGCATCCATAGAGACCGTTGCCCTTGAACATGCGAGTAATGAACTTTGTGCGGTACTCTATCAAAAGTAAAGGATTAAAAAAGAGAGATCAGCGACAAGCACAGACAATCAGGCTTAGGAATAAGCGCTCTGACCGCACCATGATATCCTCTCTCTATTGTCATCCATCCAGAAGTCGAGTCCATAAATCTGGTTTAAGAGCTAGTTCAACGGTAGTAGTGTGTGTATGTTTTGAAGAAGAAAAGGCAAACAAACCTTTTCTGGCGACGATGTTCCAGAAGGTGGGGTTGAAGACGATCGAAGCGACAGCGAACCAGATGCGCTTGTCGCTCCAGTCGACCAAAAGTCTTGAGTTGTGGTAGCACTGCAAAATATCCATGGCTGCTATTGAAGAGGGTCGTAAGTCGGGAGGTCGAGTTGGTCGGGTCCGGAATGGTATGAGGGGAGAGAGATGAGCGAAGAAGAAAAGAAGAAAAGGAAAAAGAATAACGGTGAACTTTTGCAATGGGAAGCAAAAGTAAATGGGGGAGAACTGAGGCTCTGACAGACAAGACTGACTGAGAAGGGCAAAAAAAAAAAAAAAAAAAAGAGTTGAAAACGACTGCTTTTTCTTTCTTTGATGGGGGAATCAAGTTCCACGCTTACTACACGTGACAGCACATGGTTTTCGCATTGGTGTACCGGTTTTATTCGCTCGTGTGTGCTCAGTCCTATAGTTCTCTAGTTGAGATCCTGAGGGCGCTGATCGGGATAAGTTCCAACAACCTTGACATCCAGACAGAACTGGCCCAGCTCACTCACAACCTTGTTCATCACCTCGCTATCTCCATGTACACCTGCGCACTCAACAAAGAAGACATAGTGCCATGGTCTCAACATCGAGGGGCGCGAGTCAATCTTGGTCAAGTTGAGCGAGTGGTCTTTGAAGACCTTCAATCCGTCACACAATGCTCCAGGAAGACGGTGATCCACCGTGAACATCAACAGTGTCTTGTCGCTTACAGTAGGAGCATCCCATGCATCCGAAATAATAAAGAAGCGCGTCGTGTTATCTATTTTGCACATAGGAAAATATTAAAGCCGATTAGCTCATGGAATAAAAAGTGGGGAAACAAGAGACAGTAGCAAACATAAATGTGTTAAATTACCTTGCTGGTCCTCAATGTCGGCATGAAGAATATCCAAACCGTAGATCTCTGCGCACACACGGTTGCAGACGGCAGCTGCGTACTTTTCCTTGGACGCCAACTGAGCAGCCTCCGAGGTCGAAGCGCAAGGGACAAGCTCAATGCCCTTCAACTGGCTGTTCAAGAAAGTCTGGCACTGTGCCAAAGCCTAATTGAGAACACACAACAGCACAGCGTACAGTTAAAAAAACAATCTGAGCATCATACGCAAGCAGTTATCACGAGATCAATAATGAATGATGGAAGCAACGAGTTCCTACCACGGGGTGGGAATACACGCGACGGACAGCTTCTGTGGTTGAGTTGGAGAGGAGATAGTGGTGGACGGGGAGATAGGTCTCGGCTCTGATCTTGACCTTGGACTTGATGAACTTGTCCAATGTTGGCACAACAGATCCTGCAATCGAGTTCTCGAAGGGGACAACTCCGTACTGGCACCGACCACGCTCAACAGCCTCGAAGACGTCCGCGATAGTTCCCTGCGATGCATACTGAACACTGTCACCGAAACGCTTCATGCTTGCCTGCAAGACCCATTGTCATGTTATGAATGAGATGAGTGTCCAGGCTAAAAGGGAACAGATCATTCTTGCCTGCTCGTCAAGTCCTATTACAAACGCCATAAGAAAGAGACTTACATCGTGGGAGAAGGATCCAACGGGTCCCAGATAGGCGACCATGACATCTTTCTGAAGAGCAATTGAGGCCGACATGATCTCGCGATAGATAGCGCAGAGGCTGTCAGCAGCCAGGGGTCCTGGGTTTAGCCTTGTCACCTATATAAGTTGAGCGTGGAAGTTTCTTGACAGTAGTGAGAAGTCCAGTTCATAGCAGCCAGATCGCCGTTTCTTTCATGCCGTGAGAGCCATTGAAGTGGTTGTAGTCGACCTATACCTTCTCAAAGACCTGCTTCTCGCGCCCTGGAATATATACATGGGTGTTCTCTTCATCCCTATCGAGTGAACCGAGGGTAAAGAGAAAATCAGGTAAAAGAGTTAGAGCGAAAAGGTTCTCGTCACATGCATTTTGACAAAAACGATTCCCGCATTCGTTGAATGAGTATTTTCCCCGTACTGGCTGTCCTTGGCTTCACGCTTGGCGGCACCGATGTCGAGGGAGACCTGGGCGCGCTCGTTGAGGAGGGCGATGAGCTTGTGATCGAGCGAGTCGATCTGGAGACGGAGGGTGTCGAGGTTGAGGGACATGCTGATGGGTGTTGGTGTGTGGAGGAATGGAAAGAAAAAAGAAAAAAAAAAGGAGAGAAGAGGGGGTCAGAGCGATCTGACCTTAAGCATACTTTAATCTGGTCGAGCTGAGTAGTGAGTCAAGGCGAAACTAAAAGGCACCATCAAAAAAGACATCGATTTTGTGCGGGTGATGAATCGAGCCTAAAAAAGAAACGTCTTCGAGTCATCAAAAAATAAAAGGAAGGCAGAGAGCACAATTAGGCTATTCCTTTTCCACAAGATAGAAGAGTAGGTAGGTCAATTGATTAGGGATCAATTGCAACTCTGTGCTCGTGTATCTCCACTTCAAGAAAGTATGACAGCCAGTTTACCCTATGTGGTTACCACACTCGAGTCTTTAGTCGTATGTTCGTGTGCGTGTACAGACCTTGTTCTTCTATGCGATGATCCAGAGACAAGTCCGAGCCCTATTGACGCATTTCATTGGCGGGCTCAAAACTCCCTTTTTGGGCGAGCAACCTGTTTGCTGAAGTTTTTTTTTCTCTCTTCTTGGCCTGCACCCGCCCTTCTCTCACTTCTCTCACTCCTCACCTTTGCTTCCTCCCTCCCCTCCTCTTCCTCCGTGCACAAAACATACATACATACAATATAAAGGACTCTTGCCAGTCCCTCCTCTTACTGGCCAGACATGTCCCTCTTCCACCCTTCACGCAATGTCACCCTCCTCATTCACACTCATACTCGTTCCTTGCATCTTCTCGCACCTCATGCACTAAAAGCCGCAACAAGGACTCACGCACAGACTCAAACATGGACACGGACACGGACACTCACAACTGCACTTGGTGCGCCACCAAGTCCTTTTCACACCTGCAGTATATCAACCCAATCCAGTGCAAGGCCTCATGCACCCCTTTTGTCGTTTGTCTCGAGTCGGATCGGCGTCAACAGCGATAAAGGAAACAGGATTTTTGTCCGATCAAAAAGTACAACGACAAGAGCAGCTGCAGTATCATCGTCCATTCCTCCACAGGGTCTTGTCAACACTCCAGGATCACTCAAAGCAAAGATTAAGCAAGGATTGTGGATCGGATTGGGTCTCGGTACGGTCGTCTCTGCTGTCGGTATTGCGTGGAGCCCCTCGTATCGTGAACAATCAACACTTATGAGCGCAGCCGTGTTCCGATCTGTCGCTACTTTCATCACAGGGTACATTATCAAATGCCTGCATTTTTCATGACCCTTTTCTATTTTATTTTGGCGTGCATCTATGACGACAGACAAGAAAAATAACCTTGTTCGGGGCAAATTGTTGAAACTGACCTCTCGATCGTTCTTCATTTTAGTTGTCTTTGTATGGCCGACTACAAAATCTTGCACTTGCGATATGCGTCTGAAGGATATACATCAGACACTTACAAGGCTGAGCGGAAGGTTGTTCATCAACGTTGTGCCGATCGACTTTTGGGACTGTGCAGACTCAATACAGGAATCTACTGCAAGGCAGGCCAGCATGTCGGTATGTGTTGTATCACATATATGTATGTACAGGCCAGAGAGAGTATTAGCGCATTTTTCTGAAAACAATTGACGCTCTGACACATTTTTTTTTCCGACAATTGTTGTCCTTGTAGCTTCCCTGACTTACATCGTGCCACCGGAGTATACCAACACCCTCTCTGTTCTTCAGGATCGTGCGCCTTTTAAATCAATGAAGGAAGTCGAACAAGTCTTCCGTGAAGAGTTTGGTCAGCATCCACTGGACTTGTTTCGCGAGTTTGAACCTGTCCCCATGGCAGCAGCAAGTCTAGCTCAGGTTCACCGAGGTAAGCAAAAATATCGAATTTGGAGGATGGATATTTATTTTATTGAATTTTTTTTCTAGCTCATATGAAACCGGCACCAATTGTCTAACCGTCCCGCCCTTTTGTTTCTATGCATAGCTGTGACAATGGACGGAAGGCTAGCAGCAGTAAAAGTTCAATACAACAACGTGTCTCGCCTCTTCAAATGTAAGGAATAGTCTGATCGCTCTACTGTTGTTTTCTCCTTTAGACTGGATGCAGACGCTCAGAAGTTAACGCAAAAGATGGCCTTGTTGCCTTTTAATAGCGGATATGTGGACAATGCAGACGCTTTCGGACATGGTTGGGTTCCTGTTTCCAGAGTTTGAGCTTGGATGGATCGTGACTGAGTTCAAGGACAACCTCACCTCCGAGTTTGATTTCACCAACGAGGCCAGGTAATATTTTACTTAAAATGTATTTGGTATGTTTGGGTCTGTGCTGTATCGTGCAGGAGAATTAAAGTGGTTTAATCTTTTCGATCGACACAAATTTTAGAAACGGCGAGGCGACAAAGGAGAGATTCAAAAACCGATCCGACTTTTATGTCCCCGAGATCTACTGGGACCTTTCTTCAAAAAAGATTCTGACCATGGAGTTCATCGACGGTGTAAAGGTCAACGATGTCGAGGCATTGAAGAAGTTGGGCGTGTCACCCAAGTGGGTCCGTACTACTTTGCTTGAAGTCTTTGCAGAGATGATGTACCAGCATGGAGTTGTTCACTGTGACCCACACGTAAGTTTTGCTTTTCGTTTTTTTGTTCATATCCTTATTTGTTATTGAATATTGAGTGAAGTATAGTTCCTAATGCGTATCGCCTATCTTATATATTTAGGCCGGAAACATCTTGATCACAAAAGACCAGTTCACGGGCAAATGTCAGTTCGTACTCCTTGATCACGGACTCTACAGGACCCTGGATGAAACCTTCCGCTTCAACTATTGTCAACTCTGGAGAGCGCTCATCCTCAACGACCAAGACCTCCTCAACCGCGCCTCTGGCAACATTGGCATCCCTGAGAACTATGTCAGTTTCATCCCCCTGATCTTTATTCAACGACCCGCGAATGCTAACCAAAAGATTGGCGAGGGCATGACGACCGAACAGAAACAGGAAGTCCGGTCATCGCTCAAGAATGTTACTATGGCGGAAGTTTTTGAGTTTCTAGAAATCTTGCCCAGAGATATGTTGTTGGTTTTCAGGACTATTAACTTGACCCGTGGGATCCATCAGCAGTTGGGTGGTGAGAACGTAGAACGATTCCACATCAATGCCCTCTTCGCGACCAAGGGTGTCTGGTCCGAAACGCGACAGGAGGAACACGACCGCCGGGTGAGGCGCGAACAACGACGACGCGACCGATTGAACGGGCGGTTCGGAGCTATTGCGTCATGGTGGTACGGAAGCCAGGACGACAAGGACGAGAATAGTTCTGAGGCGACTAGGGCTCATGGGATGCAGTTGGGACTGGGACCTCGGAACCGGTGGTATCTCTTTGGAGACACGCCTACGTTCTATAGAAGTCTGGGGTATTTGTGGGATACTTTCTCAATGCGGTGGAGACTTTGGGTTGGTGAGGGACTTTTGCGGATTTGGCTTTGGTGGACTGGCAAGGATGTTGCCAAAGCTATTAGTTAGTTTAGATATATGAAATTGTACCCTTAGCATAGAAATAGAAGGCAACTCTGGATGCAAGTATGCTTGTGTGATGAAAAGAAAAAGGAACAGGAAATGTCAAATATTTCATGTGGTTTTATTCGCATACCAGCAACTCTTTAAACGTTCGATCCTTCCTATCCAAGGGCCAGGGTACTGTCGACAGCTCCGCACTGCACTAAAAGCCCCCTGTTTATGAGATCAAGACCAGTGGCATCCTTGATGACAAGGCTCTGAGCGCACAGTGTACCAAGGTTGGACCCCAAACCAACGTGACAACAACACCTTCTCTTTATCCCCACTCGACAACCGCCATACTCTAACAGATCCATCCTCGCAAGCTGTCGCAAACTCCATGGGCATACGTAGATTTCACACAACATCCTCAACAGGCCCAAAGAATCCACGGATCGCGCCGACACATGACCGCGTCTCCTCCTCGTCCTGCCTTCGTAGTCTTTGCTAGAGACGCACTGTCCTCTAATCACCTCCAGAGGCGATCCGTTGACCACAGGGCGAATAGGCAATGCAACAAATCACTCCGCTGCGCCCATACAGTTTGATGCGAGGATTGTCTGCCTGAGGGTCCCATAGATAAATCGAGTATCGATGCCCAGAGCAACCTGCCAGCCGCTTGGTGAATATGTCGCGACCAGAACTCGTTCCCGTATCAGCTTCTTGGTCGTCAGGAGGGCTTTGGACTGAGGATCGAAGAGCCAAATGGCGCAACTTCAAGTCCCGGCCGCAAGCTTTTGTACATCACGCGAGAATGCTATGCCGCCTATCGCGTTGTCAATTTGTTTCCTCCTTTCCTTCCGTTCAATAAGGCTGTGTAGATGCTTAGTGCCGTGTAGGTCCTGTGAACTAACATCATTTCCTCAGTTGGAAAAAAACAAGCCACAGACAGTAAGGCGAATAGCTCACAAAATGTCGAGCACTTCCCGGAAATTCTTCAAGCGGTTCCTGAACTGTCGGTAACGCGCATTTCGTATAACTTTGGAACGAGTGCTGTACATGACCTGGTTACCCTCAGGTGGGAACTCCATGGTGCCGAATAGGAAAAGTTTCTGGAAACTCGGATGACTCCAATTTACGCGCTCCCGTCATTTGATCCCACTGTTGGATAATACGGCGGCTCCGACAGGGAATTACTTGACTATCAAGAGAGCACGCAAGCTTTTGAGCAAAACCGGTGCATCGCCCTTGTGTCTCGAAGCTCAACGAGCTAGTGTGTACTTCCCACAACTGTCGTTGCCTCCCGAGGCGAGTTACAGACCGTCTGGAGAAAGGTCACATTATCCGCCCTAGCATTATCGCTTCTCGAGGTAGAAACTAGAGCTCCTGTCAATGCGTTCCACAATCTCACCGTTTAGTCGTCGCTTGAAGAAACGATCCACTGGTCGATCGGTGAAAATGTAATTCTTGTAACGGTCTCGGTGATGGCCGCGTAAGGTCGGACCTGGCTTTTTGGAAATCGTATTCCAAAGCTGTAGTCCGCCTTCATCATGACCGGAAGCGATCCATTGTCCATCTGGAGAATAGGCAAGGCTGTGCATCTCTCCCAACGAGGTGCTCTGAACAACGCCCGTCTCTCTAGTCGTCGGTTCCAAAACCGAATCATTCCACCATCGTCTCCCGATACAAGCTGCCGTCCTTCCGGCGAAAGCTCGACGCTTCTGGCATCCAGAAATGTAGGAGTGCAGCGCCACGTTGCTTTCAATCTCCTTGAACTAGTCCATTTGACATCAAAATCACGCTACTGACTGAAGACGGAGAGAGAAAGAAAACACCAAGGGTCGAGAAGGAGGAAGGGGGAAAAGAAAATGACTTTTTGAACTAAGGCTTCAACCGGAACTTAACAAACACTCCTGAAATGCGGTGATCGTCGGCAGGGTGAAATGAAGACTGAGCTTCGCGTTGAACGGGTGTGCTCGCGTTGACTGACTGCTCTCAAACATGGTTGACCAGAAGTGACAAAGGTGGATTCCAAATCCAGAAGTAAGGATCTATATGAGCATCCTCTATCAGCCTAGACTGTTGTTTATTTTTCTTCCTAACCAAGGCGTCCCCAGACCTCAATCATACAACACCCTTCATCAACATCATCACCCCTCTAAAGCCTCAACAGCACCGCGTTGGATCAACAACTTGCGGTTCATCAAGTCAAGCCCAGTAACGCCCTCCAATTTCATATCTGCGGCACACAGAATTCCCAAATCAGATCCCCACAAAAACCGAACCTCGACGTCCTCCTCCCCTTCAGTCACATCCCCATCACCAACCTTTGAAGATACGCCCCAGACGCGAACAGATCCATCCTTGCAGGCCGTCGCAAACTCCATTGGCACGACCGGATTCCAGGCGATATCGCGGATGAATCCAAAGAACCCTCGGACCACAGACGCGCACGACCAGCTGTTCTCTTTGTCCGATTGTTGATGCCAAAGCCGAACAGTCTCGTCAGTACTACCAGAGGCGATCCAGGTACCGCAGGGTGAGTAGTCAAGAGCACTGATCGCTTGGGGTCCTTCCAACAGCTGTACCAACACACCAGGGTCCTCCCTCTCTGTGACTCCCTCTACCGTAGACTGATCAACATCCCAGAGGTAGATCGATCCCGCCGCAGTACCCATCGCAAACTGTCGCCCGCTCGGCGAGTACTTCAACACCAAAAGACGGACGTTCCGTCCACCTTGCAGCTTCTTCTTGGACGCAACAACAAGCGCCTTCGAGACAGGGTCAAACAGCGACACAGTCCCAGTGGTAAACCCAACCGCAAGCTGGCGGCCCGTTGGTGAAAAGGCCACAGACTCAATCTCCACCGGATCGCTCTCCTCCAGCTGCACAAGAACATGCCCCCCTTGTCCTGGTACCGAACCATCCTCGTGCAGATCCCACAATCGTACCGCCTTGTCCAAACATGCAGAAAGAAGCCAACGACCACACGATGAATAGGTTATAGTCATCACTGATCGAAGATGGCCCTTCAAGCAGGTCGCAGGCGCATTGTCAGGTTCAGGTCGCACACTTGCCAGTCGGATAGGACCTTGCTCAAAGCTGGCGGCGATCTGACGGCGGTCCGGCGAAAAGGCTGCACATGAAGGGATAAATATTTCCTCGATTTCGTTGGTGTACAGATCAGAGACGAATAATCCTCCCCCTACTCCTCCACTTCGCGCCGCCAGTGCCTCGCGATCCCACCGCCGAATGATCACGTCGTCGTCAATAGTGAAAATGGCTCCGCCATCAAGGGTGTACGCCAGCGCTAAGATACTGACTTTTTGATCTTGTGGCGACGGTGCTTGAAGACCCGACGATATCGACTCACTCGAATTCACGTCCCACAGACGCACCTTCTTGTCCGCTCCCACGGATGCGATCTGCCGTTCGTTTGGAGCAAAGGCAATTTTGAAGACAAAGCCATTATGACCATTCAAAGTGGCGACGAGCGTGCCCGACGACACATCCCACAACTTCACTGACTGATCATCGGCAGAGGAAGCAAGCCACTGACTGCTGGCCGAGAAGGCAACGCTGGAGAGATCGCGAGTGTGGCCATACAGCTTAGTACTCGGCTCTCCGGTAGCGGTATCCCAGAGTAGTGTATCACCATAGAGATGTCCGGTAGCGACCCATCGTCCATTGGGAGAATACGCAAGACATCTCACCGCTCCAAAGGGAGACGTCCAAATGGCACCAGCTTCTCCGGTCTCCGCATTCCAGAATCGAATTGTTTTATCATCACTGCCCGAGACGAGTGTTCGCCCATCGGCCGAAAATTGGACGCTCCCGACGGTATTGGTGTGTCCCTCCATAACAAGGAGACATTCTCCAGTCTGCGCATCCCACAATCGGATTGTCTTATCAAAGCTGCACGAAACGACCTTCTTTCCACATGGAGAAAATGAAGCGCCAAACAAGCTGCTGGTATGCCCCTCCAAGACCAACAACGCCTCCTCACTGCCGTTGCTCTCCCACACCATGGCCGTCTTGTCCTTGATCTTGCCTGCAGAAACGATACGCTGACTATCTGCCGAAAATGTGACGTCGCTGCTCCCTCTAACATGTCCTCTGAGCTGACGAACCTTGGACCAGGTTGTCGTCTCGTAAACGTCAATGACTCCGCTCCTCATAGAGACTGCAAGTAGCTTTCCGTCGGGTGAATAATCACAGCCGGAACTAGGGTCGTCTACAACAAGGTAGGGCAGCTCTCCAAACCTCACGTCATCCATCTGTGCACCACTCATATCCACCTGTCTCAACCAACTCTGAGCGAGGTTGACGCCCGTCAAGTTGGCGCCCTGGAACTGAGCATAGTCGAACTGACCGTCAGAGAGATCTGCGCCTGGGATCTGAATACTCCGGAGGTCGGCGCCGCCGAAATCGACGCCAGCCCTGACAAGAATCGTAATAGCGTTCGCTGCAGCAATCTGATTCAACTCCACCTCGCCACCCGTTTTCGACTCCTCAATCACATCTAGGAGTTGTTGTTTAAACGGTGGATCCTGCAGCACTCGCTCCGCTAAAAACTGAACGATCGATAGTTCCTTAATAATGCTCCTCTGCGCTAGACTGGTTCTGAAGTCGTAAATCTGTGCTCGTTCCTCAGACTCCTCCGCATCAGCGTCGTAATCAAGAGGATCAAAAATAGTCCTGGAGTAAAAGTACTCTAAAAGAGATTGATGAAGGAATTGAAAGTGGTTGCCGGACCGTGTCACCGTACTACACTCTCGGAGCAGCTTTGCTTGGCCGCTGGGCCTGAAGAATCTAGCCTTCCAAGTATTCTTGTCCCAGAAATGGGTGTACTTGACGATCGGGTTTCCTGCATGATCCATGAAAATCGCCCTGGAAAGGTCTTTCTGGTAGTGGATGCCGTGGTAGGAAAAATTATCCTCGATGAGCAGGTCCAGTTCTTCTCGCTCCTGGGCGCTCAGTAGACTGCCTTCCAGTCTCTTCCGGTTGACCTCCAGCCATCGCTTGACGAAGCTGTCGTAGAGCTGAACACGCGTAATGCGGATCGACGAGAGATTCTTATTGGCTTCAACAATGGAAGGGAGAGCTCCCAGAGCCAATTTCAAAAGAAAGGGGTTGGAGACGAGGTCCATGAGATGAGGGATGTTAATCAGCGCGTCCATGTATTTCTTGGCTGTCCAAGGCGATTTGTCTTGAAGTACATTGTGCGCAGCCAACTCCTTGACGTACTCCTCAACATACTGCTGAATCTGAGCTCTCGTGAACGCTGCGACGACCGCCTCCTGGAAGAGGTCTGTCGCTACACGCTGGTACCTATCATCTGGCTGAGGCTGAAATCGGGAACGGTAGTCCTGTCCGAGGTACTGGGTGCGGCAGCTGATGACCATCTTGACCTTCCATTGTCCTTGCTGGTTGAACTGGTTCTTGGTGTGGATGTTGATCTTGAGCTGACTTTCATCGTATCCGTCGCAGATGAGGACAAACTGGCGGTGCATCTTCATCTCGCGGATCTGGTCCTCCGAGAAGTTGTAGTACAGCAACTGCTTTTTGATGAGGTCGCGTTCCGGATCGTCGACCGTAGGGAGGCTAATGTACAGAGGAATCGGCCCATACTTCCTGTAGTTCTTCCACAGAGTATGCTCCAGCTCGAGATCAAATGTCGACTTTCCAGCACCAGAGTTTCCCAACAAAAGAAGGACTTGACGATTGCCGGACAGGAACTCCAAAACCTTCTCCATGAGCGGAAATAAGGTGTCATCGCCCGCTTTCAAGCTCGGTTTCGCTTGCGGAGGAATGTAGACACCTTTCCTGCGCTCCTCAAGCCGCTGCAGTTTCAGCCTGTAAAGATCATACTCGACATCAGGAATATCCAAAACTCGGGCGAGTAGAGGCGACGATGTAGGCAGAAGGAGACGGTTCCTCAGTGGATGAGAACGGCTGAGGGTGTTGGATTTATCCCGGTCGACAAACTTGGGTATTGCACCAACGCTAGTGCTGGCTGCCTGGTCATCAGAGGCGCTAAGCTGGCAAAGGATGTTAATCATCCACGACTTGACAGTCTCATCCCGACCCCAATCTGCATCGTTGCTGTAGAGCTGCTTAATGAAGTCGATGGCTTGCAGGCGAATGGCGGTATCCCAAATGGCATCAGCTGCGATCTCACCTAGCAGCTGGCAGATACCCCACTGGAACAAGGGATCATGACGACAGGGTGCTTCACAGATGAGCCGGTTGAAGTCCTTCATTTGACCAGCTTGGGTAAGCGCGTGGGCAGCTCGGATGGCAGCGTACCAAAGTTGCTTCTTTCCAGATCCATATTTCTCCTTGAGAGCGTCCAGAACACCTTGACCACTTTCCATCAGTGAGAGAGCACCACCATAGGCAGTAATAGCAACGTTAAAGCTGTCGAGAGCCTCTTGGAGGCTACTGAGTCCCTCGAGAACAGCTCCAAGGTCCAGTTTGGTCACGGCCGTGATGTCGACGAGGCCCTTGGCAACTCCGGCTGAGTGATGAAGGATTGACTGCAGAGGAGTCTCGTTATCGGGGACATACTGTAGCGCCTGGAAGGCATAGCAGACCTGGTACATCATGTAAGGATCCGAGCTGCCCTTCAAGACTGACAAGATACCCGACAGCGGCTCGTGCTCGACAACTCGATCCAAACTCTTGACGTCGTGCTCCGCCATCACATCCAAGATCCGCGCGACAGCCACAACAAGCTGGTAGGCATACTCGGACGACTGACCGTGAGTTCCCTGCAGACGAACTCTAAGGATCCTGAAGATCTTGATCAAGTCGTCAGCTTCAAGGTAACCGGGGGAGTTGGACTGGATTAGTTGAACGAGACTTTGGAGTAGGGTGACGTCCAGCAGATGGATGTCGTCAAAAACTTCTATGATGGACGATAGCAACTTGCGGTACGGCCCTTTTTCCAGAACAGGACCGAGGGCGACAATCTCAGCAATCTCGACAGAGCTCCTGCTTGCGACATTCGGGACAAACTCCTCCACCATCCTGGCGGCAATCCAACGCAGACGATCCTGCTCCGTGGGGTCCTTGTCCATCTCCTCCAGCCACTTCAGGTCAGCCTTGTCCAAATTGGATAAAGATGATGTACGCTGGAGGAGTAAAGTACTGCAGTAGACCAGCTGCTCAGTCTTTTCGATACGTTCGTGGCGTTGAGGCAACCTGGACTTAAGGACGGGTTTAGGAACGTTCCTGGTGAAAATGTACAAACGAGAGTTGGGGTTGTTGTTTCCCAGAGCAGTGATGGCGGTGGTGGAGACTGCATTGTTGATATCAGTGACGAGTTGGGAGGAGGCCCCTGGTGAAGTTGGATTCGAGTCTTTGGTCATGATAGGCATTCTATTGAAGGGAATCGATCATGAAGGCGATAATTAATTCAAAAGTCCCTTTCTCTCCATTGCAAGGTAAGGACTAAGTGCCGTTGCTCATGGAGATAAAGTATATTCGGCTGAGTTACCGCAAGAAAAAGAGCGCTCGGGCGGTTGAACTGGTACTAAACTGACAAACGTATCGTGCGGGTGAGGCTGAGAGTGACGGTGAGCAGTGGAAAAAGTCAAGTCAGGGAGAAGGTTGGTTGTTTGGATGATCAAGAAGGGTGATTAGGATGAAGTTTGGGAATGCTGTAGGGTGAAGGAAAGGAAAGAAAAAGTGATGGGCATCGAATTACATGAGTGAAAGTGGTGTGAAGTGTAAAAATGGAAGGAAAAAGGAAAACGAAGGTATGTCGACATAGCGAGTGTGATTCTTTCTGCTGTGTTTCATTTTATCCCCTGCAGTCTGGCCGTTTAGTGCAATTCGATAGTCGATGGTGGCCGATACTCTCAATCTCACTTTCTTGTACGATTTTTTTTTACTTGCTTTTCGCTTTTTCTGCATTTTACAGATGAAATAGCGAGTACAATGGAACAAAGCGCCAAGCAAAAAGCTAAGAGGGCGCCTCCCTCCCAGCCATAGTTACCTTGCGGCTTGCAGCAACAGTGCAGGGTGCTTCGGATACATCCTGAAGGGTACTTACCGGTGCCAGAAAGCAAGGAAAGTATACGTGTTGAAAAGTAGTGAAACACCAATGAAAAAAGGTCGCGTCGCGTTCCTTGTTGTCCTGTGTGTGTCCCTGGATTTTGATTTTAGTTGAACGCCAGTCACTCTGGCACTCACTAGGTAAAAGCCAGACGAGTGTCACCAAAACACACTCCTCTGTCTGTTGATCATCACCACCTTCTCTGCTTTCCACTCTCATCGCAACATGTCGCAAGGCTGCATAGACCCTGCATCCCTCATCCCCTCGAAACGGGCGAGCCCACAGGAAGCTGTTGTTAACATTACAACTATCAACGCAACCCCAGCATCAGCATCACCCAAGGATCAGGAAAAGAAGCGGACTTCTACCTCGTCCAGCAGTCGGAGCAGGCGTTCTTTCAAGCGCGCAAGGAGGAGCACGTCTGACAGCGACGATGATGACAGTGACAACAGCGATTACAATATGGAGGACAACCAAGACGGAGCAGAGAATCTAGATAACAACGGTGACAAAGACGCTGAGGAGAACCATCAGTTGAAGGCAGGGAATAAGACCGTGGAGGAAGTTCTTGAATCCTTGGTGGTCCAAGAAGAGATTGAGGAGGTGGATTATGAGGCTCAACGGAAACGCAACATCCTGGAGAACCAGCGGTTACTAGAGGAGCTCGGGCTCAACAAGCCCACTGTTCAAAAGACTTTCCCATCTGTCACCAAGAGCAATAGCGACAACTATGACTATGCCAGCAGCGACGGTGAATACAGTGACGAGACCGGATCAAAGGAACCCAAGAAAGGAAGGAGATTTGCATTGAACAAAATCTCCTGGAGGAAGGCGACGGCACCGGCATCGGTGGCGACGCGAGCGTCCAAGCGGATACGAGGCGAGGCTGCAATCGAATCGAAGGTGGATTTGGAGGCCCTTGAGAGGAGCTTGAATGGCAGGACGGGCAAAAATGTAGACGAAGGCGAGGAAGGTAGGAGCAGAGGTGAAGGTGCGGCTCCGCCATCCAAATTGGGAGAATATTCGAGGTCGCTTTGGAAGGGTCGGAAGCAGACTACTGGATTTACAATGGAGGTCGAGATTCCAAGTGCCACGGTTCCTCTCACAGTAGGCAAGTACTTTTACTCGTTTTGCATATACTCAGGATAAATTAATTATTGTTGGAGATACCATTGCTAACACTGAATATTCATCAATGGTACCCAATAGGAAGCATTGCGACGACGATATGGGAGTTGGGTAGCATTTACAAGGGCGAGAAGAACAAACTGAAATACTGGAGCGGAGGCGGAGTAAGTCCCCTGCCAACTTGTGATTTTTCATACAAAGTGACAAATACTTCAAACGCGTTTTTTTAATGCTTTCCGCATCAATTTCTTTTACGTATGAAACCGCCGACCCTTCTCCATCCTGTAGAGCCTGTTCAAGCATCCATATCCGATCGGATACAGGGCAGAAAAGTTCTACTTTCGAGAGCGGTATATGATGCACATTAAGGAAGGACCAGAGGGACCCATCTTTATTGTCGAGTCTGCGAGTGGCAGGGTATTTGAAGGGTCGAGCCCGACTTTGCCGTGGACGAAGGTGTGTCTAGCAAGTTCTTCCAAAGGAACAAGAATTAGTGGGCCATTGTTCTTTGGGTTCTCGGACCCGATTACCCAAAAGATGATTGAGGGTCTTGAGGGGTACCAGACATTTGAACAAGTCAAGGCCGAGGTGCAAGCAGTAGAGGAGCAGGAGGAGCAGAGGCGGTTACAGGCCGAGGCTGCTTAAGAGTAAAATTATTATTTTTTCCTTTTCACTCGAGGATGTTGGTTTTTTATTTTTCTTTTCGTTCAAAGTAACAGTTGAATGACACAATTGGTATATACAAGAGCTGGAGTACAATTTTGATGTGTAAAACGAAAAAAATAAAAAGAAAAGGTGAGAGAAAAGGAGACAGATACATAAGAGGAAGAATCTGCCTGTTGTTGTTTGAATGGGGTATTTTTTTTTGAGTATAAAGAGGGAGCAACATGGACGTTTTTGTTGTGGGTATTGGAAGAGAACAAAGAAATGGTCGAGAAGAAAGGAAAAATGAAAGAGGAAACCGAGAAAATATCCAAGATTGAAGAAAACGTTCTGATGAAAAGAGGCCACACGGTGAGGTGCAGACTCCTCCTCAGCACATGGTCCGAGACGACGACGACAAGAAATATTCAGTTGTGGGTCCACTCGCCGTCGGAGTGACCAGACTGGCCCCGTCCGCCGCCCTAGTATCCGCCAGTGGTATAGCTGCCACCGCCATATCTGCCACCCTAGTGACCGCCATAGCCATAGCCATAGCCACCGTCACCGCCACCTCTCTGCTGACTGTTGGAGCCACCACGGCTGCCGTCGGTGTTATGGTGCGCGGAGGCAAGGTCAATCTAGATCACGCGACCTTCGAACTCCTGATTATCGAGCTCATTGAGGGCAGTATTGACGTCGTTGTTGTCAGAATAAGTGACGAAACCGGAGCCGCGAAAGCGGCCGGTGTCGCGATCTTTGATGACGATGGCTTCGAGGACCTGACCGACTCGTTGAATGCTGAGCAAGGGAATCATCAGTGGTGCTTTAGGTTAAACCGCCGATGAACAACTTAGACATTATAAAAAATGTGTGTGTATGGTGGGAGAAAGCTGAAGAATGAGAGAAGTGGTTTGCTCTTTCAAAGCTTCCCCGCACAGAATGAGCCAATCTTTGGATCTCGTGTGAAAATTGTGACTGTGTCTTCCCTTGCTTTGCTTCTTCGGTGATTTAGCTCATGGCACCGACTGGCTGACTGTTCACCAGCCACATCCCCACGCGGTTGGGACGAAAACAAAAGTTTTTTTTTGTTTTATGTCCCTTTATGTCCACGGACACCTTTTCTTTTCTTCCTTACTCTTCACTGCATTCTCACTGCACAACGGTCCACCTCTTCATTCATTCCTTGTCCCTCTTCTTCCGGCTTGCACCTCTTCTCTCCACTCTTTCATTCACACACATCCCTTCTTCCCCCCTTGCCCACAAAGTGTCGGAACACCAGGAAAAAAGTACTTTCTTTTTCTTTCCCATAACCGTTTCTGGTCTTGTCGCTCTTTTTTTTTGTCCGTTTTGTCTTTCAAGACAGGACTTCGGCCGAGAGAATCAGAGGGGGTTTAGATAACTAACTACTCTCTGCTCCTGATCTTTATACGGACAATAGTGAGGAAAACAAAGGTCTTTGGAGGCTCTTCCCACCCCGAGCTCACTAGTTTGATCACTGGTCGCCTCGGTGTCGAGCCCGGTGCGGTCAAGTTGTCCCAGTTCAAGAACAAGGAGACTTCTGTCGAAATCGGTAACGTCTTGTTTCCTTCCCTTTCCTTTCTCTTCATCCTTCTCCTTCGACATCAACAGGCCCTTGCAGGTTTTAACTTGCAAGAAAGGGTAAAAAAAGGAGCAGTGAGGTTGACTATAACTTTCAATTGAGGATTTTTTTGCTGTCACTTTGTTTGTTACAACGAAAAGAGGGATCCCGAGACAAAGAGTGCTAAGCATGCATACAGGACTAATGCAATCCAGTCAACAAAGAAGAATCAGCCTTGGATCCAGACACACGAACACAGGAAAGAAAAAAGGGCAAACAACAATAAGAGCATCATTGGCGACACAGCAAACAAAGGAAACATTCCTTTCTTTTGCGGGAATGGAGAATGAATAGGACAAAAGAGACGATAATGTTTCACCCGATATCTCATGGAGTCATTTTAACGGGGACAATGTCCGGGATCTACCCATAAAACTGACCTGGACCCGAGTGCTTATGTTTGCAATAATCGGCTTCTCTCGATTTAGGTGTCTCTGTCCGTAACGAGGATGTCTACATTATCCAGTCCGGATCCCCCAAGATCAACGACTCTCTCATGGAGCTCCTGATCATGATCAACGCCTGCAAGGGTTCCTCTGCTCAGCGTATCACAGCCGTCATCCCTTACTTCCCTTACTCCAAGCAGTCCAAGAAGAAGAAGCACCGTGGTGCCATCGCTGCCAAATGTAAGCAACTTTGCTCGATAATTAATTGGAGCGCCTTCCTGTTTGCAATTGCTAATTTACTTTTCGCTACGACGATCTTGCCTGACCATTGCCTCTTCCATTTGAAAACACAACAATAGTGGTGGCTAACATCCTTTCGATTTCGGGAGTCGACCATATCATCACCATGGACTTGCACGCCTCGCAGATGCAGGGATTCTTCAACCTCCCTGTCGACAACTTGTATGCCGAGCCCACCATCGGCAAGTGGATCCAGGAGCATGTTGACGATTGGGAGAACGGTGTCGTTGTCAGTAAGAACGCTGGCGGAGCCAAGAGGTAAGAGACAAGAATAATTGAGTCAAAACGGCAAAGAATCACGCGAATGTCCTTTCGCACGGATGCATTTTTCAGAGAAAACAACAAAAAGGACTACTGCAACAACAGTTCATATGGTCGACTTTCAGTTACTGATACAAAAATATCTTATGAAAACGTGATGGAATAATAGGGTGACCTCCTTGGCAGATCGCCTCAACATCGACTTTGCGTTGATTCACATGGACAGGACCAGAAAGGGCCATGCTCAGGACCCTGACCATTCGCTCTCTAAACCCGAGAACATTTACAACCGTTTGGAGGAAGAGGATGATGATGATGATAGCATGGTCGATGCCGAGACTGGTCATGAGGTTCACCGCGCCGAGGCTGCTGACGAGACCTCGTTGATGACCCTTGTCGGAGATGTCCAGGACAAAGTCTGCTTTATTGTCGTAAGTCTTTATCTTTGTTTTTGTTTTTTGTTTGGGAGCCATCATTTGGTTGCCTGCAGGGATGCATACTGACAATGCCATATGAGAAATATGCGGAGACGTGGAGGAGAATAAGCAAGGATATGTTAATGCGGGCAGTATCTGCTGAGAAAGAGGAAAAGCAGAGCAAAGGTCGCCAGGTTTATGCAGATATTAACACCCCGCTTTCTTTTTTCCACAATGCTCACTGTCAATAGGATGATATGATTGATGGCTGCCACTCGTTTTTGGAGGCAGCGGACAACTTGGTCAGCCACGGAGCCAAGCAGGTGTACATCATTGCCACGCACGGTATCCTCAGTGGAAACTCGTTGCGTCAGATTGAGGAGTGCTCGAACGTCCACAAGATTGTCGTCACCAACACCTACCCTATCCCCATCGAGAAGCGTGCTCTCTGCTCTAAGTTGGTTGTCCTTGATATCAGTGCCACTCTTGCTGAGGCTATCCGCAGAACACACAATGGCGAGAGTATTAGTTATCTCTTCTCCCAGGTTCCCAAGAACTAAAGCGAGCACGGATCATCCACCAACGACGACGAGAGAATCGAAAAAGAGGATACCATTAGGGACGGGAAATTTTGCATCGACATTCAACTACTACACCTTTTCAAATTTTTACAACTTCCACGACTATCATGGCATGAGAATAAACACGCTGTGGAGAGACATTCATTCATCAGTATAGGCCATTTTCTACGATTTTTTTGCAAGTTACCGCAGTTAGTGACCATTGCCGAGTCAAGAAGAGTCATTCGAAACTAATGGATTTATGGCGACGATTGACGTTATCACTTTTGTTTTCCCACTGACGATCATTGTATCCAACAAGTCAAAGGTACGCCTCCAGTAGCCCTGTCTGTGCCACCAGCAAGGACCTCTTTTTTTTCCGTATAAATAGGCGCGTGGAATGAAGTGGCTTAGTTATCAAATTTTTTCTCCATCCGGCCATTTTCTTCGCTATTCACTATTTATTTGTTTTTTCTGGCGAGTTCTTTTTTGATCCTTCACCCCTCATTCTCTCATCCAAAATGACTGTCGGCGTAAGTGTGTACTAACTCTTTGCAGAAGCAGGAGAACAGGCAACAAGCGAGGATCATTTCCGTTGTTCACTGATGTCGTTGTGCTTGGACGTTTCTTCATTCACGAATCATTTCTGAACTTGTCACGAAACAAACTAAAAAAAAGCCTCCCAGCTAACTCCTTTGCTCTTTTCCCCACCATTATGATAAACAGACTATCTACTCCTACCCCCAGAACCCCCGCGTCTTCAAGGCCCTCGTTGTCGCCAAGTACAACGGCCTCGAGGTCAAGGTCGATGACAAGTTCGTCATGGGCACCACCAACAAGACCGATGCCTGGATCGCCAAGTTCGGTGCCTCCCAGGTCCCCGCCTTCGAGGGTACTGACGGTACCATCATTATCGAGTCTGGCGCCATTGCCTACTACCGTAAGTTTTTTTTTGGATGATACAGTAGAAGATAAAGAAAAGGGAGAAACGAGAACGAGAAGAGGCGGTGTGCTTGTTGAATAAGTGAATGATGAAGTTTTATTTAATCAGTTATCCCTGACTTAATCCATACTATGTCGAGAACTTGATTTCTGAAAAACATATTCAAACCATACCGCCTCTTTTACCTCAACACCAACAACAACGACAACAATAATCGACCATGGGTTACATGTTATCGCGATAACATATACTAACCAATTCGTATCTTACAATCGTGCTATCAATCTAACAGTCGCCCACTTGAAGGCTGACTCGACCCTCATCGGCCGCTCCAACGCCGAGGAGGCCCACATCCAGCAGTGGGTCCAGTTCGTCGACTGCTCGCTCACCCCCGCCCTCTCTACCTGGATCTACCCCATCCTCGGTTACACCCCTTACAACAAGGCCTCCGAGACTGCTGCTATTGAGCGCACCCGTGCCCACCTCGCCACCCTCGAGCGTCACTTGATCAAGAAGACCTACCTCGTTGGCGAGCGCGTCACCTTGGCCGATATCTCGTCTGCCGCTGCCCTCTTCGCCGGCTTCAAGATGGTCTTCGATGCCCCCTTCCGCAAGGAGTTCCCCGCCGTCACCCGCTGGTTCACCACCATCGTCAACCAGGCCAACTTCAAGGCTGTTGCCGGTGAGTTCACCTTCTGCGAGACTCAGGCCAAGTTCACCCCTCCCAAGAAGGAGACCAAGGAGAAGAAGCCCAAGGAGGAGAAGCCCAAGGAGGAGAAGAAGCCCAAGGCCAAGGAGCCCGAGGAGGAGAAGGAGGAGACCTTTGAGGATGCCCCCAAGCCCAAGTCCAAGTTGGACCTCCTCCCCGCCGCCAAGATGCCCCTTGACGAGTGGAAGCGCCAGTACTCCAACAACGACACCCCCGTCGCCATGAAGTGGCTCTGGGAGAACATTGACCTCACCACCGACTACTCGATCTGGAAGGTCGACTACAAGTACAACGACGAGTTGACCAAGCTCTACATGTCCAACAACTTGGCTGGTGGTTTGATGAACCGTCTCGAGCGTGCCCGCAAGTACGCCTTCGGTACCCTCGTCGTCGCTGGTGAGGACAACGCCAACATCATCACCGGTTACTTCATCGTCCGTGGTGTCGCTGACGAGATGATCGAGGAGATCACTGATGCTGCTGACTACGAATCCTACAACTGGGTCAAGGTCAACGTCACCGACGAGGAGAAGAAGAAGATCGATCAGGTCTTTGCCTGGGAGGGTTCCATCGATGGCAAGCCCATCGCCGATGGAAAGACCTTCAAGTAAATTATTTCTCTGCTTGATGATTTTCTTTCGCTCATGCGTTCTTGTAGTTCATCATTTTGTACAAAACACACCACTCTTTCTCATGTATGAAGAATTAAAAATATGCCTCTTGACGCACCCTATACCATCTACATCTTCGTGCTTGTCTCTAAGTTTATCTTTATATTCGCCGTCGTCGTTTGTCGTTTTTATGCTTGCCATTGTTGTTGTATTCATTGTTTTTTCCCGTCCATGTTTGGCCTTCGTTTTTATAGTTGTTTTTGTTTTTTTGTAATTGTTGTTGACTGTGACCCCTGTAGCCCTTTTTTCTTTTTTTTTGAATTGCTTTTAAGAGACGAAGTAGGATTGCATCGCGCCCTCCCTCATTTTTTTTTCTTTTTTCTACCGCCCTATGCTCGTTGCATTTCCCACGACGAACCAGTCTGAATGCGTAATGACTTTGTTGTTATTCAAAAAACAAGACCCCGACAACCCCCTACTAAAAAATATCTAACTAATTTCAACTTCTCAAAGATGAAAAAGAAAATTATAAAGACGTTTCCTTTCAAAAAAAAAAAACGCTCTATTGCTCGGGCTGCATATCACCCTCACCCATCTCCTGCTGCTCGGGCGAAGGACCGCCCTGCTGAGGACGGGCACCCGAGAGACCCGAGACGATATCATCGACACGCAACAACAGGCACGACGACTCGATCGCAGTCTTGATGGTCTGCACCTTAACTGCGTTGGGCTCCCAGATACCGTACTCGTGCATGTCCACAATCTTGCCAGCATGGCCGTCAATACCCCACGAGTGGTGGCCCGTAGCGTGCTTGGCGCGGAGAGATGTCAAGATCTTGATAGCGTTGCCTCCACAGTTCTGGATCAATGTGCGGGGGATCACCTCCATGGCTTCGGCAACGGCCTTGTAGGGCCACTGAACAGAGCCCTCCAAGGTCTTGCTCTTCTCCATCAAACCGACCGAGATAGCCATCTCAGTGGCGCCTCCTCCAGGCGACAACTTGGGGTTGAAATACACGTTGCGGGCAACCGACATGGCGTCCATCAAGTTGCGCTCAATCTCGTTCAAGATATCCTTGGAAGGTCCACGCAAAACGATCGTGCAAGCCTTGGGGTTCTTGCATCCAGTCATGAAAGTGAAGTACCTATAATTGGAAAATGGGGGTAATAAACGGTTAGACGCCTGTTGCAAGGTAATATAATCCATGCCCCGACAAGTCTCGTTTCATTGCCTAGCCAAAAAACAATCCTGTGCTGAACGAGGTGAAACCCATAAAAATACGTACTCGTCACCAATCTTCTCCACGGAGAAGAGACCGCACTCAGTTCCGACATCAGACTCCTTGAGATCATCGACACGGTTGACAATGGTGGCGCCGACAGCACGGGCGATACGGTTGTTGTCGGTCTTGCGGACACGACGGATGGCAGTAATACCAGCCTTGACAAAGTAATGCTGTGCCAAGTCTGAGACGCCCTTCTCCGTGAAGACAATGTCGGGCTTGAGCTCAATAATCTTGTCGCACATGCTCTTGATCTGCTCCTCCTCGATCTGCAAAATACGGCTCCAGTCAGCTTCCTTGGTGACCTCAATGTTGGTCTGCGACTCTCCCTTCTTGTACTCCAGAGGGCAATCCAGCAAAATAACACGGGGGTTCTCAATGCGACGACGCATCTTGGGGTGAGTGACATCCTTGTTGACCATGACACCATCCAACACTCTCGAATCCTCAATCTCGCCACCGGGGATCTAGTGTTTGTCAAGGAAAGGGGATATGTCTGTAAGTATCCGAAGTGCTAAAAACGTCACAACGTTCCTGTTCCTCCTATGCTGTTCCTTCTCTGTTGTTTTTGCTTTTTTTTGTTCCTATGTAAGCGCCCCTTCAATGCAAAGCGCAAAGCGACACGAATATTAACCAAAACATTGAAGATCACAGCCGAAAGTATCAATCAATACCTTCTCGACACGAGCGTAACGCTTGATATCGACCTCCCGACGACCATCGACCTCAACAGCAACGCAACGGACGGCATCCAGGGCCAATTTGCACATCATATCGCTCCAGCGGCTGACGAACTTGGTGCCAATCGAAGTCTTGACAAGATCCAGCATCTCCTTGGGATCATTCACGTTGACGGAGATCGAGATCTTGTCGACAATCTCGATAGCATCTTCCAAAGCCTGCTTGAAGGCAGCGATGATGACAATGGGGTGGATGTTACGCTCGAGGTAGGGCATGGCCTGGGCAAGAACCTCACCAGCTATTTGATGTTATTGTCCACGTAATAAAATACAAAGAACGTTAGAAGACCGGTCTAGGCGGAATCATTAGCCTCCTGATAGTAAAAAAATCCCCTCCGGATCAAAAAAATGAAAAGAAGTTTACCAAGGATGATGACAGAGGTGGTTCCGTCACCGACCTCCTCGTCCTGTGTCCTCGCAAGCTCAATCATAGACTTGGCGGCGGGGTGAGCAACCTCGACCTCTCTGAGGATGGCGTTTCCGTCGTTGGTCAGGACAACGCCTCCCATAGGATCCAGCAACATCTTCAACATCGAGCGGGGTCCAAGACACGTCCTGATAATGTCAGCAACCGTCTACAGCGAATGAAGGGGATGGTTACAACGAGGCCGTAGGGAGAAAGTTAAAAAGACTGATCAGTTTGCCAAGGGTGTCCAAAGTGGTGACGAGTTGATGTGAACGATGTGCAAGAAGGCACGACAGGGTTTGCGAAAAGTACCTTGGCGGCGGTGATGTTGGAGTTCTGAGCCTTGCGACCAGTCTCGCGCTCCATGTTGGTGTCTACAGAAGGAGGATGCAAGGTGTAAGTAAGTAGGTGGAACGCGGATTAACCATGGTGGCATATATGAACCAAAGAGCGAGTGGAGGCGCGTCGCTTTCGCTCGAGTCTGTCTTGTGTCCCTGGATGGTGTGAATCAAGGGGCAGTTGATGTCGCTTGTAAACTCTGTCGCCTGGTTCGTCGCTGGTCGTTGCTTGTATACGATGCTGGTGATGCTGAATCCTGCGTGTGTCAATATAAGAAGGAGAGAGGGGAGGGACACGTACTCATAACAATGACTTGACTCATCTTGGCTTTGTGTGTTGATGTGTGTAGGTGGTTGGTGATGAAGAAGAGGAATAAGAAAAAAGAAGAGGAGCTCTTTCAGTGGAAATAGATCAGAGTATTAGTATTTGCTTTTTTGTTCTTTCGCCTTCTGAAGGAGATACCCAGCGAGGCTGCAAGGAGAGGTGCGCGGTGTGCGGCCCTGGAGTCGAGATTTGAATGTTTGATGTCGCTTACGGGGCATGTAATTGATCTGCAATCCACTCGTTATAAATGCGATCAGATCAGCCTTCCTTTCTTTCTATTTTGGAGGTTCTTTTATCTATGGAGCTGTGGTGCCTGAAATTGAAATGGAAATGACGCTGGTCCGACTGCGGTCGAACCTTTTTGTCAGCTCAACTCGGAAATAAAAAGAAAGGAAGATCTGATCTCCATTCACTCCCTCCTTCATTCACTCCTTCATTCACAACTCTCTCCACTCCCCCGCTCTTCGCTCTCTCTCACACAATACCAAATGGCCACCACCATCAGAAAACACATCCTTGTAAGTTAAACAACATACTATTACAATTCCCCTCTGCAAAAAATGAAGCCATTTTCCTAAAAGACACTAATTTAATTTTCACATCAATTAGGTCGTAGGACTTGGAAACTACACACATCCAGGAACACGCCACAACGTTGGAATGATGGTCGTCGACTCCATCGCCCAACGATTCAACGTCCCCTGGTCTGAAAAGTCCTCTTGGAAGGCCGAAGTCGCCACCGCCCGCACCTCCATCACCACCCGCCACCGCGCTACACCTCCTCCCTCTTCCTCAACTTCTGGGGCTAAAAAGTCTGTGCGCCCACCAACCGCCGATACCATTTTTGACACATCAGCAGCAGTAGTGGAGGCTTCTACTACAACAACGGCTCCAATGGTGAAGAAGAAAGAGCCTTGGGTCACTTCTACAATGGAGCTCACAATCACACTCCTCAAACCCTTGCAATTGATGAACGTCAGCGGCACCTCTGTCTCCAAAGCAGGTACTTATCTTGTACTTTTTTTTTCTTTTCATTAGCGTATTCTTTTGAAATCAACGTCCTGTTTCATCATTTTCGACTCAATTGCTTATAAACATAGTCAACTAACCCCCCAGAATCGATCCTATTTTTCTTTCCAACAAAACAATAGCCAAGGACCTAGGAATTCCAGCACAAGACATCCTTGTCATTCACGACGACATGGAACGCGATATCGGGAAGATCTCCTTCAAATCCGAGGGCTCTGCTAACGGACACAACGGAATCAAGTCTTGCGTGAAAGCACTCGGTACCGCGCATTTCCGACGCCTCCGGATTGGGATTGGACGTCCTCCTGTTTCTGACAGGTCACCGAAGGTGGTGGCTGGGTTTGTGCTGAGCAGGTTTAAGCCATTGGAGATCGAGAAATTGGAGGAGTTGGTCTATGATAAGGCTGGGGATGAGATCATAAGGGTTTCGACGACCGAGGATAAGAAAACCAAGAAGGCGTAATCTGGAGGCGTCGTGGCGTCCAGGATGACCGCTGACTCATCTTGTATATTACCAGGACATCCAGGACAGTGACACAGTCAGGATACACAACAAAGGATAAAGACGCCTCCATAGCCATGGTTACACGGAGGCTGAGCCATGTCGTCATCGTCATCATCTGATGTTGTAAGCAGAACCATATTTCTCCCTTCGATAATTTCGACCGCAACGAGAAACTTTGACATCCAAAAACATTCATAAACTTGTACTTTACCCTGTAAAACCATAAAAATAAACCCTCATTGCATTACACACCGTTAAAAAAAAAAAAAAAAAAAAAAAAAAAAAACTAATAGAAAAGAGAAAGAAAGGAAGAACTAAGATTCATCAGGCGCAATGCCTTGATATGAAGATAGCGCCACCAAACAAGTCTTTAATTCCAAAAAGCGTTGGTTATGTGTTTTTTTTGCACCCTCTCTCAAAATAATGACGTTTCATTCATACCAACTCAAATGCAATTACGAAACATATTTTGCAGTAAATTTATTTTAGCAATAAAAAGCAAACGTATCTAGAACCACATGGCGCGTAAGAACCCAGTCAAGACAACAGGCGTCTCCAACTTGATTGCAAAGACCTCAGGCCCTTCCTTCACTGCATCTGCGCCCTCTCTGCTGGCGGTCGAGCGATTAGTAGCACTCCATCGGCGCAACACTTCATTCGACTCGAACGGCTTGACAAGGTCGCCCGCAGTTCCAACCGTCACATGGAGCATCGGCTGGACAGTCTCGAAGGGCTTGCCAGACTTTGTACGGATCGCCTTGTTGACCCGGAGGACAATGATTCGCTCTGTCCACACGATATAGTCCGCCGTGCAGGTCGCATCCAGGTCTTCGTCAGAGATGGACAACGACGCCAATGACAGGGGCGACTCGGGCATCACAGTAATGGGTGGTGACGACACAATCGCACCAGCAGTGGCAGGAGTGGCTTCAACAGCAGGAGCTGCAGAGCGAGCAGAAACAGGAGATACGGCACGGGGAGATCCCTTACGACGCCTATTGCGGGTTCCCTTGCCAACCTTTGTAAACCCATCATCCGGTGTCGGTGTCGATGGCGGAGACGTAACTGCGGGGGGTGTGACGACAGGTGAGTTGGATGCAGTCGATCCGGGTGTTTTGACTTCCAAACCCAATTCATCCGAGTACAACTTCCAGATCTCCTGGGCACGCTGCGATCGCTTGGGCGAAGTATCCTTGCGCGCGGTCGTATGAATCAAGGTAACATGTTGTTTCGGTCCAACTCGATTCGTCTCCTGCCAAAACTTGAACTGCTCATACAACTGCGCCCATGACCCCTTATCCATGGTAGACGACGACGATGTTGATAAGTCAGACTGTCCGTTATCGCTTGGTCCTTGTCCTGTAAGACCCCTGGCCCTAAATTGCTCAGTCAAGAACTTGAGAACCGCCCCCGAGTCAATGCTGACCGCAAAGTAGTTCGGCTCCTTGATCTTCTTCGCTCTGCCAGGCGGGGTGGTGGAAACCACTGCAGGGGCAACAGCAACAGCGGCAGAGGAGCCAACATTCTCGTCATTGGTGGGAGTAGCGGCCTCAACTAGCGAGGAGGAAGACTTGCCCTTGGTGACTTGCTTCGCCGCCTGTCCCTTGTGAAACCTGGCAGCCTCTCCATTGATGACGCGGAGGGGCTTCCAATCTTCCAGGGAGTACCGAACAGCCTCCTTGACCTCCTCAGGCGTAGGAATAGCGTGGTTCCCAACACCACCGGCACCAAGCGCTGGGATCGCAAACTCCTTGATAACACGCTCAACGATTGCCAACGACTCCTCGCCAGGTGTGTTCTCAACTACGTAGTTGAATCCAGAATCAGGCGCAACCATGGGGTTCAGTGGCTCAAACGTCCTAAGGAAGCGCTGAATGATAAACTCATACTCGGGACAGAACTCCGGGGTCATGCTCTGATGGTTCGCTCCACGGTTCTTGACACGCTCAATCTCAATGTCGCGGACAGTGCTGATGGGAATCTCCTCATGCGACCAGTAGAGAGCGACGAATCGTGTCTTGGGATAAACAGCCTTGACGGTTTCCATGATCCTCTGACGATGCGAAAACTCGTGGTTGTTTCGATCCGCAATGACAACCGTGTGGTCCTTGAGTGTCCTAACGACCGCCTTCATGAACTGCTGTCCTGCAGTCTTGCGGTAATGGTGGAAATCGTCGCTGCTGATGTGACCCCATCCGAAAAGCCTGGAGAGTGCAACGCTGACAGTCGTCTTTCCGCAGCCTATGGTCGCAATGGGAATAATAACCGTTCGCTGGAAATCGTCCTGAGTTGATGCGCTCGAAGCCGATCCCGAAACAGCCCCTGTAATCAACTTGTCCTGCTCCTGTGCTGTCTTGGACTCCCAGTACTTCAGGAACATGTCTCGGATAGCAATGATGCCCTGATTCTTGTTGTACCCAGCAAAGAGAGCAGGTTGGGTCTTGATCAGGTTCTTGACAAACTCAACATAGTGCTTGGTGAGGGGGTACCGCATCCTGATCTTGAACTCCTCGATGGGCACAACCTCCTTGGGCGTCGTGTGTTCTCTGGTAGCAGCTCTCGCCTGTTCTGCAGCGCGCTTGGCCTCAACCTTGGCAGCCTCAGTCGCCTCCTTGACTTCAATGCTCCACAGACGCTTGGTGATCTCACGCCACTCACGGTACATTAAATAGGGCTCATCGTACTTGATCTTGAAAAAGTGTGTTGTTCCATCTCCCTTGACCTTGGAACGAACCACGAATCCCTCAACCGCACGGTTGTCGTACTCTCCTGCATTCCTGACCTCGTCGGCAAAGTCCATGACTTCCTGATGGGTGTTGAAGGTTACATACTCGGTCAGTCTCAGACCCCACTCCTTGGCAAACTCCTGGACCTTGTTGCTGGGCAATGTTTGGAAATCGACCGTGTTGCGATTCAATCCGTGAAGATACAATCCTGACTTTTCAATAGGGTACTCCAGAATATGTTCTTCGAAGCTATCATCACACAACTACGCGTAAATAAAAAATGATGTGAGTACTACTGATGTCTGGAGACTGCGAAGTGTTAAATATATAGTTAGCCATACGAAATAATTACCTCCGCAACGGCAGTCAAGTTATGATCCCATAGCCATCGTCCAAACTGCTCAACAGTCTTCCCTTGAGCAGCAAGCCCCTTCTCGAGCCACTCGCGTCCCTTGCCAGCATGCGTGACCTCAGTCATCTTCCCAGTCTCGGGGTCCGCGTATCCCAAGGAATGCTTGCTGGTAACAATACATCCACCCTTAGGTCCAACCAGGTGAGGAGGCAATCCCGACATAAAGATGATGCATCCGTTCTCCTTGAGAGTCACTTCGTAGGGTCCTTCTGTGTTCTCCGCGATCCACGCAGGTGAGGTCTTGGGAACCTCGCCAACGTTGAAAAACTTGTCGTATCCGCGGAGCAGGATGCGGTACACACCGAGAGCATCTGATCCTGTCAGCACGGGAGGAGGTGTCTCTTCCTCCACCACCTTGGGGGTTTCATTCGACTGTGCAGCCTGCTTGCTGTTTTTGCGGCGGTTCTTGGACAAGGGGGGTGTGGCCACGGTCGAGGTCGAAGTCGAGGTAGAAGTGGAGGGAGAAATAACGGGCGCCTTAGAAACTCCGGTAGTATCAAGATAAGTAAACAGTCCACGAGCAAGTGTAGGCAGCGCTCCACTCGAGTACTCAAACTCGTTCATCTTCCACGATGTGACATCCAGGATATGGGTCTTGTCTTTCTCCTTCTCCTTGGAAGTTGTTGTCATAGTTGTTGATGTAGTCGTAGTCGTAGTACTGGCAGGGGTGGAGGTGTTAGTGGACGCAACCTTCATAGGGGGTCGCTCTTGGAGGAGGTCAAGTTCATAATGGTTGCCATAGACAAGGTTGCGTCCACGCTTGGCGCCCTTTATCTTAGACTCGGCATAGGTGTGCAGGGTGCGGATAAGGTTATCAGCATCGGTCAAGTCCTTTATGGAGCGACCAGGGGCAGTCGAGATGGTGGCGTCGTGAATGTGGATGTTCTTGAGCTGGTTCGCCAGGTTGTTCATGATGGCTCGTTCGGTTTGTTGAAAGTGTGAAGGTGTGATAGAGTTCGTTGTGGATGAGAGAAAAGAGTAAGAGATGAAAAAGAGAGGATGAAGAAGAAAAAGAAAATAAAAATAGTAGCAGGCTGATGTTGACCGGGAGTGACAAAGTTAAAAAAGGTGTAAGGAAAGAGGAGGAACAAGGAACTAACGTCTTTTTATCAAAGAAAAAAAAAATGGCGAGTGCTTCTGGTGGCGGGAAAGAAAATCAAAGTGTTAAAGTTTCCCAACAAAGAAAAGACAGCAAGTGGGGCTCAATTGATCAATCAAAACTGTCCCAAAAGAACTCCAAAACTCACAACACCTCTCGGGCACCGCCTCCACTCTCCCTTTGGTCTATGTCCCCTTGGTAACAACCCCCGACTAAGCCCTTTTCTGCTCACAGGCATGAGATTCAAGAAATAAAACGCTCTCCGGGGAGAAACAAAAAAAATTAGCACGCTCTGAGTTGCTTGTGTCAACTGCGGCGCATTAGCCGTCATTTTTATTCTCTCTCTCGTCGTGTAAAATGTAGAAAGTAGGTTGCAATCGAGAATTACAGGAGGCAGAAAATGTTGAAAAGTCGGGAGTGAACTCCGCGGTGGCGCTGCAGATCCTGTACAACTGGAAACAGAATTCGAGAAGCCTTTTCTATCTCTCACCTACCCACTCAGTCTCTCTCCTTCTGACTCATCGCTACAACAGCCTCTGGTATTTAGACATCGTAGCCTTCGACTACATCCCCAAGACCGACTCTCCTGGTGCCAATGTTGATTTGTCCAATGTACCCTCCATGCTCCTTCATCACCATGTAGATAAACAAAACCAGCGTGTACCACACATTCAAACGTTTCTACGATGAAATATAAAATACACATAGACAAGGTTAGGAATAAATAACATTGCATAAAGTATGCTGTAAACGACACAAAGGAAAAAATGTGATCAAGTAAACAAACAAAAACAAGAGCGAGACTTACAGGAACAACTTCCCACATTGCTCCCTCAACGACAAGATTGTAATTGGGTGGGTACTTGGCAGTCTGCTTGATTTGGAGTGATGTTGTGGCGTCGGGCTTTGCCTCCATGGGCACATAGTGCTTATATGAGAATGGGAAGCGATCGTATGACTGGCTTGGCTGTGCTGGCATGGCCAAATCCATATACACTGTAAACAAGTGCATAATAATCTGCGAGTCCGTAGGCAAGTCCTGTGTCCACGCCTTCTTACCGCCCTCCCAAGTCACACCAGTCGAGTCCCAGCTAAAGTGACTAAGTAATGGTCCCATAGCTAGTGATGCGATACGAAACGAACAACAGTTAGGAGATGTAGAATGAAAACGCACTACATTAGCACGAAACAATGGATTGGATAATTGATAAAAGCTAAAAACTGCTTACCTTGTAACCGCTCAACAACATACTTGCGGTTGGCAAAGCCAGGAATGGCAAGGTAAAGCTCAAGAACCATTCTCTGCTTCACAATAGGATTCTACAAGGAACATCATACAAATACGATGTGGTTAGAATATTTGTCAAGTAAATAAGTGCTCTTTACCAAAAGTGGTCCGCCTTTCAAACAACGACCGATCATACCTCTCCATAGCGGGCGTCAAGATCCTGAAGAGAAGTGGGCAACAAAGGCTGCTGGGGCTGATTGACAAGAGGTGCGAACGCGCTGGGCATGCGAGGGTTGGCGATACTGGCTGCACCCCAGCCAAGAGAATTGGTCATGGGTGCTACTGTTGGTGTTGCTGCAGCTGCTGCGGCCGAGGCTGCATTTCCGTTGGTGGCGTTTTGAGGCAGAGGGCCTGAAGTGTAAAACATGGTGGCCGACTTGCAGTCCAAGTATGAAAGTCCTTGCTTGGCCAGCTCTGCATCGACCACCTCCATCTCACTGCAGACATGCTTGACAACCTTGTCCCACAACCAATTCCGAAGGTTGAACACCCATCTGTCCAATTGCTCCTCCGACACCTTGAGCGACTTGAGCACCTTGGTATGTCCGAAAACGTAGAGTCCATCCTTTTGCAAGTCCGTCTTGGAGGTGTGATCCTTGGAGAGGGTTGTTCTAAGTGCGGGTTGGTATCTGCTCACAGGTCCACGCGAGTTGATGCTGGCGAGAAGGTCAGGTCGAGTAGTATGATCCACCATGTGGGCATTTGCGTGAGCCATATCGATACCACCCTGGAGACCGGCTTGAGGGGTGCCATATGCAGAGTGGAGACCAAATGCACGCTTGTTAGGGTCAGAATCAACGCCTTTCCATTCAGCCTTAAGTTCCTCCCTGGCTTCCACATTGCGCATCAGACGTTCTACGCCAGCCTTATCCTGAATAGAGACGGTGTTGAATGCGCGAGACATGGACTTGTTCAGGATCGTTGCGGCATCTCTGTACTCCGAAGAAACCGATGACACAACTGGTTTCTGGAAAGCTGTCCTGGATGAGGCGAGCGATGCCTGCGAAGGGCTTACATAGGTGCTCATAATAGGTCTCTCTGTCAAGTTTTGAGGCTAAAAGATGTAGAAAATATATACATTGGGATTAATAGGGAAATTGTCGTTTTTTACATCAAGACGAGGAAATGAAGCCATTAAAATAACTTACAGCGACGGCAGGCTTTTTAAAGATTGGGACTGCACCAGGAACCTTGGAAGCAGCTGGTTCCAAACCGAGGAGGGCTCTCTGTGATGGGGTCAGGGGCAGAGTCTCGAAGTTATTGGCTCTGCACGTGTAGCTATAGATCACCTCCACTATGTTAAACAGCAGAACAATGACAACAGTCCATTCTATGTGATAAAAAGAACAAGCTGCAGGTCAGAACTAGCTTCATTTGTAAAATCCTTGAAACACAATATTTCATATGCGCTTCTACATTACCTGTCCAGTAAATAATCGAGGAGCTGATCACCGACGAAAGAAGGCCGATAAGTGACCTAAGTTCGATAGATAGTCGATGGTTAATATATGATCATGTTCATGATGCAAGGACATGCTGCAAATGCGAGACAAAAGATATAAGATCTTACTTGTAAATGCGTCCCTTCATGATACTGTTAGACACAAACAGGGCGAGGACGTTGAAGACAAGGCGTTTGAATGCATTTGGCGCTAGGCTGTTCTTGCTCTTCCACTGGTCAATCTTGTTAATGGAGGGGAGTTCGTAGCGGCCACGCAGAACAGGCGCCTTAGTAGGATCCGCAGGCAAAGTTACAGTTGGTACAGAGGCGGCAGCAGGCTTAGGGACGACATCGGGGTAGTCGGACAAGAGTGATCTGACTCCTTCAGCGGGCTTTGGCTGAGCAGTAATAGGCTGTTTCCGAGGCAAGATCGCAAAAGCCAAGTTGGGATCGTGGTTGAAGGCATCCTTGGAGTCCGCAGAGTCAGTCTTAACATTGCTGATGGGAGACCGACGCTGTGACAGGGTGCTCCTAAGGGAACCGGGACCCCAAGGCTCTGGTGGTGCTGCTGGGTAAATTCCAGATCTAGGCCCATGCATTGTGGGTGCTGGAGGGGATACGGGCGTAGGGCTCAACATATCCAGTACGGGGGCCATGCCGACAGAGCCGAAAGCTTTATCCGCGAGACTGTTGATGGGTGGAAGATCATCCAGGGATTCCCGCTGCACATCTGGTGCTGCCTGATTATCCCGGACAACCTGCTTTCCCTTCTCTGCTGCTGATAATCTCGGGACGGGTGCCTCCGAAGCCTTGTGGTCAAAGGCATCGCCTTGTTTCTGCGACGACATGTCCAAAAAGGACTTGACAGCACCTGCAACACCTCCAGTAAACAACATGTCATCATCCGACGTTGAACTCCTCACCGACGCGGCTGGCTTAGACTGGTTGCCCAGAAACTTGGACAGGGGTTCGCGCAACAATGACGCCAAGTCCACGTCTCCGGTAGAGTCCTTCTCGTCCCCTGAATCTTTGTCGCCAAGGAACTCTTTTGCCAAAAGCGCGCCTCCTGCAAGAACAGCTGCTCCAACATAGTCCTTGATGTCATGATCTGATTCATCGTCTGACTGAGATACCGTTCGCTGCTTTCCCTTGCAATCTGACCTTGACACCTCGTCTTCTAATTGCTGAGTAGAGGACCGCAATGGAGCGGCGTCCAAGAAAGCCGCAAATGGCGAGACCCTCGATTCTGCAGCAGTTGGAGTAGTGTCCGCAGGTGACAGCGAATCCTGTGAATACTGAAGTCCTTTAGAACGTGGGTTGACAAAGTCGAGATCAATCTCCACATCTGACAGCTCCTCGTCCTTCTCGATATCCCAACGCTTGACGTTGGTCGATTCGGGCAATGTTGGGACGGCGGTAGCTGTAGATGGCTCGAATGGCTGTTGGGATGCCTTCCGTGCTGTTTTGGAGTGCGAAAGTTCCGGCAGTGAAGGGTAGCTGGCGGGAATGCCGTCATCTTCCTCCTCGTCAGGAACATGCTGATCGTCTTCTCCTTGTTCCTTGACTGAAAGCACAAGTCCGCGGTCTGGTTGTGACACGGGGAAGAGTGTGGCGGGCTTGGCAACCTCTTGATCCTCCTCCGCGCTAGTAACATCCTGCTCTTGTCCCTCGTCTTCAACCTCATCCTTGTCTTCTTGTCCTACTATCCTTGAGGTAGAGCCGTTGTTGTCGGAGGAGAATAGAATCGGGTTGAAGGTAGGCGGCTTGACAGACTCTTCGAAAATAGAACAGGTCGATGCCCTGGCGGCGGTTGTTGTTGGATTCATAAGATCCTGCAGGCTGGACTTTGGCGTTGTGCGTGAAGTGGATGTGTGCTGCTCCCGATCTGCCTTGTCCGCGCCTTCAGAGCTCGAAATCGCGTTGTTGAAAATAGTGGTTGGGGCGTGTTCCTTGGGATCTACATCAATGGGTTCATCCATAGATTCATCCTCCGGATCCCTTGTCGCGTAAGAACTCGCGGAATGAGCGTCCTCTCCTTGCTCCTCCAAGTCCTCGGTAAGTTCCCCGTCGACTTCGGTAGTCACAGCTTTCACGAACAAGCCATGCTCGTTCTCCTCGAGAGGCATCGACGCGGGATTGAAGGCGAGAGCAGGGCGATCAAAGAACTTGTCACCAGGCTGAACGGGCTCTGGTTGGCGATGAAATGTCTCCTGCTCCTCGTCCTCGTCATTGTTGTTGTTATTGGTGCTGTGGATGGGTTTTGATTTGGAGGGACGCGGCCCTGTTAGCTCAGCCATGGTGTTTGTATTTGATCCCTTTGTCGTGTTTTTAGTGAAGGCTTTCTTTTTTGTTTGTTGTGATGATCCTTGTCGAGAGTGGTGATCGGTCTGGTTGGGTGGAGGGTAGTTATGGCCGAATCCAGAAGGTGTGTGTGCTGAGGAAAGACCTGAAAAGGGCGTGGAAAGGACCGATGTGAGCTTGAGGTGGCCAGGGACGAGTGGAGGTGAAGTGTGAGTGAGAGAGGCAAACACGCTTTTACTACAAAAAGCCAAAAAGGTGAACATCCAACTTGGTGGCTTTGATTATGTTTAAACGCGGCAAAAGCACGTCACTCTGTATTGACGACCAAGATCTATTTTCAATGCGTAACAATCTATGAAAAGTCGAATCGCTCGACAAGGTCCTGGACGCACTTCCAGCCGTCAAGGTTGTACCACTTGCGCCTGACAATAATCTGCACATGCGCCTCATGCTCAATAAAAACGCCAATCTTGGTCCAGTCCATGTCGGTATGGTATCCCTCTGACACGAGGAGCGCCAGGTCTAGTCGCGACTTTGTCGACAAGTCACTGGTGGACGAAGGCGACGCTGATCTCGAAGAAGAGTAGGATGATGACCCAGAACTTGACCGTGAAGTCGACCTATTGGACGACGTTGTGGATTTGACACTTCCCACCCTTTTGTTCTTCTTGTTCTTGTTTGCCTCCTTGCCATTGTCTCCTGTTGTCGCTGCTGTCGTCGCGTCCTGAGTGTCAAAGGTGCCGTCAGGTTTCTCGACCGATCCTGCTTCGACGTGTTCTACAATGACGACTGGAGAGGGTGCATCGGCAACGTTCAAGAACTTGGACCGAGGTGGAATCTGAGGGAGCAGCAACGCCAAGACACTGACGAGAGCAGAGTGGTATATGCTCTTTTTGGGCTGTGTTGCCGCTCCTTCTGGCGAGAAGAACTGATCTATGTCGAAACTTGGGATGCCCATCATTGAAGACGTGTTGAACTTGACTGCCATGTCGTTCTCAATGTTGGCGTACGAAGTCCTGTCGATGAACAGCTTCAGGACGCGATTTGAGGCGGATCCTGGTCGAGCCATAGCCAGCAGCAGGGGTTCTGGGCCCTTGTCGAGGGAGCATTCCATTGAGAGCCCTGGTGCCGACGCTGACGCTGATAGTGATGCCGAGTGTTTGTTCGATGCCAATGACGATGTGGTGGAGAGGGAGGTAGCTGATGAGGCTGAAGAGGTTAAACGCTTGAGTTTGGAGGACCGATTCTCGAGGGCAAGGTCCTTTCCTGTCTGGCCGATGACGCCAAGAGACAGAGCATAGCCCAGGACCCAAGGATGCTCAAAGCCGACGCCTAGCATTGGTGATGCGAGGGTGATGAAATGAGCCGGCTTGATCTCCCTGAAAAAGGTACCCTGCGTCAACTCTTCAATGAAGCCGAGCGCGTATATATTGATGAGACCACCGAGCGAGTGTCCGATAATCGACACCTTGGAGATACCACGGGGGAATGGTTTGGTTATAGCCTTGTTTTGTGTCAATGTCGGTGTCGTTGCTGCTGTTGCTGTCGTTGATTTAGATGTTGCAGAGGCGAAAGCTTTTCTCAGCTGTTGCCCTTGCTCAGTGTCGCAATAGCCCGTCCATTCAAGGATACCCATCGCCACTCGCTGTCCTGCCATTTGAATGCCCTCCTCTGTTCCTGCGTGGTTGGTGTCGGTCAAGAAGGTGATTGTCTTCCCGTTGTCCTTGGTATGCGCATCGATCTGCTCCTTGATGTACAGCATATCGAGCCAAGACCCGTGGATGCCATGGGTCAGCAATACTAGGTGAAGACCCTCCTCGTCCTCTGCATGCAAGACATCCTCTGGGCAAGCAGGTCCACAGATGGCTCGGGTGTCCTTGTAGCCGCAGGACAAAATGGTAGGCAAGAGAACTTGGGGTTGGACCTCAGTATCGGCTCCCTCGGCTTGTGAGCTGTTGTTGCTGTTCCCCGTCGCGGCAGCCTCCAATGGGATGGTGTTGTCTGCCCGTGGTACTACATAGACCTCGACCTTGATATCGATCCAGTTGCGCTGAAGAATCATCTCTGACAAGACCTCGAGTTCCCATTCGTTACATCCTTCGTCGTCGTGGTCGTGATCGACCGTGGCATCGAGTCGACAGACCTGGGCACAACCAATTGAAGGAACTAACTCAGGGACGACGGGGAGTTTGTCAGGGTTTCTGATGAGGGCAACGGCGATTTTCCAGGGCCCTGAGCTGGGGGTGATGTTTCTGTAGACGGGGGCGCTGTTGCGGATACGGAACTGGAGTTTGTCGATGTTCTTGGCGTGGCAGGGAAGTAGCTTGAAACGGTATCGAATAATGCCTCCGACGGAGAGGGCGACCTTGTGTGAGATGGCCAGTACTGGCTTTTGTGTCATTGTGAAAGGGAGTGATTAGGGTTCGGTTGAGGTGTTTGAATGTGAAAAGGGCGAGAGGGAGTGAGGGGTGTGTGTAATGCTTGAAGAAGAGGGTATGAAGTAAAAGTATGAATTGGAGGAAACCAGAGGAAATAAAAAAGGAGGAAAGTAGGCGAAGGATATTTATGACGATGCTTGAAAGCGTAAAGAAGTGAAATAGGGCTGTTTGGATGAAAATTCAGCCGCGTCCGTCTGTCGACCCATTCGATCCTATCAGCCCTTGTCCCTTTTTGGATGTCAGGACAACATCAGCAAGATCAAACAGGTCAAAGCACGAATCCAAACACCGTGCAAAGGCTATGTAAGAAAAACGCAGTCATCCGCCTCCTTAGACCTCTATTTTGTGTCTTTTTCACGCTCAACCTCACGTTCCCACCCTTGTATCACTCACAGGAAACAGGAAAACAGGAAAACAGCACCCACACATAGAGATTGAAAATGAGTTAACTCAGTTAACTCATTTCCAATCCCTACCCACACAGGACAACTACGGTCAACACCAAGTCAGTCATCTCCATCACCTCCGACCCAAAGGTCGCTATCATCTTAACACTCTTCAAGTATCCAGACGACCCCTCCCCCTACCCCTTTTCGTCAAAGACTTGTCCATGAAAAAGGTCATCGTCGATCAGCAACTCAAGATTGGCGTCCAGAACCAGATAGAGGAAACCAAGGAGACACTCGACATCCTGAGTACCACCGAGGAACAGACTCTTAGAATCCACACTACACCAATATGAAGAACATTGATTCCCGCTACAAGGACGCCCAGGGCCTTATTACCGACTATCCTAGTCTGAGCAACGTGACTATTAAACCGCACACCTGCTTCGCGTGCTTGTCCACAGATATCGGAGCCTTTTGACAGTGTTGAGCCAATTATATATAGTCTCTTATTAATACTTAGTTTGACCAATTACATATATAGATCGCGCCAACACACCAAAACTTCGTGGCGACACAGACACTTGTCAACAACTTTCAGGAGCTGCATCAGGATCTGGACAGGATAAAGAGCATGATGCGCGACGATATGAAGAACATCCTTGGACCAGCGCCCAACCTCCTCCTTGTCCATTACCAGCTCTACAAACTCGAGAATCTCAGAAACACAACCATGCACATGGCCAAGGACGAGCCTCTAGATGTCAAGGTCACGCTCAAGCAGTACTTTGGCCGGCTCGACCAGTTCATCGAGGAGTTTGAAGAGTATCTGTGGGAGTTGTCGCGCAACATGATCGACCTCATCAAGAACAAGCAAGGAGCTGTCATTGTCCGTCTCATCAAGATCATCGAGAGCGAGGAGGCTGCGGACGCCAAGTCGGTGTCGACAAAGACGGAGCGTCGGACATCTCGTCAAGGCCTAGGTAACAAAAAGTCCGACAAACCACCTAGGGAGGCCAAGTCGTTGCGGAGCAAGTTCTTTGATGTTCTTCACGACGAGGTCTCGCGCAAGTTCAACATTTTGATGGAGCGTGTTGACAAGGAGCCCATTGAGTGCCTGGAAGCGACCGACTTTGATGCGATCGAGCACTTGCATAAATTTGCCTGCAGCACCAAGAGGACGGCTACATCAACTTTTACTCGATGAAGCGCATCTACCACGATCTGCCGATCTCGCTAATGGAGGATATCTTGGGACAGAGGGATGACATGGACCGGTCGAGCATCAAGGAAGTCTTGGATACCACGATGCTGCACGGCTACCATCTTTAGCAAGGCCTGGCAATAGGCCGACCTCATTTTATGCCCGTTATACTTTTTTCCGTCCTCAGTTACAATTACGAGTTAACAGCTGCAAGGTTTTTTTTACAAACAGTGAACTGATGAGAAAGAGTAGGGATTGGAAATGAGTTAACTCAGTTAACTCTCCAGTTAGCGCAATTTCAATTATGAGTATTTTGATTAACAAACCTTCTATAATTGACAAGGTCTGAACTGGTCGGTTATTTTTTTGTTCAACTACAGAGGATTTGTTAGATAAAATACTCATAATTGAAATTGCACTAACCAGAGAGTTAACTGAGTTAACTCATTTCCCAATCCCTATTTCAGAAAGAGGGCAACGAGGAAACGACGCCACCAATTTTTTAGATTTCTTTTTTAGTTGTTTTTGTTTTGAACGCTTAATTTGGTCTACAGTACGCTTCAAACCAAACCAAAAACAAGGCATGAATCGTCCACGAAGCATTGACGCGCTCATTCGTCCGTACGTTACAAGTACAAACGGTCGAGTCAGAAGAAAAGCGAAGCAGCCTTTAAGCGAAAGTTATAGAAGGAGGGTGGTGTTTGACGTTCACTCATGACCTTTTGCAATCGCTTCGTTTTTCTCCTTGAAAATCATAATGACATAACATTACGCAAAGAACCCAAAGAGCCGATACAAGAAAAATGTCAGTCAGGCTACAAATCCGAGCTACATCAACCACACCATCTTCTCCAACCTCCTTCTCGCCCACTACTAAAAGTATGGTTTTCATGCCTTGCTTGGCCGTAGTGCTCATGGGACTGTGTGTGATGGAGATAGAGACAGGTGAGGCATACCCCTTTCCCCCATTGCCCCGTATTCGAAAGTTATCAATCAGCGGTGATGACAACTTTACAAAACCAGTCACCCACTAAACCCTTGTAGGCGACACAATCTTCTCTATCATCACATCTACTCTTTTTCTTAGTCCACAATCACACCACCCCATTTCAGCAATAGCGATACTCGCTCCAAACCATGTCGACTGCTTCACCGAAAAACATCGAAACCCCTCACCGCATCCCCGAGATCCTTGAGGCGATCGGATCCCATCTTGACTTTGCGCCCCTTCTCAACTGTTCCATGGTCTGCAAGACTTGGCACTCTGCCTTTGTCCCCCTGCTCTGGTATACCGTTATTGAGTACGACCCTTTCTGGAGGAAACTACTGGTCTGGTCTGAGGTCAACCTAAAGGAGGAGGAAAAGCATCATCTCCGAGAGCGTTGTCGATCTTTAGTCAGGAAATATGGGCATCATATTCGGGAGTTGGTCCTTTGCAGCGAATCACTCATCCCGATGTTCCTTTCCACAACCGGTGACGGACCATTGAAGACTCTCGCGACTACCCAGTTGCGCTCTTTTATTTTATACCAACCAACTCATTGGATCGGAGGAGACGAGTTGCCCGAACCTATTCCATCTCTGTTTGGGTTATATACCATCCAGCACCACCACCGGTCGCCCATTCCTCTGCTGGACTATGAGAACCTCGACGTGGTGCCTTTCTGGGAACTGGTCCGCGACAATCCTGGATTGCAGTGTCTAGAAGTGCGGAGCACCTTGCCATGTGACCATTCCAGCCTGCCCAACTGCCAGATTACGCCGGTCCGAACGTTCGATTCTCTAGCAGGACAAGCCTTTGTGCGCACAACCCTCGAAAACATGGCTGAGCTGCAGACTTTGCAGCTGCACTTGTGCTATGACACTTTCCCTTTCCGGACACTTACAAACCTCAGTCGAATTACGGAGATGACCATCCCCAAGTACGGTGAGTTGCATGACCACGATCTTGATGGGGTCCACTCGGATACTTTGCGTCGTCTGGATATCAAAGCATTCATAAACGCGGGTCTTATCCCTTCCATCCTTCAGGCATTCCCCAATCTGCAGGAGCTAATCGCGATGGATAACAACATCTACGACGGCTCTTCCGTCACCGACCAGAGAATGGTCCATTCTCGATTGGAGACCATCCGCTTGTCCGCCGACGGTCTAGTCGGCCTGCCAATCTCACTCCCGAGTCTCAAGCGCCTCCACCTTGTCGAAACTAATCCTCATCATCTCGACTTTCTTGGAGACCTCTTGGACCAGTTCCCGTCGTTGGAGCATCTCGATGCTACACTATGGTCACTCACCATCGAGCGGGCCCTGGATGTCACCGAGACGGCGGGCACCAAAAATAGCACCAAAACTGAGCCCGCCCTGACGTCCTTGATTGCCAAAATCAAAGGCGGATACGATGGCATGTCTTGGTCACCAATCCCGTTCCTTCGTCGCATGCCGCGTCTCACAAGGCTTCAAATCGAAGGACAACTCATCCCTATCCCACAGTGAGCATTTCTGTAAAACTCAATCTTGGTCGATTGTAGCCTTCTTTATGACAAACATCAGCACGATTTTCATTACAAGCTACAGCTTCATTCCATCAGCGCTCTTGCATACAGAAAACAATAAAAAGGGACAACACACAGTTGGGATGGCTAATCAAAAAGACACTTTTTTCATCTTCCATTTTTTATTTCTTAAAGTAAGAGGTCGTAATACTTTCCTCTCGTCTCTTACCACCTTTGAGACTATTAAGGTCGCTGATAAAGATCGCGGTAGTATATTATGATTCATCAATGGCTTTAGGTATCTTGCCTAAGTGAATATCGAGACACCATTAGCCACGGTCCACGATCCACAAGTGAAACATATATCTTTTTTCACTCGCTTGCTTTTAGACATAATGCCGATGGCTCGGTGATGTTATGATTGCCAATTTCTTTTCCCATCAATTCCTCTTCAATTCACATAAATTAATTATGTATGATCTTTTGAGGAGCTCTTATCCCTCGCTTCCCCAGATTGGCGCTCGATTGTCTCCGGGCACAAAGATAGACTTCCCAACATTGGAGTAACGGCTCTGGAGAGCCAGGTCCAGTAATACGCGATCACCTAGACGCAGTTACAACAAATGCATTCTTCCAGAACGGCCAGTGGATCGATACTTCGAGTAACCACCCACCAGTTCGACTTTGGGACGCATCGACATTCGCCACCTTCACCTTGACCGGCTGCAATCGCTGCATGAGCGTTGTTGCATTTTCTCCGGAGTCTTCCCAGTTCGCGTCAGAAGGGAGTAACAAGAAGGTGCGACTGTGGGAGCCGAACTCAAGTTGGCCCAGGGTCGAAGTCGAGTGGAAGTGGCGAGGGTCTTACTCGGATTTAAAATCGTCACACCAGCCTAGAGAAGCGGGTTTTGAAGGGCATTCATAAACATGTTTCGTCGTTGTATTCGCCCTGTGGTCGCTGGATAGTCTCTACTAGCTGGGACAAAACTGCGCGGCTGTATAACACGGGCGTTATAGAGCAGAAGTATGTTACTCTCGAGCAGGACAGAGACATTGACGATAAAATCGGATGCGTCGCATTCTCACCTGAAGGACGTCAGATTGCTGTTTCATTTTGGGATGGCACCATACCACTTTTCGACCCTTAGCAGGAGCGCTTCTGACACCCAAAAAATTGGCGGAGGATGAAAGTCTTGCCCTAACATATTCACCCAGCGGTCATCGACTTCTCCTGAACAACATTTCGACACTCTGTCTGCGCTCATTCAGAGACGCCTATTCTGGAATTGAACGGACACAACGACATAATCAGGTACGCGGTCTATTCACCATGTGGACAATGGATTGTACTCGGCACCAAGGATCACAAGGCTCGCCTTGGGCACCTGCAACCAGGCGTGAATGAGACATGGTCATGTGTCTCTGCCATCCGCGTATTTACAGGACTCGTGCTAGGCGTCATCTGGAATCCGGTTGTTCCGATGGGGTTTGCCATGGCGTGCGAGGATCGATCTGTTCGAGTATAGCGAGTGCTGAGCGAGACTGGTTGCGACGGCGATGAGGTGGTGGTCGGACTGCTCTGAGGCTCGGGTTTCAAGACTCTCTGTGCAGAGGATCTGATCTTTAAAGATGCGATTAGTCCTAGCCCGATAAGTCACAAGTTGCTGTGGAAGCGCGGAGCCATTGACAGTCTTTTGGCTTAGCTGAGGGTTGAAGAGGAGGGAAAGGAGGGATGTTTTTTTGGATAGAGAAGTGAATATGCAAGGAACCAACATGGTTAAACCAATGCATACCATGACTAAAAAAAATTAATCCATTCTCACAGGGTTGCGTGGCCCTTATTCAATCAGAGTAATTTCACATCTGTCTATGTAAAGTCCAAAACGCAAAGGGTGCATTGATTGATATAAGAATGAACATGATAGGGTTTCTAGTTCAACAAGATGTTAGCATTAAAGATTGTGCCAGCGTTGAGACCATTTGGATGGTCAGAAAAATAAATTGGTCGAATAAAGCAGGGATGCAAGCGTGGTAGGCTATGGCAACAATAGGTAGAGATGAATCGAGAGGGTCTTTAAGTGAGCGCGAGCAGTTTGAGAAAAAAATGTAGAGAAAACTTTTCTTGCATAAAGTTCATGTAACCCTTTGAGAATAGGCCGACGCAGCCTAATGAGAATGGATAGGATTATCCAAAAGAAAAACAGTTGCAGTTATGTATAATGATTTTTTCGAGGGTTAATGAGAAGTTAAGTTAACTTAAATATGGAAAACCACTTAACTTTATTATTCCTTAAATGCACATTTTACACTTTTTTTGAAATGTCCAGGAAGTGAAAGCAAGATAGAAGCATGATTGCATGCCTGGAATGGATTTTGCCTGGTACTGTCTCCTGAATACTAAGAATTATTCTTGTAGTTCTAATATCTTTCATCTCTTCATTGGCATCTTGTGATCACAAAACGATTGCGTCTAGTAATACCATAACCGATGGAAGGTGAACCCGCTTTTTTGCTTCGTTTCTGAGGACTTTTTTTCCATGAACATAAGCATCATATCGAACGATTTCATGCTAAATCGCCACCTGGTTCGATGAGAGCACTTTTGCGCGTCGTGCTTGAATGCTGCAACTTACATGTTCGAAGAAGGCAAGGGCGGCATTGGGATGTATGATTATTCTTGGAGGGGAGGAATGGGTTCACTGAGTAAGAAACCAACGGAAGCAAGTTACTCCCATTGGCCAATGAAGGCGGGGGCATTGCTGTTATATTTCAATATGAAAAGCCATAAGAAAAGGAAAAGTCATATTGGTCAAAAAAAAAAGAGAGAGTTGATAAAAAAAAGACTCGGTACAAGCAAGCAAGTGGGCTGAACAAAAATATATTATCAAACGGGGATTGGATTACAGAAAGTATTCAATCAGACTACTCGAGGGAAAAACGACGACAAGATGTATCCTCGGTAGACCTCATTTCCTCTTCGTTGCCCTCTCTGTCGATGCTATCCTTGTTTGAAAATCCTTGTATCCGACTCTGAAAGCCCTTGTATTCGAGTCTGGACAGAGTTGTTTTTTGTGGTTGTTGTAATTGTCCATATTATTCTGTTTCAATAAACACATTCCTCCAGTTCGGTCATACCGGGGCTCCTCGCCCTCCTTTCCGATCGCTCATAGAAACCCTGGCATATTTCGTACTCTATCGGTAAACACAACCTTCTTTTTCCTAGGCGACTCAATCGCCGAAAAAACACACACACACACACCAATTCTTTGTTTGTTTGTCTGTTGAAAAATCAAGACATTTCATTGCTTTTCTTTTTCTTTTTTTAATGCATCGTCCTCTTCTTATCGGCGCTTATGAATGCTCCTATGCTTGCACCCACTTTATTTAAATTACTCCATACTCATGATCTTTAGAATTCTTACGATGCTACTTGCGTCTCTCTTACACCTGCTGTTGACTGTCAACGACAAGATAATGCCAAGCAAGAAAGAGAGAATGACCTGCTTTTCGCTTTCTTCCTCAATATTTTTTCGCCTTCGAGTGCATTTTTTTCCGTTTCATCAAAAGGTAGGAGGACATCATTGCTGAGATGAAATGATGAAACGAACCTCATTGGCTTTCGTTCACGTTCCATCTCTTCGAAAATCAATAAATGATGGCCTCCCCTTTTCTTTATTTTCTTTTTTCATCCGCAAACCTTCACGGCAACTGGTATACCATCGATCATGGACCTCATGAGACATCGGGTGCGCCATGGCCAGCGGACTCTATGGCGATTAGCAGTAGCGAGCTGGGATTGCTGCAGTTCTGCAGGAATCTTGAGCAGCTGCAACTTCACGGACCAGTCCCGGTCGCCCACCAACCTTTACCCTCTCTTGCCCAACTCACGCATTGCCCGCGTCTCAAGAGCTTCACCCTTCCGTCCCCTCCCAGCCAGCCCACATGGTGGGTATCCATGAAGCCTTCTTGGCGCTTACCTCCTTGGAGAAGTTGATATCTCTTCAAGTTGAGTCAGATCAGCTAGCAGAGTTGCTTACTACTGGACAGCCAAGTGCCCCGGGACTGGAGCACCTTAATGCCGCAGAAGCGACCGTCAACGGGGACTTGAGTCAGGATTTTTTGCTGCCGCACTTGAAGGATTTAGAGGTGAGCAACATTGATCTTGTCCAAGAGCTAGAGTGCCGATTTGTTTCCAGCTTATTCTTCCAGCGACGACTGCTAGGAAGGCTCGTCTTGCCAGAGCTCTACCATATCCGAATTGAGCCCATCTCCATAGGAAATGTCGAGTGGGCTTGCGCGAACTTGAGGGATCTGAAGTTGACCCTTCGTTTACCAGAAAACCAAGTTGAATCGAGTGAAACCTGGAATGGCTTCTATGCCCGCATCGGTCGACTGAGGGTGTTGAAGACTCTTCATATCATTTGTACCGAGATGGGCAAAACCGCATTTGACGGGATTATGCACTTGTAAGGGGCAGTTGCTCTGCGACGGTTGACTTTGATCAACCATTGGACAGAATGGGCACAGCAGGGAGTGACTGATTTCATGCTCGCTGTACCCTATTTGGAACACCTTCAGCTCGCCCTCCTCACTATCCATGACCATCGGAGAATCACCCGGTGATTGCAGAACATTGGAAAGTCGAGCATTCTCGCCGACCGGGAGTAAGAGAAAGATGGAGACTCTGTTGAAAAGTATCCAGCGGCGCTGAAGACTGAGATGATGTTTTGTCATTTGAAAAGAATTAAAAATATCCACAACTCGTCGTTATTGAGGTACGAGGAGTCCTATCCACTCAAAAAAGAAAAGAAAATGAATGAATTTTAAGAGACATACAAAATGATCAAACGACTTCTTGTCTGTCTTTGTTTTGATTGCATGATACCATTGGTGATTATGAATGGACTTAGACTAATAAGGCTGCTGATAGCGATGGTGGCGGTGCCTACACTCTGTTTTGTGATTAGGTCCACACTTCATAGGAGAGGTGGACCTAATCATTGAATTCAGTCCAAATTTTAATTCTGCTTGGAATTACGGATCACTTGGATCCCCGTCCTAAGGGAAAGGTAGAAGCGAAAAAGTAGACGAATATGAGCTTAAACTATGCGAGGTTATAGGCTTAGACAGCCTATGAAGTGTGGACCTAATCACAAAACAGAGTGAAGGCAAGATCCGCTGGGTCCCTGCGCGTGTCAGAACCTCCAAAAAAAAAAAAAAAAAAAAATACCAGTAAAAAAAACTCTATCCTATTACTCAAGTCGAATTCGGCGGTGCAAAATGGCGCGAGCAACCAAGAGAAGTAAACGATCGGATGGGCAGCGCATAGTCTCGAGCTTCTCTTCTCCATTTTTTTTTCCTGCGTTTGTTTTTAGAGCCCTTTTCTTTCCTACACTCGACTTCTTCCTCTTTACTCTCGCTCTCTCCGGCAACACCATCATCATCGTCACTTTCATCACCACCATCCCGCCTCTCATTCAGCATCCATTCATCTCGTGTTCATCGCATCTCTCCATCCGAAATCAACCCCTGGATACCAACAAGAATAAACACCCACCTCTCTCTCTCCGTTAAAGTAAAAAAGCATACAAAGACAAAAAAACTATCCCTTCGTCTGTTTCGGAAGCTTTTTCGCTTCCAATTTTTGCGGGTGGGATATGTGACTCGCGACAGACGAAGGGATACTCACACGCGTGAGCCTTGGACAATAACGAGACAAACTAATAAGAACACGCGTGTTTTTGTTTCATATAGACTTGTTAACCTCATAGCACCTTCCTGCACTCACAACCCGCCAACACCGACACACCAATCCCTCGAGCGCGTCAAAGGTAAAATTGCGTGGCAAGTTCTCACTTCCATAAAAAAGAGCAATCATACGCGTACTTTCTACTGCTACCAACAACATGCTCTCTTGTTTTCCCTGTTCAATTTAGAGTACTGTCTCATGACCAACGATTCTCCCGTGCCACTGCTTACTTCTGCAGCTGGTGATGCCTCCAACAAACCTCTGCCAGTTCCTCCTTGTCTAGACAAGGAAATCTCTGGCACCTTCCCTAAGAACCTACCTAAGCCTGCAATCAAGACCAACTTACCTTCCCTCCTGGGTCGCATCGAGATGACTCATCAATTGGTCTACTGCAACAGGCTCATCCTCGACGGGCAGTCGACTTCTTCATCCATTGCTCCTACTACGGAAGGGTCGACTGGTGAGTCCGTCAACGAGCTGGAGTTTGATGATACTGAACGCGCATGGATCAAAGACATCGGACAGAACCCTGTGCAGAAAGACCACATTCACTCGCTGGTCACCAAGGTTGTCGAGGCATTCATTACGGACAATATCAAGGCAACTGAGACCATTGCCGAGGTTGTTACTCTCGGACCTGTTCTCGACCACAATACATATCGCAGCCTTCTGTCTTGCTTCATATCCAAGTTTGAGCAAGACACTATCCTGGATCTCGCTCTTCTCCAAGGACTGATCCAGCTGGTCGAGAGTGCTTCTCCAGGTTATCTAGAGCATGATGACCTGGTTAGGACTCTGACTGTTTTGCGACGGCGTCTAGAGGGCACATACAAGGCACCTTCAGAGCACCTGTACCAGATCGTCATTGCCATCTCTCGTCTCCTTGATGTGATGGTCAATAGTGTGGTCAAGGACATTAGCCGTACTGATGACCATCAACCCTTGGTCATAGCCCTGAAGAAGCTCAAGGATACTGCCGACCCCATCCTACAGTTTCAAGTCGACTACGCCCTGCAAGCTTCGCGGTATATCCCGGACGACGAATTGGCTCTACAAGCAGCTTTGAGGTTTGGTGGAGGAGTCGCCATGGCAGTATCGGGAGTCGGTAGTATCTGTGAGATAGATCCAGACAGCCTCCTCAGCAGTCTCGGCGTACTTCATCAAGCAGCGATGCAGACATACGAGGGTACAAAGTCAGTCCTGCAGGGCATGAAGGCAACGCAGAAGGATGGATTCGGGACTATGCAGAGCCTTCTTGAGGGTATTCGCGCAGGAACCAAACATGAGTGGTACCTGGTATTGCTTGCTGCCAGGACTTTTGTCCGAGATGGTCGCCTGGCTGACTTCCGCGAGATCATCTACAAGGCTCTTTGTCGTGATGACCTGGCATTCCAGTTTGGAGTATGTCAAATCCTTGCAGAGATTGCCATGGATTTGCTTTGGGACCCTCTCACTCGGAAGCAGGCGATCGACTTTCTCGGGGCAACATGCAATAACACTGCCGGTTGGAAGCAGCACTCGGAGGTCAACCAATTGATCGTCGTCATTCTCACGCAGCTTTCAGCGCTCTCGAATGTTGTCGTTAAGGATCACGCCCTTTTTGTTTTGCAAGATTTGGCCAAGAAAAGAGTCATAGCCACAGCAACCGCCATAGTTCCTTATTCGCTGAACAGTCGACTACCACTGCCAGACTCGTCCCTCCTTCTTATCCGTGCCCAAGGGATCCCGAATCTTGAATTTGATCTGCATCGGCTTAGACAACATCGCCTCGAGGAGTCAAGTCGGAGTATTTACATCCCTCCAATGGCCAAAGCCAATCTCCAGGCCCGAGACGACGATCTTTTCCCTCTCATGGAAAAGGTACAAGAGTTTCTGTCAAGCGAGCGGCAGGTGATGCTGGTTCTAGGCGATTCTGGAGCTGGCAAGTCAACGTTCAATCTCGAGCTGGAGCGCACACTGTGGAACGACTATAAGGAACGTGGGCCCATTCCTCTCTTCATCAACCTCTCCTTCATCGATAACCCCGCACGCGACCTGATCGAGAAACAGCTGCAACATCACAACTTTTCTGATGACCAGATCCGCGAGATGAAGTTGCATCGCCGGTTTGTCCTTATCTGTGACGGGTACGATGAAAGCCAGCTCAAGGTCAACATCCACTCGACTAACCAGTTCAACCAGTCTGGGCAGTGGAAGGTCAAGATAGTCATAAGCTGCCGTACCCAGTATCTCGGAAAGGACTATCGGTCTCGGTTCCAGCCTCAGTTAACCGATCGCTACCAGCGCTCTGCGACAAATCTCTTTCAAGAAGCCGTGGTCGCACCGTTTTCTAAGGAACAGATCGAGGACTACGTCAGTCGCTACACCCCACTCGAGCCACGACTCTGGCTATTCGAAGACTACATGCGCATGTTAGCCACGGTTCCCAAGCTTGTGGAGCTCGTCTCGAACCCTTTCCTTCTCACGCTCGCATTGGAGGCACTGCCTGTTGTTGTCAAGCGCCATCAGGACTTTTCGGCTGTTAGGATCACCCGTGTACAACTCTACGACACTTTTGTTGTACACTGGCTGGATGTCAACAAACGGCGTCTCGAGAGCAACACCCTTTCGGTCAATGATCGAGTTGTCTTTGATCAGCTTTTGGAGGCAGGGTTTACGTCGATGGGCCTCGATTACTCGATAAGATTGGCGTCGGCCATATTTGATAAGCAGGCTGGAAACCCGGTAGTCCAATATGTCCAGTTGAAAGACAAGAATACATGGAAAGCCAAGTTCTTTGGTCAAGACCCAGAGGTGCGGCTGCTGAAGGAATCGTCCCCACTGAGCCGCTCAGGCTCTCGGTTCCAGTTTCTCCACCGATCCATTATGGAGTATTTCTATTCGCGCACGATTTACAATCCTACCAGGCCCGAAGATGACATAGGCGTACAGGGCGACGTCATGCCTTCTACGGCTCAACTCCTCGACACCAACTGTCCCTTGTTCCAACGGAATCTACTGGAAGAGCAATCCATCATCCAGTTCCTGTGCGAGCGTGTCAACCCAGACCCCAATTTCGAGCGACAACTCCGCTCTGTTATTGACCAGTCCAAGACAGACGCTACTGTCACAATTGCTGCGACGAACGCCATCTCGATTTTGGTTAGAGCCGGTGTGGCTTTCCATGGTGCCGATCTCCAGGGCGTCAAAATCCCAGGCGCCGACCTTTCCGACGGCCAGTTCGACTCTACTCAATTTCAGGAGGCCGATTTGACGGGCGTCAATCTCGCAAGGAGTTGGTTGCGGCAGGCTGATTTGAGTAATGCGCGGCTGGAGAGTCTGAGATTTGGAGAATTGCCCTACCTCGAGCTGAAGATGGCGGTTGCACGCTGTGTTTACTCGCCCAATGGAATGATGCTTGCCATCGCTATGACCGATGGGTCGTTCGAGGTTTATGAGACGACGAATTGGTCAAGAGCCCATGAGCTTAAAGGACACACCAAAGGGATCAAGGATTGCGCATTCTCACCCGACAGTCAACAAATCGTCTCTGGTGGGTGGGACAACACAGTACGAGTATGGGATGCCACCAGCGGTGTGGCTTTATTTGCCTTGGAGGAACATACCGATGGGGTGTTGAGTGTTGTGTTCTCTCCCTGTGGTAAGCAGATAGCCTCGAGTGGTGGTGATAAGTCAGGACGAGTATGGGACTCGCAAACCGGAGACGTGCTTTTTGTTTTGAAGGGTCACACCCGAGAAGTATTGAGCGTCAGGTATTCAACGGATGGTCGGCAACTGATATCGAGCGGTCGAGACAACACGATTCGGTTTTGGAATTCGACGACAGGAGAGCCCGGTGTTGTTTGGAGGCCCTTGCTTGAAAAGGGATATAATCCGGTCTACTCCCCAGATGGACGATTAGTTGCCTTTTGTTATAGAGCCGGTCATATGATTCTCTGGGATACTATGGGCATTGGAGAGCCAGGCCCAACTCTGCGTGGTCATACCGGTTACGTTACAGGAATCGCTTTGTCCCCGAACGGCCAATGGGTCGCATCCGCCAGCAACGACTACACCGTGAAACTATGGGACGCTTCTACAGGAGTGCTTATTTCATCACTTACAAGCAGTACACAATCGATGGCCGATATTACCTTCTCGCCGGATGGTCTACAGCTAGCATCAGGAAATCGTGATGGCAAGGTGCGGTTGTGGGAAGTGGCCACGAGTTTGTTGAGCATTGAGGTACAAGGTCGACACCTCAGTCAAGTTCAGAGGTTGGCGTACTCCCTCGATGGTCAAGCGATTTTTACTCTCAGAGGTCGTGTCGTCCAAAGATGGGAACCTACAACAGGGGCGCACGGGTCAGGATCGGTGTCGTTCGAGTTCCCGGATGTTCTGTCAATCGGTGCCAAGGAGTTCCCCCCAGACGGTAACCAGTTCGTGAACGGCACTCGGGACACATTTGCGCAAACACTCACCTTTAGCATGGACACCCATCGCCCACGGGAGAATCCGGTGCAGGTGGATATTGCGACCTATTCACCCTGCTGTCGTTGGCTTGCCTATTCCTTCTCAGGGAACACTTTTCGATTGCGGGACCTACACAGCACCGAACAGGAGCATGTTCTTCTTGAGCTTGAAGAAGGACCTGGAGGTACAGTCTCGGGGACGGCGTTCTCGCGGACTGGACAGCAGCTTGCGGTGGGATCATGGAAGGGGATCGTGTGGCTCTTCGATCCCCAAACAAGAGAGCTTCTGATGACCAAAACTTTGGTACAGGAACGAATTTTGGTGGCGACATATTCACCAAACGGTCAACAGCTTGCTCTGGGCACCGACACCTCGGTCTACCTTTGGAACCTTCAGTCGGATGAGCCGAATGTCAAGTTGAGGGGACATGTTGGCTTAGTGTGCTGTATCGCGTACTCACCCTGTGGACAATGGCTCGCATCCGGCAGTGAGGATGAGACAGTTCGACTCTGGCAACGACAATCGGGAGAGGAAGAAAGTTGGTCTTGTGTCGCGGTGGTCCGTCGATTTTATGGGTCGGTTGAGGATGTCGTTTGGAATCCGATGGTGCCTATGGAGTTTGTGACGACTAGCAAGGATGGATCTGTCAGGCAATGGCGAGTGTCGAGCAACGATAGTGGTGGTGGAGGCATTGTTGTTAAGATGATTTGGGGCTCTAACCTCAGTCTCCTCTGTGCCGAAAGTATGGTCTTTACGGACGCAATTGGTCTTGGCTCAATGAATCGGAAGTTATTGGTGCAGCGTGGAGCCGTCGACAGTTCTTTGGCCAAGCTGAATGTTGAAGAGTAGGTGGATCATATTTTTTTAACCAAAGCGATGTAAAGAAAAAAATCTTACAAAATATAATCATGCGTACGATCGCGATAAGTTGTTGTAAAAGCGGAAGTTGAAAGGCAGAGCGAAGGATCCATGATGACATCTGAACTCCAAAAGCATACTTTCGTTTTGTTGACAGAGGATTTCAATTCGGGTTCTTTAGACGCCGCCCAGCAGTGCCTTCCGTCGACTTCGTAATATATATAATAACCCCTCGTTGGGCACAAAGGTCATGGTCCCCATAAATCGTACTCTGATCCAAATGTCGAACATTCTTAAAAAGTTCATTTCTCGCTCAAGGTAGTCGTTCTAGTCGTCATTGTTGCGATACTCGGCGTATCCTTGTCTCAGACAGCGCCGGGTTTAAGGTCCTTGTCTATCACTTGCTGGATGCACAACTCATTCACTTCGTATGCCATCGATCTCCTAGCAGAAAGAGTCGTCAGAGTGGACAGGTCAACTTCATATTTTGAGACGTTCCTTTCATCTAGCACAATTCAACGACTCCATGTCCTTATTGTCTTTTGATTCAGAGCAGATGATCGACAGAAATCGGAAAAACTTTTTAACTCTCGTGTTGTGGAATGGTGTTGTTTACATGAATTTCTTGATGGCAAAACAAATAAACAAGGTAAAGATGAGACACTATTCTAATATTGTTAAGGATAGGTGGAGGATTTGCGATGAAGGGCAACAAGCTGCTTTGTTCGAGGCCTTAGGGAGTTGAAATAGCGGTGTCTATGGGTTCCTGACAATTTTTTTTGCCGGCAGTTCGGAAACCAAGCGAGTCAAACGTACTCGCTATAATGTCAGTGATTGGATCGGTATGGGAGCCTTCGCCATAATCCGCCGTCTTGGGTCCAAGACCATTTGACAACCCGAGAAATTTCAGAGGCTGGTCAAAACCAGCGGTAAAGGGAACGGTAAGACCTTGGAGGAGGCCCGATGGTCTTCCTAAAAATGCTATCCAGTACGATTTTTGCAGTTAGTGACCATCATCAAGTCTTGTTCTTTTTCATCCTATGGTTTGTTATCTCTTTCAAATGGACTACATATTGCTTACCATAACCATCCCTTTTGATGACCTGGACATTGTTGTCAACAGTCATCTCATTAGGCTTTGCATGCTTTGATGTATCGGGAACTGGGATCCCTATTGCTGTGAGCACAATTGCAAAGCAGCACATCAAAACTAAATGGTACTTCATACTGACTTGGGGTCTTGAAAATGGTTTGGAGTATCTCTTGAGTAAAATGGCTCGAGCAAGGTTGAGGCAAACGGAAAAGGAAGAAACCAGAGGGATATGCTGCTCGAAAGACAACAGTTTGAGATAGATATTTATGTACCATAAGAAAAAAAAAAAAAAAAAAAAAGTGCCAAAAATTCACGCGCAGATAGAGAAAGGAGGGCAGTGTGAGAAAGTGGGACACAAATTGATCGAGGATCAAGGGCAGCAAGGAGATACAAAAAATCTCCCGCAGATGGGAAAGGAAGCGAACAAAAATGGTCAAGGGCAACTTGATTAAGGAGGAGCCACAAAACATCAAGGATACACAAGGAAAGGCAGGAGACATCCCCCCCCCCCCCATCGACGGACGGGAAACAAAAGCAAAAGCAATCATGCACGGGCGGAGAAAAGAAGACATCATGGACAGAGTAGGAAAGGGGCGGCGCGGGTACGCGTCTAGGGCAGCTTTTTTGTAAGGAGAGACACAAAAAGATCAAGAGCAGAGAGAGAGGAGGGATGCACACCACCTGGCCTGTAGTGGCCAAGCATTCATAGCGATGTTGCCTTTTGGTCCTTCGACGCCGCCTCTTCTTCTTGTACTAAAGTATAATTCAGTAAGGATTGGGCTGTAACCTGAGTGGATAGTAAAAACAATCCTTCGGATGACGTCGACGACAAGCGAAGGCTAAATGCCTAGTATGTGAAGTCCGTCCAGGTGAATTGGCTTATAGACATCGTCCTTTCGAGGGAGTGGGAACAAATTCAATTGTATATTTTCATGCTTTGATCTCATAAAAATCGTATGGTTTGTATTTATAAGTTGGAGAGAGGAGGAAGAAGGGTATGAGGGGCAAAGATAACCAAAGAGTGCTTACTGCTTGACCTTACTAAAGATAGTGGGCGAGCGTGTAGCATCGATAGGATCCTTGTCCTTGAATTTTTCCTTAATGGGATCCATGACTTCCTTGATGCTCGACCGGTCCATGTCATCCCTCCGTCCCAGGATATCCTCCACTAGCGAGATCGGCAGGTCGTGGTAAATGCGCTTCATTGAGTAAAAGTTGATGTACGCTGTTCTCTTGGTGCTGCAGGCAAACTTATGCAACTGCTCGATCGCATCAAAGTCGTCCTCCAGGTCCTTGGGGTTCTTGTAGTCCGCAAAAAAGTTGAACACGGCCGCCCGGTCCTGCTCGAGTCGTTCGGTGCAAACTGGGAACTTGAGTCGCGCTCCACGGTTACGGAGGGCGTCCATCTGGGCAATCATCAAGCGCTCCAGCATCCAGTCAATCAGCTTGTTGAACATATAATCATTCAGATGCACCCTGAAATCGTCGTTGTAATCCCTGAGTGTCGCCACGATCAGGCCCATTGGATCCTCCTCGTACCAGGTCGATGTGTGAAGTTTGGAGAAGGGGTCCTTGACATCATTGAACGCCAGATCCAGCAAGGCGTTGGCCCCGTGGGTCGCAACGTCGAAAAAGTCGTCCATGGTCTCGTTCAACAGATCTCGCGCCGACTCAAAATTCTTGCGGTTCTTGATCAAGTTCTCCGATTCCATCCTCTGCAGTACAGCATCCGCAAACTCGGCACACTTGATCTGATCGTTCGTTGCTGCCATGATGTATTCTGCCAGTCCTGGGGGTGTCGTAGACGGTGACTCGATCTGCATCTTCATCTCGGCCGAAATGAGATCCTTCCATCGCTGCTGATAATCCTTCATGACCTGAATGCACTCCTTGATAACCTGCTCCATGACTGTACTCTGCTGAGAATCGGCCGCCAATGATACTTGCTGGTTGACCATCTCAAACATCAGACTGGCGGTTTGCATATGATAAAGTTTGTCCGAGTCTGTTGCAGGCGCTGCCGTTCTCTCCGTGAACTCGTTCGACGCCGTGTTCATCATGTTGTTGGTCCACTTGACAAGGTTGGTCCTGACCAGTTTCAGGTATTCATCCAGCAATCCCTGTTCGTTTCCGTCCAACAGCTGAGGCTCCAGCAACTCTTCTGTGACGCCCAGCTGGTGGTTCATACTGGCATAGTACTCTCGGACCCAGCGCAGCAGGTGCAAGATACGGCCTCCATCCAGCTCCGGTGAAGTGACAATCTTGTTGACGAGTTCGTAGACGTGTCGATGGTACTCGAGGACAAAGAAAGGGAAGATTTTGTAGTTGGAAGGCGAGCGGGGGACGAGATCGTCATAAACCAGTGCCAGATCTGGGAAGACAAAGTCGGTCGCTTCCAGGCACTCAATGGGCTCCTTGTCAACACGCTCCATCAAAATGTTGAACTTGCGCGAGACCTCGTCGTGAAGAACATCAAAGAACTTGCTCCGCAACGACTTGGCCTCCCTAGGTGGTTTGTCGGACTTTTTGTTACCTAGGCCTTGACGAGATGTCCGACGCTCCGTCTTTGTCGACACCGACTTGGCGTCCGCAGCCTCCTCGCTCTCGATGATCTTGATGAGACGGACAATGACAGCTCCTTGCTTGTTCTTGATGAGGTCGATCATGTTGCGCGACAACTCCCACAGATACTCTTCAAACTCCTCGATGAACTGGTCGAGCCGGCCAAAGTACTGCTTGAGCGTGACCTTGACATCTAGAGGCTCGTCCTTGGCCATGTGCATGGTTGTGTTTCTGAGATTCTCGAGTTTGTAGAGCTGGTAATGGACAAGGAGGAGGTTGGGCGCTGGTCCAAGGATGTTCTTCATATCGTCGCGCATCATGCTCTTTATCCTGTCCAGATCCTGATGCAGCTCCTGAAAGTTGTTGACAAGTGTCTGTGTCGCCACGAAGTTTTGGTGGGTTTGTGAAATCTATGGCACACACAGGACAAAATGATGCATCAACAAGACATGATACAACACTATGAAAATGTCCCGATATCAGAGGATAAGAGCGCGAAGTATGTGAGTGCGTCCAATACCTTGCGGATACGTGGGTAGTCGGTAATAAGACCCTGAGCATCCTTGCAGAGCGAGTCGATGTTCTTCATGTTGGCACGAATTCCAAGCACCTGCTCCTTGGTGGTGCCCAGGATGTCGAGTGCCTCCTTGGTTTCCTCCATCTGGTTCTGGACGCCAATCTTGAGCTGTTGGTCAATGATGGTCTTTTCGCGGATGAGCTTTTGGCGGAGAGCGACGAGGGTGGAGAGGTCGTCTGGGTGTTTGAGCATGGCAGAGATGATGGCGACCTTTGGGTCGGGGGCGATAGAGATGACGGACTTTGCGTCGACCATGGCTGTTGCTGGTTCCTTGTACGGTGCGGGTATGAAGTGCCGGTGTTGATGTCGAAGGGAGCGGTTGGAAGGCGAAGAAGGCGTGGTTCAAAGAGGAAAAAAGGTGCCAGAAGAAGTGAGCGAGTGAGCGACAGACAGCTTGACTGCGTTTTCATAGCTGAGGGCCGTATGGAATTTATCCTTGCAACTGGCTTCGCTTTATCTTTTGCTACTCTCCAGTCAACTCACTCTACCACACCTTCGCCAACAACCATCCACTCCTACTCACCATCCCCTACCCATTCCTCCCCTCTCTCTCTCGACCACCTCATCTCACTCCCCATAGAAACTCATCAACAACAAATAACCCTCTTCCACTTTCATTTCAAAACACCCTCGTTTTTCTTCATCCAGATGGTAAAAATAGCGCACTTACAACCAAACGATCAAACACGACACTGCTGCCAACGACCAAACCCAACTACATTACAACAATGACCCAAATTAACCAATGCAACTTCCTCTCCATAGATTCGCTTTATCCTCGTTCAGAACCGCCAGGGCAAGACCCGGCTGTCAAAATGGTATGCCCCATACGAGGATGACGAGAAACTAAAGCTCAAGGGTGAGGTCCACCGCCTTGTGGCACCCAGGGACCAGAAATACCAGTCCAACTTTGTCGAGGTAATTTATATTTAACAAAAGTCGTTGAGCCCTCTCTTGCTGGATGTCCCTCCTTTACTAATTATTACACCTCTCTCCTCCACAACTGCAACGTATGCTCGTTTGCTGCGAACCAATTTCCATCACATACATATATCATGTCGATCGGATCCCTTTGCCCTGACGCTTCGTTCCACCTCATGTACTAATTAACTGCCCAACTGAATACACCAAATTAGTTCCGTAACTTCAAGATCGTCTACCGTCGTTATGCAGGACTTTTCTTTTGTTTGTGCGTCGACGCCAACGACAATGAGCTCGCTTACCTCGAGGCTATCCACTTCTTTGTCGAGGTTCTCGATGCCTTCTTTGGAAACGTCTGCGAGCTCGATCTCGTCTTCAACTTTTACAAGGTAACCTTGTCCTATCCGCTAACTATCAGTTGAAATCATCCTTAATATGAGTCCATACAAAAAAAAAAGTCAAGACTGACCATTTGCGCTTGTACTTTTCTTTTAATAGGTCTACTCGATTCTGGATGAAGTCTTTCTCGCGGGCGAGATTGAAGAGACCAGCAAAAATGTGGTCCTCACACGACTGGATCATCTCGACAAACTGTGAAAACAGGACAATTGGACATCGAACGACACCCTACAAACACAACCAGCAGTTGCAGGATTCAGGAAACGATCACAATACCAATCCGAATATCATGAAAATAAACAACACATCCACCATCCCGCTTCTCAGTCCAGTGTACTTTGTTGCACCACATGTCGAAGTTGCAACATCACAACCACTCAACGGATTTAAATCATGTTATAAAAAGGACGATACTTTTTCACGATTCCAGCCTTATCAAGCCATTTCAAAAATCTCTTATTTTGCTCATCCAAAGAGAGGAGGACGAGGATGAATTGCTCCAATTCTGGATATGATACATTAGAAGGATAGCAAAATTAGTGAGAACAAGGACTACGGAATATGAAGAGTTGACGACGCTCAAGAGTAGAAATCGATGAGACGAAGTCGTTGCGAGTCGCGAGGATGTCGTACGGCAACTCCTGCATTGATCAGTTGCTCGACGTGAGGCGGGTAATACTCTCCAGGCACCAGTACCAGATAAGGGTCTGCAGGTCGACTCACTGACAAATTCATGATATCCTCCAGCACCTGCTTCAAGTCGTACACCGTCGTGTCATCATCCTAAAATTTAAAGGAGAGAAATATGCACTGTTAACTAAAAAGCTTTTTCGTCGGCAAGAATTATCGATGCAGTAACGCGCTGTCCATTTCAAAGGCAGAAGGTGCAAACTAACGTAGGGCTGAATGGGTGGATAATACCGTGCAAGAAACTTGGTCAGTTCACGCATAAGCTCCTGAACCAGAACCTTAGTCTCCATCATCTTTGTCCGTCCCTGTGAACTCTGCTGGTTCGCAACTGAATCACCCGTCGTCGCAAGATCCTGTCGCCTCGCCTGCAAGGCTCGTCGGATCTCTTTGAGTTCCTTCAGCAACTGTTTCTCTCCTGTCAGTTCTGCCTGTGTCTCCTCGAGTTCTTGCTTCAAGTGGGGGAGCATGATCGCGTATTCGTGAATCGAGTCGTGAACAGACTGGCGGACACGCAACTTGTTCACCTCTGGGAGCACTTCAGGGAACACATTCCTGTCTAAAAGTAGCAAAATGCGAGGAAGCAACGAATAGTTGTTGATCAAAGGACGAGTTTGTTGGCGACGTTCTGACAAGTACAGTTAATATGATCAATGAGCCCATGGGTCCTTACTGGCTCGGATCTTTTGTTGCTCGGCCTTCAAACGTGCTTCCTCCATCCGCAAAATCGCCAGTTGCTAAGCACCATAACAAACGTGATCTCTGGTTAGCAAAACTATCTTCCTAGCAGTGTTCTGAGCGCTCTTGGTATGACCAAATGAGTTTTGATTGTAGTACCTGATCCTGCAGTGAGGTGGCATTCCGCAGTGGTGGTATCGTAGACTGCTGCTTCTTGGCAACTTCCTCTCGCAACTACAAAGTTAACCACAGAAATAAAGAGTTCGTGAGTGCGAAGGAAAAGTTGAGACTTGTCACGTCATTACAAACTCATTCACGAAGAGTCCAATTTTATTTGCCTGCTGTACCTGATTCAATCTCTCCAGCTTGTCAACACATCGCTCATGCAGAATCTCTCCTGTGGTTCGAAGGGTCTCTTCACGTTTTTTGTAGAATGCAGCATCGCGTTCGATGACACGCGGTGAGGTGAGATTATCTCCAACATCTGTTGAAGGTATTGGCACTCCTGAGGCTGGCGTATGAAGTTCCTGAGCCTTGTCGAGCCCTGTTCCTGCTCCTGGTCCTGCCGGTGTTGTTGGTGTGTCCGTGTTGTTCATTGTGAACAGAAAGAGGCTCACGTCCAGGTAAAATTGGCGGCGTTCTTTTGAAGCGGGCTGACTAGTCACCGTAGATTTCCCCATCGCATAAATTTCAACTCCTCTCTCAGCAAACCTCGCCTCTTTCTCTTTGTTCAACTTTCGTACGTCCTTCAAACTCTCCATTGACGACTTTCCAACAAACAGTAAAACGGCATCATCAACAACAACAAGGAACGCAATGATCGACCCCAACTCACTCAAGGTGACAGAGCTTAAGGCAGAGCTGACAGCACGCGGATTGTCAACTAAGGGCGTCAAGAAGGACCTGGTCGCACGGTTGGAGGAGGCCCTGGCAAACGATGGCATCACTACAGGCTCCGCCACCGAACCTGACGTCGCTCCCAAGGATACCGACATGGACCTCCCTACAAACAACAATAAGGACGATCACGCGCCCAGTTCCGAACAAGGGACACCAACAACACAAGAGGAAGCAAAGGAAATTGCACAGATCGCCCCACCTGTCGCCGAGCCTATTGCTGCTCCTGCCGAAACTGATATCATCATGGCGCCAGCCCCAGTTCCTGCTCCAGCATCCTCCACAAAGCCAGCATCATCGATCGAAGGGGTTCAGGCTTCAACTACTGCGACTATTACACCCGATCCAGCTGCAGGGATCTCTACACTGTCACAGGAAGGGTTGATCGACACAACTATGAGCAACGCCCTACCTGCAGATCAGTCGACCGAGTCAAAGAAGCGATCCCTAGACACCGACGACACCACGACAGCCAGCAGCAGCAGTAATGGAGACTCAACCTCGGGAACAAAGGAGACCCCAGCAAAGAAACAGAAGGCGATCGCGATCAATCGGGATGGAAACGAGCAGATCATTGCAGCAGCCAAGGAGTCTTTGGAGGCCGATGCTCGTCGACGCAGTGCAGCACCTTCCCCTTCACCAGCACCATCAGCACTTCCAGGACGAACCCTATCAGCGAGCACTATTGCAACAGTCGCAGAAGTGACAACACCACCAGCCGCAACAACAGATTCGGAGGCGGCTGATAGCGCTACAACGGGATCACCACCAGGACCGCGATCACCGTCCGACGACAAGAAGGTCGGAGGAACGGAGCGGAGGGATGTCAGATCGCAATTTCAGAGGTCTATCCAGTTGGCGGCTCAGGATCGCAAGGCGGAGATTACATCAAAGTCTTCCACTGTTTCACCTACCACCACGAGCGCGTCTGTCGTTCTTCCCGAGTCAGCATCAGTAAAAGGTACACCTCAACAAGGTCAGACTGTCTTTGGATGCATTTTGGGTGTTACACAGCGAACTAACACGTCGCCTTAAATTTTTTTTACTATTATATCTATTAGCGGCTGCAGAAGATCCTAATCCTGCAACCAAGCGCGCATTGACAATCACCAATTTCGTCCGCCCCCTGGTCATTTCTCAAGTCAAGAGAATGCTCTCTGAATACGGCGAGATCGAGACCCTGTGGCTGGACAGTATCAAGACACACTGCTACGTGATCGTGAGTTGTACAAACGATTGATCTTCCCTTACTCCTCGTGGACGTATTTTGTTGAAGTTTGCCACTTTCCTTACTATTTTTTGTATCTAACGCGATGCATTCTTGCCACCTCTACCATACAACCATAGTTCAAGGAAGCAGCGGAGGCAGAAAAGGCATACAATCACACTAATGACGTAGTGTTTCCTCAGGAGACAGGCAAGCCCTTAAAACCTTATTTCATCACAGCAGAAGCAGCACGCAACAGCATTGCGGCAGCAGAGTTGGCACAAAAGGCCGGCAAGAAGCCTGTCATTTACACAGGAAAGGAGCACATCGCACCCGCCACACCCGCCGCTTCTGCGAGACCTAGGGCAGAGGTCAAGTCAAAAACGCCTATCGTTGTCCAACGAGACGCAGCAGGAGGTATGATTCTCCCCCTTTTTTGATTCTGCACTTCATAGTCGACTGTGCGCTTGTGGAATGACTTGCTCTAACACTTTTTTTTTGTACATTCTTCGACAATAATAGTCATTTTCAAACGGCCGCAAGTGCAGGTCGTGCAGCCCACGGAGTTATTCAAAATGACCAAGGCAAAGCCGATGCTGTACTACAAGGCCGTCAAGGAACCCCCTGCACCAGCTGCACCCAAGGAGACTGATGTCCCTGCTCCCGAAGTCGCCGAGGCCAACTAAACATACAGATACAAATTTGAGTTTTTCGCGCTCCACAACAAAATATGAAGAAAGGCATCTCACGCGACACGTTTTTCTTTTTTTTTTTTTTTGTTTTTCGCGGCGGTCGGATATTGGTTAATTTGCTCTTACATCAGAGCAGGCCAAAGGATTCAGACATGAAATAGAACATGTTCTATCGATCAAGAAAAGGGAAGAGGAAGCAGGAAGGGTGGTTGAAAAAAAGGAGACAGCACCATCTTTTTTCTTCTTTATTTTTTGCGTTCTTTTCGTTCTTTTTTGTCTTTCCTTTGGCTTTAGTTTGTCGAGTGGGTTGGCGTCCCAGAAATCCTGAAATAAAAAACAATAGGGTTATGATTGTCGTAAAATATCCTGATTTCCATGAGGTGAACGCCTCCCTCTCTTCAAACGACCAAAAGAAAATCCCGAAAAAGAAAACGCCTCCAACAAAGATGTATCGATTAAGAAGAGAAAACACCGGATTTAAGCCTCGGTACGGACGCGAGCGTTAGCGTTGGTGACGCGGATGTTGAGCTGCTGGGCACGCTCGACGATGGCAATGCGGTTGCGGGACGAGACGTTGTGGGCAATCTCGGCGGCGAAGGTGCGGTTGTGCATCAACAAGAGGTTCAACTCGGCAATGTTGGCAACAACAAACTTCTTGAAGCCAGAGGGCATCAAGTGGCGGGTCAGCTTGTTGTTTCCGTAACCGATCTTGGGCATGGCAATCTGGCCCTTGAAACGGCGACGAACGCGGTTATCAATACCCTTGGGCTTTCTCCATGACTCCTGCAAAATTTGGCGAAAAAGAAGCAAAAACAGACGTGTCAGTGGGTTATTATTCGCCTCTGGTTTGTTTACGTGTGAAGTGCGTGTTTGCTGGTCCTGCATTGATCGTTTGAGATATTTGGATGGGTGATGTCTCCTGAAGGTGTGTGATCACAGCTGTGCTAGCAAAACTCGCCTGTGCTTCTGTTCACTCAATTGGTATGCAGCGTCCATGCATGTCCTTGCAAGCGAAAGCGCCATCTTAACAGCATTTGAGCCGAGTTTGGTTCAACGGCGAAATTGGAGGTTGGATCCTGCCAAAACAATCGAACAAGGCTGTATGATGCTTTGCACCTGGCTCTTGTCGAGGTCATTTCCCAAATATTGATCGTACTGCAAGACTGACTTTTCGCTACTTTGCTGTCTGTCGGTCAAGCCATTGCTCCAGCTGAAAAAAAGCCCCTGATGTGCACCGTTCTGCTGGTTTAGGTGTTATGTTGTTGGTTTGCAAGGTCATATTGAAAAAGGAGTTTCTGGGGCGCTCGAATATCATCCTGCATTGCTTCCTTCTGACGCTACTGCTCGCTATCCTCCTGACAGTCCTGCTAGAAAGGAGTAGTACCTTGACGGTCTTGTAGCGGTCAGACTGGTGACGCTTGAAGGTAGCGGTGTGCTTCTTCACGATGGTGTGCTTCTTGAGAGGAGTGACCATTTTCTAAAGAAAACGTATAGGCGAATATGGTTGAGAGGTTGGGTGTGTGTCAGCAACAGATTGTCTGAAGTGATGTGGTGGAAGATCTCCAGTTGTTGGCGTCGGGAGAGAGAAATAGATTCATCGGTCCTGAACCCTGTGATGTTGGGTTCTTCCTGAGTATGAAGCTTCTTTCATTTCTAATAGCCCCCTGTTGATGTTGCTGTTGACTCTCATCAAAGGTTCATTCCCGAGGTCTCTCGGACTGTTGAACAGAACACTGATGCAGAACAACTTCGTTCATAAGCTCTCAGGGAAGGATGGTCGTTTCCTGAAGATTGTTGAACAAAGCTGACACCGCTTCTGTGCTGTAGGTGGCCTCTCCCTTCCTCGCTACTCCTATCGATGCCCATCCCTGTCCTCCACCATCTTTCTCCAACAACCTCCTTCCTCCGCCTGCAAAACCATCCGATGTCCACCATCTCCATGGACCACCTCAAAGTCGATAAAGCTCCCAGTTTTTTCGCCTGGCCGGTTGACGATAGGTTCAACATCGATGATATTGTATTTCTGCACCATCGTAATTAGAGGAATAAGCTCGATACCATGATCGATGCATAGCGATCCCTCCTGCTGTATCCATCCTGGCTGTCCTGATCCATGCTACCACTGTCTCTTGTACAGTGAGACCTCCGAACAGTCACGTACAAGAATAATAAAATTCGAAAGAGGAAGTTCGTCCCTTCCACTCCGCTCTTTTTAAAAATTCGCCTTCCCCCTTCCTCCAAAACGGCTTAGCCATTCTTCAGTTTCCACAATCAATATCTTCCCGCCTTTACCCAATTGACTTTTTCACTCTTGATATCTCTATTGATACAATGCTACAGACACCTCAAAGAAACTAGTAAAAGACGGATCGCGTCCGATGCACTTTAACAGGCCGCTGCCCAAGCGTCAGATCCAACTGTGCAGCCTTGGCAAAGTCCCAAATAAAAAAATCAATCAGAATCGCGTTCACAGTCATCATTTTAGGTTTCGTCTCCTCCACCAGCACCCCTTCCTTCTCGGCCTTCTCCTGAGCATCCTCCTGCTCCTTCTTGATCAACTCCAAGATCCGTTTACGGATCAATTCAACCGCCCAGATAGAGTTACCTCGGATCTCAACCTCGAGCGGTGATCCGTTAGGGAGCATTTCACCACGGTCTAGAATCGCCAAGAGGTCGGGGGAGTATTGGAGGCAGTGGAAGTGGTACAGTGCCTGTGGGACGCGGTAGTCTGCAAACATGGTAATTTCATCAATGTCCTTGAATTCTCCATAGCTCTCGTTCTGGAAACATGCCCTGTTTGTTTGACAAAATTAGGAAAGCGATATTTCAAGTTAGCGGCCTTGTCGGTTTTCAATATTTTTTTTCATTGGATGTCAAGAGAACTACTCCAAAGGAAAGTGATATCAAGAATCCTAGCTTACCAAAGATCGGCGACAAGGATCTGAGCACGCTTGAAGATTTGAACTAGAAAGAGTTGTGTAAGAAATTGGTACGAACGAATCGTTTAGTTGCCTCCATCAAGTAACCCGCTTAAGATTAAGCGTCCTGCTTTCTGCCTTCCTTCTCGACCCTGAACATAAGTGTTACCTTTTCGTCCGCAAAACTCGGCTTCGTCCTTGAAAGATGTAAAGTTGGAAGTGACGAGTTCCACCAGTTTCAACGCCGATCGATCCGCCTGTGCAATGACATTTGCAAAGTTCCCATCAAATTTCTATTTTTTGGTAGTCAGAAAAAGAAAGTGAGTGTGAGTATCTAGGTGCGATCCATATCAGGCATCTGTCGAAATTGACAAAATTCGCAAACATAGGTATACCTCGACAAGGACGCGGCCTGCTTCCCGAATGACGCGAATCCTATCCTGAAGAAGAGGGACTTGTTCCTTGGTGTCCGATCGAAAGATCCTTTCAATCTCCTTATCAGGCAGACGCTCTTCTGAGGCAAAGAACGCGGGTGTCGTGATTGGGATCCCTTCTTCCAGAGCTGCGAATAAAACCAGCGTGGTCATTACTAGTACACACTCACGATACTCCATGAAAAACGCGAGGCTGACTAGAACGGCATAAGATATTTACCTCGGTTGATCGCGGCCACCATGGACCAGTATCCTGTATACCCTACGCCATGAAACGTGACACGGTACCGATCTGGGTGTGGTACTCCCGTGTCGTCAATGTCGATCTCGGACCAGAATGAAAAGTTCAACAAATCCACCAAGAAGATCCTATTGTGATTGTTCAGAGGTGTTAGCGTTAGAGTTTGCGTTATCGCACACTATGCACAAAATCGCCAATGCGAGACGACTCGATACCTACCAGTCGACAGTGCTGGCGTTGCACTCCTTTGGGTTAAGAGGGTGCTCTTTCCACTAGTAACGAAAGTTGTATCAACGACGTGTTAGGCTACTTCTAAACCGAACGCGATATACATGGAGCTTGTCGACTTCATTGGCTTACTTTGCTAGTGTCATAATGGGTCTTCTTCATGGCCTCAAAGATCTACACATTAATATAAAGGTGTATCAAAGGTGAGCTTTCGAGTCAAGCGAACACGTCGAACTTACTCTATGCGTCTTCTTGCTCTTGCTATAACTTCTTTCAGTGAAAGTACCTTGGCTGCACCATGGTCAATACCGTCGTCAGGGATGGTGACATGCTTGCTGTGCTAAAGTTTTCGCGCATTTGAAAAGAGAATGTATGGCCAAAGTCAATCGGTTATCAGAGGGATTCCTCACTTTTGAAGACTTTATGCTCTTTCATTGAAAACGGGTGATGTAAGCATACCTTGTGGATGAACTCTGCACTTTCGAGAACAGGGTTTGAGATCATGGCGAAGCTTGCTGAGGAAAAAGTGTTAATACAAGAAAACAAGTTCTTTGACCCTTGAACTCAAGGCGTGAGAAGATCACGTGTATTGGAAGTAAAACAAAGGGCATCGTGAAAACGAACAGCCTGCTCGAAGAGTCACTAGATTCTTTCTTACTCGGCATCCACCTCGGATAGAGTTGTCAAGGAGGTACAGCATGGTGTTGAGCGATCAAGTGAACAGCCTTGAGGGGGGTGGTGAAGATAACGTAAGCCAAAAAGAGTAGCCAGTTTTCGTAGTTCAATTAAATCCAAGGATACCAACCCGGCCTACGATCCGGATAAACGAGACCAAGATCTAAAACTCGCTAGTACTTGAGGGACTTTTCTTCCTCGAAATCAAGAAGACTCCAAGTAAGCAAACCCTTTCATTCATGCATCTTTCTTGATGATCCAGAAAGAAGACAGACGAGATCAAGAAAGCGGAAACGTGCCCTGCGTGTCTGTGGCACAGATCCCTTTTTGTTATTTTTCTGCATCTGTGGATTTGCTTTTGCATTGAAAATAGAACGCCAGGAAAAAAAAAAAAAAAAAAAAAAAAAAAAAAGAAGAGCAGCGTGTTTTGGAGAGAAACACACTGCGCGCTTTTGGTCCCTTGGAGTTTTGACAGTCTGAGAAAAGAGACAAGCCAAGGCAGGGTGTGTGTCCCTGAAGTATTACCCATCCATGGCTCTTTTTCCTCCCAAACAGACTAAATCGGCTTCTTTCATACCCCCTATTTTTGCACTGGCTGAAAACATTTTTCTTGACATCTTTTTCTCTTCTTTTTTCTTCTTTTCATTCATTCTTTACTTCTCATTCACTTCTTCACTCCACTCTCTCACACATACACAACATGGTAATGAAACAACGTCCCAGTCTTCATTCAGAGCGAGGAGAACAACAAAAGCAGGAAGAAGAATGACAGCCTTTGTCGGTGTACTTATGCTTGTGCTTATGTACTAACTTACCTCCATCACTTTTCACACTCCTCCCTTTCCAACCCTTGTCTGTTGTTCCACTTCCATCTATCAATTAATCAACCATTCCTCGATAACAAACAGACTGCCTCAAGCGACCTCACCCCCGCACAAGTCTCGGATCTCAAGGAGAGCTTCGACACCTTTGACCGCAACAACGACGGCACCATCTCCCGCCGCGAGCTCCACTCGCTCCTCCACACCGTTGGTCACAAGGTTAACGCCAAGGGACTCGAGAACATGCTCACCGAATATGATGCTGACAAGAATGGCACCATTGACTTTGAAGAGTTCCTTAAACTCGCCGGTCCTCTTATCAAGAACAAGATCGCTTCTAACTAAATGTCGCACTTGCAAGGACACACGGACAAAAGGATACGATGAACAGTACTGAGGGGAACCCTTGCTTGTTTCAACTGATCTTTTTTTTTTTGTATGTTAACACCCCGGCAAAAGCACCCATTTGTCGCCATACCGCACTCTCACAGTTTCTTTCGTATTTAATTAAAACAGGCAAAAAACACGACTGTAGAGTGCTCTTCCCCGGTATGTTGAAGTGAATTGCGAGTTTGGGCTGAAGCAAAGCAACTGGCATTCTACCGATGGAAGTTTGGCACTTATAGCAGTAGCAAACAAAAACTTCAAGAAACAAGATAGCAAAGAGGCTTACTTCCTATATTTTATGCAGCAGCTTGCTGCTACTTTTTATTGCTCTCTTCTAACACAAAACAAAAAAGAAGTCCAAGAAAAAGCCAGATGGGCAGGCTGTTTTTCTATTTCTCCTGCTCTTGCTCTCTCTTTGTCCGAAGAGAGTGAATGTGTTTGCCATCAACTACTCTTTCCTCTGAAAGTTGGAATGAGTTGAAAAAGCGATTAGCCAAAAAGCAGGGAAAAAAGGCGGAGGGTAGAGGGAAGGACTCTAGACCGGCCTAACAGCTTACTATTGAGTCCATTCCTTTTTTTTTCTATTGCTTTCGTCCACTTAGTGGGTCCCATGGGCTCAGTTCAAACGGGATCCGATTCATGTTCAATAATCGACCACCGGGTACCCTCCAGCTCCCTTCTTGTTCATTTCCCTGTCTCTTTGTGGTCCCTCCATCGTAGGAGTTTTTTTTTCTTTTAGTCAAACCTTTGGAGTTCTCCTCCTGGCGATCGAGTCCCATCTTCACTTCACTTCAGCTCCCTTTTCCATTTTCGATTAGGATAAAATGGATGTCTCACTTTTCGGACAAGAAAGAAAAAAAAAAGAGAAGAGAAAGGACACCCTGAGAAATTGATTCAAATACCTCGTGGTGGTCGTGGCAGTGCGCATTGTAAGAAAGAAAAAAGTGCAATTTTGTGTGTGAGTGAAGGTGATGGGTAATACACGAAGACCAATTGAATAAGTCCAACCAGCCATCCCATCGACATTGCTGTTATGCGATGGCGCCTTGTGGGTTGAAACAAGCGGCTTGTCCGTTTCTTCGACTTCGAGAGTGTCTGAACAAACAAGTAAAGCAAGAAGAGCCAACATGTGCAACGAGAAAGAGGTTCATTGTGTGGTCTGGGTGCACAAAGCGCATTGTTATTTGTGTACCATTCTTTCCCCTATTGTCCATCCAACCAACGATAAACTAATAAACTAAGAAAACTCAAAGTGAGGAAGGGTGAGCACTTTTGAGTAAAGTACCCCTTCCATCGCTTCCATTCATCTACTCATCCCCCTCCACCCTTCGCCTTCATTTCGCCAATCCTTTTTAAAAAGCACGCTCCTTCGACTCCTCTTCTCTCTTCTTCTTTTACTTCTCTTCTTCTTCACTTTCTACCACACCTCTCACTTCCTCCTTCGACACCTACAGTACATTCAAGCAATATGGTAAGAATAGTAATAATTTGCCTTTGTCCTAGTTGCTTCCTACTGTCTCGTTCACCTATAGAGTACTCGGGTACACCACTAGACGAACAAAAAGACAGAGCAAGCATATCCAGGACAGACAGGATCATCGCACACAAAGGACAAAGACAACGAGGACAGCAAACAACATCGATAAGAATGCTTTCATCCATGTCCCTGAGGACCAGCTCCCATCAGGATTGATGCGCCCACTCGCCTCCACATATATTATTTGCCCAGTTTCTCCATCAGTCACCAATAACGGTCCTCTCGCCACATCATACTAACCCATTACCATCTTCCATCATCTTTACCATCCCTTTCGCCTTTCGAATAGTCCGCCATCGCCAACAACAACTTCAGCCAGGAGGAATTAGCCTCCTTCAAGGAGAGCTTCGACACGTTCGACAAGAACGGCGACGGCGCCATCAACGCGTCCGAGCTCAAGTCCCTCCTCCGCATCGTCGGCGAAAAGTTCCATGCCAAACACATCTCCGAAACCATGCAAGAGTTTGACACCAACAAGGATGATCATATCGATTTCGAGGAATTCTTGGCCCTCGCTAACAAGATCGTCAAGAACAGGGCTCCCATCACTCCTTAAAACGCAACAGAGGCCAATGAGAAAGCATGGACGAGCAGGAAAGACGAGTCCGGTGATTATGAAGAAGGACTATGAACCCTCAAGCAACCATCACACAACAACAATATCTGTATATATATTTTATCCTATTAAAAGACCAAGTCTCTTTGTTATCAACATCGATGGAAAAATTGAGGATGAAAGGGATAGATGAGGGCTAGGCTATTACTTTCTGTCCTATTTGGGAGATGAGACGGAGAATGAGCAATAAGGAGCGAGTCGCAACCTATTTCTTAGAAAAAGAAAGACGAATTGTATCTACATGAAGAATGCGCACTGCTCAACTTGAACGAAAAAAAAAATAGATTGCCAACCTCCAAGGGTTTCAAAGAAAATAGTAAGAGGTGGCGGTGGTAAGCAGTAGGAGTTGAGAGTAACAGGTGGCAAACAGAAAAGAGCGATACGAAAATAATAAAAATAGACACAAATAACCATTTTTCAGCGTTTGCTGTTGTATGGTTATGTTTATTGTATTGAAGAAGGGAGTTGTTGTTCCTTCGGAAAAAGGTGAAAAAAGTAAGGAAACAGCGGAGAGAACAAAGAAGGAGTGGAGAAGGAAGAAAAAGAGCAGGGTCGGAGAAAAATACGAACCCGATCTCTAATATCCGAAGAAGAAAAGGGAAGGAGAACTATGCGAGGATCATGATGCTGAGAGCAACGGCAGCCATAACCTCGACAGCACAGCCAGCAACAGTCTTTACATTAGCAGCACCATTTGCCCTCGGTGTCTCCTGACTCGAAATATCCTCCACCTCACTGCCACTTCCTTTAGACCCATCATCCACCGTCGTCAACCCATTTCCAGCCTTGGAGAGCCCAGCACCCTGAATATAGTTGGCGGCCAAGGACGAATGAATCGACTTGGTCAACTCATGGTTGGCAGAATCCGAATCCATCGACCAGATACTGACACCTCCAAAGCCCGCCTTGCGGAGGTACTCCATCTTCATCGTATACGTCTCGGGTGTATCATAGCCCACCCACTGGTCCTCATCGACAACCATATACATACACTTTCCGACAGGATCCATTTTAGGCTCCTGAGTCACTTCACGATGAAACTGGTCTGGTGCACGGGATTTGGCATCGGCAATCTGCAAGTTGTTGGCCAATTTACGGGTCTCAAAATAAGCCATGGCGCCCTTTTCCTGGCAGCCCTTTTTTCCGGGACCCTGAGCGGGAGAACCAGGGGAAGTCTTCTTCTTGTCCTTGAGGGTGAAGGTGACACCCGAGAGAGAGAGGCCGAGATTGAATTTCTTGGGGGAGACGGATTTGGGGACCATGGATTTTGTAGCGTCGTCGACGGAGTAGCCATTGTACTTTGTGTGTGCTGCTGTGTCGTACAAAGGTGCTGCACAGAAAACCATGTCCTCCCATTGGCTAATTGGTTTTTTGTTGCAAAGTAATAAAGAAAGAAAGTTTTGTTTATGAAATGAAATTAGTTTCGTCTTACTGTGCTAGTGCCGTCCGGATATTTTGATTGAAGAGGGGTCATTTGGACTTTTTTTTTGCGGGTATGAGTGATGGAGTCAGGGTTGAGACCAGAAAAAGAGAAACACAAGCTGAATATAAGGAAGTAGGAAGAGAACTTACCCATGGAGGTTGTAGGCCATGATGTTGAACCAGTCGACTAGCATCACAACACCATGAGTAAAAGAAAGAAGGAAAAAGTGTCAGCAAATACAAAGGACCATAACTCATTCTTAAATCATTTTTGTCTCTTTTCCAAATCGCTAGATTACCATGCTGGGCAAGCTTAGGGATGTTGAAGTACTGGCCGTGGAAAGGTCCACCAGGAAGGGCGATACTCAAGAGCATACGTTCTTGACCCTCCTTAAGCGTCTCCTTGTTGGCTGCCTCGCGCATCTCCTTCAAGAACGCAACAAAGTTTTCGGGGTCGTTGCTGTGGCCTCCACGCAGGTCATCCGACGGGCTAGTAGGTTTTGTAGTAATGAAAGTGGGCGCATAGCGTCAGCATAAGCACCGCTGATAGCACGCCCATTCTTGCTTCATTATCTGGTGTAAGGAAAAAAAAAAAAAAAAAAAAACTTACTACTCCCAGTCGAAATCCAAGCCGTCGAAGCCATATTTGCGGACATAGGCCATGGCGGACTGGATGAACTTTTGGCGCTTGGCAGGTGTGGAGACCATTGTCGAGTAGTGTGCCATATCCATATCCCATCCACCTAATAGATTCCAGTTATCAATCCGAAAAGAACAAGAATATTGCGAATTAGTGATTTGAATTTCTTGAGGTTAGTTAGGGTCGACATCGTGCGGGATCAAACACACGGATTCCAGTATCCCAACTTAACAAACAGACCACGTCTCCTCTTCTTTCCTCTACTGTACATCTTTCCTCAATCCCAAAAATGACAGCAAGTGAACATACCAACAGTAAGAGCAGTCTTGAGACTGGGCTTCTTGAGTTTGAGGGCATTGAGCTCCTTGTAGAGGTCCTCGTCCTCGGGGTTCTGCATCTCGATCACACCGTCGTCATTGATCATGACAAACGCGAAATTGAGATGTGTGTACAGCTCATATGGCAGCTCTGCGGGCGCGAACGATGGGTAGTCCGGACACTCTCCGGCAGTCTGGTTGAGAATAATCAAATCACAGGCATAAAAGGGAGAGGAGGGTTGTAAAAAAGAAAGACGAGATTTGGCAAGGAAGCAAAAAAAGGGGAGTGTCAATCCGAATGTAAATGTGGTGTTGGTTGATATCTATTTGGCGGTAACTCTTTAAGACGATGCTTGATTCCACATTCCGCCCCTTTACGACTTGAAGGAAATCCCCTGCTACTGCGCCCGCGAGCGCGTCGTTTTCCTTTTTTTATCCTTCTCGTGGTAGGGCATGAGGGAAGTCGGTTGAGGGAAAGCACTGAGCTGTGCGCTAGTGTTATTCCTCTCACTTGCTATCAAGTCATTATAATGATTTCTCAATTGCTCTCCCTCTTCGAACACCCTGTGCCACTGTTTTTGTTTTGTTTGTGGACCATAAAATTGAGGTCAATGCTGAAAAATAGTGCCTAATCGATCGACTGAAGATTAACAGGAAAAAGGAGCATTGACAGAGGGGAAGACAAGAATGGAAGTCGAAGAAAATGATGGTTACCTTGCCGTAATATCCGACAACGCGTTGGGCCTCTACAGTGACAGTTGAGAGGACGAGTGCTAGGCCCGCAAGTACGGCTGGTAACCTCATGATGAGTTGTATGTACAGTGAGACGTAACAATGTCGTTTTCGTGTCTGAGTATATGGTGTATATTGACGAAGTCAGAGGGAGGAAAGGGAGGGTGTTGGCTGTCTAAAGAGAATCCGACTTGTGTCAATGGGTAAACGGTGGAAGGGTCTGAGGAAAGGATAGAAAGGAAAGAATTATAAAAAGAAAGAAGGGAAGGTGCATCTCTTTTATGTGTGCGTTCTCCAAAAGGCCATACTGTTTTGGAAAGAAGAGAACATGTAGTTAGTTCTGGAGGATATGTTTGTATGTAAATATGGTCTCTTTCCCCCCTTCAAACTCTTTTACAGGAAGAGATAACTTCCTCTTTGTACTCGAGCAACAAATAACAATCTTGTTTTTTTTTCGTCTCGCGGCCCCATTACCATTTTGGCTGAAGAATGGATCATCATTCATGCTGAGCAGATATGTACAAGTACAAAGGGTGGTTTACAGTTATGTGTGAATATGCAAAGTAAGTGTAAGTGTGTAGATAGATAGCATTCCATCTTGATCGTTCTTCGTTTGTCTCCTCATTATTCAGAGATGTCATTCGTATGAATAGGGAATAGCAACATGTAGCATTGACATGAAACCATAAAAAGCGCGTTTCTTTACTCTAACCGAATGCGGGGGAGAAAGAAGCGTGGGTCAAACAAGCAAGTGAATTGGTCGAGGGGATCTACAAAAGGAGTGAGGTAGGGGCGTGAGGCGAAAGAGAGAGAGAGAGAGAGAGAGAGAGAGTAAGGGGAATAGAGGGATGCTTGATCTATGCTGAGAGGGCTCTTTGCTGAACCTAAGTGGCTCCAGTCAAAGGATCGACCAAAACGATGTTTGAAAAGCCCAACCTACACAGGGTGACAACTATCTATCTCTCCAGTTCCCTTTCCGTGTCTGGACATGCATAGAAAGCATGGGAACGGACCACCATGCGATGCCTTTTTTCGTTGTCGGTTACTCTCCTTTTTTCATTTAGCAGCAGCCATCAGTCGGTCGCCTATGTGATGTGCCTGTGTTTGCATTCTGTGATCGATACGGCTAAAAGGAAACTCAGATGAGAAAAGGAGAGAGAAGGGTGATGCCGTGCGGAGCCAACTGCCACGGAGAGAGGGAGATTGTCCGTTCGACCCTCCTTGTTCCTTTGTCTCTCCATTTTTATTTTTTTCATTTGATATCTTGGATCAACCTGGAGACTAGATTTGCATATAGAAAAATAAAAGGATCTCGTGTCCAGCCATTGATGGTCACTTGAGAATTCGAGGAGATAACATAAAAAACAAGAAGTAAGCGTCATTCGGTGTTCCGTGTTCCTGAATTGACAAAGAGAAGGGGGAACCAGATCAAAGATCCCGGACTACATAGGACTGCGACCTCATGTATTCATGGGTACCTGTATCTGTTGAGTAGCTGTGCCTGTTGTCAGTTCGAGTACAGTAGTCAATCTAATCCCTTTGTTGTCTGTGGTGTGTTAATGTCCCGTTGCTCTCGATGTAGAGTATTAGCGCTGAACACGATGAGTGGTGCATGGTGTTGCTCCATCACAATCAGCAAGCAGTCAGCTTCGGTACAGGTACAAGTCAGACGCGACTTACAGTCTATCGGGTTGTACCGCGTTTCTGTACAGCACAGATGGGTGAGACTCACCCACTCTGATCGGCCCCTTGGGATCGAAATTCAATCGAAGCCACCCTCTTACCCCCTGCCCCTGCAGTGACAGCTGGCTCCCTTTTCCTTTCTTCGACACCACATCACTCCCACTCGCCCAATTCGCTCACGCTTCTTTATTTCCTTTTCCTCTCTTTCTGTCATCTCTCATTCTCTCTTCTCCATCCATCTCCCTCTCTGATTATTCATTTTCCTCATCCTCTTCTTTCACTCTCTCCCTTCTCTCCTCTCTCCTCTCTCCTCTCTCCTCTCTCCTCTCTCTTCTCTCCTCTCTCCTTTTCTTAAACCTCATTACTCTCCATCTCCTCCTCACCTTCCGTTCTCATTGGTGATCTCTCTTTTGCTTTTGCTTTTTTTTTTTTTTTTTTTTTTTTTTTTTTTTTTTTTCCTCTCTTGCTTTCATTCGAAAAGTTGATCAGTCATGTACCGCTCACAGGCTCACGTCCAAAAGAGGCTGGACCACTACTATCGCTGCGTGAACGCCGTCATCCTCAACCGTCAGAACCCAACCACAGGTCTGATCCCCGCCTCGGTTGCCGTCACCACTCACGGAGATTATCGCGATGCCTGGGTCCGGTAAGCTCTCCTTTTCGTTGCTACCAAATCGATGTAACTTTTGGTGTTGTTTTGAGCTGTTGTGCAAACAAGAATAAAAGAGCTAACCGTGAACCCATGTTTGTATAATGCTTGTTCATAGTGATAACGTGTACTCGATTATGGCTGTCTATGGTCTTGCTCTTGCCTACCGCCGTGTCGACGATGACCAAGGTCGTGCCTGTAAGTGTCTTTTACCCCTTTGCTTTCCCTTCTTGCCCAAAGGAGACCACTACGAACTGTCATGCTCTAACAGATAGAGACAGAGAAGAACACTGGGAATTTTTCTTTTCTTCCTTTTTTTTTTTTTACCTACCTCACCCATATCTCATACCTTGCCTGTCATGTCATATCTCGGGCAATTTTTCTTCTTTTTCCTGTGTCCTGGGCCACCTATTTTAACCTCGACCTGACCTCAAGGAGGAGTTGCAACCTTGAGTATCAAACCTTCAAAAAAAAATGCTGTCTGATAAGGAAGCAACCTTCCATTCCTGTTATCGCTCTCACTTCATTTTAATTTTTTTTTTACTCTTCACTTCCAGTGAAGGAGGAGGGATCTGAGCGACTATCATCATTGCATCACCGACAACCCTTTTCTTCATTCACTTTCACTTTCTGGATGGGGCGTATGACTGACCATCTTGAAATAATGTTGGTCAAAAGGCTATCAGTGGAAAGTTTCTCTAAATAGCGATCAGAGAGGGACGAGTGATAGTCAATCTTCCGGGAGAAGGAAAGGAAGGAAAGAGGGTTCCAATCACATTCCTGAATCAGTCCAATCGCCCTTGTTACCCTATCTCCCTCTCTCTCTCTGTTGATGCACAGACTACATCGTCTGTCAAACGGCTGGAAAAAGTTCAAAAAAAACCCCCCAGAGTTGTGTTTCTCACACGACTGCATTGGTCTGTCTGTCATACGACAAACAAACAAACTGACAACACACGGACATGCGATGTCGAAAAGGGACTGGTGTCGTAATGAAGGAATCTCTTCCCTCCCTTCCCTTTGTTTCTCTTCTCTTCTTCCCTACGATCTCATTGTATCAGCTCCCTCGATGATCACATCGTTCCCCTCAGCCTACTCCGTCAATTTCAGTATTCTAATGATACACTTTGCCTTTGAATAGACGAGTTGGAGCATGCGGTGGTCAAGTTGATGCGTGGTTTGATGTTCTGTATGATGAGACAGGCCCCCAAAATCGAGCAGTTTAAAAAGACCCAGGGTTTGAATGACTGTCTACATGCCAAATACAACACTGCTACTGGAGACACTGTCGTTGGCGATTCAGAGTGGGGACACTTGCAGATCGATGCCACCTCCATCTTTCTCTTGGCCCTTGCTCAGATGACCGCCTCGGGCATCTTGATCGTCTACACCACTGACGAGGTCGACTTTATTCAGAACCTAGTCTTTTACATCGAGCGCGCCTACCGCACGCCCGACTATGGTATTTGGGAGAGAGGAAACAAGATCAACCACGGAGAGCCCGAATTGAACTCGTCCTCCATTGGTATGGCTGTCGCCGCTCTTCAAGCCATCAACGGCATCAACCTTTTTGGCTCCCGCGGCGGACCTAGCTCGGTATGAAATCTTATCTCTTCCTTTTCCTTTTTTTTTCTCAGGCATTTCCTTACGAGTTGAAAGACCTTGTTTTCTCCTTTTGAAACAACAACCATGCTAACGACTTTTCCTTCATCAATAGGTGATCCATGTGTTGCCGGATGAGATTACTCGCAACTACACTACTCTTCACTCTGCACTCCCAAGAGAGTCCAACTCGAAGGAAATCGATGCCGCGTTGCTCTCGGTCATTGGATTTCCCGCATTTGCTGTCGGAGATGCCAAGCTTGTCGAACGGACCAGGAACGAGATTATAGAAAAGTTGGGAGGAAAGTATGGATGCAAACGCTTTTTGCGCGATGGACACCAGACTGTACTTGAGAACAACAGCCGTCTCCATTACGATGCTCACGAGCTCAAGGTCTTTGAGAACATCGAGTGTGAGTGGCCTCTCTTCTTTACCTACTTTATTCTGGACGGACTTTTCAGTGAGAACGAGGAGCAAGTCGAGGAATACCGCGCCAAGCTGGAACCCTTGATCATCGACTCGGCCACTCTAGTGGACTTTGGACAGTATATCTCGGATTCGATGTCGGACAGTGAATCGGATGGTCGTGGTCTGAAGACCCCAACTTCCCCAGGATTCGCTACCCCTGGCAGCGGCGATGGCAAGCTCCCCGAGCACATCCCCTTAATTCCCGAGTTGTACTATGTTCCTGAGCACTTGGTCGAGGCTGAGAAGAAGGACAACCACACCCAGGCTCGCGTCGCCAACGACAACCTCCCCTTGGTCTGGGCCAACTCCCTCCATACCCTCGGCAGCTTGATCTACGAGAACTTGCTCAGTGTCGCAGAGATCGATCCCCTCGGCAGACGTTTCAACGCCCGCAAGACTCAGCCCAACGACACTGTCGTCCAAGTTGTTCTCTTGGCCGAGGATGCCCACTTGCAGAGTATGTTGAGCATGTACGGACTGGAGACCCAGACAATGGATCAGGTCCACCCCATCACTGTCAGTCAGCCCCAAGGACTCAAGGAGGTCTATGCTGCCCTCGGTATGAACGCCAAGCTCGGATTCTCGGGTCGTCCCAAGCGTCCTGTTGGTTCCCTCGGAACTTCTCGTCTCTACCGCGTCCAAGGCCACCTTTACGCCTTCACCCCTCACTTCATGGACAACGAGGAATTTTACCTGACCAGTGATAATGATTATTTGATCTCGATCTTCGAGCAAGAGTTGGCCTTTGTTCGTCAATACTGGCACTACCCTGGTCGTCCCACCATGACCGTTGTCTTGACCCATGCCATGTTGGGTGGGCTCACCAAGTCCCGTAGTTTTGCTTCCCAGAACGGCGCTGATGCCCACCGTTTGACTACCTGGCGCAAGGCTTCGCTTGGTTCTAGCCCCCAGAAGGACAACAAGCGCAATCTCCTCAACTTCTTCATGAACCTCCGCAGCGGTGTTTGCAATGGTGTCCGTGTTCGTCTTGGTCGCCTGAGCGAGATGGTCAACACTTCATGCATCGAGTCCCTCGACTTCCTGGTCAACAAAAAGGATATTGATTGGATAGGTATCCTTCGTGGCGCTGCTGATCGTCGCAAGGGTCGTCACGCTCGCAAATTGGGTCTTAACGAGAAGAAGACCCAGGCTGCTACCCCTGGAGGAAGCAGAACTCCCAGCCACCATCGTTGGTCGGTCCGTCGCCGGTCGTCGTCCTTTGGAACTGGCATGTCTCTGGCCTCATTGACGACTCCTGCAGTCAACACCGAGCTCGAGAGTGACAGTTACTTTGGATCGCACTCGCAGTCTCACACTCCTAGCGAGGGCAACTTCCCTGGTTCTCCTTTCGCCATGACTCCCATGGAGCCCGTTGAGCCCTATTCTGCTCCTCGCAAGACTAAGACGGACCAAACCACATCTTTCCGTCTCAAGGACCACGAGGAGGTTCGTCCCACTCGCAAGAACGGAAGCGGTAATGCCAACCAATCGGGTGTTTTGACCCCTGACCTGGCTACCCTCGAGATTTCAGATGCTCCTTCTCCCGTTAGCGCCGTGGATGATGATAATGATTCCGATGAGTCGCCCGACGGCATGGAGGCCTTGGGCTTGATCCTCGGTGACCCTTCCAACATGGAGGCTGCCATGTCCATGCTCTCCCTCTCTGTCAACCTCTACGACCAGATTGGTAAGTGTGTGCACATTTCGTGCGCTTACTCTGTTGTAATTATTTATTCTAATTCATACTCGCTTCATTTCCGTATGCTAAATAGATCTGTTGCAGTACCTGTTGTCGTGCCAAGGAGCTACATTTTATGTCAGTAACTTGGATGCCACTGTCGAGACATTGTTGCAGGAGGTTTACTTTAAGTCACTCCAGCTTAAGCTGTGGTCGATTGTTCGTCAGGCAGCCGGTTTGCTCCAGAAGGTCGTCAACTCGCTCACGATCAACATTACGGATTTGGTCATTCGTCAAAAGCAGATTACCATCGGCTCAGGACGCACTGAGCACTTTATTACTACCCCCCTGGGACCCGATGTTCTTAGCAGGATGATCTATGACGGCAACTTTGACGACGTCCGTGAGGGACCCGTCGTTCAAGAGGTCATGACTTACTTGGGTTCGTTCGTCCGCGCTGACCCCGACATGTTTGAGGGCATCATGCGTCTCCGTACTCATTTCTTAATCATTGCCTTGCGCGAAGAGATTTCGCGTCTTAACAGTTGTGACGAGACCGATGCTGTTGAGCACTTGATGCAGTTATCGCCCTTTGAGCTCAAGTCCCTTCTTGGAACTGTCTTGTCTGGGCCCACTCTGAGCTCGCATGCTACCAATACTTTACTCCGCAACCAGTCGTCCGGGCGTTTGAGCCCCAACCGCCGTCAGGGTAACGTCTCGTTGTCAGATGATTCCCCGGAGAGCAACGTCACTGCCAACATTTCCTCTTCTGGTCCATCGTCGTCCTCATTGGGTGCTATCCCTATCCCCAACATGGCCAAGGGGTCGACCACTTTCACAATCAAAGTCCAGTCGGGAGGATTCCACTCTGGCAACTTTTCTAAGATCTTGATCAATGAGAGCACGTTGTCGGTGTCGTCGCGTGGTATCAACATGGTTGTGATTGACCCTGTTCAGGGTGTCCTTTTGGAATCTGTCTCGTTCGATACACATATCTCTGAGGACGAGAGTGACGATTTGGCGCGTCTAGTGGACTGGCTCCAGCCTGGCATGATTGTTGTCTGTGCAGGCAAGGATGACTGCCATGAGCATTTGACGACAGCTGGTCGTCTTGCTTTGAAGCAGCTTGGATCCGAACGTATCTCTGAGCTCAAGTACCGCGACTCTTGGTGCATGATCGGAGAGAAGGGTAAGTCAAATTAAGGAGATTTCCTTTTTGGATTAGCACGAGTTCCAAATGGTGGCAAAAATCAAAGAAATCTTTTGGTGTTCATTCGATGTCACCCATGCTAACCATCAATCAATCGATCCCCTCTCTCTAAATAGGCATTGAGGTAGGCAAGGCTGTGGAGGCGCACAAGGCTTTCATGGATGGACCTACCGCAGTGATCGAGAAAGAATTTGATTTGGCGTTGTACAAGGCCAAGGCGGATGTGATTGACACCTTCCCTTCGCCCTCCGCGATTGCTGCATTTGTTCCTAACTCCTCTGGACGATGGTTGCGCCGTCGTAAGAACGATGGATCTTTGAACCGTGTTCCAAGCAAGTTCTATCCCCGTGTCTGGCGTATCCTGTCGCGTGCTGCAGGATTCAGGATTGGATCTCACTTCTTGCCCCGCGACCCCATTGTTTCGGAGAAGACACCTGAGGAGTTCAACTTTGCCTTGGCTGTTGAGAACTTTTTGGGGGTCATCCTGGACCCTGCTGAGCGCCAGATTGCGGTTGATACGTTGATGGTGATTGCCAAGATCGAGGACAAGAACCCTGGTATGGAGGTGCAGGCTGAGGTGATCGACTTGCCTTTGATTATGAGGGAGGCAATGGATACGTTCTGGACAAAGTGGGTTGTGAATGGCCCAGGTGGACGTGTTCCTGCTTCTGCCCCAGCAAATGCGAATGCAATTGTGACGAGTGTGTTGGGCGATGTCAGCTTTGACCACCACGAGAAGTTGGCTCGAAGGATGTTTTATGATTTGCCTCAAGAGGGTAAAGAGGGCACGTTTGCCTACTTGGCCCGTGCTGTGCTCAAATTGTTGCCGTACTCTATCGACTTTGAGTAAATGTGGAGATGGAGAGGGGGGAGTGTGTTTATCTGTGCGGTGTGTAGCAGTAGCATTGGAGTATCTCTTGCTGGTTTCTATTTATCTTTCTTCAATTTCTACAATGTATCTAGTATGTTCTTTCTTGTCCTTTCTGGTTCTCTTGATGTGATTGTTTGTGTATGCATGGGCGAAGTAGCTTGCAAGAAGAGGCGGTGTACATGGGTTGTAAATGGTGTGTTGTACCAAGCTAAAAGCGACACGATACGAATTCGGTACGTTTGTGTCAAGTGAGAAAGTACTCAGCCTGTCGGGAATAGAAGAAGGAGGAATGAATGAGGGACCTTATTTTTACTGATAATTCTGAGCCCACATGGAGCTAAATCAAGACAATGGTAGTAACACAGGAGCAGGAACTGCAAAAAAAAAATTGAAGGAAGGAGAGGGAGACAGAAGTCAGTTGACATGGTTTGCTTCGCCCGTCTGGTTTCCTTATTTGGGCCAGGATAGTCAATCGACCGTATGCGATGGGACTGTGATGTCGCGGGTATAAAAGGGAGGAGGATCCCACGAAATTAAAAAATTCATCCTTCGCGTCTTTCTTTCCCCCTTCCCTTTTCGATTAACTCTCAGCCCAATATTTTTTGCCCCTTTCCACAAACAAAACAAACAAAACAATTGGCAACAAAACAACAGCACATCCACACACACCATCTTTTCTTTTTCTCTTATCTTCCACTTCTTCCTTTTCTTACTTCTCCGAAACGTACATACACAAACACAAACACAATTACTTTACAAACACATACACCCACACATAAAATGTTCCCTTCGACATACTCATTGGGCAACCAGACACAAAACACAACCACCACACTCCAGCGCGAGAACACCGACGAGATCTCAAAGATGTTTACTACTCTCTACGACGGCGACGCCATCAACTCCAGTCCCAACTTAAACTCCAGCAACAGCAACAATAACAGCGTCGACTTTATCCAGGAATACTTCCTCCTCCAGCACCAAGAGTTGCGTCAGCAGTCATCATCCGATTCCCAGCCGTTCCTTTTCCACACAACATCCAGTATGTCGACTCCCGCGCCGTGGAACTTGTTCACACCTACGCCTGTGTCGCCTGCATCTCCAACATCATCGTGCTTCTCGTCCTCCGGAAATGACACCGAGACCGAATCCGAGTCTGTCTACTCCAGCCCTGCCATTGCCTTGATCCCCTATCCTTCTACTTCTGCAGCCAATACGTCTATCGACGCGGCGATAATGGTGGATCATATGGACGAGGACTCTGTCGAGTACTCGAACCTGTTCTCGCGGATTGAGAGCCTCTTTTCGAACAACCATTCGATCGTAGAAGGTATTGCCGCAGTTGTCGCAGCACCAGCGACCGCAGCTGGAGGGAACGATGGTAGCATTTATGAATACCCTGCTGCCGAGTTTGCGCTCTTTACCGAGCACTTGCGGGAACAACAACAGCAAGAAGAAGAGAAGACACATCATCGCCATCATCATGCCAAGTGCGAGGAGGCGCTGCACATTTCCGATAATGCCGAATCACATCACAACAACAACAGCAGCATTTATACAGCAACGACAAGGACAACGGGAGGACCTCAACGCTCTTCTTCGCTCTCCCCTGTTGTCTCCTTTGCGCCTTACACCTCTCCTGTCATCACCTGCGCCTCACTATCTCGCAACCACCACAACCTTCACCACTATCACCTCAACCACCAGCAACAGCAAGAACAGCAATACTACGTGAAGCAAGCGCAGGACCAAGACGACGACGCAATGTCAACCTACTCTTCCTCGTCCTCCCTCTCCTCTGCGCCTTCCTCCCGCGCCAGCTCCCCTGAGACCTCTTCTTCCACAACAACAACAACAACAACAACCGACGGTAGTGAGAATATGATGACCTCCGAAGCCGACGGCACAACGACTATCACCAATCAAAAAGACGGCTCCATCATGTGTTTCAACCGGACAACGAACACAATGTCCTTCCGCTGCGACCTCTGCCCGACCCAAACACAATCCTTCGGTCGAATCCATGACTTGAAACGTCACCAGGCAACAAAACATGCTACCGCCGAAGGAGGAGCCGCGAAGACGTGGCCGTGCGAGTTCTGCGAGAAGCCGTTTGCGAGACGCGATGCATTGTTGAGGCATTATTCTGTCAAGGCAGCGAGGGAGGATGGAGTGCATCCCGGGAAGGAGGAGGTGGATGTCTTGGCTGCTGTTCGTGCACGTGCTAAGCTCATTTGAACGAACGATGGTGGAAGTGAGCTGGACATCAACAACACCAATAATAGGAGTAGCAACCCTTTTCATTCACCAACAACAACAACGCTCTCTCACACAGCACCATCAACAAAAAACCATTACAAAAAAGCCTAATTTTCGACGGCGTCCATACAACACCTCTTGCAACAAAAACCTTATCCCATCAGCAAAGAAACCATTTTTTTTTTTAGCGTAGTTCTTTTCTTTCATTTTCCTTTTGATTCTTTTTTTTTCTTCTTTATCCAACCTTGTGAATAGTTCCTTCTCCCTTTTCCCTTTTTTCTTTTTCATTTGCTCGCCTTGTTTACTTTTTCTATCTTTTGCACAAAAAATAGCAATAACATCCACTATTAAAAAAAATTGTATCATATCATATCCAAAACAAACACGAGGCCCCCCGCCAAAAAAATATTCACAAAAATGTCGTCTAAAAACTGTTGCATCTTTTTTATTCTTTTCTCTTCTGTTGTAAAAAGGGAGACAAAACAAACAAAAGCAAGAAAAAAAAGATGTTACACACGCACTACCTTTCTGCTCTCTCTATGACCTTCTAATAATCGATCAAATATCAAGAAAGCTAAAAAAACGGCGCATAACAAAAACAACATAAACATAAACAAAGGGGACTGAACTGGGCTGGGCTAAAGAACAAAAGGAGCAAAAAGGAACAAAGAAATACAAAAAGGAACATGCGGATGACTATTCCCTCCTTCCTTCCTACTCCTTTCTCCCCAGCAAGACCCACTTTACGTTTTTTCTAGACCATGGCGGATCCATCATAGGCAGGAGGAACAGGAGCATCATTTTGCTGAGAGTCAGGCTGGACTTTGGCATCCTTCTCATGACGGCCTTCACCCTGGAGGATCTTCTTGAATTGCGGCTCGGGTGCCGGGTAGACGTTGTAGACAACAATTCCTCCAATGATCAGCACATATGCGATAGGGTACAACTTGTTGATCTGTGAGGGGTGAAGGAAGTAAGTAAGGTGAGGGATGGAGGGACGGAAGGTTAGCACTGTTTGGTTGTTCAGGGGGAGTGGATGTTGTGGGATATGATAATCGATAGCAGTTGCCGTTTGTTTCAGGGCAAAGTGAAACAGAGACAAACAACAAAACTAACGACAACAAACAAAAAGGTAAACAACAAACAACAAACAACAACAGCCACACCCTGACAACAACATCCCCATTCTTACCTTGGAGTTGAAGAGGAAGATGCCAAAGATGAGTCCGTAAAAGTCACTCGTCAACAAGCTCAAGTTGAAGAATGTGGCACTCGACAGACGGAATAAAACCGGCGAGACAGAGTACATCATAAACAACGCCACATCAAACCCCACCATATACCCAACAACTTCGGGAGTCCAGTTGACATTTCGGATCTCATTCCTCTCCAAAATCGCCAACTGGATTCCGTTCAGAATAGTCGCCCAGAAGCCAAGCTGGCCCACAACCTCGTACAGAGGTGTCTGCCGGACCAAGAACTCCTGGTAGACGTTCGATACTGCGTACAAAGTTGCTCCAAGAAGACAGAACAGGTCTCCCTTGACATAATCTGAGCCTGGGAAGTCCTTTCCAGCCTCCATGTCCGACCATATAAGAAACCCCATTCCGGCCATGGCCAAGAAGACGCCGAGGTAATGGTACCGGATGAAGCGCATCTTGAGGAAGAAGACAGAGAGGAGGACGACACAGGGGATTGTCCATGCGTCGAGGAGCATTGCCGAGAGGAGGGATGTGTAGTTGTAGGCCTTTACCACAAAGTAGTTTCCTTCCACATCAATCACTGCAAACAGCATGTCTATTAAAGGGAAGGTACATGAGAGTAATTGCGTTTAGTTGGCTGTGGAAAGCAAGAGCGCACGTCCTTGGAGGGTCCGAGTTGTGGAAGTTGGACATGAAAAATAATACGCCCAAGGTTACACAACTATCTTCAGTCATACCACCCGCTCTCTCCTCCTTTCTTCCCTTCTTCCCTCCCAACTTCACTTTTCCCTTCCTCCCTCTACATCTCACGCCTTGCACAAGCAGCCATTCGCATCCAAAAACAATAAACAGATAGAGTCTACTTTCATATTCATACTTACAGTATAGAGCCCTCCGACGCATGATCTCAATCCATCCCCAAAACCCCTTCTTATAAATCGTCACACTCGTATAAACAATTCCGAGAACCAAATAGTTCAAGAACGACTGTGTGGTCGGGATCGAGACGGGGTTATCACCCTGGGCCAACTTTGTGGTAAAGATGGTTGTAGCGGTGATGCAGAGCGAAAGCAATTGACCGAGGAGGAGGATTGTCAAGAACTTGCGAGAGCACAGGTTTGCGAGACGTTGTTGCATTGTTGGTCGAGTGAGTGGGACTACCAACGGTGTACTGCTGTCGGCTGTTGTTTGGGGGAACTGGCTGGTGGTGGTGGTGGTGGGGAGGACAGGAGCGTTAGCGTCCTGCTTGGGAAGTGTTGTTAAGTCCATGGTGTGGTAACGTGTGGTCATTCCTGGCCTAGAAAAAACTTATTTTCCTGTAGCGAATGTCGTTTTCGTTGAATGTTGTCGTTTTTTATAGTTTTGTTGATTACGATTCCTTTTGATGAGTCGAATGAGAGTCGAGAAATTTCGAAGAGTGCTCAACGAGGTGTAGTGAGTGTACGTCTTTTAGATGGTGGAGGGGTGAAAAGACGATGAAAGCGGCCCATCCGATCCCTCCATGGTGGATCCCCCCTCCTTATATAGGTCGCTCTGAGGTGGTCAAATTACGTCTAAAACAGCAGTCACACTCGACAAAGAAGGGGATCCATTTCTTTTTGCGCGGAGATGGACTCGCTGGGTTCTTTTTTTGTCGTAAGGAGGTAGGAAATAGGAGGGAGGAACAACCTTCACTGTCATGTGGGGGCTGATTGTGATTGCTTATCAAGGTGTCTTGCCGCTGTTGCCCACCATGTGTGAGTGTTAGACTTTATTCATGATCATGAGGAGAATCACGCGAAAGATAGACGAGAGGATATGTTAATTGTGGAAATATGACTATGAAAGCGGGTTCTAGCAGGAGACTAGAGACTCGTTTGCAAGATAAAATCTTGTGGGCAAATAACCGGATAGGCACAGGTGAGTGTGAGAGGGAGAGGGAGAGGGGATGAGAAGGACGAGACGGGATGGTCGGAATTGGGAAGTGGGAAAGGAAATAAGAAGCTGTGGAAGGAGAAAGTAAAGAGCTGCAAAGCAAGGAGCAACTGAAGAATCCATCAAGGGTCTCTCTGTACGCACTGGTGAGGGAGTACAGTGTGCTGTACGTACTGACAAAAAACCTGTTTCGCAAATCCTTTCGCTGCATTTTTACAAAGTGACAACAATACGCACAAGGGACCATGTCAGACAAGGGACCCATGAGGAAGAGAAAGGTTGCTTTTTCTCTTTTCTTTTTTCTTCTTTCAGGGAGAGAGAATTGGGTAACTTGTCCTGAGAGCCCTTTGATCCTAGCCTGCCTCCTCCCCTCTACCCTGATCCTTGTGTTCATTTCCACTCTTACCACTCACTCGTATCTCACTGAAACAACGACGTAAGAGCGAACCGATCGAGGAAAGACGCATTTTTTCTTGTCTTGAATGCTCCCGCCACTCTCCTTGCCTACTCTCTAAGACGTACATCCACCTAAACAACAAAATGGAGGAAAGCCACACCAAACATTAAAACGGGCTTTGAGAGCGTGGACCTTGGAGTTTGACTAATTTCCATTGCTAATTGGAGAGATGTTAGTAAGAACCTGGAGTGAGAAGGGATGGGGATGACGAAGCCCTTTGGCTTTTTCTAGATCCGCTCACTCAATGTCCTGTCGATCGTTTTTATTTGGAGTGTGCGCAGTGCAGCGATGACATAAACAAGAAATGTTAAGGAAGGCAAAAAAGCAGGTTATGGAAAAACGGGTATCTCTCCGAGCTATTCTTCTCGGGACTGAAAGGTTGGAAAACAAAAAAAAAAACAGAAACAAGAAGCAAGGGACAATTGTGCGCATTTGCATTGCACAGACTTGTTGATGCATGGATGGCTTGAGTCCCCGGGTTGAACCGCTTTATGGAAACATTTGCCATCCTGCACCACAGTCCATATCGTTCCCTTCATTTCTTCGTTCCTTCCTTCCTTCCTCTTTCCTTCCTTCCTTTTTCTTCGGTGATTCCCTTCGTCGGCATCGATGGCTTGGGCCACAGGGAAGATAACACGGCATCGGCATTTCGCATGGCCGGGGCGGCCATTAGCGGACTTTTCATCTTCAGGCGCAGGTGCCATCCATAATTGGCTGGATTCCAGAATGGACTCATGCTTAGTGCTGAGATGATCATTTGTGTCCAAAACGGGGGTCTCTAACTCTCTGCAGCAAAGATATGGATCGGTCTCTGATGTCAAGGAACAACGAGGAAAGGAATGGAAGGTGGCTTGACACTGGCTGACTACAACGTTGGTAGAGTGACAAAGCAAAACATTGAAGAGGCACGAGGATGGGGAAGAGGGAAATGAACACGGGCCACCAGAGTACACACCAGAAGAGGAAGTTTCCGGCCCGTTGTCGATGTGTTGGAGAGTAAAAGAAATATTACGCACCGCAGTAGGAAAAAGAGGATATCCTCGACTCTTCTTTTCTCCCTCACTCTCTCGCTCTCCCGTTTGTTGAAAGTGTCTGACAAAGGAAAGAAAAAAAAACAGGACGCGTGTTCGATTCCGTCTGGTAGAGTGCGATTATTACTTATTGTGGTAGAGCTGCGTAGTCGCGGATCGAAGCAAGTAGTAAAAAAGGGGTCTGATTTGGTATCTGAAGAGCCAAGCCAAGACATAAAAAAAGTCGTTAAAAGAGAGGGGCACTGGAGTGTCTTGTTCCAACTTTTTTGCAAAAGCCCACTCTTCTTCCCTTTTAACACCTTTTATGTGTTTCTCCCTTCTTGCCTTCTCCCGCTCCCTCTATCTCCCTTACTTACCTGCCAAGACATAGACACTACAGCCTGTACTTTACTGCTACGATCCCTCTTCGCACTCGCGACAATCTTGGCGACAATAGCATCCATTTTTTTTTTTTTTTCATTCTCGATTGTCGATTCTTGGCCAGTTTTTTTTTTTTGGTAGGTTCAACTGCTTGCCACGATAGTGACACAACTCCCTTGTCGCATGTCAAGTCAGTTCTTTGTCTCGAGGGCAATTGAAAAATGATGGTGAGGAGGTAGTGTGTGCATGACACGCGCTGACTTGGATCCCCACCGTTTGCTCGTCTCTCTCTCTCTCTATTTTGTTTGGAATGTTTTTTTATCTCGGCAGATCTTCGCTTTGCATAGATGCGCTACAATCATACATATAAAAGGCCATACCCTCTTCCTTTTTATTTTTGCATTGCAAAAAAGGCTCACTATTAATTTCAACCACTTTTCATTGTCCCTCTTTACTGCGCTCTCGTTTTGTTTTTCTTAATCAGTCGGATATTGTAAAAAAAGAAAGAAGGAAGCCAGAAAGAAGAAAAAAGGTAAAACGTCAAGACAATTAAGCATCCCACATGGCATCCGGTCCATCTCTCATATTCTTATACAACCCCACTTCCATGAATGTTGTATCCATGGGCTGTCAGTCTGTCAGTTTCACAAGATGAATGTGTTGCTTCACGATTCGCAAACATAATAGACTACCCAATGCAATGGTGGTCAGACACAATTGACACGATCCTTTCATCTAAAACAAAAACAAAAACAAAAGCGAAGGGTGCGCGTGTGCCCTGACTATGTCCCGATGTGGTTTGTTTTGTTTGTTTACTTGGTGTGTGAGCGAGAAAATTTGCAGCGAGGAAGACAGTGCGGAACAACTGGTTGTGCGGTGGAAATTTCATCCTTCCCTTTGTTCTCCTACATGACCCCCATTTTGGCATCCCCTCCCTCCGTACACACACGATGAGGGATATGTTCAAGGAAACGATTTGCGATAAATGTGAGAGCACAAGCCAAAATTACGTGTGTTTTGTGAGTGTAAGGCCATCGGCCCTTTCTTTTGCCATTTCCCAGACTCCTTCCTCCTCTGTCCACTGGCCATTACACAACAACACCTCCTCTCCGTTTGTGCCTTTTTTGGACTATGTCCTGTCCTATCCGTACACCTTATTTATGATCGCACCCTGCTTATGGCCAGCAATGCGGTCTAGTCCCTTTCGACTCTCCTTTTCTTTGTTTTTCTTCTCCTTTTGGTTCCTGATTTCCTTCTTTCCTTCTTTCTCTCTTGATCCTTCACCCCCCTCTTTCTCTACCTTCCTTTCTTTCCTTCTTTATTCCATACATGCACGGTAATAATGCGTTAATGCTGCTGTTAACCTGTTCTTTCATTTCCGTACATCATGTATGTAAGGAAGGGAAACGTCTCATTTGTCACTAATTGCCCTTGCAGGGAGTGGATAAACGAGTGTGTGCGTGAACGCGAAATATAAAGAAGTGAAAAAAGCGAAAGAGGCGATAGAGAGATATGAGTGACGGTCCCCGGAGATGTTCTCGGATGAAATTTCTACCTTTACAGACACATACATAGGGCACACATCACAAAGGAGGGTGTAGTTGCGGGGTTCTTGTTGCCTCACTCTCTGATGAGTGCACAGCACACACATGCCCAAAAATGTGTTGTCCCTTCGGGGTTGACTTTCCTTCGGTCCATTTCTCATCCATTCCCTTTCCGCCTTCTGACAGGGTCTCACCCTGCTTCTTTCTGTCATACTTGTCCGGGCATTTACTTGCCGTGGATGTCCAGGAGGACAATAAATGATGACAATGTGAATGGACGATAATAATAAAAAGAGCGGGAGTGCTATTTTTTTTTTTTTTTTTTTTTTTTTTTTTTCAAGAAGCGACTCTTTATCCTTCATTATTATAAAGTAATTCTTTTTTCCCTTCAACACCTGTTTTTGTTGACTCGTGCACCTTCCCTACCTCCCTTTTGTTAACCCCCAGTGTCTTTTTGCTGGAAGAAAATCTTTTTTTCCTTGTTGTTTGCCCTGTTTTCTTTTTGATTTTGTTGTGTGAAACCGTGATCTAACTTTTTTTTTTTATTTCTTTTTCGCTTCATTTTTTCCTTCCTCACTTCTTTCTTCTCTTCTTAACTCTTCTTCACTCATTCTCACTACTATCTTCTCTTCACTCCCACCCTCACTTTCTCATTCTCTTCTCTCTCCTCCTTTCCTTCCTTCTCTCCTTTGCTCAGCCTTCAACTACTTTCCCCTCTCTATCCTTCTCACCTCCTTCACTCTCTTTGCCACCTACCAACGTCAATCATACTCACACACACACTCACACTAGAAAGGTGAATAACCATTTCACTCCACTCATCGACCATTGGATCTGCACACATACAAATATAAATTTACACACAGACGCAAACAACAAGAGGATCCCGTTCTTGTGCCACCACACCGCTACCCACTATTGCCACTTTCACTCTTTTTCCTCCTCCTCTCTCGTCCTCACTTCTCAACCCGATCGACTGCTACTTTCCATAGCTACCGTACTACCCTTTCCCTCTCACCTTCTCTCACTTTCTCTCACTTTCTCTCTCTCTCACTCGACGCCATCACACCCTTTCGCCCCAGTACACTTTTCCCGCACATTGTTACAAACACTCTTGATTCTATGCAGAGAACGCTCTCTCTCTCTCTTTCTCTTCTTCGCTTCTTTTGATCGGTGCTGGTATTTCTTTACCCCTACTTTTCCCACCACCACACTTTTCCTCTCTCTCTTCAAACGGGAAAGAAAGGGGGGATTTGTCTTTGCTTGCATATGTTGCATGCATTTTGCGTACGGATTCTTCCCGTTGCCTTTTTTTTGTTGTTTGATCCATTTCCATATACACAGGATCCGTTACACATTTGTCACGCAAAATTTTATTTTTGACATCCAGCCAGAAACGTGCTTGTTGTTGTTGCATCGAGACATACATCCTCTCACTTCCTGTTCTGTTGACACATGCCATGTATATATACACAAACAGGCGATCCCGAATCCCGACCTGGATACTACTTCTTGTAAAAAAGAGAGTATCCGCCCAGGATGGTCATTTATTGAAATCCACATCACACCAACACGCCATTCAGTCACTAACCCGAGAGCCCTTTTTTATTTTATTTTTTTTATTTTTTTTCTGTTCTCATGTAGTAGTCGTACCAGACTCGGCCCTCTTCTTTTTTCAAACAAGATCACGCCAGCAAACTTTCATACACTTTAAATCCGAATTCGTCGTCGTTTTTCCTCTCTTTTTTTTTCAATTTCCACATACGCAATCATACCCTTTTTCATATCCAACATCCGATTACCCAATTTTCACTTGTTCAATCACTCACACCATTTAAAAATCGAATCAGGATCCCGCACTTTATTCCTTCTTTCCTTCTTTCCTCTTTTCATTCTTTGTTGAAATCGCACTAGCGCGGTATCATCTCATCAACAGTCTACCCCTATACCTACCCCCTCTCTCGCTCCCTCTCCTGGCCCCTCTGGACAGACCGGCTTTCACCATTCAGCCCTCACTCCCCTCAACTGTCCTACACCCGCCTGTCGTTCTCAGCTTACCCTTGCTGCTGAGCGCCATAGCACCAACTGCAACAACAGTACCCTTCGATCTATGTCGGCCATAGCAACAATGAAGGCCCTGGCCGACGCTGAAAAGAAGCGTCCGACCAGAGAAGCAGCCCAACATGTAGCTGCTTCTGCATCGTCCCTGCGTCGACCCTCTCCCCACTCAGAAGAGCAGTCACACAACAATGTTCACCCTGCACCCTTCAGCCCAGAGAAATCCGCTCTTCCTTCGACTTCGACTTTGGACTCTTCACTAGCAACAACCTCGACAGCAATAGACCTCCCTCCTCCACTAGAAGTTATCCCAGTTGTACCAAAACTTAACACAGTAGTACCTTCAGCAGGCTACTACTCAGACTCGGCCAACTCTTCTGCCTCGTCTTCGCCCACCTTGGGTTCTCAGGATGCTGTCACCTTCACCTTCAGCTCTCCCCTCTTTTACGATCAAAAGCTCTACATCTACCACACCCTTCTCGCCATCTACAACCGACTCGCCAAATGCATCGAGGAACACCCCGTCATCCTCTTGATGCTCCAGTACTCTGTCGCCTTGCTCCACGGCTTCACAGTCTACTTAGTCTCGGTCATCCTGTCTATCGCCCAGCTCATCATGATTGCCTTCACCATCGAGAATCTGGACTGGATCCAGTCGTACAAGCCCTTGATGTGCGAATGGGACAGTCGTTTCCCTGGATTCGTCTTTCCTGCCTTGGATATCGACTCGGAGGAGGATGACGACGATCTCTATGCCTCCAAGTCTGTCTCACGTGTCTACAAGGGTGGACGGTACTGGAAGGCCCAGACTGCCCTCAAAGCTGGCGACGACTCGGCCGATGACGGCTATCACTCGGAGGAATCTCAGCAACAATTGATCATCCGACAGTCCATGAACTCGACCTTGCGCAAGCGTCTCGCAAAGTACCAAAATTGGCTTCCATTACTCTGGTCACCGGAGGAGAACAGCGTCCACGAAGCATTAGAGGAGACGGAAGAGGTGCGAGGTCCTGAGGAAACTGAGGACCATTATTCAGCCAGAATTCGTCGTGCGCTCGTCCGTACATTCTCAGGTGGCAACTACCAGCCAACCAAGGGCAAGCGTCGTGTCACTTTTAACGAGCAGGTCATGATCTTTGGTCGCAGGCGATCGAGTCAAGTCTCTCAAGAGTTTCCTATCGGTAACGGGTCATTGCCTATCACAGCCCCTGGTGTCTCCTCGGAAGCAGTCAAGTCATCGACGACATCAGCCTCGCAGGCGGAGCAGGCATCTTCGGCAGGCATGGTTGTCAAGGAACAACAGAGTCATTCATCGGCTGGACTTATGATCACCTCGGATTTCTCCACCTCTCCCATGGACCGAGAGAAATTGGCGACACTAGCACGTGAGGAGGCTGAGTACCAGCAAAGAACAGCGTCAGAGGATACCAATGGCTCTGGAACTTCTTCTCCTACTTTTACCCCTATAAATCCAGACGAGACTGCATCGACCGTCTCTACCACCTCTGCATGTTCTGCTGTTGCCAAGTCTGTGACCGCCAGGGTCATCAAACAATCGGGTGACCTCCGTCGATCGAGCTCTGTCCCTATGAAGATCGGGTCCTTCCTCAGTCGTCACCAGACCAGCAACCAGGAGCCAAGGTGTACATCCCCTCGACATTCTTCTACCTTTTCAGAGTCGAGCACAGTCTCTCAGAATCCACGCATCCTTCCGGATCATTTGGAGCCTCAGCTGGACAGCAAGCAGGAAGCGGTCTCACCTCGATCGTCAATGTCTTTGGGAACCCGTGCCAAGCGTTCCTTCTCTCTTGCCCTCCCTCGACCCAACACCAACAACCACAACAGCACCGCAACACTTGTCACATCAACAGAACCCAACAACAAGGATCCATCACCACTCGACCGCCAGGGATCTGCGGGCAAAAAGAACAAGAACTTCATGTATCGGATCGTTCACCCTCAACGTTACAGGCGCGAGTTGGAGCAACAGCTTACGGACCGAGAACGTCAGCGACTTTTGGCTCTGGCTCACCTCCAGCGTGATCATATCTTGGCAGCAGACTCATTGGATACTAACGCTCGCTTCTCGTCTACAGAAGCGGCAGCAGCACTCCGTGCCTCCGACTCTGTCCTTTGCGGGGACCCTTACTACTATGCCACCTCGGCCGAGTACATTGAGGGCCTGGGTGCGCCCAACTCGATGATTTCAACTTCATTCGGAACCTCATTCCCGGAGGAGCTCCAACGCCATGGTAGATCGGCTTCTGGATCCAAGGGTCGCTCTAAGGTGCTCAGACCCGCCTCGTACGATTTCGACTGCAACCCCGTTGAGGCAAACACAAGAGCATGTGGCTACGGATCGGAGGGCGAGACGAGTTCGAGTCGAATGACGGGAAAGCTAGAAAAATCCATGTCGTCAGGTCTCCACCATGGATTTTTTCGACGCGAGAGCAAGAAGAAGAATGAGGGCATTATCAAGGACAGAACCCAGTCTCCTAACCGACTCCAGCAGCTGTTCTCTCACCCTGGTCAGAAAAAGTCGCACTCGTCGTCTTCGTCTGTGGATGCCATTATGCCTGCAGTCTTGGACACCGGTGCTCTAGATCTTCCAGCTGTTCCCAATCAAGGAGATCGCTCTATCCCACCTGTCTTTTCATCTCCTACTGCCGCCAGTGCTCACAAGCTGTTGTCACGAGCTCGATCCAACTCTCGTGCCTTTACGACATTCACCGCTCTCGGGACGCCCGCCTACCCATCAGCCCAGCCCATGATGGCAACTCAGTTTTCGGGAGCTCTTGCTGAGCATGAGATGGAGCATACCTCGTTTGCGGCCTTTGGATTCCCATCGCCTACCAGTTCGCCTGTCCATTCTACACCCGCATCGCCTCGTCACTCGACCAGTTCCACGGCTGAGTTTCATGCCCATTTGGCCCGCCAACAGCCTGTGCCACTTGTAGGATCTGAGGAATTTGTTGGTCAGCAAGGCACTGATTCCGAGGAGTACCACTATTACTACCACCAGCAGCCGTTGGTCCAGCAACAGTACTATCCTCAGCAGCAGGAGGTGCTCTTGCCAGAGGACGGAGTCCAGGATCACGAAGATATCTATTACCTGCCATCATCTGCACCTGTTGCCATGGAGTCGGTTCCATTAACCGAGAAGGGCGGACAAGATGATGATCAATCGAGTCGAAGCAGCAGTGGCACCAGCAATCGTGGCCAGGGCGACTTCGAAGGCGCTCCTGTCGTTGGTGGTGCTGAGCCGGCGGTGGTCGATGCAGCAGTCGTTACGAAGCGACCTAGAGGTCTGAGCTTTATGCGTAAGCTCAGTTTGAAGAAGAACAAGTAGTCGTAGCATGCATTTTTCTGCACATTGTACATATACCCTCCATTTGCTTTTTTTTTTTTCTTGCTTTTCACTTTGTTGTATAATAGTCCCCATCTCCTTCATTAAAGATATCCATTTGTGTTCTCATCGTTTACCTTGGGCTAAAAAAATTTTATGCGAAAAGTGCAAAGTGGCAAAAAAATTAACGAAAATCAGTCTGTTAAGCTATGGACTGTCTTTGAGATTAAGGAGATTAAGCAACCGCGAAAATGGGGCGCAGCGAGTTACGTTACCTTTAGGCGAATTTAGCAAGCGGTTGGTGGCGCTAGATCAGCCTCCTTAATTTTAATATCTTTTGATTTTTTTCAGTAGCATTTGCGTGATGTGTAAGATCGCACACAGCACCCTGGATACGCGTAGCGGAAGGTGGGGAGCTTTACTCGTTACAATATCTTTATCCATCCCGCTCTTGTCTGCCATGTGCTTTACCTTGTTGATACATTTTGTCTTTTTCTTGTGGGTTTGATATAGATTTTTTGATGGGTTAAGTGAAGGACTTTCCTTAGTCAAGATTTTTTTTTGTACGAATATACCGATAACGTGGTTTGTGCTTAAGGAAGATAAGAAAATAATTGATGGTGGCATCTGGTGATGCTGGTATCCGTTAAGGATGAGTCCTCCCTTCATGTTTCCGTTTCTTTTCTAAAGAGAATCACTTGGATGTAAGAGAAAGTTCCTCAAGATCGAGCGCTTTCCCTTCGCTCGGTGCTAGTTTTTCTCATAATCAGTGCCTACCTTTTTCTCTGAGAGGAGGGACTTTGATGTAGTGAAAAAAAAAGACTCAGATGGCGCTTTTGTCGATGTACTTTTCAGAGATATTACTCACAACAGGATGTATACTGGTAATCGGCTGCTAGCTTTTGTTTATGTTCTGAAGATTTTGAACATGAAGAAAAACTCTAGTACCAGAGCGTTCGTGTTTTTCTATTGTCTTTGACGTGGCGAAATAAAATTGTATAGGCAATTGATTTTGGGAATGCAGATCTCTAATGAACAGGCTCCTAAAATCAAACACCATTGTCGGTTTCCGGTTCAACCTATGGACGACCACGACAGGATTTGCTGTTGCGACCTTTTCGTCGCCTTTCCCTCTTTCTGTTTCAACTTTTTGTACCGCCCTCTTTGGTCTCCGAGATTTAGAGCTCCAATGCTGAGAAAGTGATCAGGGAAGCGAACCTTATTTCATTAGAGCGCGATGTCGTCGCCCATTTGTTTTTTTTGTTTAAAATGCGATGAAGAAGAAAGAGAGAACAGGTCGGTTCATACATCGTTGTCCGTTCCGCAGTTAGAAACATGAGAAAATCAAGAAGGATGATGATCTATTTCGTATAGATCATTCGACTCTGAATAGCCGTCCATGCCAAGATCAAACAAATGGGCGCTATAAAAAAAACTGAGTAGAACAGATGCAGCTTGTATGAGGAACGAGCTTTCTTGAAACTGTTACATGGAACATAGTAGGGTGATATATCGAGAAGTGATAATGTTACTTCTTTTTGTACTTTTTGAGGGCTCCATTATGCTCACTCTATTTTTTTTTCTTTCTTGGTGCTTACCTTTTTTTGCTTTATGTTGACAGCTTTTTCAGGAGAACAAGCGGACCAATGGAAGGACATCGGTTTATTCTTCCTTTTGAGAACATAAAAAAACGCACTAGAGAATCCTTGATCTTTGACTTATTTATCTTTGTGGAAGTCGTTTTTCCTGTGTCTGTAAGACGGAGACCATATGGGCGGTACAAAATTCAAAATTTCAGCTGGTAGTGTTTTTTTGCATTTTTTATTTTTTGAAATTGATATAGGTCTCATTAACCGATAATGAGATATGAAGTCACCTTGTTTATGTGAAAAAGTTTTCAGGCTGAAAAAAAAACCATGCGCGATTCGAAAAATTTCTGAAGCCATTGCTTTTACTTGTTGCTTACGAGCAGCTGACGGTTCTACGTTTTTATGGTCCAGCGGATGTTGGTGATGATTCTCAGTACTTTCTGTTTTTTGATACAACTCTTCTTACTCAACAAACGTGTTAGTATTGATTTCAGGAGGAACGAGGAGGATTATGGATTATGCTTCTTCTCTGGCATTCCTTTTTCAAGTACTAGCTTCATTGAGGGATTTAAGTATCCTGATCGACTTTGCCGTCTTTGTTTATATGGTGGAAATGTGAGCGTTACGTTTAGGTTTGTTCTTTTTGCTCTGTTCGCGTTTTTATGGGAGATAGAATAAAAACTATACGATAGAAAAAGTAAAGCTTGAATCTTTGAATGAGTGAGAAGGACATCATATTTGTCATCACTTTCCTGCCCTAGGCGACCGAAGGTGATTGTGTATATGCTCCCGTTTCTCATGGTTGTGAAATAGATCCTATGAGATGGACATGTACCTGCACTCTCCGCAAGTTTGTACTTTTTGATTTTATTTGACCGTCGCCCTTGTCCTTCATACACTCCACTATTTTCTACACCCGTTTTGCTTCAAGTAATAATGTAGATGAAGGTTGAGCCGAAAGTCTTCTCTTTTTGCTGCACATATGCCAGTCACTTTTTTTTGATTCAAAATGTTTATCAGAAGAAGGATCGTTCCCAGGTCTTGTCTTCGCCTACGTCATGGCCAAAAATCCAAAAAAAATAAAAATAAAAATAAAAATAAAAAAATAAAAAGAAGCGATTCGTCCTTTGTATGACTTGATCCACCTTGAAAAAAAAAAGAGTGGATGTAAGGAAAAGAAATCAATTGAGCTGAATGGACCCCTTTTTTGTTTAAAGTCTCACTTGGATGATATTAAGAGCTTCGTTCCTTTTTGACTGTGGGTAACAAATGGATAATCCGCCGCGATACCTTCAGCCTCTCCTTTTTTTGCATGTAGGAATCTCAAACTGAAAATAGGATCAAGCTGGATATGAGCAGTTGTTAAGTAGTTTCTGAATAGATGAGTTCACAAGACAGAAATAAATAAGCGCGTTGCAGAACGCCATTTCGATTGTTTACTTTTTTTTCTCAAAACGTATTCAAGAAGTACAACGATTTTTTCTAATTGTGCTCCATTATCTGCTTTTCATCAAGGAACATAAAAAAACAGAGAACCGAGTCTTTGTTTGTATACATTGGTCGACTTGGAACAACAGTTTATGCAAAAAAGAACGCGATGATTGTAGAGATTAGTTTGAGTTAAACGGATCTTTTGACTTGCTGAGCGGCCTTTGTTTGAAATTCTTACGTTGAAAGGTTTACTTGGATTTAGCGACAGCCTATCACTGATCCCGTTCTTTCTCTCTTCGATTTCCTGCGGCTTTTATTTCTTCTTGTTTCGTTTATTTTGGATGTCAAAAGGAGTTTTTCCTTTTCACTTTTTAAGTTGACAGCGTTTAGAAAAAGAGAAGGAGCTGGAGGATTTGAGAATCTGGATGTCGCTTTCTTTATTCTAGGGACCAAAAAAAAACATGCAGGAGGAATTTGTCGATGCTTCTAGCTAATCTATGAGAAAGGGGGATCATTATCTTGTCTATCATGAACTGTTCCCAAATAACGATACTGATTTGGTGGATCGTTCATTTCTTATCCTTTCTGTCGAATGCCGGAAGAGGTCAGGCACCGATATTACGTTGTCATATGGTGGTTTGAATGAACGGAATTAGACACCAGTAAAAGTATGCACGATACTTGTGCACGCTGTTTGTTCTTACCTCCATTATTTGCACTACTGACTGTGTAGCCATTGACTCATAATTCTTTTTCAGTGAGCTAGGATGAGCCGGTCTGAGCTCTCTCGTTTTTGTCGCGACTCTCTCTTTCTCAAACCTTAATTTCACTCTTTTCGGGAAGGAAGGGGACGGGGATATTGGCGAGAAGGATTGCGTGTTCTGTCTTTGCTCTTTATTTTTTGTGATCGCTCCTGCACCTAGATTAGCACTTGCGGCGAGAACCTTCTCTTTTTATTTGAGTGCATTTCAACATGAAGGATAATATCAGTGCAGTACCAATTTACTTCATTTTATCCGAGGACACGACAATAAAGATTGATTCTCTTTTTTTCATTTTAACTTCTTTATACAGGATTTTTCATTCTCGGCATTGATTAACTAAATGAAAATGTAAACCCCGATACGAAGGAGAGATGCGTAAAGATCTTTCAGTTCCTATCGACAGATTTGATTGAGGGGATGGGACTCCATCAACTGAGATTCCCTTTTTTTCGATCTAACGCGTAAATTAAAAAAAAAAAAAAAAAAAAAAAAAAAAAAAAAAAAAAAGGTAAAAAGGCGATTGAAACTGAGCGACGTGTGTGTTCTTTTTTTGAGAATCACTATTTTTTATTGCTGTAAGTGGCGAGTCGGACTGAGCCACTACCATGGCCAGTTCCAATCTGCTTGCGGTTCAAAGCAAATTCACCGGTATTACACGCCTGATATTATGGAAAGTTGAACATGTCCAATTCGGGCGTTCTTGAAAGTGGTTTAATCTACGAGCGGTTGCGGCGCCTGGCGGGAGAGTGGATAACACAGCCGTTGGAAGAGCAAAAGAGCTTAGGCACTAAAACAACAAATGAGGATATTATTTTCCGATCTGAATGGGTCTCTTCAAGCACATTTTTTTGATGATTAAACCTTTAGAAGGATATTCAAGGCTAGTAATCTTCTTTGACTGTGCTCGTTTATTCTATTTACTTTCTTAGAGAAGAGGGATCTGGGCGAGGTTTAAAACCAAAAAATCCGTAAGTTGCATCCCAATGCACCAACAAACCGGGATAGTCCGGCGTCCTCGATCTCGTAGAATGATCCGTTCTTTAATAAATAAAACACGACATACGATGGAACGCAACCATCCCATTGAATGATAGTTCTTCCGCTCATATGACTCTTTGAAGGTAATCTACTTATGGGTAATGGTCGATGTAGTCACTGTTCGCACCCATTCCCGCTTTCTATTTTTCAAAAAATAGCCATATTTCATTCTTCTATCCTTGGATAACTGCCAGCGAAGAAAAATGCAAGCACATGGAGGTCGGTTATCACGATCAGTATTTATTTCTTGCCCAATTCCTCCTCACTGTTCTGCCGCAATGTGAGTAATTCTCTTCTTAATAGGTCGGGCAGGAGGAGCGTTTTCTCGCTATTCATCCAATAAATAAAGGAGGAAGGATAGGTGAGAGATATTCGGCGTTAAAAGTTGTCGATCGATTTGAGCGAGGAATAGAGAAGGGTTGTGCTGGTATGCAAGAAAATAAGAGCAAAAACGGATAGAAGGGTTGCAGAAGGCGCATGACTCACGAGGATTTACTGGTGTGGTGTTTACGGTCCAGAGGTCCTTGCGACAATGCAATTAGAAAATGTTTACGCATCACTGACTATGGCTTTGTGTCGCTTTTCATTTCATGATATGCAACTACGTTTTTCGTGTTTGCTCAAATAACAGTAAGTGTTATTTGAACAAAAAGGGACATATGGATTCGCTTATGGGGATGGTAGAGTCAGCTGTGAGCGTTGGAAAAAATATATATACAGAGAATTCTCACAGACTTTGACAGTGCTCGCTATGATATTTGAAAACAAAAACAGAGACCAGGACGATTCCAGCATCCTTTAAGTGTCCTTTTGTTTATTGCCCCACGATCCTCAGTCCTTCTTGAACCGCTTTTAGCCTTACGTTAAGCAGAACTTTGTTATGCTTTTTCAAGAATGTATAAAAAAAAAAATATCTAAGAGATCGACCCTTCCTCATCTATAAATTCTCACGATGCGTTTGGAGAAAGTTTGAAGCTCATTTATTTTTCTTGTCTGAAACTTTCTCAAGATGTTTGTTCTTTTCCCTCAAGGGTACCGATATTCAAAAACAAGAGCAGACGCGTCTTTCGTGACAACGACTCCATATCTTCCTGAGATCTCCTCCTTGTCTCGAACTGCACGTACCTCTTCCCCTTTTATTTTTTAGTCCTTGTTTAAGTAGCGGCGAGCCATTTTTTATGATCTCAGGGGTGGCAGATGCGGATGTGCATTGTTGACCGTATTTTCCCTGCTGAACGGTTTGAGATAGTTCTTTGATTGTGTTCGCTAGATTCAAGCTAATAGAGGATACTGTTTGGCCCAAGCATCCTTCTCTTGGTACCCTACTCGAAAAAATCATCAAGAACATATGAGGATATCGAGTGATGGATTAGACAGCGAACATTTATGGAGCTGGTATAAAGACCTCGTTTTTTTCACGCAAATATTCTAATATACTCGATGCCGGAACAGGTATGCTCCGACTATTTTTTTTGATCAAACAACTGTTTCTAGGATCTATGCTATCAACTTCGTCGATTGTTTGACCTTTCCAAGGTTGTCCAACGTACGCTGTCTTATTTTCTGCTGTCATTTTTTTTCTGGAAGATACGTTTACCCTCGTCAACAACATCGACCTTAGTTTTAGAAAAAAATCCTTACTTTCTCCAAGCCCCCAGCCGGCGTTTATTTTTCTTACATTCAAAGGCGATAATGATTGAAGGACTCACAGTCGCAACGATCTTCATTGTGAGGTTTCAAACTTGGTAGTGGCGATGCCATTTAGAAACAGAAGAAGTAGATGTTCCTTTTCGAAAAGACATATGGTTTATGAACGATGTCGTATTTTTTGGGCTGCTCAATACAAAAAGACAAAAAAACAGGTCCATGGCAAACATTGTCAGTTTAGCCCCTTCAAATGCTCTTATTTTCTTTTTTTTTTGCCGTTTATAAGGATGTCAAGACGCGCTAGTCTTCATTAGACCGTGTCAGTGTCCTTTCTTTGAAGGGGCTGTATGAGAGCTATTATGAATACAGAATTACAAATAACAATAGTCCATTGTGGTTCAAGTTTCTCTTCTTTTTTTTTATTCGAAAGTTGAACTGGTCGATCGGTATTGCTTCAGTGCCCATTTCCTTTTTTAATTTTGATAATTTTGACCGAATGTATACGTTAATCTCATGGATACATACGAGTAGGGGATAGAAAAGGTTGTGGGTAGGAGAACAACATTCCGGAGATATCGCTTGTCATTTCTATTCACTCTGAACGTGCCTTTACCACGAGAATGGTCAATAGGTCTGTCAGCAGAAGTGGAAGCTTTTTCATTTCGATTCAAATAAGTAAAAAGAGAAAGATAGATAGGTAAACGACGGATAGGGTGGTCCTTGGAAGGGAGACGATGGAAATAGGTGGAGAAGGGGAAAAAGGGTGGTGTAGGTGGGAAGAAGAAAATGGACGGGAGGGGTAGTCAGCAAGTCGTGTAAGCCGTGTAGGTCAGGAGGATCAGGGGTCATGGGGGCAAGAGTTACTGATATGAGTGCTGTGGTCAGCGGGTGGGAAGGCGTGATCTTGAATGAGGAAGAGGCGCATCCATCACCACCCACCTTGCACGCAAATTTTGCTTGTTCGCGTTTTGGCGTCACACGAGACCTTTAATCAGTAACGCGACAATTGATTAGTACGCGTTTTTACTACACCTCACTCCCATCACGGTATAATTTTGTCCGCACCTTACTTGTTTCTTGACTGTAGATTTACCCATATATGGAAAATGTATATGCGGACAGAAAATAACAAACAAGCTGTCTTTCCACACCATATCTTCCTTTCGGATTTTTATGTAAAAGTCCGACTGTAACACAAAGTAGCAAGAAAGACAAGCTCATCTATGATTAAGATCGATAAGAAACCCGTCACACAGCACGCCCACCATCCATCGGAAATATTTACATCCCGCGCTGTTTACCCAGCTGCGCCCTGAAGCGTAGCTGGGTAAGACTTGATCGATAATCCATCTCTTCGCAGTGCGTGGCGCGCGAGTGAGATATCGATCTACCTTAACCCGGCCCACCAAGGGCAAGAGTACTGGACCTGCGCGTGAGATGAAAGGAGAGAACGGGGCACAAGACCCCACTCTTGTCTTGAATGAATAGAGCCAATCGTAAGGATAAGAAAAAGCACATTATTTTTTTTTATTTCATTTCTTTTTGGCAATAAATAATTGGAATACAAAAATTTGATAGGAGAATGTGGGACAAAGAAACAAACATAAAAAGCAAAACGACAAAGGCCTATCGCCCAGGAACAGAAAAGGGGAAACTATAAAGAGAAAAAAGATACAGAAAACTAATAGGGGAAAAAGCGAGACAAAGGGGGTAATCAAAGAAGTTGGAACTGGAATATGTACAGAGGTAGAATGGAGTGGAGTGTGAGTATAGAAACGAACTAGGGGCAAGCTTTTTTTTTGTGTTGGTTGGTGTTGCTGGGGTACAAAATTAACGAGAGATAGGAAGAATAAGAGAGAGAAGAAAACGATAAGCAGAATTGGGTCGTGTGAAAAAAGGGGGAGTACACAGAGTGAAGAAGAGAGAAAGAGCAAAAGGATATATGAAAAAAACGCCCACGAGCGAAGTCCCATACCCAGTGCTTCTTGAGCATCGACCTCAACCTGCACTTAGTCAAGCATTTGACCGTTCAGGATCATGCTACGCATGGGGCTGCTGGACCGCGAAGTCTTGTCGTACGAAGGCTTTAACTTGTCAACTGCGGTAGTAAGGTGACGAGCATCATCCTGAGTTCCTGGAGGTGAAAGCATCGACGAGTATTGCTGTTGGTTGCTGCTGGGCTGGGGTGAGACGACCACGGTAGGGCCAGCATCGTTCCTGTCAAAGGGATGTCCTGCAGCTGTTGCACTTCCAGCAGGGATAGAGGCGGTGGTTGAGTTGGTCGACACGGGCCTGGAGGTAGAGAACTTACGAAAGAGTCCGCTTCCCATGGTGCTGGCAGAATTATTACTGGTATCAGCGTAATTGTGGTTGGTGTTGTTGGCTGTCTGGATAGAGACGGTCGCGGGAGGCGAGCTGCCTCCAAACATGCTTGTTCTGCGGCCACGGTCGGTGGACTATTATTTTGCATATGTGAAATGTGAGGGTATATATGTGTTTGTATATATATGTGTGATCATGCATGGCAGTTGTTTGATATGCGATATGTAAACGTGCGCATTCATGCAGATGAGAGGATAGGTAGGGGGAGATGGATAGACAAGGTGGCAAGGAAGAGACAAAGAGAGAGAACTAGGTTAGGACGGATTCTTTTTTCAACGGTTCATATCACATATTAATGTGTGCCCCTTCCTTTGTTGCCCCCCTTACTCGCTACCACACAAGAACGCACTAAAACATTATCTAGCTAAGAGCGATTTTTGCTTTGCGTTGTTGTTTGCATGCACAAAGCGAACCATGATAAGGAGACCATGATGCAATTACGCCCTCCTTCATTCCTCTTACTATCATATTTCTGTGTTAGAAACACCATACCTGAGCGGGAGGAGAGACGATTTGGTTGAGCTGGTTGAACGAGCTCGAGAACCGTCTGTGGAGAACAGGGACAGACTGCGAGACCGAGCCCGAGTTGGACCCACCATTTCCAGGTGGAGAAGACGAAGTGGGTGAAAGTGGGGCAAAGGCACCCAGTGCAAACGGATTAGCAGAGCCCGGGAACGAACCAGGGTTCGAGATCATGGACGAGCCCGTGAATGTCCTGGGGGATGGAGCGCCAGCAGAGACGGGGACGCCACCAGTGGCAAGAGAGAACGAGGAAGAGAAAGATCTTTGGCGGGGAATGGAGACCGACAGAGGGACTGCACCTCCGGCAGAGAAGGACGAGTTGCGAGAGTGGCCGCTCGAAGGAGGCGATGGGATAGGAACAGCAGCAGCAGTAGTAGTTCCAGTGGCAGCAATGGCTACTGGCTGAGATGATGCATTGTTATTTTTTGAAGCATTATTCAAAGACGAAGTTAAGGAAGAAGTAGGTGCTGGCTTGGCGACAGCAGCGGAAGGAGGACGGGCAGAAGACGAAGACGTAGGGGGACGGGACGAGGCCGAGGACGAGGAGGACTCTGAGAAGAGCATGCCTCCTCGGACGGGGGACGCGAAGGAGTCGATTTCTCTGCTAGGATCGAAGAAGGAGGAGATGGAGGAGGTGGTGGAGGCTCTTCGGTGGGACATGTAAGCGAGCTGGAGCTGGGGCGAATAGGTGCGAGCTGCTGTTGTTCGAGGGTGCTAATAAAATACGACGGATGTCTCTGCTTTACTACGATTTGATTATGGGTATGAATAGTGTGGAGGAAGGGAAGGTGGTATGAAAGTGATAAGGTTGAAGGTTGTGAGAGGGTCTTGTGATATGGAATAGATTTTGGATATGGGTGGGACTTGATTGGCGGAGTCGCAGAGAAGCTGGCAAGGGGAAGAAAAGGAAGGGTTAGGAAAAAAAAGAAAAAAGAAAAGAAGAAAGAAAAACGAGCAAAAGACATGGACATGCCTTTTATACTTACATGGTTGGTCTGGTTTTCTTTCTTGTTCATATTCTTAAGTGGCATCATTACAGAACCCTGTTATGGTGTCCTTTCTTGTTTTTTTTCTTTTTTTTCCCTTTTTCCTGTTAGTTGCACCCCTTTGCCATTCCCTCTCTCTTCCTTTCTTCCCTTTTCACGTTACATGAACAAACCAGCAAGTCTTCTTATTTCCACCTGCTAATAAGGGATCGTGCGCCTCATTGACCCTCTCTCTCTCTTTCTCCTTCTCTCTGTGCCTCCCTCCTTTTCTTCTTTTGCCCTCTCTTATGTCCCTGTCCCCTTCCCTTTTGTTTGTTTGTTTGTTAGCCTGCTTGCCTCTCCACACACACTTTACACATTCACAAACACCGTTTGTTTGTGTATGTCCCTTTTTTCATGCGTGCTGTTAGTTCGCAGCCTTTTCTTTTTGTTTCTGTGGCACTACTGGTCTGGCGTTAGGGTCCACTTGACCCTTCCCTCTTGCCTTGGTCATCCCATCGCTACCAAAACTAAAATGTCAATGCTGCTCTCACACTCACATATAGAGTGCGTACATGGCCACAAGTACCGTTACTCATACTCATATCTGCAATTCTTCCAACATACCTCGCCATTCATACTCTACCTTCACAAACCAATTTCCATCGTACAAGCACAACAAAAATGCTTTGTCCTTGGGGTCACGAGGAACATTGGGCAAATCGACCAAACCAACCTCGAATTTTGGGCCGTTTGTTATCTCTCCCACACACACACACACACAAAAAAAGGTTATCTCTCTTCCACATACACACAAACCTAATGGCGTGAATGACACCAATGCCAACACACAAAGGCAATGGGATACAATATTGAACCTTGTTTTCAGTGGTAGTTGCTTTGCAATTGATCAATACTTCCTCTTATCAACTCGCTTCACGCCCTCTCTCTCTTTCTCTCTCGTTCCCTCTCCCTCGTACAAGGGCGAGTGTTGACTCTCTTCTGTTTATTTGTCTGTCTGTTTTGCATGCATTGTCTCTGACTTTGAGTCCTTGCGTGACATGTCTAGCAGTCTCTCTCTGTTGTGCCTTGTCTCTCAAATAGGTACATGTACCGAGAGAGGGGTACAGCCCACAATCATTCACCCACCACCCTCCACATCCACTTTTTTCATTCTTGGCGACAACAAACAAGACAACTGCTGGGTCGCATAATTCATATCTTCCGCGTGAGGAAGACGAGGTTTCAGGTTCTTGACGAATCGCAGAGGCGTAAATGACTTCCTTCCTTCCTTCCTCGTCCTCCTTCGTTTCTTTTCATCATTCTTTTCTTCGTTCTTGCCCGTTGCGAAGGTCCTTGTTTCGATCATCATCACCATCATCGTCATCCTCCTTGACTAATAAGGCATGTTTGTAGCCAGAGAATAGTCAATTGCTTCGCACCTGTTGACACTCACTACCCTTTCTTATTAGTCCATTGTTTGTTGATGATCTCCTCCGTCTCACATGTCTACGGAGTGTTTTTTTTTCTGTATATGCGCTGTGCGTTTTTCTTCTGTATCACAAGCAAACAAATGCACCCACGTACAATAAAAGAAAAAAAAAAAACAAATGACAAATAGCAAACGCGGGTCTGCCCCCTTTCTTCCCTTTTCTTCCTCCTTTCAGTCTTCTTCCCTACTTTACCCTCGCTTTTGGGTGGAGCAATTGAGTCAAAAATGAAGGGGGCAACAAGAAGGTTGTTGGTGGGTAAGCGGAGATTTTTATGCGCGCAATTACACGGCCCGTGGATTAGTAGGAGCGGGGGTGGTTATGATTTTGATTTTCTTTTTGTTGAGAGGTTCGAGCGAGAAGAGAAAAGAAAAGAGGACTTAGTGAGCGGTCAAGGAAGAGAAAAAATCATGGGAACTCGATCACTGTAAAAGAGGACGTGTTCTTCCCTCCTTCCTCCTGTAGGGCAGTATCCGACGTAGAGAGGAACAGTGAGGTCAAGACAGGCAAGTGTCGTCTGACTGTTTGTTCGTTTGTTTGATTGCTGGTATGGATGAGATGATTTTTCCTCCTTTCCTCCCTATATCAAATCTTCTTTAATCGCATTTCTTACAACCTTCTTCGCTTCTCCTTCTGTGCTGCCTATTTCTGTTATGTGGTACAAAATGCATATGCTGAATAGGGGGGGTAATTTGCTCTATCCTGTATCGTCCAGCCTTCCATTGGTCATGATTGATCCTGTGAAATCTGTTGACTGTTATTGTTTGCTGTTGCTGTCTTTGCGCAGAAATATTTACAACAGACGAAGAGAGAAGGAACAATCGTTGAGCCGTCGTTGCAAAAGACAAAAAAAAGTGAGCTGAGGTGAATGCGTGTGCGTAAGATAAAGTGACCCAAGTCGAGTGGTAGTAGTGGAGAGAAAGAACTGTGCACTTGCGAGAGCCCTCTTCGTGTCCGCGGTGGGTAAGGGTGATGGCATCATTCCACTTGTTCTCTCTCTGCTCCCTGTCTCTGCTCTCTGTCTCTGCTTGTCCGTCTGTTCCAACAATGTTCCTGTCTGCTCAGTCAGTCCATCGGTGGCCTGTTGTATGTCGTATGTCGCATTGTCGGATAGATTCGCTTCTCAGCTCTCATCGCCCGCCACGCCACGCCTCCATCCCTTTGCACTTGCGTGGACATGCGCAAACAAAACGAGATAAACGCCTTCCGCTTCCACCCATGCCCTTCCCTCATCAACAGGCACAAACGCATAGAAACGAAAGGAGAGAGATTGGTAAAAACAAATTAGTGTTTTTGTTATTTATTATGATACAAGCCAAAGGTAGGATGGTTGGGAGAGATTATTACAAAAGCAGTAGAAGGGGTGTATATAGAAAAGGGGTTATGAGTTATCATCCAATGATTTAGAGGCCGGCAAGGGCGGCAAGACCGATGGCGGCAACAGAGAGAACATAGGGCATGTTCAACTGGACGGCAGCAGCGGGCTTGGGGGTAGGGGATCCAGCACTGCCACCGGTGGTGGTGGCTGGGGGCTTAGCACCGGTGGTGGTGGGGTTGGTGACGTTGCCGCCAGCAGCACCGCAGTTGAGGATACCTTCCAAGAGCTTAATACCGGCGGTGGCCTCTCCGATCTGGGAGGCGTTGCAGGGGGGGGCTGGGGTGGCACCGACGAAGCAAGCGCCGGCGGCACCGGTGCCCTTGGGGTCGAAGGCAGTGGTGGACCAGTGGCAGACACAGGCCTTGATGGCGGGGTCCTGGACGGCAGCCGAGATCTTCAAGGGGTCGGGGGTGCCATTAGCGAAACCGGCACTGAGCTGGGCAGACTGAGCGGGGGTGAGCGAAGTGCAGGAGGTGTCCTTGGCGAAGGAGCCGGTGACGCACGCCGAGCAGGCGTTCTGCTCGAACGACTGGGCGTTGGTGACGGCAACGAGGGCGACGGCGGCGAGGGCAAGGATCTTGAACTGCATTTTTGATGTGTTTTGGTGGTTTTGGTAGGTGGTGATGGAAGAAAGGAGAGTGTTGAGTGTGGAGGAGAAAAAAAGTGGGAATGAGCAGGTTAGGATTCGTATTTATATGAGCAAAAAGAAGGGATCGATCCTCCTATGAACAAACACTAAAAAGTGAAAAAGATCACTAGCAACAAACGGGCACAATAGTTTGTCCATTCAATGCTTTTCGCTATTGAATACCATAAACTTATGCTGGTTTGCTGCTAAACAAGTTCTTGGCTTACGCTTTTTCACGCGAAGCCCAAATACTTTTCTCACACGCAAGAACAGGAAGGTCAAGAAAAAGGAAAGAAAAGAAAAAAGTAGTGTTTGGTCTGGTGCAGCAGCTTGTTGAGAGCATCTTTTTTTTTTTGTCATTCTTGCTCTGCACCAATCGCTCTGTGGACATCACGGTTTTTCTGCCCTTTGCCCTTTTGTCGACGTTATGGTCATCCAAAAACAACGGGAAGTAACAACAATAGATTGTCGAGATCAAAGGGGGAGGAGGAGCCAGGGGTTGAGTTCGAGAACAAAAAGAGAAAGAACAGGACCAGAAGGGGTTGAAGGGAGACGGTATGCCGAGTGTCTGGTCCTGCTCTTGCTGTATTCTCGGTGAAATATTGCAGCTCAAGGAAGAGACAGACAACAGAGGAATGGAGGGTCTCGTTATTTTTGTCTTTTTTTCTTATTCGTTCATTCATCACAATGCCTGCCGCTGAACTGGTCCTTTTGGAAATGTAACGAAAAGAAAAAAAGAAAAAAAAATGGATCGTCTAGACCTCTAGCAGTGACAACGTGGGTGTGCTTTTTTTTTTTTGCTATCTTTGAATGACTAGTTGTCAAGAACGAAGTTGGGATGAGGAGTGAGGGGCGGGGATGTTCATAACCAAAGAGTCCTGAAAAGAGAGAGAAACATATGCTTGGCAGGTACATATTGTGCCTCTCATTCGTTCATTCCAACTGGTATTTTTGACATACTGCTTTCTGTGTTCTTTTTTCACTCGGCTTCGCCTAGTGGATATCTTCTATTACCAAGGCTGTAGTAAGTTCAGTATTGGTGCCTGTAGGTACACTTGCAAGTCACCCCATATCCCTCTCGAGAGGAATGCAACGAGTGAACAGCCAATGCGAATTACAAAGACCGACCCGATCCCTGAGACAGTGACTTGGTACCTTCTTCTCGTTTGTCACTTGAAGATGAACATCCTTTTTAGAAGGAGCGGAGTCTTGATGCGTTTGTTCGATATGGCATGTCAAAGTGGGTACCGAATGAAATGAATGGGTAAGGGTGAGGAAGGGATTAACCTTTTTTTTCATTTTTTTGTTCATCATCATTCAATCCAGCGCAGCCCAATTCCTCTCCATCTAACTCTCCCTGTTCCTGTCTCGTTTCCTTCCTCCACTCCTTCCAGTCTTGTCAATTAGCCCATAGTGGAACCACCTATTTTTCATTCTCCATTCTATTTTGTTTCTTTGCCGTCCGCCATCGTGGTGTTGTGTTCATCACCCTCAATTTTTTTCTATTTTTCATGTGTTTGCAAAAAAAGAAATAATTCATCAACAATGTCTGTTCTGGTATGGTTGCTTCTTGGTCCATCGTACCCTCTCCTCTCCATATTGCATATTACTGCTTCTTATTTGTGTACTGTACACAATGCAGGTTGCTATTTGCTGGGTGAGCGAGTGAGGGGAACGGGTGGGAACTAGACGAATGAGAGGAATGTGGGAAGAAGGATGCATAAATGAGAGGGGGGAAATACAGGATCAATTATGCAACCGATCAGACATGGGTAATCGGACGTGGGCGATAGGTTTGCATGGGTAATCGAATACAAGAAGGGGGTGTGGGAGTGAAGTGAGTAGAGTCCGGCAAGTGCACGCGTAAATCCTGAGTAAGGTAGATTTATTTTGGCGACAAGGGATGGGGCGATCTGGCGCCATTGCTTTTGCCGTTAGCAAACGACGAAATCAACAACAAGGAGAGATCGAAATAGAAAATGCAATCAACCAGATAGACAGGCATGCATGCAAAGGATGGACACAGACAGAGGGATCGAGAGAGGGATAGACAGAGAGAATAGCCAAACGGTTTTAACGATCGTTGTTGTTGTGTTTACTGCTTATGTTGCTCGGTTTGTTTGCGTGTAGTGGTGGATGTGGATGAACGAAGGTTAGTGAACGAAGGTTAGGTTGGTGATTTTTTAAATTGAGCAGTAAGGCTATGGTTCCACAGGATCCTCATTGGCCAACGACATGGTGGCCTGATTTTTTTCTCTAGTCTTTTTCGCATTTCCAAGTTTCCTGCCTATGTAATTTGGCATTCGTGCTTCTTGGGCTTGTAAACAAGGTCTACGAGAGGGGTGCCCTGAAAAAATGACCGAGGTAAGCAACAGAGGGATATGGTGTGAACTAAAAAGCTTTACGAGGACCGTTGGACGGGCACGAGATGCAATTTCATATGAACCATTTTAACGTTTGTGCTTATGTTGTCATGCTCAATTTATTATCGATTGGATTTTGGGTTCAAGGGAGTGGATGAACTTGAATTATGGGTGTGAAGAGACAAGAACCTGTTTGTGTAATTTCGCTCGGTACACGTTCAGGCGAATAGTAGTGCATGTCCAAGTTTGGCACCGATGGAAGCGAGTACACGGATGGATGCCTCTTGAGGTCGTGAGCTTGGTTGGTCAAGGTGGGTGAGCTGGCCATGGTGAATGGTGGAGGGAGGTGGGTGCGTTCGTGTCGTTTTGAGCCTTGCTTTTCTCGTGTGCACCGCCGAACAGCCCATCAATCATAACAGCCCAAGTGGTTCAGCCAAGGGCTAGTGTAACTAGCCTGTGCGCTATTCCCGTGGCACGTAGAAGACAAGTCATCTCCTTTCATTTGTTTGCCCTTGCCCTTGCTCACTCCTTTGACTCCACGCCTGTTCCTGCGGGTTCACTCACTCTGTCGTCTGTCTCCAAGGTATGTAAAAGACTTAGACGTACAGATACGCACATCCTCCATTATAATCCGATTGGATCTAATGGATTATTCCTCCCTTCCTTCACAAGGATGCCTCTCTCTCATGCGCGTTTTTTTCTATCAAGGTTTAGGAAACGTATTATCCGGTGGGTCAAGCTCATGCAAAACGCCAGCCATTATTTTAGAGTATGCTAAAGTGGCATTCGTTTCTAGAGAAAGAGAGAGAAGAAAGACAAAGAATAGAGCCTTTGGTTTTTCACAGCCATCTCTATCTTTACCAATCCTTGTTTCCCTAGGCTGTTCATTGTGTCGTCTTGTGTTCACAACGTGTTGATATTGTCAATGGTTCACTCATACAATGGATAACTACGAAGGTACGCGATTGGGCGTTTCATCATGTGACCATACTTAGAGTCTGATTGATGTCTTTCGTTTTTTTTTTGCGTCAAAAGATTCCTTCTTCATCCGCTCCATGGCCAGCACTGCCGCCGTTTCTACGACTAACAGCAGGAAATAGTGCCAGGAACGATGCGACAGACCGCAAGGACATCACCAACCTTATACCCAAACACCTATCCGATCCCTGCCGCCAAAGACCTCAAAAAGTGCGAGATCATCATCCATGCTACAACATTTCCTGACGGAATCAATAAATGTCGACGCCCTTGTCTTCATCATCCCTCACTGGAATGCCTACGCTCGGGAGGCCTTTGAGGCTCTTTAGGATATTTACCTGTAGCGACTCTGTTCATACGACTATGGGGACCATAACCATCGTTTTGACCGGTTCGCAAGGCTGAAAGTATACGCCCGCGACGCTGTTGTATTTGAGGCTATTGAGCGGGATGGTTTGATAGTCAATGGTACACACCACATGCCCATTACCCCGACCCCGCCTTCGGTCGACGTCTGGAAGATCAACTTTCGATACATACCATACTATTATTCTCCCAGGAACATTCAGGATCTGTTCAGCGAGTATGGGACTGTGATGGAGATTGGGATGTATTACATGGATTCACATAGAGACAGACATTACACGCAGGATGGTTATGTGCTGTACAAACGCTGTTCACGGCAAGAGGATCAGGATATGAGGTTCTTGGCATTACCAAGCCAAGTTAAGGTGAGAGCCAAGAAGCCTATTGCTATGGATGTTGCGGGGCTGCATCACAAGAACAGGAAGGAAAAAGGTGAAAGAATGAGGTGAGCTATGCGATGGCGGATGCAACTGACGGTATATTGCTGCGTCTTTTCTTGAATGCTGGCGTTGGCGCTTTTTGGGATCTTTTTTCTTCCTTTTGGTAGAAACATTTTAAGGAACTACATGTATTTTACATGCGAAATAAAAAAGCCAGGACTTCAACACTTTTGTCGTGGATCAATGGTGTGGATGAATATTTTGATTGTCAAGGAGAGGAAAAGGTAACATGAGGGAATCACAATATGCGCCTCACTTTTTTCTCGCTGTGGCATTTTTGCAGCATGCTTGCTATTCCATAGAGACAAAGACAGATTTTTGTTGTCTAGCCAGCCAACTCCCCTTGCATGGCCTCATTATTTTTTTGTCTTTTCCAAGCAAGGTCACACCTCCTTCATACATTTTGACCAATGGACGCGATTCTCGAACAAACGTTTGATCAATTGCATTACGGAGGCTGCGAGGGGGAGGAATTGCTTTTCAAACCATGGCACAGAAGACTTGTTCTAGTCCTCGGCCGAGTCGTTGCTCTAAAATGAACTGGAGGCGCGGCGACGGCTTCCAACTCCAAGTCGCTCCGAGGAAGAAAGGGAGGTACGTTAATTTAACGATGGGTACCTAGAAATTTGCGTCCCAGCCCAAGGCGAGGGGCGGTGCTTGTTTGCACAATTGACCCACTAATGCTGTAAGAAAAGCAAATTTCTTTTTGCTCTTGTTTTTTTTTTGGCGACAGAAGGGCATTCCTATTCGTTTTGAGTACAAATCAAACCCAGCGACTTCGTAACGTGGCCATTGAACAAAGTGTGATTGTGATCGAAGAGAGAGAGAGAGAGAACTGAGCGGCGCAATGACTTCAAGAAAAGAGTCGAATTAGGCCTGGATTTAGGTGTGGTCGTAGAGGACGAATATTGGGAAGGAAAGAGAGGACGAGGCGCGAGGGAGCGAGGCAGCCCTTTTTTTTGGTGGTTATTTTTGTGAATGGACAGTAGTTGTTCAGCCTTTTGTTTGCGACATAGAAAGAGGATGAGAGAAGAAAGAAAGGGGAGTGAGGTTGTTGTTTGTGGAAGAAAGGGGCTCTGCATTATTCGCAAAGGGGTTCATTTACAGCAAATGAGCGATTTTTTCAATCATTACACGGGCCAGAGCAAGGCAAATACAATTTTGGCCACTTTGAAATCCTATCCAAAAACCAAACCAAGCCCAGCCAATGCTCAAAGAAGAAAAGTACCCTTGCTCTCCTGCTTACCTGCTGGTGCTTTTACTTGTCCACCAGACTCTACAGTTTGCTTTTCCCACTCCGCATTCACTTTCTTTGATCTTTTTTTACTTCACACTCTCATTCATCTCTTTTTCTCCATTTCCTTCCTCGCTCCCCTTCCACCTCACCTCGGTCGAGCCTCAGGAGCAAAGTGATCAGCCTTCTACTCAGCCCTCCTTACTTCATTCATTTCCTTCCTTTTTATTTTCTCCCATTACACTTTTACGACAATCAACCACAACGACGATGCAACAGGACAACACAACGACATACGGGGCAACTCCAACAAGTCCCACGCGCCTCGCCCACCCAGTTCGCACACGCTACCGAGCCAACACCACCACAGGAGGCCCCGCAAGTCGGAGAGAAGGCGAGAGAGCGTGGTTACTAGGAACAGGGGCAACACGGAGTTCTGCAGAACTGACCTCAGGAACAGGAACAGGAGACCGAGGTCTCTCAAGGGCAAGATCTGGAACCACTGGTTCCAGGTGGGGCTTTGGCGGGAATCAGCGGCCATTGAGTGGTGGCTACAATATCCTGCCTACCTCTGCGAATAATAACAACAGTCCGGAGGCGGGGGTGGGCGATCTTGCAAGGAGGGGAACTGTCAAGGAAGTCCCTGGACAAACACAGTAAGTTGTGTCAAGATCATAGCTTACCACTACACGCATGCACACCTTGCACTCCCCTGAGCTAGTAAATGAAACTAAAAACAACAGACGCGAATGAGGTCCTTGTTCTATTATCTAACGTCTTTCTGTGTCCTATGTTACTATAGAGACCCAAAGGATCCATTGAATAGGACAATGTCGACGTCGAGGGACAAGTAAGCGAAGCTGAAGTTGGGAACAATAAATTATGCGCGCATCGACCAGCTTTCCACTCCACTTTTTTTCATTCCCTGTCGTTAATATTACACAAAGGACCATTATAACTATTCGCATGCAGGCAGATGGACAAAATAGGCTTTAACTAACATGTGTTTCTTTCTTTTTACTCGCTGGTATGCAATGCGTTTCTTTTTTTTTTCTCATTGGTATATTATTGTTATTGTAGAATGGTTCGGACTGAGTCTGCTCGGAGTACGGTCACCTTGTCGTCCTTCGCAAACTATAATGGATCATTCAGTGCCCGTCGTAGTCAGCTTCATCGTCAAAACTCCTTTGGCGTCCAGCCCAATCGATTCATTTCATTCGTTTATTGGCTCAAGGACTTGACAACCTCGACAGATACCACCGATGAGAAGATTGCCTCAACCGTCCTAGTACGTTAATTGATCATGCATGAGCCCAGAGTGACAAGATGTACCAAACAGGAAAAAGCGCAGAGAAGAAATACTAACAATCGCCTCTTCATCCATTAGAACGTGGTGAATGTTGTTGTCGACACCATATTTTGTGGACTCTACTTGGTAGAGGCCAGCTACCTCACACGTCCAGAGGGCCATGAGACACATTGGCACTACATCCAGCGTAGCGCTCATCTCTGGCACGTCCTTGTCGCCATTGCGACCTACAACTTTCTCACCGTCGTCTGCAGCTTCATCTTTTCAGACTCCAAACTGGATTCGCTTAAGAGTGTCCGCCACATCATCTCGACCGTCGTCGCTATCCCCTTCATTGTCTCGGTGTTCATTGAAGACGGTCAGATGCTTTATGTGCCGTACTTTTTGCAGAGTTTTGCGCTCATTTCTAGAATCCAGCAGGCCTTGAATTTTTATATTGATATGGGTGTTTCTGGTAAATTTGGGGGTTTCGATATTCATAGGATGATGACTGTTATCGCGTGCACGCCGTCTTTTTATGCTTTGTGAGCCCTTTCTAATCTCTTTTCTGTGCATTGTTTTTAGATCTTCCAATGGACCCGCTCAAGTCAAAGACAATCATTTTTGGACTGTACATCCTCAGTTTGATCTACTGTGCCATCTCGGCCTTCCAGATTGCGGAATACGACCAATTGCTTAACTCTGATGACCATAACGACCTCCTCAAGCTCTTGTAAGTCAACAAGGGAATTAATTCGTTGTAGGCTTTTTATATAGTTTCTATTGCTAACGCGTACACTACGTTTTTGTTTTAGGTACTTTGTCTTGATTACGATGAGCACAATTGGTTACGGAGACTTGACGCCCAAGAACCAAGTTGGATACGCCATTGTTATCTTGCTCATCATGGCTGTTGTCTCAGTGTTCCCTTTCATGATTTCAGGCATCATGGACGCTCTGGCACAGGCCAAAGGTAATAATTGTTTCTGGATGTCAGCGAGTGCTTTTCAACTCGACATATGCCATCCCGGTGACACAGATACTAAAATAACTAACAATTATGTTTTGGATTTTAGCGGGTGAGGGTATTTTCAAATCTGGAGGAAACAAGTTCATGATCATTTCAGGATCACTCCACTCGGCACAGAAACTTGCCAATGTTCTCAACGGATTCTGGTTCACCAACAAAGTAATGACCACTTTGTTATTTCGGGTAAGCCTGGTTTGTATCCTTGTATAGAGATTAACTCTCATTTTTTGCCTCTAATTTTTATAGGAATATTCGAATGCGGCGTTCAAGATTGTCATTTTTGGTCTGAGCGAGCCCTCCAAGGAGATCCAAGCATTGTTGCACTCGGCTCGTTACAAAAACAGAGTCGTCTATCTGAAAGGAACTCCCTTGGTAAGAATCCCCTGTACTCAACAATGGCATTGGCAGGGTAAAATAGTTAATAATTCATGTTTGCCATGTTGATAATGAAACTTGTAGGAGAACAAGGATTTGGACAGGATTCAGGCCAGACATGCAGAGGGAATTTTCATCATTGCGGACAGAAACTCACCCTTTTCGCCTCAGGAGGAGGATCGGCACAACACCTTGTCGACTCTAGCCTTCCGCAATGTGAGCGATGCTGGCATCTATACCTATAACCTTTTGCCCGAGACGGAGATCTACCAAAAGATGGCAGCCACTCAAGTCGTCTGTGCAGATGAATTGCGTCAGGTTTTACTGGCGTTCAACTGTTTGCAGCAGGCGACTGCGACTCTGATCTTGAACTTGCTCCACCAACATCGCCCCTCGGAAAAGTTCACGGAAGCTTGGGAGGCCGAGTATGACGACAGTCTCGGAAACGAGTTTTATATCTCGTACCTTAACCCCATCTTTGACGGCAAGCCTTTTGGCTTCGTCTCCTGGGTAAGTTCGTCATGCACTGTTATTTAGCCTTGTGTTTGACATGCGCCGTAGAGCTAGTATTTTAACGTGAGTTTGCTTGTGCTATAGTTTCTGTACCGTCGCTTCCAAGTCATCTTGTTCGGTGTCCGCATTCGCTTGCAGTCGGGAGAGTACCATACGGCATTGAATCCCGGAAAGGATTACCGATTCCAGCATAACGAGCAGTGTATCTTCATCGCCCAGAACCCAACCGATCTCGAAGATATCAACGAGCTCTCGGAAAAGTACCTTGAAAACTTTTTGGACCACCTCCGCGAAACTCAAGCCGAGGATGACGAAGATATCGGAGCGGATTACCATGCCAAGAACTTTTCGAACGCCCTTCTTACGCTGAGACCTAGAAGCCATTGTGCTCGGAGACGGAGAAAGACCAAATCGACAAAAAGGGCATTTAACGGTGACTCGATGGCCGGTATGGCGCCTTATACTCTTCATGCGGGACGATATGAGCTTCATGCTGCGATGCCGATTATTACGACGACAGAGGAGGACGAAATTGATTGTGAGCCCGAGTTCGATCTGATGTCTGGACCTGAGGACGAGGAGGGAGGAGGAGAGGGAGGGGCAGAAGGATTGGCACCGCTGTTGCCAAAGTCAACTCAGGTGATCTCGGACCGGGAGAGCCAACAGAGTACCTTGAAGCCGGCATCGTTGGTCGACAAGGTTGTGGAGAGCAAGTCAAACGTGATCCGAGAGTCGCGCCGGAAATCGATGCCTCCAGATGAGCAGACGACGGAATTGCGGATCGGGTACCCTACTGCCCCTTATGCTGGTGCCAAGTTGCCGCTGTGTATCTTAATCGACTCCAGACATGCGGGTGAGCGCAAGGTGGCGGATATGATCATCAGCAATTGGAATGATGTTTTGGAGACCAGAAGAGAGAAGGCGCAGGAATTGGAGGCGGAGAGAAAGGCCCAACGTCCTCGATCGTCTTCGGTCTCGGGTCAGGATTTACATTCGGCAGCTGCAACAGCAGTAAACGCAGTGGACGATCCTCAGTCGTCATCTGCCACCGCTGCTTCAAGAAACAAGTCAAATTCTTCTTCCAAGGGAACGGCTTCGACATCTCAGCAAGAGACTGGACATATCTTGATCTGCTCGCCCAACTATGACATTTTCCGACTGATTTGCACCTTGCGATCGGCGCATTTGAAGCAGCTACAGGATGTTGTCATTATCTCACCACGTCAACCCAACCCCCAGGAATTCAAGACGCTTAAGTGTTTCCCTCGCCTCTACTTTCTCATCGTAGGTTACCCACTTCGTGTTGCATGCTTAGAAATGTGAATGCACATCGAACTCTAATTATTTTGCAATTGCAAATGCCTCTTTTAGGGTGATTGCTTGTCAAGAGATGATTTGGAGAGAGGCGCGATTACAAAGTCCAGCAAGTACCTGTTCATGAGGCATCCAGCGAATGGTGGCGTTGACGGGTCGTTCTTTGACAGTGCCGCGGTGATCAACCGCATTCTCGTCCAGCAGATCTTTTCTGACGCCCAGGTCTCCCGCGTCAGCCTTCTCGCCTTGGCTCCTGACAACAACCACAACAAGTCGTCCTCCTTGCTATCTTACAACACCGCAATCAACTCTAACACGGGAACACTTTACGGAGCTGCGGGCGGGCGTGTCGAGGCTGGTGGACCTACGCAGAAGAAGGCCGTCTCGCTCGAGTCGTTGAATGAAGGCCCCCAGTGTGTCTACGAACTCGTCGAGGAGCGGTCTGTGGATTATCTGCAGATCCGAAAGACGGAGATTAGTCTTGGACGAGACCCTCATTGTGGTATTGATTGCAAGCCCACATTCCTCGAGGGTGCTGGTGGAGCGTTTGGACCCGAGTCTGATTCTGGGTATTATGGTCTCCCACAACATCAACATTCTGTCGGAGCGGGAGGTGTACCGAGGAGGAAGCCGATCTCGGATGCGGGAATGGATTTCTATCACAACCCGATTTATGCATCCGGTGGAGTGCTTGTAGGTGGGTTGTTGGACCATGTGTTGTACCAGTTGTATTCGAACCCGAGTATCTTGCAGTTGATCAAGTTGTTGTGTGGAATCCAGACCAAGGAAGATGTCAAGCGGGATTTTCATCTGTTTAAACAGTATGGTGCTGGGTGTCATTTGGAGTGTATTCCTGTGCCCGAGGGGTTTGGAGTGCAGACTATGAGGCCTGTCAAGGATGATGGGCATTCGTCGTCGGGTTCTTCAAGTTCGAGTTCTTCGTCCAGTGGTGATGAGGAGGAGTCGAGTAATGGTGAGGGCGAAGCTGAGGTGAAGGGTGCTGGTGAGGGAAGTCAGGACAAGGACACTAAGGATAAGAAAACCCGCGGGAAGAAGAAAAGGTCGAAACACGAGAGCTCCTTCTCGCGTGCAGCGTCCAAAGGCAAAAAAAAAATTTCGGCCCTTTTCAACCCTCTCTCCTCCTCCTCCCACACATCCACCAATCACAACCAACTTGACAGCGACGCAAGTATCGACTCGGACTACATCTACGACAACCGACATAAGAACTTTCTCCACCTGTACGAGCACCTGGCTTTGGACCAGGGTGTGATTCCGATTGGGCTATTGAGGTTGCAGGGAGATGATCCCAAGACGGTTCATTTGGGGATTGGTGGGTCGTCGAGGTGTTATGCAATTACGAACCCGTTGCTGGATACAATTGTGTTGGATACTGATCAAGTTTTCATCTTGACGAGGCAGGGTAGTTCTTGAGACGTATTTTTGTTGAGACGGAGGAAGTAAATAGTTGAAACAAATAAGATGATGTTTTTTGTACTTTGCGCGTCTGGTGTTGTTTTATTGTTGTGCAATAGGTTGGATGGATGGGTGCCTTCTTTTGGTGTGAGTCGTGGCTGATGTGGGTTTTGGTGTGGGCAAGTGTAGTCCTTCCATTGTGTCTGAATGGTGGCGTAACTGTGCGTGTCGACAGATCTCGAGTATCCTTTGCACGATCCTGAAAATGTAAATTGCTCGCACGCATTCTGCAAAGCCGGACGGAAGAGACAAAGAAAAGGATCTTCTCGTTCAACGCTGCACGTCCTACAAGCGGACCTGCTAAATCAACCAAACGATGAGACCATATCCTCCAAACCGTTCAGTCCATGAAAAGTACCCTTGGCGCACACACTCGCGGGACACACAAGTACATCAAAGAAGAACAGGGGTATCGTACTTGTGTTTTCCATGATCCCGAAGACCAGCCGTCACAACTAATGATACCGAGGCCGGTTGGTAGGGTTCTCAGCCTCTCCCGCTGATCCGGAACGATACCCATAATGACTCCCCCACCTCGACCGGCCTTCGTGCCCTCTGGAAAGTGCTAGGATAGATTTGTTCCCTGTTGCTGCCTGGTACTCTTCCCGTGCATTCGACATCCGTGCCGTCCCCGTCGTTGTTGTCCCTGTGGTGGTAGCGGGTCTGTATATTGAGTTCCGGAGTATGCTTGTGGGCTGCTGGGTGTTCTCGTTATTGGAGCTGCGGATTGAAGAGCGGAGCGGTTGTTGTTGTTGTTGTTGTTGTTGCTGCTGCTGCTGTTGTTGTTGTTGTTGGGTTTGAGATTGTTGTGGAGAGGTGTCGTAGTCGGATTGTTGGCTTTGGTATTGTTGTTCTTGACTGTACCTCCTGTGGTCCTGGTTTTGACTCTGTTGTGATAGTGGTGTGATACTCTGGTATTGTTGTTGCTGTTGGTCGTTGTCGGCTTCGCTGTTGGCTTCGGGGTAGGGTTCTTGGGATTGGGAGTTCTGAAGGTCTTGTTCGTGCTGTGCGTTTTGCATCGTGATTGAATATACCGATTGCTATTAAGAGGTAGATGATATACATGTGGAGAGAGTTAGAAAAAAAGGCAAAAAAAGGCGTGTGGCGAAGAAAAGGAATAGGAAAAGAGTTCAAGAGTGCGTTGCTTACTTTGAAGAGGGTGTAGACAAGACTCATTTTGCGTTCCACGACTCTAATCTTGTCGATGAGTTGTGCAATGTCAACAGCGTTCATCTCCTGCAGCGTCTCGTTGATCTATTTTGTTTTTTTTTGTCGAACAAAAAAAATAAGAATTCAAAGTATGAGTGTTGGATCTTAGGTAGCTTGTCCATGGAGTGCGAGCAGAAAACGCGCCAACGAGATTGTTTGTTGTTGATGTGAAGGAGTATTTACGTGCTCCAGCTTGGCGGCGAGTTTAGCGTACTCTGCGAGGAGTTCCTTGGACGACATTGCTGTTGCTGTTGTTGCTGTTATTGTTGTTGTTGTTAGATTAAGGCAGATCTGATCAAGTCAGTTTCGAGTGAGAAGATGATTTCCTGACCTGTCCTGTCTTGGGCAGTTGATGCGGCGAAGGTGCGAATAAAAAACAAGAAGCAACGATTGATTCAACGGCCAAAGATATACAAAAAAAGCGCGTCTGTTCGTCCAGGGACAAACTGCGTGCAAGCCACACTTGTCTCTCTCTTTCTCTCTTCTTTCGCATGAACGAAGAATCCAGGGCAGACAGACAGCCCGAGAGCGCGTCTTGGTCTCATTGGACAATTTTTGCATGTATCTATTTCTGGGTGCTCAACTCTTTCTCGCTTCTTTCTTCTTCCCCCTTTTTTTCTTCTTCTTCATACAACTTCATCACCTACATAACCAACAACAGGAAGAAGGATGCAGACATCACTCTTCGTCCTCAGCACCGTCCTCAAGGTGCTCCTATTCCCAACATAGTGAGTCTCATCAGTCTTCAGACACCGTCACTTCAGGAAATGCAACATCAACTAGCAGCAGGGAGCAGCGACTGATCACGTACTTCCTACTGTCATTTTTGTAGTCACTCGACGGACTTTGAGGTTCACCGCAACTGGCTGGCTATCACTCATTCATTACCCATTTCACAGTGGTATCTCGAGGTAACACACGCCAGGTCAAACAACGACGATCACTCTCACACTTTGTCGCGTCCTACCCAAACTCGAAGAATCTAACAAAAACGCTTTCAAACTTCTTAGAAAACGAGTGAGTGGACACTGGACTACCCACCATTCTTCGCCTGGTTCGAGAAATTCATGTCGATCTTTGCAGCACTTGTTGACCCCAAGATCGTCCAAGTCGACAACCTCAATTACGACACCCTCGCCACAATCTACTTCCAACGGACAACAGTCATCGTCAGCGAACTGGTTCTCTTCTGGGCGTTGCAGAGAATGTTGACTGTTATGGGGAACAGACCTCTGCAAAAGATCATCAATTGGTCGTTGATATTGAACCCTGGACTGTTGATGGTCGATAATATGCATTTCCAGTACAATGGCTTCTTGTACGGCATCTTGATCCACTCCCTCGTCGATGCCAAGCAGGTAAGTTCCTTCTTTTCAGGATTGCGTAGAGGTATTTGTTGGTCCTCGGTGACTTGGTGTTAAAGGTATACTTTGTCACGACTAACAAATGGACTTCATTGTTTCACTTATAGGGCAAGCTGTTACGGTCGGGAATCTTGTTTGCAGCGCTTCTCAACTTTAAGCATATCTACCTCTACATTGCACCATCTTACTTTGCCTTCCTCCTTCGCGCCTACTGCTTCGAGAATTCTGGAAACAGCATCAGAGGTGAGCCAGTGTTCAATGGTGTTAGTCAGAATCATGGCAAGCGTTACTGAATCCAGGAACACACGACTAAATATTTCATTCTTATTAATTGGAAATAGCGCGATCATGGATCTCGGCGTTCAGACCTCTCAACTTTTTGGCATTGGGCGTCAGTGTTATTGCAGTCTTTGCTGCGTCATTGGGTCCCTTTGTCGCCATGAACCAGTTGCCTCAGCTTGCAGGACGCTTGTTCCCTTTCAAGCGCGGTCTTACCCATTCGTACTGGGCAGCCAACTTTTGGGCTCTGTACTCGTTTGCCGACAGGATCATGATTGTCTTGGTTTCCAAGACTCCTCTCGGACAGCACTTCAACCTCACTCTGGATGAATCAGCGCTCTCGGCAACTACTCGAGGATTGGTTGGCGACACTGCGTTCGGTGTCTTGCCCACTGTGACAGCTCAGCATACCTTGATCTTGACAGTGTTGTTGCAGATTCCCAGTTTGATCTCTGTGTTCAGGAAGCCCACTTTTGACCGTTTCATTGGATCGGTGGTCTTGTCGGCGTTTGCGTCGTTCTTGGCTGGATGGCATGTGCACGAGAAGGCGATCTTATTGTGCACAGTGACCATGAGTGTTGCGATTGCCAACCAGATCGGAGCCGGCCCCAACTCTGGAGCCAATGCAGGAGCATTCTCGATGTCGGACCAGAAGGGATCCTCAGTCCTTACACCCCGTGATGTTCGTGCGTTTTTGATTGTCAGTCTTGCGGGATATATTGGCCTCTGGCCCCTCTTCTTCACCCGTCCTGGTAAGTTTTTTTAGCATATTGTGTTCAAGAGGAATGTGAGACGATTAGAGTATGATACTTATTGATGTCTTTTGAAATTAATTCCTAAACAGAAACCCCGATCAAGGTGCTGATTACAGCGATCTGGTTTGTGGTCGTGGGAAGTGGATTGGACCAATGCATACCCAAGCAGTCTAAATCGGCTGAGACTCTTTTGTCGAGCAAATCAATGTTCCGTTACTTTTCTCTGTTGGAGCGTCTTTATGTGTTTGGATGTATCCCCGTACAGATCTATGTCAACATTGTCCATGAGACCGTGTTTGGCCAGGACAAGTTGGCATTCTTGCCATTGATGATGACCTCGGTCTATGCGGCTGCTGGGGTTGTCTATGGCTGGTTGCTGTACTCGGCAACTTATTTCTCCTCAAGCAAGGTGCTCGATAAGAGGAAGACGCGTTAATTTATGACTTTTTATTTATGACACTATTAAAATAGACCCTTTTTGAAGTATGACCATGGAGGATATGACATAGAATTGTTTGGTAAAAATGAACAAACAGAGCATGGTTGTAAGAGGCGGGGAAGTGAAAGGGGATATGAAGTGGAACAGGGTGAAATAAGAAGGGGAGGGCAGAGGCAGGTGTGCAGTCGCGATGATCACAAGTGGAGTCGCACCCACCCCCTCTTTTTCTATTTGATTTCTTCTCGCGTGCGAATTGTATGTCAGTGTCAGTGTGGTCTGAACCCATACACTTTCCCTTGCCACCAGTCCTGCACACTATTTTTGTCCCTACTCTTCTTGTTGGACACTTTTCCTTTTCTTCACCCCTTCCGCTTCTTCAGTACCCCTTCTTCTCTTCTTCATTGCATTCACTCATTCACGCTCGTAGTCTCGCCGCAAAAGGATAACGCATTCACCTGCACAGGAACCAGAGCAGTTGACGTTTTCAGGACTTCACTATCCTCTCATTGCGACCCCTTTCACCCCACACCCACACAGCAAATGACAGTCGACGACAGTGAGATGCAACGGCTATGGAAGCTGACGAATGAGCTCACAGCACAGCTGGTGTTTAACAGGAGTGCGACCCTGGAACTTAAGCAGCAGCTTGCCGAACTTCAAGCTCAGACTTCTTCGCTTGCACCTGCTGGGCATACTACTGGTGATGGGCACCAGAACAGCGTTAAAGACAGTCAAGGTACATACTAACACCCCCCCTCTCCCTAGCTTTCAACACGTGTTATGTTGCCGCAACTGAAAGTATGATGTGTTCCCCAGGCTTGCTGACGAAAGAATCTCTCTTTGTTCTGCTATCTTTTTTTTTGTGCTGCTATTGTTTGGTCTGAAACAACAAAGGATCGTCGGATTATGCGCTTCGGATAGCGAACGAGAGGTTGAGGGAGGAAAACTTGCAGCTGCAGGAGCAGGTCAATGAGTATGAGCGCTGGATGGGCTACATCATGACCAAGTTTCGTCTCCAAAATGTAAGTCTCTGTTTTTGCAATTGAACTCAAGGTCAGTATCAAGAGGTATGAGGTCAGTACATGGTAACCTGATAGCGCTTTTTCATTAATTGATGATATAGCTGGCCATGGCGCAGACGAGGAAAGAGTCGATGCAAGAAGCGAGCAAGATGGCAGAGCAGGGCAACGAAGCTGCTTATAGACTCCAGGAAGAAAACTCGGTCCTCCAAGCACGACTAGCCGATTTGGGAAACGTTGCTCGGAAGGCGATTCATGAAGAGTATTACACGACAGAGTCCTTGATCGAGTCCCTGGAGACGGAGAACAGGAGTCTGAGAGAGATGCTGGGTGTTGCTGAGGGTGGGAAGGGCCCTGTCTCAGGCCGACTGGATTTCTTTGTGGGAAATCATGGACTGCAAGATGAGTATGAGTATGATGAGGATGGGGGTGGGTTGAGGACTAGTAGGGGAAGTAGGGTGTCGTTCCCGAGTACGGCGGGGTCGGTTGTTGTGTCGAGTGAGAGTGATCGTGAACTGCCATACCAACCACAACAAGAGCAGCAGCATCCGTTGACTAGGCGTTCAGGATCTGATTCTGGAATAGGTGTTGGTGTTGGAAGGCAGCCCCTTTCGCCCACTGTCGCTAAGCGTAACAACAGCAGTAACAGTATCACTTCGGGACCAGAACCGTTGCCTGTACAAACAGGGCTTCGTTCTCCAACTGCAACTCCCACGGCAACAACTACACCGTCATTGCTATCATCGCCTGTTAGATCGACACCCTCACGGTCAGCTTCGAGCCTCTCTTCTACAACATCTCCAACTTCCCCCTCCTGGTCATCATCGACAAGTGCTTCCAGTTCAGCACTGGCTTCGCCCACATTCCAACAAGATCCCTCCCGACGACTGGTCTCGATTTCGCCTCCTCTTGACCCTGCAGATGAGGTTCCTCCTCCTGCTGCTCTAGGTGGTGAGGGAAGAGTAGGTACAAGGCAGCAGGATGTTTTGGGCACTACGCCGACTATAGCAACGCCTTTGATTGCAGTGGTAGGGCAGCCACAGAAGAACCAGAGAGGCAAGATGACGATTAATACGAAACTTGGGGGGCATTCCGCTGGGAGGAGTATTTAGTTTAGGTTTTTCACTTACATTAAACGAATTATTTATTTCTTAATTTACATGGAAAAGTTCAGCAAGCCCCATCCATTTATGCTCGTCCACTGCACGGCTATCACCACTGCAGAAGCCAATCGTCCTGTTGACCACTACTACTGTATCCGTCGGAGCACCCAGGAGTCGATGGTCAATTTCTCCTTCTTCTCCTTTTTCCTGTCCTTCTCTTGCATCCTTGCCTGACCTCCGACAGCATCCCGATGCCTCGACTCACTGTACAACTTGTACCCATGCAGGCGCATGTTCTCTAACGCTTGGATGATCACCATCGAGATCTCGATGGTAGTCTCGGTTCCCCATGTCTGGAACGGGAATCCTGTCAATCTGAACTCGTGTACGCCCTTTTTGTCGCTTTCGTGCTCGATTCTAGGTATAGGGAAACAGTAGAGCGGAAGGTTAGTGATAATGCAATATTATTTTTGGTTTTTTTTCTGCAAGCCATGTGTATGTTTTTACAAGTGGAACATATAAAACGAACCCTTGTGTCCAATGTCTGAGGATGGCAAGTCGAAGTGCTGTGAGGATGGCAACAGGAATCTCGGTCGTCACCCGGATAATATCGTACCCGGAGAATTCGACCGTAAACGACTCAACTCCCGCCGCCTCCTGTGCCTTCGCACTCTCATTATTGTGCCTGTGCTCAGACACCTCGCCTACAGGGGTCGTCTGGTCCGCACCTTTCTCCCGCGCCTGCTGCTGCCGCTGCCACGCTAACCACGGACCGGCCTCGAGGCCACCTGTCCACTCAAAGAACAGCGAATCGTTTTCTTTCCTCAGACGACTCACATTAGAAGCCAGGATTAACGACCACCCGCATTGTTCCATAACTCTCGCCAACGCAAGTACCAAATTTGTGGATGCATTAGCCGGACCAGTCTTGGGACTTGGATCCCACGGCTTTCCACCAAGTTTGAACTCATGCGTCCCACAGTACGTCTTGTGGATTTCCTGTTGGATGGGTTGATTCCAAGAACTGGCGATAGTATGCCGGAGAGGGACGACAAGTGAGAGGGGGGCGTTAATGACTCGGATCTTGTCGGTGTCGTGGAGGTGGATGCAGCAGATTGTTAAGGGGGGAGGGTAGTGGAGTTGTAGTTGACGTTGAGCGAGGGTTTGAGTGGGTGCTTTGGGGGGGCAGGAGTTCGCGGGATTGAACATTAACTGTGCGATTTCAACTCCTATGGACATGGTGAGGAGTAGTGTTGTTGTTGGTGGTGTGGGAAAGAGAGGAAAGAAAGTGGGAGATGAAGAGTCGATAGGCTTTTTGAAGTAACAAGAGTTGAAGAGTGGAGGAAAAAGAGAGGACGGTTATGATTGTGAGCGAACAAGTGGGAAGGAATGGCTATTTTATTTTTTTAAAAAAAAAAAAAAAAAAAAAAAAAGCGGAGAAAAAAAACTTGGCTGAGTATGATCTCTCGTTTCCTTCCACTTTTATTTTGTTGCTTCTTTCTCTTTGTTTTCGCCATGAATCCTGCGTTGTCATACTACCTGGTGCTGTGTGCTCTCTGAAATCGATGAACTTTATTCTCTTTAACATTGCACAAATCAAAGGCTGACAAGTCGAAAGAGCAAATCACCCGCACGTCTTTTTTGAATGTTTGGCACCTGAACGATCAAAACGGTAAGCAGCAAGAAAACCAAAAAGAGGAATCCCAGCGCCCACAATAGTGGCATATTGAAAGGGCACCCTCTTACAACAAGCCCCAGGTACATACCCTGCCAGAAAGAGAAGAAGGGGGCCAAAACCTCCCACTTCATCATCGTCATCATCACCGTCAGCGTTAGTTGCCACCATGCATACGGTTTTGGTGTCTACCTTTCCTCTTTTGAGTGTTTTTTTCCAAAAGTGCTATTGACAGTCAGTTCAGTGGCAAAAAGTTTGCGATTTCTGTAGTCCTCGTATAAACTTTCTTTTTCTTTGCATGCATCAAACTCAGACTCACACATGGCCTTTGCCACCATAACTCGTTACCTTCAAAACGCAATATATTCTCCGTTTACACTGTGACAATTTAATCACCGGAGATTCAGGAAAAAGCAAGGGAAGTGTCAAAAGGCAGAGAGAAAAAATGCGTCGAAAAAATAAAACAGGGAAGGGCCCGATATAAGAAAATACGCAAGGGAATCACGAAACATAGGGAGGGATTCAAGAGGTCGCGAAGAGTGAGACAACAAAAACAATGATTAAAATATATTGCAGAGTGGTTTACTGCTGCACTTTAAAAATAATGCATCTTTATGATACAAAATTGTTTACGTGTTCTTTGGTAGGTGAGAGATCAGAAGCAACAGCCAAGAGAGAAAAAGTTGGTACCTGCAGCTGTTTTTTAGAGTTGATTGCAGTAAACGAACAGAGCGCATGCGAAGAGTTCGATATGAAACGAGTAATATGGCGCATTATGTATTACCAAATGTACAAGTGCTGGCAACTCATCCATCCCGCTCATCGTCTCCTCCTGGATTACTAGTCACCCTTCAGACTACTCTGCCCCAAACTCATCGTTTTTACCAACCACTACTACTATATCCGTCGGAGCACCCAGGAGTCAATGATTAATTTCTCCTTCTTCTCTTTCTTGTTCTTCTTCTCCTGCGTCTCTGCCTTTCCTCCAACAACATCCCGATCTATCGACTCACTGCACAGTTTGTACCCGTGCAGGCGCATGTTCTCTAACGCTTGGATGATCACCATCGAGATCTCGATGGTGGTCTCGGTTCCCCATGTCTGGAACGGGAATCCTGTCAATCTGAACTCGTGCACGCCCTTTTTGTCGCTTTCTTGTTCGATTCTTTGTAGTAGGGAATAAAATGAGATGACGGTTAGTTACATGGGCAAATCCATCTATGTTTTTCTTCTTTACTCTATGTTTCACTGTAGAAATGCAAGAAATGAAACGCACCCTTCTGTCCAGTGTCTAAGGATGGCAAGGCGAAGTGCTGTGAGAATGTCAACAGGAGCCTCGGTCATCGAGATAGTATCGTACCCGGAGAATTCGACAGTCAACAAATCCACGCTCCCTACTTCTGTCAGCTCCTGCCCCTGCTCTTGGTTCTGGTCTCCATTCTTATAATCTTTTTCGTTCTTGTACTCAGACTCGCCGACAAGAGTTACTTCATCCGGACCTCTTTCCCGCGCCTGAGTTGACGGCAACAGGCCATCCATGAGACCACCCGTCCACTCAAAGAACAGTGAGTCGTTTTCTTCCCTGACACGACTCACATTCGAAGACAGGACTAACGACCACCCTTCCGTCTCCATAGCGCTCTTCATCGCAAGGACCAAATTCGTCGATGTAATAAACGGGCCTGTCTTGGGAGTTGGAGCCCACGGTTTCCCTTCAAGCCTAAACTCGTATGCACCGCCATCGCCGCCATCGCCACCGCTACCGGATGTAAGACGAGTCTCCTGTTTGATAGGTTGATTCAAAGTCCGGCCGATGGCCTGACGGAGTGTAGGGACTAGGGATGAAGGAGCGTTGATGAGACGGATCTTGTCTTTGTCGTGGAGGTGGATACAGCAGATTGTTGTGGAGATAGGGTACTGGAGTTGTTGTTGGCGTTGAGCGCGGGTTTGGGTGGGCGGTTTGGGTGCGCCGGAGTTCGAGTGCTTGAACAGAGCCGCTGCGATTGTATCCATGATTGGCGTAGTGGAGTTGTTGTGGATGTGGGGAATAACTGAAAAAGCAGGAGGGTATGAACGGCTGATGTAGATTTTTGGTTCAAAGGAGTTGAAGAAGGATGAAGGAGGAGTTGATGGTAACGAGTGATAGAAGAGTTGACGATGAGTTGAGTAAAAGTAGAGCGATAAAAGAGTTGAAGGAATGGAAGGAAGTAGGGAGAAGGGTGAGAGGAAGGTGTGGTTATTTATTAGAAAGAGCGCGCTAGGAAGTTGGGTAAGGTGGATTAAACCTTCGTCTCTTCTTTTCGTTTCTTCCTTTGTTTCCTTCTATTATCCTGGCGTCCCGTGCTTTTGAAAATCGATAAATCTTCTTTTTCTTTACTTCGTTCACATAGAGCATTCCATTGATTAAAGTCGATGAGAATCACGGGAAGCCAGTCACAGGTACAAGTCCTTTCGACTCCAACTAGGCACATAGGGACGGAAGGACGCAGGGGCAACACAGGCACAGAGGGAGAAAGGTCTAAGTGTAGATTATTCGTTAACTAATTTTTAAGTTATCATTGCCCCAACAAAGGAACATAAAAAGCAAGAAGTGACCCAAATGCATTTACAACAGTTGATATGGTGACGCGTAGGAGCAGCCCCACTGTATTACCGTTCTCTGTAAGCAAGGAAGGAGATTCTGAGGAGATGAGGGAGCATGAATATCGACATGTCGTGGAGGTGTTTCGCTGTCATCGTTGGTGAAGAGGTGATAGAGAGGTGAAAGGTGATAGAGTGATAGAAGAAAAAAATTGGTGGCAATACAAAAACTCCGTCAGGCAAAATGCAGTTGAACATGGCAGGATGCCAACAGTCACATCAATAGTTGTTCGACAAATCAAATTCGCACAACGCGGAGGCACTCAAGAAAGTTATAGAAAAGGAACAGAAAGAGCGTTGAGTATCGCTTCATTACCTGTCCTCTTCTTCTTCATTCACTTCACACATTCCTTCATCCTTTACCACAAACACAACACAATGCGTTTCTCCGTTGTTGCCATCGCTGCCCTCTTCCTTGCCTCGCACATCTCCGCCGCAAGAACCGAGCCCACCCAGCTCCAAATTGGTATGCGCATCACTCCGTCTCTCTATTTTTCCTTGTCATTACTGCGACCTCCTGTCTACGAATTCGTTCTTCATCCCTCTCACACACAGAGACCAACCCACGTGTACACTCCCAATTGATGAACATGAATAGGCGTGAAGGCAAGAAACCCTGACCCCAACTGTGTCAAGTCCAAGGACGGCGACTCGCTCTCGATGGACTATACCGGAACTCTCTGGACCACTGGCGCTCAGTTCGACTCCTCTGTCGGTCGTGCTCCATTTGACTTCACTCTCGGTGCCGGTCAAGTCATCAAGGGTAATGATCTATTTCTGCATACTGGAGACCGACTCTTTGTATGAAAACCCATTCACCCACACCTCTTTGCCTTTTGTTGTATCATATTAATTAGGATGGGATTTGGGATTGCGTGGAATGTGCGTCGGAGAGAAGCGCAAGTTGGCGATTCCTCCTCACTTGGCTTATGGCGATCGCAGCATGGGTGCCTCCATCCCTGCCAACTCGGCCCTCGTCTTTGAGGTCGAACTCTTGAAAATCAACGGACGCGGCAAGGACGAGCTGTAAATATGCCAACAACTTCAACTCCGCCGTTCCTCCCTTGTAATAAAATTTACCCCCTCTTTTTCACAACTGTCTGTCTCAAGCTCATTTTCCCTAGCCCCCTTTTTTCACGATCATCTTAATCTTCTTTTTTTCATTTATTGAGTCCTTGTCGCGGGAAGTGCAAAGAAAGGATTACTTGCAGTAGCGATCAGATTTAAGTTTCTCGCGGCGATCCAGCAATGCTTCCGAGAACCGTCCTTCCTTCTTGGCCTTGTTGAGCTCCTTGACCGACTCGTTCGACACAATGACTCGTCCATGATTCCATGTCTGAAACTTACGACTATTTTGAAAAAGTATTAAGAAAACGCAGTTAATACTTTTGTTCTGTAGTCACTTTCTAAATCGTCAATAGCACACCAAGGGATAAACTTAAATAAGGAAAAGCACATACCTTTGATCGAACTCATAGTCCTTAGTAACGATTTTAACTTCCCCCGAAGCCTTCTTGGCCTTTTTCCGGAACCGGGCCTGGATCTTTGCCCGAAAGATCTCACAGAATCCAATCGTCTCCGAATCCGCCCTGATCTGAATTCCTCCTCCTGATCCTTTGCCAGTCTCGGTAGCAACTTCGTCAACACTCAAGAACTTTCCGTAATGATTCTGGAACGCAATCCCGCCCTCCTCCTCATCGGCTTTGATAATCGCCGTCCATTCCTCCTGCATCCCAATAGCCTCTGTATGCGCAGTGACGATCCCGAACTTGTCCGAGCTCAAGTATTTTCCATTGTAAGCTTTGAGAGTGAGGCGATCAGAGTCTGGGATCATGGTTGCTACCAGGACTTGGTGTACTGCTGTAGGTTCTGCAGTGTCGAAGCTCACTGGTCCCCCTGCTGGTTTCCCCCTAGAGTCTTCGTCGTCAGAGTCCTGTGATGGGGGTTGGAGGGTAGACATACTGACTTTTGATTTATCGTCAACGGTTAGGCAAGAGGGTGGGTCGGATGCGAATGTGAGAAAGAGAGGGCCGCCCAGATCTGTCAACGCCCTTACAGCAACCCAGCCTAATGATAGAAAATGCAAGAGTAAATATTAGTTGAACAGTGGTGTCCAAGTCTAATAACACATGCCCGGAAGAGTTGGCAGTGAAAAGCATACCTTCAGCATTGTCGTTGGTTTCCTTGCTGTCTTCGCCATCGTCCTCGGCTTTTCTCTTCTTCTTCTTGCTAATCAGTCATGAAGGTGAAACCAGGGAAATTGATTAGTTCATGGAAGTCTCTCATTACTACGTTAATTCCTAATTGCGATCCCTGCAACAGCCATTAAGTAGTCCTTATGCTTGTGTGTATAGCTGTACGTTTTGGTCTCTCCCTTGAAGCTGAGTTTTTTCTTCTTGACGTTGTACTCGTCTGGCATGGTATGTTTTCTTCTGTATGTGCTGTTGGTGTTTGTGTGTTTGGTGTGTTTGGTTGTCAAAAGAATTGCGCAATGACCAAACTCATTGAGAGAAGAAGGAGGAGCAGTCACTTTTGTGAGGGAATAGTCACGTGCCGTTTTCATTTGACACGAAGGGACTAATAGCGCGACGCGACAACCACCTCCCCCCGTCGAGACTCCCCCCGTCGACACCAATCACCCAACCTAACCTTTCTTTACTTTACCCTCCTTGTATTCTATTATGTTTGATTTTTTGGTTACGGTACACCTGTCTTTTTCTAGTTTAGATGTAGCTTCTATGCCTCTTTTGGAACGCATTTATTTTTATATCTTTTTGAACGGTGAGGACTGCCCGGTGAAAGGGAGTATTAGTTTACTGCACGCACACCTACGACGCAATAAATTTCTTATAAACAAAAAAAAATAATAGCGCGTCGCGATCACCTTTGACGAGGCACACAAATAAAAGAAATCATTATTTTTGTTACACGTGGTAGTTAAACTAAGGCGTCGTATTATTAAGTCAAAGGCAGTGCCATAAAGGGTTCTGGTTCAAAGAAAAAAAGGTGCAAAGGGGAGGAAGAGAGAGGGAGAGGAAGAGGAGGAAGAGGAGGAAGAGGAGAAAGCCTGCAACGACCTGTCACGCTTGGGACACATTTGTTGTTTGGCTATGGATCTTCATCTATGGCCTGAACAAGTGCCTGTCGAATATCCTGCCCAGTTTCGCATTCGCTTCGACCATCATGACAGCAAGCACTAGCTCCTAGGGTCTCTCATGTTGCCTTGCTTCAACCGCATTGGCAATCTCACAGCACAATTACTAATCCCCTCCCCGCCGCACCATATTTCCAAAGATATGAGTCCCCAGGAGCACTCGTGAATCCTAATCCACTGACACTGTTTCTTCACGACAGCCTCTCGCGTCTGCAGACCAGCTTGCTCCTGGAAGGTGTAGATCCAAGTAAACTGCAATATCCTGGGAAGCAAAGAGAATACGACCGTGATTTATAGAGAAGTATGCTAACTTACCAAGACCTTTGGGCGAGGTGTTCAAGTCCTTGACCTTGAGTGGTTCTGAGTCGGTATGACAGCTGATGTCGGTCTTGCAGTTTTGGACATTTGAGCAGGGAGACATGAGTTGCAAAGACCGGTTGAGGTGGTGAGGAGAGTTGAAAGGGTAGAGAGAAGCACAGAAGTAAATAAAAAAAATTGCTCACGCTCCAAAAATGCAAGGGAGAAATGACCGATGTACCCGGTTCAGAAGACAGTGATGGCATCGTTGTCTCCATCTCTTCGCCACAGAAAGTAATTAAGGCGATGATGGGTGTATGCTGTTTATTCTCATTCGAACCAGTTGCGTGTGTGCATGTCGAGGGAGTCGTTCATCAGCAGCAATGGCTGCAGGAACGGCGAAGACTTAATTTCCACAGTATTATCAACATTCTGCAAAAAATTCCCAGAGTACAGATCCCAAACTTTGTCGCATATACTCCGGATGTCGATTGTGCGATCGGTGAAAAGAAAGACGGGCTTGATTGCGCTAACAGCAAAAGATTATCAGTTGACCCAACAGCCCAACTCTAATATGTGCCTTTTTGCCCAACTCCTATTTGTACCTTTTTCCCAACAGCCTACCTCATTATGTGGCATGATTGCAATGGTACTGGACTAGAATATCAATGATAATAGCGGGTGATGGCGCAGGCGAGAGTGCTGAAGGACTGAGAAGTGATTCGGAGAAACACAATTTCTTTCAATGCCAGCAATGACTTTTTTCAGCTTCAACTCAATGTGCTGTTCAACATGTTATAAAGACAGAACGCAAAAATGGCAAGATTATCAGTAGATAGCCTCCATATACCAACCATCGCCTTGAATACTCTCTGTGGCGAAGAGATGGAGACAACGATGCCATCACTGACTTCTGAACCAGGTACATCGGTCATTTCTCCCTTGCATTTTTGGAGCGTGAGCAATTTTTTTTTATTTACTTCTGTGCTTCTCTCTACCCTTTCAACTCTCCTCACCACCTCAACCGGCATTTGAAGCTTATGTCGCCCTGCTCAAACCTCTGCCGATGAACGCCTCCTTCAACGTGCACAGTCGCAACTGGCTCAAACGAGAATGAACAGCAGTAGAGCACTTGTGCGAAAACACGTTTACTGCCACAATCCACCGCTGCTATTTACTCCAAGCGTCTTGCCCTTATTAGCTGCCGAAAGTGCGCGCACACGCCGATTCAAAAGACCCAACAAACACTGCAATACTCCTCTTAGCCAGCACTGCACCATAATGGACTGACTGGAAGGATGCAAAAGGCAAGTGGAGGAAATGTTATACTTCCCATGACAGTCTGAGTGGAGGACCAAACTCAACTTCTGACCATGTATAAGTCACCTCTGGAGTCACTAGAAAACACATTGCCTATGCTTCTTCGCTTATAAAAAGTAAGATAAACCTCGCCATCTCTCTGAGGAGTACCTGGAAAAGGCATGGATAGGATGCATAGACACAGACATGGAGTAGGCATAATAGACAAGGCTCAGCGAGGTACGAGTGAGTAAGCTGGGTAGATAAGTGGGAATGGCTGTATTGAAGGGGCTACAGAGGTCTTTAATTAAGACTAATACAGCAGGCGGCAATGTTATGGAGGCAGCACATGGGGAAGGACGCCTTGGGGACGGGAAGGAAGTCGGGGATGGCGGCGTCGGCGGGGGCGACGGGGACGGCGGGGGCAGCGCTGGTCATGGAGACGAGAGCGATGACGGCAACGGAAACGTAGGTGATGTAGGTGCGGGCAAGCATGTTTGGAATTTGGAGGGGTGGTTGAGTTGGTTGGTTACTTGAATGAAGAAAAAAATGGGAAGACGATGATGGAGTTTATATAGAGATTTCTGTCTGTCTTTTCAACTTTTTTAAAAGTCAAGCATCTGGAATGAACAAGGGAGAGCATCTAGATTGAACGAAAAATCTACCGTAGACGGGTTGATTCTTTCGTTAAAGTGCTCTCTAACACTCAGGTCAAAAAAATACACGTACGCTACATCCTACCATGGTTGCCAATGGAATGATGCAAGTGAAGGTGAGAAGGTTTCTTGTTTATTCTTTTCCTTCTCTTATCATGAGAGCTGTTTGTGCTCACCACAAGGAGCCCAACAGTGAATCTTCGAAAGGATTTTGCATGATTGTCCTTGTGACGCGAATGAGAGAAAGTAGTCTATGATCCAATTGGATTGCATGTATGCATGGTCGGATAAAGCATCCGAAGGAGAACATCCCAGGTAGGAAATTGGAGTCAAAGCGTTGCTAGACCAGGAAAGCCAAATGCATGGGAAAAACTCCCATCGACTATTGGTGCTGGCTTTCCCCTTTAAAACCTTAATGAAAAACAGCGCTCCCAAGAAAGTTGGTTTGTGCAACGATGAGAATCGATTGGAAAGTACCATCTCTCTGCATGACACGGCGGGTAGGGTAATGTATCGAACTAGGTTCTGTTTCTCTGTTTTTCCTGCTATTAGTCCTTCGGTTTCTGGCGTTAGATAGGGTCACCTTTCCAATCAAGATGAACCACATTACATGTGAATGGCAAGTCCCTGCGAGACGTGTGGCCGTCCAGTCTGATTGGGCGTCGGCGATGAAGTAAGAACAAAACTATCCACAATGACCTCTCCTCTTCCAAAAACCAAGTGCAAGCTGTGTACATTGGGTGTACTGCATACCATCCGATACAGCAAAAATCATTAAAAAAGGTTTTTAACAATTTCAGTCACCCTTTTGTGGTTTGTTTAAGCAGTTTTCTTTAGTCAATTTGGTGCTCTTGCTCAGCTGAAGTTTGAACAATCTTATAGGTGATGTGGTTAGGCAGAAATGAGCACGAGAGTGAGAAGGACAATGTCAGAATGAACAATGATTAGTCAGGGACTAGGTAAAGAAGTTGCTCCTTTGTTTATGTGTCCGGACGAGCTACTAGGGCTCGGCTGGGCGCGTGTTCTTCGTTAATTAAAAAAAAACGTAATGATAGAAAGAGGCAACACCCAAGGATCTAGAAGAAACGTTTTTGTGAACGCTTGGCTGCCACAAGCCAATTAGACTAGAAGTGATGAGGGCGTTTGACCAAGAATGAGGGTACATGAGTGAGGGTACAGAAACACAAAGTGGTAAGGGCGGAGAGTGGTGAGAATACATGTACAGGAGAAAATGACGAGCAAGGCTGAACAGATGAGGGACAGCGAGGGAGCGTGAACAAATGATCGAGAATGGCGAGGGAGTGTAAACAAATGAGAGATTAATCGCAATGGCGAGGAGCGTAAACAAAGGGAGACTCAAGAAGAAAAAAAATTACGAGGAGAGGATGTCGACAAAGGAGGCACAGGGCGTGAAAAAAAGGTTAGGAAAGAAAGGCAATGCACCGCGGGACATATATAAACACTTACCTTCATGGTCAGATATGGTTATCACTCGCCAAGTTACATTCCAAATATCAAGCTCCAAACAACATAGACGAAGTCCCAGAGAAGACCCCTAAGTATCAAGTGTCAAGCAGCCCAAACAAGCATCAAGGTGTCTGTCAACTTCCGCCAGGCCACCCCCAGCCAGTTAGCCATCATCCTTTTCTTTATCCTTCATTTCATCATCCTTCATTTCATCATCCTTCATTTCATCTATCAAGTCACTGCACAAAAATCAAAATGTGCAACATCGTCAAAACGCTCTGCTGTTTCTGCCGTGTTGAAGAACCGTTCACATTTCCCTGCAAAAGCAATCCTGTCTGTAACATAAATCTGAGACTCATCTACATGGGCTGTTTAAACTGCTTGGTGTCCAGATTTAAGCAAGAAGATGTTGCAGCAGATTGCCAAATGTTTTTTGATTAAGCTATTTTAAAAAAAAAATCATCCTTCTCTTCCACCCTTTAAAACAATATATTAAACTGTAGTTTTGTTTTGTTGAATGTAAACTGTTATGAATGTTGACATTTGTCCAGCATTTTCCCTGTGCAGTAGCTCTAAAAATATCGCAAATATTTACTATTCTCCGCCCTTACCCTCGCCCTCGCCCATCCTTTCGCCCCATGTCTTTGCGTTGGATTTGCCAGGACTACCACCTAGGGCTACGATGCCTAAGATCAAGTGGAGTTTGGTGGTCTCGCCCTTGTCCTCGCGTCGCCCCGTCTTCTCCTGGCCTTACTGTATACCTTTGTTTACGTATTGCAACGCCCGGAACTGCCCTACCTCGAGCGATATAGTATACTAATGCATTTAATAATAAAACAAAGACAGGAGTGGACTTCAACCGTTCGCATCGCAAACCTGATTGTCTGACATTGTTCGCTTTAGTACCTCTCACTTTTACACAAACACAGGCGTCATTGGTTCAACCTAAAATTCGACATGCCAAATCAACATTAACATTTTGAGCCCTTTTTCTTGGTCACAAAAGCATTGTGACCAAGTCCTCATTTCTCACACACGCAGCCGCGGTCCTGGACATGAATAGTTTCCGGAAAATCCAAAAGACAGCATGTCTAGTCAACATTTTGAGTCCTCTTTCTTGGTCACAAAAGTATTGTGACCAAGTTCTCACTTTCACGTATACACGACGGTAATCCTGGGAACGAATAGTTCCCTTGAAATACTAAAGAGCGTTGTTGTGTCAACGTTAATAGACAGGTAGAGTGTGAAAATAAATGTGGATATGGATGTGTGTGTGTGAATGTGCATATGTGAGAATAGAATTGAGCTGGTAATAAGCGTGTCCTCTTATTTTTTTTTTTACCAAGGTAGTGATGGGTCATCTGTGACGATACATCAATTTTATCCAATTGAAAAATGAACTGTCTAAGTGAAGCTCGTACGAGCACATAGTCTACTTCACTAAGTAGAGCATACTAAACAGTACATCGCACCTGAGGACCACAGCCCGTCCTCCACGAGTCCGGACGACCCTTGCTGCTTTAGTCGTCTTCCACCTCTAACTCCTTAATGACCATATTGCCTCTCCTCTCCATAATATCCATGCGCCTCAGACCCAGAAGGGACTCGATGACTGCTTGATCAGCCACTCGTGTGTCGCACTGCTCGCCTGGGCACCGCCCCCGTCGTGTTCTATGTTGGCACGTCCGCAGAGGCACTCATCCTCTTGAAGTTTCCGTCTATACTATTGTTTCCATCCGGTGCTCTGACGCTCGGTTGTGCGTTTCTGTTTCATGCTGGCCGTGATATTGTTCGCCATCTTCGACTTGACCGTCGCCTCGCATCTGGGTATCCATAACCGCTCCCTCGCTTCCTTCTCGACGTACCGGCAAAATAGCCGATTCACGTGCTGAGCAATGTTGGCCGGGATGTCCTTGAACACCTTGTCCCACGCTTTTGTTAGGGCTATAGGCACGAGACCTCGGTAAATGTGGCTGGCTGTCCATGCCTTCTCGGTCTGCTACTGCCACTCCTCCTCTCCTGGCTTCTCAACCATCGACCACAATGCCTCGCGGCATGTGCTTGTTCTTGGCTTCCTCCAGACGATATCCGATGGTGGTGGTTTCCCTAGCTGACGCTTCTTCTCTCTCTGCGTGTTGAAGTATCGTGTGGCAATCGCTCCTCATCCATCTACTCGTTTGAGGGCGTCCTTCCAGATCTCGTCTTGCGCCTCACTACTCTTGGGGCACGTCCAAACATGAACGTTATCCTCCGCCTCTTGATCGCACTGTCGGCATCGGTCGTCCTCGTACAGTTCTGGGCATCTGGCGTGTAAGACATCCATGGTTGGTAGCATTCCGTGGACTTTCTTTATCCTGTGGCTGCGTAGACGTGTATCCTGCTGGGAGCTGAAGAATGTATTGACTGGTTTGTTGTTGTGCATGTTGGAAAGAGTGCCCAGCCAGTCGGTGCCCTTGTAGTCCGGGATCGACCTCTTGGTCCTCTTGAGCGCCCTCCACTCCTGGTGCCAGCGTCTTGTGGTCTGCATCTTCAAAACATGCCTCGTGTCTTGGTGTAGCGTCTCTCCGACCATCGTCACTGAGTATTTAATGTTAGGGCGGACCTGTCGATCTGACATGCTTGTCCGGTCTGGGATTGAGCCTCCTTCGCCGCTAGGTCCGCCTTCTCATTCCACTCGTCTCCATCGTGCCCCTTGACCCACTCGACTGTCGTTGTTCCCGTACGTTCGTTGCATATCCTTGCCACTACCGCCCACTTCGCGGCATAGTCGCACTGTAGTTTCATCATCACCGACGCTCGTTTCCGATTGACGACGACATTCCTAAACTGCTTCACCACGGCCTGGTTGTCGAGTCGAATGCAGAGGTCCTGGTCCTCGGGTGTGGCGATGATCCCTGCGATCAATTCCATTAGTACTGCTTTGACAGACAATGCGAATCCTTTGGTGGTCCCCTGCACCACCTCCTGTTCCTCTCCTACGACTGCAAAAGCCATGTCGCAGTCCTTCTTCCCTTTGTATAAGCGTGTCCTCGTATTTTGAATGCTCGTAATTTATGTCCCTCTTTTCACGTGAGTAAACAAGCAGCTGCTGCGACTAGAACTGCTAAACATCTCACAGATGTTGTGCACGTACACAAAATCACTCCCTCTTCTGAGAGATAGAATGTTCACGACTACAGAAATGGCTTACTTGACTCCAGAGTAGGCTACATACAATCAAAGTTTGCTTTTGTATTTTTTCTTGCCTTGTTAACGCGTTGACCTTCGCGTTGAAGTAACAAAGCACCTTTGTCAACACGCTTGTTCTTTCACGATCTAGAGGATTATGTAGGCTTAAGCCCAGAACGTTAATTGGACTCATTAATACCACGCCATCTACGGTACTTGTCAATGATATCAGTCTCAATGAAGTCTGTAAAGGTAAAGCGAGTACAGACATCAACAACAAGCAAAAGGTGCTTATTGCCATCAACTGAATCCGCAAATGGTCCTGCCAGGTCGGTTGCCATATGGTCTCCCGGCATTCTTGCATGGATAGTATGCAGTGGATGATAGCCACGCTTAGCTATATTAAAGCGTTGACAGCTACCACACCTCGCTACTAGATTCACATAATTTTGTCAAAGATTAGGCCAAGTCTTGCCGTCTTCATGAATTCCATTTTTTAACCATAGCCACAGCACCAAAATGCCCACGTGCATGAATCCTTTCAAGGATTCTAGACGAGCTGCTTCAGGTACAACTTGTTGTTCTGCTTCTTTTGGATCTTGATTCATGTAACATGCACGCATAGGTATGACACTACCAACATGAGCATCAGAGGTGGGTTGCACCTTACTCTCATTATGTTTATTGGTCTCTGCCATACTTTGTGCCGAGTAAGCAGGTGTCTGGTCTGTCGAAAATAAACGTGATAGATGATATCCAGCAAAAAATTGGCTATGCCAGGCCTGTGTACTTGGTCGAATTGGAAATTTATCAATGTCTCTAACCAATTGACTATCATAGGTGACAACACTGATTTGTCACGCATATAAACCAATGCCCTATTATCTGTGAAGAGAGTAAACTTTGGACCACCCCACAGATATTGACAGAAGCGAATAAGTGCAAAAACAACAGCGGTTCTTTTTTCGTGTCAATAATTTTTTTTCTACCTTCTGCAAGGCCCGTGCTGAAAAAAGAAAACTATCATTCTTTTCCATGCACTATTTGATATATCACAGCATCAATACTTTGATTTGAAGCGTCAGTTGTAACAAAGAAAGATCAACCACAGTCTGGAAAAGAAAGAACTCGTGCAGATGCCAACAATCGCTTCATGATATCAGAATCATGTCGTTGCTCTACACTCCAATCTTTCACAAGATTAATCGAGTTTCTCACTTGTTCCAAAGAAGTACATACTTTCGAGTAGCGTTAGCTTCGGGCCATTGCCTATTCAGGCAGGCCCAAATACCAATTATCCGAATGAACGATTCCTTGAGGACAAAGTTCAATTACTATTGCAACAACATTTCATCAGTAGGGTAAAACTAACCTGCCTCACGACAGTCTAAACCCCAGGTCTTGTTCCCCATTAGTAGGTGAACAATCCGACGCTTACTGAATTCTGCCTCAGTATGGTAGGAGGAGCCGGCATCGAAGAATTAGAAAGAAACATCGCTATAAACGCTTGGCTACCACAAGCCAATTAGACTGCTCTTGATCTTTTTTGCATCCTGCCTTTCTCACTCGGGCGAAGGAATTCGTACACCCCTCGTAAAACTGAGGTGCATGACCCTGTGTAAAATGTAGTGCGAGAATCGTGTGAATAAAATGAATTAACTATGTGTGCGGGATGTGCTTGGTGCTGCTTGCCCCTTTTTGCACGCCCGAGTGGGATGAACGGTAGCTGGAATGGTACATTCGTGCGTGCGCTGTTCCAAATGCGTATTTTTGCACTCGACCGTACGTTTCTTTCAAATTGGCGAGTTTACTTCTCCCCTGTGCTGGCCCGCATCGAGTTATTGCCCTCGCATGGATAACATATGGATTCAATAGCCCTACACCCTCGTGCATACATAGACCATTTTGCGCCATATGTTTTCAAACCTCTGGATATCCATGAGTTGCCTTTTAAAAAGGTCGGCTCTATCGATTGCCTGCTCCATTTCTCGATCGACTTGAAGCTTGGAGCAGCGATCTGCAAAGCAACCCTCTTTGGAGATCAATTGGCATTTGACGCCGACAAGCACGAAGTGACCAAAGTCAACACAGTGCACCTAAGGTTGGTCAGGTGGGTGTGCAAGGTGGCAGTACAACCACGAGCACACACGGGTGTCCATTGGCACCATCTCAAGCAGCAAGAACCATGCCCATCCACAACCGCTTTGCTTGTTTAGTTAAGAGCAAAATAAAAAAAGGGAAGAGAACTAACTGGGGGGGGGGATCCCTTTCCCTTCAAGTTCAAGAGAAATCATAAAAAATAGACCCAGCTCCTCACTTTTTTGTTCCGACATTCCCAACAAACTAATAAACAAGCAAAAAATAAAAAAAAACCCTGGACAGTTCATAAGTAGCAACAAGGAGCAAGCCTTTCTTCATTTTTAATGAAAGTTTATTCGACTTGTGCTTCCTCACCATGGTCCTCGATATCCACCACCTGCCTCCCAGCATCCCATCCATCTCCGTTTGAGAGCACCCCTGGTCCATTTCCATCAAAGGACAACGAATCGCTCCCTCCATCTTCTCGGGAACCAAGATATCATCGACAGCACCGCGCTGGATCAACAGTTTATATTCGATAGGGGTGAGATCAGTCGCGTCCTTCGGCACCAGACCGTCGGTACAGAGGTTACTGATATTAGAATCCCAGATCATGTTGGCGACAAAGGCCTCGCCAGCATCACCTCTAGACATACGCCAAACTCGAACAGATCCAACGTCACATCCAGTAACAAACTCCATAGGAACGACAGGGTTCCAAGTAATGTCACGAATGAAAGTATAGAACCCGCGGACTGAGATGACAAAGGACCAACTTTCAACGTCACCAGGTTGCCGGTATCAGATTTCATCAGTGTTGTTAATACCGCTGAAAGTGATCTATCGACAACGCGGCGAATAAACGATACAGCCTGGGAGTGAGCGTCGAGAATAAAATTTGATCCCTCTGAGTGAAGGTCCTAAACTCGGGTACTGCTGCCATAGGTCCTAATAGAAAGCTGTTGACCGTTTGGCGAGTACGCGAACATTGTATTAATGTTACCTGTCAATCCTTCAAATGGAAACAGTTCTCTTATATGAAAATCAAGACGACGAACATTGCCAGTGAAATAGCCGATCAAAAGGAGTTATCCGGAGGGAAAGAATACCAGGGGTTTTGCGTAATAATCAAACTCGCTCACCACATAACTCTGCTCTATATTTGAAGCCTCCATAGACGTAGAGACCCATCCCAAGTGACAGAAGCACGTTAGCAGCCACATGGTGAATAAGCTAATGGTCCCATCTTCATCGAATGCCCCTTCAAGCAAGGTTCTGCTGCGCTAGTTTGACTATCCCACAATCGTATAGAAAGGTTATCAATACCAGTTGCCAACCGCAACATGCGGACAAGGGTAACAGCTTTTATCTCAAAACGCAAGCATCACTTTGTTTTACACAGCGCCTCTTGCTTGTCTTCATGATTATTTCTACTAACTCTCGATAGCCAGAAGAGAAATAGTAATGGAAGGGAGAGAAGGAGAAAGAGTTAAATGTGAATGAAGTTGGTTAGTACTATTGAAAGTCACTCGTCGAACATATCCACATACATCTACGCCCAGCCAAGATAGCATCCTCGCTTGCCCTCCCCTCTTGCCCACAACAACCCTTGCACCAACCAGCTTGGTCGCCAATTGACACAAGTTGCCTCTCTCACGATCGTTGACCAATCTACAACACTGAAGCGAAATGTACACATTGCAACTTTGCCAAGGCACCCCAAGAGCGAGCCAGCTGCCGATGTAATGGATTTCAGTTAGTGGATGCGACCAAACACCCACAGGTAGACCTCACTTTCACATCGACAGCTGACCCATGTTGCTCAAGAGATGCGAGACTGGGAAAACTGACAGAGATCCTTGCAATCCAGGCTATCCCGTTATCCTAAAGTAAACGAGCCCTCAAAATGAGGCATTCTCGTCCACTGAGATAAAAACGCGACCATATGCGGCATCTTGGATACAACAATAGTATCAAAAGGGAGTTGGATGTCGAGGGAGAAGGGGGGAAACAAGGCAGCATCAAGGTGGAGTAGGGTATGAGCAGTAGGATTATTTACTTTCCTTTTGTTTCTTTCTTCTTGAAGACTGAGAGCCGTCTCGAAACCTATGTATCGTCGTTGGTGGGTCAGAGAAAGGTGTATGGTAAATGAAAGGAGGGATGGGGAAAGGGGCGATGAGCATGAATGAGAGAAGCAATGCACAATGAGTGGCGACTGCGGAATGAGGGTCGAGGTAGGTGAATCTGAGTGCAAGCTAGCAAGAGAGAGAAAGAGGAAGAAAAGCAGAAAGTCAGCAGAAGGAAAGAGAAGACTAGAAAGAACAAGGGAAAGAGGAAAATCGAGAGAAGAGAGGAGAAGAAGGAAAAAGAAAAGGAGGACCAACAAAGAAAAAAGACAAACAAGAGACGTTGTAGAGAGAAGGGACGAGAAGGGGAGACGAGAGAAGGGGAGAGAAGGGGGAGGAGAGAAGAGGGGAGGAAGAAGGTGGAGAAGAAGAGAGAGACGAGGGCTTCTTTTATAGCAGACGGTCGAGAGGGGTAACGGGGATGACGTTGAGGAAAAGGATGGCCCATGCATATGCTTACAAAGAACAAAGAGGGATAACCAAAACGAGAAAAAAAAGCAAGGGGTAAGGAGGCGTTGTACAAGTACACAAAACTGAATGTACGTGTGGCGAAGGAAGTTGATAGAAAAAAGAAAAAGGGGGTGGAAAACAACGCCAGAACGCGAGAGAGCACATGCACAGCATAGGATAGCTCGAAAGCAAGCGAAAAGTGTCATTGTACATGGTCCATGGTTTCCTTGGTCGTTGGTACGTCAAAGTATGAAACTGAACTGACAGACGCAGGCACCATCAGAGTTGCCATTACCATCAGAGTTGCCATCACCAGAGTCGCCATCACCAGAGTTGCCATCACCAGAGTTGCCATCACCAGAGTTGCCATCACCAGAGTTGCCATCATCAGAGTTGCCATCACCATCAGAGTTGCCATCACCAGAGTCGCCATCACCATCAAAATTGCCATCACCAGAGTTGCCATCACCAGAGTCGCCATCACCAGAGTTGCCATCACCATCACCACCAGCGACCTCATTCGTCTCATCTCCTGGGGATCAATACCATTTCAGTCATCAGTTCCAAAGGGACAAAAAAGGGAGTAGGAAATTAATAGCAAAGCATACATATTCACTCATCACATTCCGCTTGATAAGTCACCTTGAAAGCAGTATTACTTTATTGAAAAGTGGGGACATTAAGGTTATCCCTCTCCTAAGGTCGGTTGTCAAGAATGTCGGCTTTACCAACCTCTTCAAGCCACAGAAGGATATTGACATGGTCATCCACAGACAAAGGTGACAACTCAAGGTGCTTCAGGCCTGGAAGTACATTCATGAGATCATGAAGTTCCTGGTGCTCCCAGTTCCCCTCATCGAGGATGGCTAAATTTCGCAAATTGGTTGCGCCAGCCAAACCCTGTAGATTCTCTGATTTTTTGGACAATTCCGTGCACTTGAGGTAAAGAGTCTGAAGACTTGACAACATGCCTAACTGATGGAGAAAGATGTGCCACACATTGTCAAAATCCTCATCATCATCTGGTGCCGAAACTGCTATCTTGAGCTCCCTCATAGCCGTACAAACCCAGGGTCTTGCGACCATGGCCACGATTGAGAAAACACATTGATCTGGCAGAGACAAGCTTTCCAGATGTGCTCGTTGGAAGAAAAGTAACGTCGCAAATCGCTCCTCAGCTTCAAGGGTCAGATGCATGGTCGTCACATCCAAATGTGTCAAGGCAGGGAAAGAGAAAGTGAGGCTTACAACGGGAGTAATAACCGTCTCCTCCTCTTCTCCAACCTCACCCTCTGCCTCTTGCTCCTGTGCGCCCTGTTCTTGTTCGACTTCGTCACCAGCCTCAGTAGTATGCTGATCCTGTGTCTCTTGTGTCTCTTGTGTCTCCTGTGTCTCCTGTTCCTCCTGTTCCTCCTGTTCCTCCTGTTCCTCCTGTTCCTCCTGTTCCTCCTGTTCCTCCTGTTCCTCCTGTTCTTCCTGTTCTTCCTGTGCCGTCAGGGTCTCCACAGCTTGGGTTTGCGGCGCCTCCATCCGGCCACTTGTAAACATCTCCGCTTGCGCTGGCCAGGCGAGATTGAGGGAGGTCAACGTCTCCAGCATAGTAAGGGCTGACATGGCAGCCTCAAAGCCCTCCATGTGGGCTGCAGAAGAGTCGGAAGGGAGATGCAGCTCTCGGAGATTGGGGCAGTGGGAAAGAAGGCTTATGGGGGGGAGGTCTTCCGCGGCGATGGGGGAGCCAAGATGGAGAAGTTGGAGGTAGTCAAGTCGACTACAGTGCTGAACGATCCTCATCTCGGATCTGTTGACCACAAGACGCTGCATCGCCCATTCTTCCTTCTCATCTTCTTCTTCCTCCTCCTCTTCCTCCCTTGTCTCCCCCTCTTCTTCTTCCTCTTCTCCTTCTTCTTCTCCTTCCTCCAGAGGAAACGCATACCAGTCGCCATTGAGGACTAACTCCTTGAGCCGAGAGAGCACTGGTCGAAACGGATTCAAATCCATTAGCTCGTCTTGGTCAGGTAGCTCCAGATGCAATTCCTCCAGTTGCTGCATCTCGGTGATCGCTGCAACGAGGTCATCGTAGTTCTCGTCCTCCTTCTTCGCCCTAATTGACAACCTCCTCAGTCTAGGTGTCATCTTGATGATGGCGACAAGGCGGGCGATGGGGATGTCGTGGTTGATTGGCGAGACTCTGCCTGGGAAAAGCATTCGGGCTGTAGTGACATCGGTCCATTCCAATGTGGTCGTTCGACGGAGGTGGTATGAGAAGATCGTATCATCGGGCTCTTCACCGGCGGTGTTGATGTGGCGGAGGGGGAATGCGGGGTGCTGGAATTGCAGCGCAGTTAACGTGGTCCAGACTAACGGCGACAACGTGCCCATCCACTTCCAGGAGACCTGGAGACCGGCGTAAAGCGAAGAACCGTCCATGTACTCCCCAATGTGCCGCAGGACTTCGATGGGAAGGTCACCATTAATCAGTCCAGCTGGGTGAGGTGGAGGAGCGAGATGTGGTTTGAATGTCGGTGCGAGGAGAGGCATGGCGGTCAATGTCGATGTTGTCGGAGGAGACGGGGAATGCGGTAGAGGCGACGGCGAATGTGGAAACAACGAGGGAGAGGAAGGTGAGTCGGAAGCAGGGGATGCCGTTGAAAGGGATGAGCGGCGATGGTGTTGGTATAGATTGTTGTGTTTATGTATGTGCTGGTTGTTGTTGACGTTGCCGATTCAGTTGATGTTGCGAGGGAGAATGCGAGCGATGCAAGAATGTCGCGAGGGACTCTGGTTGATACACAACTGCACAAGCGAAAAGAGCATGAAGGAAAGAAAGAGAAGGGGAACAGTTTGCTATTTATTTTTCTCAAGACGACAGACAGGACAGTCAGGACAAACAGACAGGGTAGAGAGGACAGACAGGGTGGCGTGGGTCATTCGCGAAGTAGCCAATTGGATGGTTCAGTCAACAATGGACTCATTGCCTTGTACAGGCAGAGAGATAACCCCCCTTTTTCATTTCAGTCATATGCAAATCAAGGGTGGACAAAGGATGAGAAAAAAAACAAAGTCTGTTGAAAGAAAAGAAAATATTCAAGCGGAATAGGAAAAAAGATGTTGGCAGAAGAGGTCGTTTTTCTTCCTGGTGAACATTATCGTGTTGTTGACAAACAACCAGAAGAGTGCGAGAGACGATGCTACCACCACATGAACCTGCAGAAGCAGGGCTTTCTAGGGTGCAACAAAAGTATATGGAGGCATAGGAGCTTTCCTTAGCAGTGACAGGAAAGATGATGAACCATCAAAAAGAATAAAAAAAAATAACAGGGACCCTTGTTTTCAACAGACATACAAAATAAGCTTATATCGAGTAAACAGTTCGATTCAATCGCTCGTTTTTCTCTTCCTTCTGTTCACATCGGCGATATCACCAACATTCATGGCGGTTGAAACAAGCGAGGGAAGAGAAAGAGAGTAAGAGAGGGGCTGTTGAGAATAGCAACCTCTACCATACGGCTACAGAGAGAGAGACAGCTATGCAAAAGAAGAGAAGAAAAAACATAAAGACGATACACTCATCGACATACACGCCTGCGTGCCAGCGAGTTATAGTTATCGCGTTCATCGTATCTTGGTTGCTTGCTGTCAATTTCCTTCATCCCTCTTTCCCTCCTTCCCTTTTTCCCTCCTTCCCTCCTTCCCTCCTTCCCTACTTCCCTCATTCCTTGTCTCTCTCTCTCTCTTGCATCGGCAATCGATAGTCTCTAGACTGGCTCTGAGGAGCTGATTCAGATAAAGGAGTCATAAAGTTCGCTTCTAAGAAGAGAGAGAAAAGAAGGTACGAAGTGTATCTGTTGTAAGTTATTTATTTTTTTTTCTTTTTTTAGGGTCGCAAACACAAATGAAAATCAAGTATACTCTACAGCACATTTACAACAGCATTGCATACAACAGAAGACAGCAAAAACACAACGCTTCTCTTCCCTCATTCCTCTACGCCACCGTCCACGGCAGAAACATGCATATGGACAGCTGAGCTTTCATACCTAGAGTCGCGTAGTTTGGACTGGATACATATTCTCCACATGGGCAACCGGACTTTTTTTTCGCGCACTCTAGCTCACACAGCAAATCTACGAGTATAAAGTTCGACACGGCCCGCCTTCGTTCAAGTTTTGCAATTTCGTTTGTTTGTGTACTTGTTTGTTTGAATGTTTGTTTGTATTGCTGCTTTGTGGAACCATACTCGATTTGGCTGAAATCTCGCGGAGGTTGCACAGGGCACGTATGACGCACAGGACACGTAGGATTCACAGGATACCCATGCCAAATAAAAAGAAGAGAAAAAGACAGAAGAAAGGAGGAGGAGGAGGAGAAAGGAGCCGGAGGATGATAAGGGGGGAGAAAGGAATGGGGGGAGAAAGGAATGGTTGTTACACTGGAAGATGGAGGAAGGAAATACTATGTAGTGGAGAGTGTGCTCAAAGGCATATGACCGTGATAGCTAGCTAGCCTTTTTCTTAGAGATCGTTGCAGCTGAGCAGCAGAAAGTCGAATCTCTGGCATATGTTTGTCCAGAATGGGCCTTTGGCAAGAACTCGCTGAATCCTCAGAGTCGTCTTGTGGGGCATGGGTACGTAAGGTAGCGACGAAATATGTATATCTATCGAACACAGAAAGATCGAAAGTGCACTATCAGAACATAGGCACGCGTTGGAATGAGGTTACAAGAGAGGCTAAAGGGATGCGTTGGTCGAGGTCGAGAAAAATAGAGCAAAGGTACCTGCCACCAATACATGAAGAGTGAATCACAAAAAAGCCGAGCGAGGATGAATAACCAAGGCGAAATATGGTGTTGGGGGTAATGTGTATGCGGATGGGAAGTTAAGTTAACCTGGTCGGAGAGAATTGGTTAACTTTTTTTCTTGGACGTGGATCATAAAAAATATGCTTTTTTTTTTTTTTTTTTTTTTGCAAGGCGTAGAAGAAGAGAAGCAAGTTAGACAACAAGGGAGAAGAGATGTGCCAAAGGGAAACCAGCATCCCTGCGTGGAGCGCACCCTTGCTCGGTACTGTTTTGTGAATGTTGAGAATCGTCCTTGTAGTTCTGTGTTTTTTCTCTCTACTGGTGTTTTCGGATAGGAAAACGACCCCGTCAAGCTATTGCCATTGTCGATAAACAATGAAGACGCTTTTGTTTGTTTTCATTTCTGTGAATTTTTCATTTCGTGAGCTGAGCATCATATAGAACAAGCACCTTTTATAAGGCCGTTTTGGTTGATGGGAAATCTTTTCGCGTATTGTGTTTGAACTACCGCAGTTTACATGTCAGAAGAGGGCGAGGGAGACAGAAGGTATGTGACTATTCTTGGACGAAGAGAGAAAACACGCTAAAATATGAAACCAAGGAAACAAATCGCGCATCCGCCCGATGCAGGGGGAAGGCGAACAAGCCAAATATCGATATGGAAGGTCACAAAGAAAGGGAAGAGGGCGGGGGACAGTCGTAATAGTCAAAAAAAAAAAAAAAAAAAAAAAAAAATAGCGAACTGGTAGTGAAATATGATTGCCCATTGGTTCGTTGATGTCGTTGTTATTGGGTGCAATCAAGCAAAGGGGAAGGACATCAAAAGACCGGGACCACACGAGAAAAAAACATATATTGTGAAACAGGGATTCAATTAGGAAGGTATTTAGTCAGACTACAGGGGGGAAGTCGCAAAGGGAAGACTGGACAGGGTACTTTTCAAACCATCCCCACCCCTTTTTTTCTGATGTAATGGCTGACATTTTTTGTAAAAAGCATGCCTTCGATTACGCCATATCCCTCTCCTCCACTCGCTTTCCATTTCCTTCGCTCATATCAACCTGGTTGTCCTTCGTGCCCTCTCCGTAAACACATCATTTCTCATCCAACTCGATTCTATCGCAGAAGAAGACAGCGACATTGCATGCGCGGCCAAACAAGTAATCTCGTTCTATCTGCTCCCTTTCTACAGACAAAAAAAATGCTGTCAAACAAAGAAAGAGCAAAGCAGGGCTAATATTCATACCCAAGTTTCTAAGGCGACAACAATTACTCCTATGCGTACGCCTAATTTTCTTACACAACTCGACAGCCATGATCCTCAGGACTCATGTGGTGCTGCTCTCATCCCTCTTACTCTTCGGGTTGTCTTAACGTCGACAAGACACATCGAGTGTGATGACCGCCCTCTTTCCCCTCAACAACTTGTTGTTGTTTGTTCTCTCTTTTGTCAGTGTTCGCATTTTCTTTTTTTTTTTCGTTTTCTTTTGTTCTGAAAAAAAGAAAGCTATCCCAAACCATTTTCTTGCTTTCTTGCTTTCTTTCCATGTGCTACCTTCTAGGGATGCACACAGCCAATAACACTCTCTTCCACCACCTCCTAATCCAGTCTTGGAACGACGTTCTCAGCAATGTTACCAAGGAAATCAACACTTTCATAGCTCAGAACGTCTACCTTTGTTCGTAGTAACCTTAGCTCCCTTAGTTTCTCTGTGGCCAAAAGCCTTTCCAATAAAGAAGGAAAAAAAAGATCATCAATCATTCTTTCCTTCACCCACATTTTCGCTATTACTGGTCTATATTCCCCTTGCTGCCATCCATTACCACTACTTTGCTTGCTTTCCAACAGCAGCAACTCGCAGCAGTAGAACTTTCACCACCGTCGGCTCTAGTATGCGCTTGCACTATGGCCTACATCCCCTCTTCATCCTCACCTTTCCCTCCTTCATCCTAACCGCATCCTACTTCAGCACCTTCCTTGCCTCATCCTTCTTCAGGATCGTCCTCATCATATGCTCCGTCCGCACCGTCCCCATCGAGCGCCCCGTTAGCACCATCTTCATCAAGCGCCCCGTCTCCTCCGCTGCTTCCTCAACCTCAACTCCAGCCACCGCTCCTTCTCTCACCCCAACAACCATCTCTGACCCGATCCGATACCACCTCTTGATCCAGCAAGTCTTCAGAGCAGCCACTTCCTCGTTGAAGTCTTGGAGAGAATCGGAGTATACATGGATCGGCCAACTCTTCTCTCGGCCTTACAGGTCAGCTCATACTGAAAGAACCCCTTGGTGTCCTCACTCGGGACTTGTATCAGCTCCTAGCAGATCCAGCGCCTCTCGTTTCCCTTCAAACGCAGCAGCAGCGACAAAGAGTCTGATGACACCGTCTTTGCCCGCCAACTTCACCATACGATAATTTTGGAGTGGACCGACACGAGCGCACGCAGGATGAATCGAGGGCGAGCAAACGACAACAAGCGAGACTTGGACTTGGGTCGCCTACGAATGTCAACGGGCCTCGAGCAGCTGGTCGTGATGGCGAAGGGTGATGCCAGCGACTATGATGATTTGATTCTGGCCGTGCCGAATTGGGCCCACTGATATCACTCCCTGTTCCTTCCCGACGCGCCTGAACTCGTGGATTTGGTTCCCTTTGTCGACGCGCTTTCGCGACGCAAGGAGTTGAGCCTTCAAGGCAGTTGGTATACCTTCGAAGTCCAGACGGGAGGAGAGGAAGATGAGGGAAGACTGAGGAAGGAGAGAATGTCAACGAATAGGAACAGGGCAACGACCAGGAGCAAGACAATGGACAGATGCGAGAGTGGCTTTTGGAGCGGCTCGTGGTCAACAGATCCGAAATGAGGATCGTTCAGCACTGTAGTCGACTTGACTACCTCCAACTTCTCGACCTTGGCTCCCCCATCGCCGCGGAGGACCTTCCCCTCATAACTTTCCTCTCCCATTGCCCCAATCTCCAAGAACTGCATCTCCCCTTTGGCTCCCCGGCAGCCTACGTAGAGGGCTTTGAGGTCGCCATGTCAGCCCTTACAATGCTGGAGGCCCTCACCTCATTCTCGCTGGAGCGGCCCCAGCAGGCGGATATGCTCATAGCAGGAGCGGTGCAACCGTTGGCCGACAAAGGTCACGAACAGCATCAGGTACAGGAGCAGGAGGATATAACAGAAGAGATGGGTGCGGAAGAGGCGGAAGAGGATATGGCAGATGAGACAGGCGTGGAAGAGGCAGAGGTGGAGGAAGGAGAATAAAACATCGTTACTGTCATGAACAATACGGTCGCCCTGCCTGCCCTTAGGAGGCTTGACATCTTTGCAATCCATTTGTTTCGAGCAGAAAGAGAGGTTTGTGGCCAGCATGCTTTTCCGGTGGTCACAGCTGGAGGCATTCATTATGCCAGAGAATTGCGTGGTGTCATTGGAGGCTTTCATTACCATAGACTGGGTATGTAATGGTCTTAAGGAACACAGCTTGGCAGTGGCGTTGCCCGGTGAAGAACATACCTGGAACGAGATGTGGCAATCGTCTTACCATCAGGTGGGATGACTGGCTCTCTTCCATACCCTTCGTATTGTATGTGCAGGCTTGGATAAGGAGGCAGAGAACCTGCAGGAACTGGCTGGCGCGGCCAGTCTCAGACGACGAGCGTTACTGGACGATGGAACATAGGAGCACAAGACCTTTATGATCTCATGAATGTACTTCCAGGCCTGAAGCACCTTGAGTTGTCACCTTTGTCTGTGGATGACCATGTCAATATCCTTCTGTGGCTTGAAGAGGTTGGTAAAGCCGACATTCTTGACAACCGACCTTAGGAGAGGGATAACCTTAATGTCCCCACTTTTCAATAAAGTAATACTGCTTTCAAGGTGACTTATCAAGCGGAATGTGATGAGTGAATATGTATGCTTTGCTATTAATTTCCTACTCCCTTTTTTGTCCCTTTGGAACTGATGACTGAAATGGTATTGATCCCCAGGAGATGAGACGAATGAGGTCGCTGGTGGTGATGGTGATGGCAACTCTGGTGATGGCGACTCTGGTGATGGCAACTCTGGTGATGGCAATTTTGATGGTGATGGCGACTCTGGTGATGGCAACTCTGATGGTGATGGCAACTCTGATGATGGCAACTCTGGTGATGGCAACTCTGGTGATGGCAACTCTGGTGATGGCAACTCTGGTGATGGCGACTCTGGTGATGGCAACTCTGATGGTAATGGCAACTCTGATGGTGCCTGCGTCTGTCAGTTCAGTTTCATACTTTGACGTACCAACGACCAAGGAAACCATGGACCATGTACAATGACACTTTTCGCTTGCTTTCGAGCTATCCTATGCTGTGCATGTGCTCTCTCGCGTTCTGGCGTTGTTTTCCACCCCCTTTTTCTTTTTTCTATCAACTTCCTTCGCCACACGTACATTCAGTTTTGTGTACTTGTACAACGCCTCCTTACCCCTTGCTTTTTTTTCTCGTTTTGGTTATCCCTCTTTGTTCTTTGTAAGCATATGCATGGGCCATCCTTTTCCTCAACGTCATCCCCGTTACCCCTCTCGACCGTCTGCTATAAAAGAAGCCCTCGTCTCTCTCTTCTTCTCCACCTTCTTCCTCCCCTCTTCTCTCCTCCCCCTTCTCTCCCCTTCTCTCGTCTCCCCTTCTCGTCCCTTCTCTCTACAACGTCTCTTGTTTGTCTTTTTTCTTTGTTGGTCCTCCTTTTCTTTTTCCTTCTTCTCCTCTCTTCTCTCGATTTTCCTCTTTCCCTTGTTCTTTCTAGTCTTCTCTTTCCTTCTGCTGACTTTCTGCTTTTCTTCCTCTTTCTCTCTCTTGCTAGCTTGCACTCAGATTCACCTACCTCGACCCTCATTCCGCAGTCGCCACTCATTGTGCATTGCTTCTCTCATTCATGCTCATCGCCCCTTTCCCCATCCCTCCTTTCATTTACCATACACCTTTCTCTGACCCACCAACGACGATACATAGGTTTCGAGACGGCTCTCAGTCTTCAAGAAGGAAGAAACAAAAGGAAAGTAAATAATCCTACTGCTCATACCCTACTCCACCTTGATGCTGCCTTGTTTCCCCCCTTCTCCCTCGACATCCAACTCCCTTTTGATACTATTGTTGTATCCAAGATGCCGCATATGGTCGCGTTTTTATCTCAGTGGACGAGAATGCCTCATTTTGAGGGCTCGTTTACTTTAGGATAACGGGATAGCCTGGATTGCAAGGATCTCTGTCAGTTTTCCCAGTCTCGCATCTCTTGAGCAACATGGGTCAGCTGTCGATGTGAAAGTGAGGTCTACCTGTGGGTGTTTGGTCGCATCCACTAACTGAAATCCATTACATCGGCAGCTGGCTCGCTCTTGGGGTGCCTTGGCAAAGTTGCAATGTGTACATTTCGCTTCAGTGTTGTAGATTGGTCAACGATCGTGAGAGAGGCAACTTGTGTCAATTGGCGACCAAGCTGGTTGGTGCAAGGGTTGTTGTGGGCAAGAGGGGAGGGCAAGCGAGGATGCTATCTTGGCTGGGCGTAGATGTATGTGTGTTTGATTTTGACTTTCAGCGGTATTAACCCGCCTTTCTTCCCTCCTCTTCTCTCTTCTTTTAGTGCGCCACCTTCTCCGAAAGCAAGGGTGGCCAGACCGACGATGACAACAAAAGGAAGTACAAGGACCCTTTCACCCCCACACTCTCTCCCTACCTTGGTGCATCTTTGTTTTTCTTCTCTTTCAACTGCCAACTCCCTCTTGATACTATTGTTGTATCCAAGATGCCGCATATGGTCATGATTTTATTTCGGTGGACGAGAATGCCTCTACATGAGGGCTCGTTTACTATAGGATAACGGTGCAGCCTGGATTGCAAGGAATGTCTGCTAGTTTTCCCAGTCTCGCATCTCTTGGGCAACATGGGTCAGCTGTCGATGTGAAAGTGAGGTCTACCTGTGGGTGTTTGGTCGCATCCACTAACTGAAATCCATTACATCGGCAGCTGGCTCGCTCTTGGGGTGCCTTGGCAAAGTTGCAATGTGTACATTTCGCTTCAGTGTTGTAGATTGGTCAACGATCGTGAGAGAGGCAACTTGTGTCAATTGGCGACCAAGCTGGTTGGTACAAGGGTTGTTGTGGGCAAGAGAGACAAACATGGTTGTGGTCTTGGTAGATGTATGTGGGCATGCTAGGCAAATGTCTTTCAGCAGCACTAACCAAATTGCTCTTTGTTCTTTCCTTCTCTCAGTTGTAATTTTCCTTGGCGACATATTGGAAAATCAAAGGCAGACAACAGTTTTCTTGGTTGTTAACTTTGTTGACGTTATCTGTAGGCCTCGTAACATGCAAATAAAGAATTAACTTTTTTCTCAATAGTTTTCTTCCTTCAGCAGCTCACGCAAATAAACATTGTTTGACAAAAAAGTTGGAGTTTTTTCTGTGGTTTTCGAAACAAAAAAAAAACAGTTTAACAATCCACATATGTAACCCGTCGACGTGAATGACCGCGGGGGGTCAGCAATAATCAATCGCCAGCCGCTGAGTCCAACTCTGCTGGCGTTTTTTATTTTCGACCATCACCATTGCACCTCTTTATCCTTTCGTGCTTCTTGCTTTTTTTCCTTTTCCTTTCTTTCGTTCTTTCATTCTGAAACAACTGAGGGCTGTTCTTACTCGTACTCGGCCTCCACCACCGCACATTAAAGCCAGCGTCGCCACAGTCATGCCCTCGTTCGACCACCGTCTTTTTTTTTCGTTGCCGCTTGTTATAGTACATAGAGAATGAGGGGAAAAATGCGTCTAATTCACTTATTCGCCTTGTTTACAGCTAAAAAAAATCGAAGGTAGCATCACGACTTCCGCCATGTACTTTAGGAAGTACAAATGCGGATGCTCTGCGCCTTCCATCAACTTTAACCTACCATGCTATCACTATACATCATCACATATTGCCACCCTCATATCTTTTTCATTAGTATGTGAAGCTCTGAACTTGAAAGAAAAAAAGCACTTAACAATTTTTTATCTTTTGAGCCCATCCTTCAGAGAGTATGGCGAAAGACGATGGCAGACTGAACGATATGGACATGGACCATCGCCTTCACACTCCTTATGCTTCAGTCATTTCTATATATCAAAAAGAATTGGATGGTGATAGACCCGTCAGTATCTCCCATTGGAGTCTTTATTTCGCCTTGGAAAGATCATTTGCATACAAAAATTTCACCTGAATAGAGAGAAGAACATGGAGAGGTAGGACTCAGACTTTTGTGATCCAAAACTAAGAAGTAGGGACGCAATTGCTCTACCCATCGATCCATTTCGTTTTGCCCATGCGAAAGTTTTGCATTAGAAACAAAGACTTTCACGTCTCAACACCAACTGATCAGTCGAGAACAAAAGTAAAGCATGTCTCTCAGGTACCGATTTAACTCACTCACATCACTTGCACCAACTCAACTCACTCTTTTTATCCACCACCTTCATCCACCTTCGATCTTGCTCTTCGTTCTTGTGCACTGCGAGGGAACATCGTTCATTCTTACCCAATCTTCCTCTTGACGGTTCTTTTTCTCTCTCCCTTATACTCGTTGGGGTAATGATTTTTTTCTTATTTTTTCGTCAAAGACGACGACAATGTCAACAAATGAAAAGGGGATACAATTCAACAACTGCCTCCATCACCTTTTCCTCCTTGTACAAAAAACAGACCACTAGTCCCTACGCAGAATCAAACGGTTCAACAAGGTCGGGAACAGACTTTTGCCTATCCAAATTATACCGCTTACGTCGAACAATACGCTCCGTATGCGCTTCGCCCTCCAAAAACACTCGAATCTTGGTTAAGTCCACGTTCGCATGATGACCCTCCGGGATGATATATGCGTGAAGAAAACATTTGATTGTGATGGAAATTTACTTTTTCTTTACATCGGTGACTGATGAGCTGGGGCGACAAAAATGAGATGTTTCGTCGGATACTGTTTCCCCTTTTCGCAAATTATCTTGATGATCTCCTCATTGATACTTAGGACTGGTCTTGAGGTGAGCGGCAGGAAAAGTAGGGTAAGAGGAATGCGAAAGGAAAAATTCGTAGACTGCCATTTGTTTTGAGCTTGTTCATAGCTCTGATTAGTAGTTTCAAGGCCATGGAAACGGTATTTGATCATCCATATGAGGCATACTCTTATTTTTTTTAGAACATAATTTGCATTGGGCGTGTTTTTTGGTTATCGTAAGATGGCGAAGGCGATAGAGTTGGGTGTGGTCGCTGTTTGAACCGGTCGAATAATTTCTTGATGCTGGTCGAGTGACAACACAGAGGATAGAAGGAGACAAGGTTGGTGGCAAACCGAAAGGAGAAATCGTGTGAGCAAACGAGTCAAGATCGAAATTCGTGGCTTAGATTTGTGTGCCTGGCCATTGAATCAAAACAAGTCCTTTTTGCCTGTCACTCCCTGCCTGTCTCTCCGTGCAACATACCCACCGGCCTACTCAACATTCAACTTCGGGATTACCCTCGACTCTCCTTCTGCATTAGTTGACCGTCCCTTCTCTCTCTCCTCCTTTTCCTCTTTGTTCACTCCGCCAAGGACACTACAACAACTCGACAATGGCTTCCTTGACAAGATCTACCCGTGTCCTTCTGGGCATGAGCGCACAGCCCCTTCGTGGATCCCTCATTAACAACCAGATTCGCCTCGCCTCAACCACCACCACTGCTGCCGCCAAGAAGGGAGCCGCCACCAAGGAGACCAAGCAGGACGATTCTATTCTTCTGGAGCACAAGGGCGAATTCACGACAGGAGTGTCAAGACTTCGTGAGCACTACCGCAACACTGTCCAGGACGACTTGATGGTCCTGACCTACAGCCATACCTTCAAGCCCAAGGCCAAGGTCCCCGAGGGCGTTCGCGTGGAATTGAAGGGCAACAAGCACATCAAGCCTGCTCCTAAGGCCCCTTCCTCTCGTAATATTCCCGAGTTGGTTAAGATTGATGTCCACTGCATGATGAAGGAAGCGCTTGTGAGCAAGTATAACCTGTTGAGCGGGTTCATGGCCATTCAGTCTATTACGGGAGAGATGCCCGAGATTATCAACTCCAAGAAGGGCGTTCACCCCTGGAAGCTTCGCGCTGGTATGTCTCTTGGTGTTTTCTTTCCTAGTGCCTTATGTGTGTTTGTTTTTTATTGACTACTTTTCGTTTGGTCTGGCTCTTGCTTGCTCCAGGGTCTCTTTCCTTCCTTTGATCTGGTTCCTGGTTGTACTATTTGTTTTTCTTATCCTTCCTCTTTTTCGTCGTCCTTCTTTTTGTTATCATCATCTTCCTCTTCGTCTTTTTCTCCTTGTATTTCTTATTGTCCCCTTCATCGACTCATTTTCATGATCTCTCTTGTATAAGTGATATTGTGCATGTTATTATTACATATGAAAATCAACAAGCTGACTAACATACCTCCACCTTCATTCCAATAGGAAACCCAATTGGATGCAAGGTGACGTTGAAGGGCGATAAGATGTACCAGTTCTTGGATAAGCTAGTCGAGGTTGTGTTGCCAAGGATGAAGGAATGGCCAGGATTGCCTGAGTCTGCAGGAGATGCTACAGGAAACATTGGAATGGGATTCGCCCCCTCGGCCTTGTCATTATTCCCCGAGATCGAGAACAACTTTGATATGTTCCCCAGGATGACTGGATTCGATGTCACTTTTACGACCACCGCCAATACCAACCTCGAAGCACGTTTGTTGCTCTCAGGCTTTAACATGCCTTTCCAGGTCAAGGACCGCTCTGCACCAAAAGCCAAGGATGCCGCCGCACCATCAATAGAATCCGCCTCCGCATAAGCTTTTTGAGCTTGTGTGGAATAGTTCTCCTTTGTTTCTGACACCATAGACATTTTTTATTTCCTTTTTCATGTTCTCTTGACACCCCTGCAATAAACCATCATCATCCACAATCAAGGACAACTTGTGAGTTATGGCGGAAGTGGTGTGGATGTTATAGTTATTAATCGACAGGCGAAAGAATCCTAACCATACATGGGCGTAGGAGATGAACGCAAAAATGTGAAGGAGTGAGGGAGTTGAGTGTGGTTGAGAAACGGGGCAGAGTAAGGGGACAGGAGTTTCTTTGTAGCAATACCGTTTGATCCTTTTTTTCTTTACTTTTTGTGACCTTTTGGTTCTCACAACTTGGTCCTTGCTTTTTTTTTTTGCGCCATTTTTTGTCTCTCTGTATAGTAGTAGGAGTAGATGGAGGACACCCATGCATGACATGACAAGCTCCCCTCTTGCCCTCCACCCTTTTGGTCAGGTCAAGCCCACAACTCAAACTGTGCGCCATGTGTGAGTCGTTCAGCCAGCCAGCCTTTTATGCCCCAGCCACATTGTCTTGTGTTAGATTATTTGTGTATGTGGGAGGAGGTGGATCTACTCTTTTATGTGTGATTTGAATAGAGTGTACCCGGTTCTGCACTCCGAACTATGACATCGGATCTCCCTCCCATCCAAAATCCCACAGCCTGCGTGTGTACCTAATTCTCGTGTGTGTTGTGTCTTGCACACACATACACACACACAACACACACGCTAAGAAAAATAAAAAAAGAAGCATGAGAAGAGAAGCAAATGGTCGATAACCTATTCCGTCTTTGAAGGGGAAGGGGACAATAATCCAAAAATAGGGGCGTTAGAAGAGGACCACGATGTCGTTTTGTTTCTTTTTTTTTTTTTTTTTTTTTTTCTATTTGTATCGTCGTTCCTCGTTATCATCGCCCTTTTAGTTTTTTTTTTTTCACTTTCCCTCTCTCTTTCCTCTCTCCTCTTCTCTTCCTCACTCCCATACCCCTCCTCCCTCCCTTCGCACTTTCAACATTTTCGCCTTTTTCTATACTTTTTCTTTTTGATACAAACCCTGCACCAAAAAAAAAAGAGCACACACCCTTCTTACCGCCCACAGACGCACTCCTTTCCTTCCTCGCAGCACACACACTCAAAAAAAAAAAAAGAGAGCAAGGACCAACTCCAACGACAAGGCAGCAGCACTGCAGGATAAAACCACAGACAAGAACAACAAACAAAGCATACAACTAAAGCAGCCATGGCGGGTCGACGACGTTCTAAATGCTGCTTCTGCATCCCCCTCAGACTTGCAACCTTTCTTGGCGCACTCCTTATCGGCGTATGTCTTTCTTGCTGTTTTTCTTCTTGCGGTTGAATGGTTGATCTCTTCTAAAGGAGAGTGATTGAATGAACACACTCCTATTGCAAAGAAGGGCGACAGACATGCCCCCATGACCTCTGTTGTGTTTTTCTTACGACCATACACCATACACCACTGACTAACAAACTTTTTTTTGTTGTTCGCCGTTTTGTTGCCAATAGGCCTTTGGAGGTGCAGGATCGTATCTTTTCTTCACCAACCAGGATCTGCGTAAGTCGTGCTCCCCTGTACCCTTCCCTCCTCGTCTTGATCCTCCCCATTTTGAATGTTTCCCGTGGCTGGAACAAGTTCCCAGTTGGCGTCAATGGGCCTCCCTTTCCCTTCTTCCCTCTTTCCCCACTGTTCAAAGCCAGTTCTGTTACTTTGGCTGTCCAGTCTTTCTTTTTGTTTTCAGGGACGGGAAACAGAAGTAGAACTCCGGGGGTACCTTCCTATCTCTCTTTGGAACCAAAAAAGTATGTTTGTGCGTGCTTTTTACTTACCTATCCTGTGCTTTGTTTTTTTCGACTCTTCAACTTTTTTTTTAGCCCAGCGGACTTATACTTTTGAGGGTAAGAAATCACCAACAATAACATCAACAACAACACCATCAACAACAACAGCGCAGAGGAAGGAAGGAAGGAAGGAAGGAAGGAACAGGGCTGACAACAATAATAACAACAAAAGGGCAAGAACCGCACTGCCACACGCCACTATAGCCCAGAAACTCAGATCTTTTTCGCCTCACACTAACAACGACAGCAACAACAGAGGCAGCAGCAGGAACATCCAAAAAAGACGGCGAGGCTTTAAAAAGAGAGATCCATGGCACTAAAAAAAACCATCTAACGCCGTTTTCTATTCCATGTCTGTTTTAGGTGTGTCGGTGACGCCATTGACATCAGGGCAGGCGCTCTGGTACTACGCCGCGGCAGTGAGCGTGTTGGCCGCAGCGGTCGGGCTTTTGGGCATGCTTTCTGCCCTTTTTGCCAACCGTCGGATGGTCAAGACCTTTGAAGCCTTCTACGTCCTCTCGCTCCTCACTCAGTTTGCTCTCACCGCCTGGGCCCTGATCTGGTGCAAACAAAACCAGACTCAATTTGATACCATCTGTTCTGCCAACAAGTCTGGTCTTGTCTCCTTGCCTCTTCCTTCGTTCATGAACGACTGGACTTGCCAAAGGATCTTCATGGCGATTATTTTGACGATTGGTATTGGTGGGCTTATTTGGATCTTTTTCAACTTTTATATGACCAACAGGGTCATTCACTATGCCAGAGAGTTGTTTGCGGATCGTGCGGATCGGTACAAGGTTCTAGGCGAGGCTGCGACCAAGGAGCTTGACAGAGAACAGCAGATCCCTCTCAACTATACCAATGTTGGACGGTCGATGCCTGCCGAGGAGGAAACGGAAGGCTTCCAGAACTCCCACACTCAGCAGCCTTCTTACAGGGATGAAATTGAGTACAAAGACCCCCGTGGCAATAGCGACTTCCAGTACCCTCGTGCAGCAGCAGCAGGATTCGGAGCCTTTGATCAGGGAGCTGTTCCTCAGCACCAGCTGCAGCAGAGTTACAATGCCCAACAGCCTCCAGCTGCTCATGGATTCAACTACCGCGATTCGGCTCAGGACTTGTTCCACCCTTACCATAAGCAGGGCGAGCAGGAGCACATCCCTACTCCTCCAGCACCAGGACCCACTTCATCCTCTGCTGCCGCCTTTGCTGCCATCCCACCTCCACCCACTTCGTCTTCGGGGGGACAGTCCTTCACACACGCCTCGACTGCCAAGATTGCATCGCCCTTTGATGACGATGACGATGTTGTCGACCCTAATATCGGTACCGGTGTGGGGTTGACACCATTGACGACGACAACTTCTCGGGACGATGTGAAGGTCCCCCTTCCTGCATCCCCCCGTGACGGAGACGCCCTTTCGCCCACTTCTCCCACTGGCCGCAAGGCACCTCCTTCCAATCTCTTGTAGATACCTTTTTTTTTTTTTTTTTTTTAGTTTTATCTGTCATGTTTCACGCATCTCTTACCCCCCAACCTTGTCCATATCTCTCCCTTCTCTTACTTGTTCATTCTTTCTTTGTCGTTTAAAATACAATTCGTCTTTCTTTTTTCTTTCCTCTTTACATATATGTGTTCTGTCCATGCTCTTGTTCTGTTCCGTTAATATGTCTCTCATGTCAAATAATGATGTTGTCTTGCCATTGTCTGAACAACTTTTTTTATTTCTATCTCTCTCTCTCGCACTCGTGCTGTCATAAGGGAGCATTACATATTTCGTAGTTTGATCACACCCCTTGCAACTCCTATTGTTTTTTGTCTTCTCACGTTCATAAACATTTTCATTTGGGTTCACAATAATTTGATTGATAAATATTGTTATAGTTTGGTATAAAAAGTTTATGTTGTTGTTATTATGAAAAGAAAAAGGGAGTAAAAAACCAATCATATTGGTTATTAAGCACGGCGGGTAGAAACACTAGCCTCATACGAAGGTGGAGGCATCGCATTATCCTCTTCCTCCTCGTGCTCCTGCTGCACAAGGTCAGGGCGTGGGATGGCGTATGGGACTGGTACTGCTGGCACTGGTCTTGACGAGCTTGATGAAGGCGAGGATGAAGAGGAGGAGGAGGAGGAGCCGAGGGACATGTTGGACATGGAGTAGATCAACATAGGGTCCTGTGGCCCAACTTGCTTATCACTTCCAGAAGCAGGGGGTGGTGGGGGACCAGTTGGGGGATGGTACTGCATCACTGGAGTAGCAGTAGGGGTGGCAAGTAGTGGAGCAGGGGCAACTGTAATCGTAGGACGGGCTTGTTCGTGCTGTTGACGCTCTTGTTGGAGGTGTCGGACTTGTTGCTCGAGGTGGTGGGAGACTCCTGTCAGGGCTCTACTGATGACGTTGTGGACTAGGCGGACTGGAAGTGGGCCGCCACTGTGATGGTGGTAGTTGTAGTAGTGGCCGTGACGGGTCTTGCCACGGCAGCCGCCGTACATGGCAAGCTCTTGGTTCTGGGGTGAGGGGACCAAGAGAGGTTGTGGATAGAACCCATAAGGTTGTGCCTGGACCAACTGAGGAGGTGGCGATGCATAAGAAGGCAACGAAGGAGCTGAAGGGGCATTGGGCGCCGAAGAAACGGAGGGTGCTGAATAGCTGTAAGCACTACCGTACTTGGAAATATGATGCTGATGCTTCAACTCCTTCTTCAACTCCTTACAATGGTGCTTAATTTCGTGCGAGAACTGCTTGGCTTGATGTTTGATCTCGTGGCGAAGGTCCTTTTCTTGGCGGTGTGTGAGGGAACGTTCCTGTTTGAGCTGTTTGGCGTGAGAGCGGGCTTGTTGTTTTGCGAGCCGGGCTTGGTCTTTGAGGATACGTTTTTGAGCCTTGTAGGCGGCTTTTTCTTCTGCACGTGAGGAAGAGGAGGAGCAGGAGGTGGAAGTGGAAGTGGAACGAGAGGAGGTGGAGCAGTGGGAAGGTGTGCGGGTTGCGGCGGCACAGGTGCGGGTTGTGGATGTCGTGGGTTGAGCGGGCGACAAGGAGGAGGATGAGGAAGAAGAGAAGAAGGCGTTGTTGAAGGGAGAGGGTGCAGAGGTGGGGATGTTCAATCCAGCCTGTTGGTGAGGAACGGGCGCTGATGCGGGTGCGCGGCAGTAGGAAGACTCGGGCGTGTCAGGGAGCATCCTTTCTTTCTTGTCCAACTGAAAGTATGGCGAAGTCATCTTTTGCGGGTTGTGTAGTTTGTAGGTTGAGGGTTGAGTAAAAAGTTGGCTGTGAGAAAACGTGTTAAAGTTACTTTGAGTTTTTCTGCTTTTTTTTGCTTTAGTTTGTGAGGTTATTTGGATTGTTGGATTGTTTGCTGAATGAAGTGGGAGGAAAGAGCGAGCACTCCCTTCTTATACCTGTCATCGATTGCGCACAGGCACCTTTCAAATGACATACACGCCACGCCGGCTTGGCTGGCTGGGCATCGTGCACTTAAGTAATGTATGTTCTCAAAATAAAAATCGAAAAATGGGAAAATGGGCCAGCCTTGTAAGACACAAATAAAGGGCATTCCTCTCTCTCTGTGGGTGTGATAGAGAGAGAGAGAGAGTGAGCGGCGTGTTTATCTACACACACAACATACTGTTTATGTTTACCCTCTATCTTGGCTGATGCATTTCTTGCCAAGACTTTCCTCGTCACCCTCTCTCTCACTCACTCCCTCTCATGCCCCCCTTTCCTTCTCATGCTTCTTTTTTTCTCTTTCTCCCCTTCTCTGTGGCAGTCTGTGCGGCACAGACTTTGTTTAGACTCTTGGCTTTCCATCACTTTTTTCCATAAACAGACTCTTCGATGAAAACAAGAACCGGGCTGTGGTGTGGCATAGGGTAAATATCTTGCCGTTGCGCTTTTTTTTCACTTTTAGCAATTGAGGGTTCACATCTAGATTCTGTGGCTGCTCTCTTTTTTTCCCTCCCCCCTTTTCATATGAATCCACATGGTGGAAGCATCCAAAGACCGAGACAAGATGAACTTCAATCGACTCTTTTGTTTTTTGACCCCTGCTCCGCCTCAAAATGCTTAATCTCGTTTTTTTTTTTTTTGTTGGTTCTGCGTTGAATGGAAGGTTCTCTATGGAAATACGACTTTTTATTACGTGTGTTCATAGGCGAAGGGGGATAAGGATACAAAAATACAAGAAATACACAAGCGAAGGAAAGAGAGAGTAAACAGAATGGAATGGAGAGGGGAGAAATAGAAGGTTGTTGTAACGTTAACAGACGAGAAATAGAAATAAAAAATGCCTCACCAAGTGTCATAAACAGCGAATATCAAAAAATGGTCTAGTAACGAGTGGCAGGACGGCGGGCGAGGATGGAAAGGTAGATCAACACACAGACGCCAAAGAAGCTAGAGACTGATCCGAGGACAAACGAATTGTGGAAGCACTCGATACCGAAACACTCGAGTGTGTGCTCATGCGCGGCTTCGAGGTCGTACAACCATCCAAAGATCAGGTTAAACATTTGTCCTCCAATTGCTGGTGCAATTGAGATCCATCCCCTATTGCATTGCATTGGTAAACAAACGAAGAGTAACAAGTCAACATTTAGATTTGCATAGCGTTTGACATTCCTCTTTTACAGTAGAAAGATAGTCTTTCGTAAAGTAACAAGGAATATTTACCAGTTGGTGCCAAAGTTGGAGACGCCAAACCATTCGCTGACAATGGTGGGAGCAACACCTATTATAAAAAAATATGAGATCTCAAAATGTCAGAATTCCATCTCTATCAAGCCAAAGTGATGTGCTTTGTGATTTTCCAAGATCTCTTCGTACGATAAAGATGCAGCTACATATGTATGCATGCATGTCCACAAAAAAAAAAAAAAAAAAAAACTTACCAAAGACACTACCGTAGCCCAATCCGACGAAAAGAGAGACACGACCAAGATCCTCAATGTCCTGAACATGGGATCCAAACGCCTGTCCCAACCACACACAGAATCCTGCGTACAACAGGAACCCCACCCGACTGACCCCCCACCACTTCCCACCACCACGCTTGCCCAGATCTGACATCATTCCGACAGAGATACGTCCAATACAGGACATCAAACTGATGAGTGAGACGTGGAAGTTTTGAAGTTGCTGCAAACGGATCAAGTCCTCATCCGTGGGAGGCTTCGAGGGGTCGTCCATGCGGTCGCGGTAAATGGATCGGACAACGCTGCCGGCGTTGGTAATGTACATCAATCCAGGGCCAGAAAGAAGCAGGATAGCCAACATCAACATCTGTGCCTGATGTGTCGTCCTGAACAGTTTGAATCCTGACAGAGATTTGGGAACGATAGCAAGGCTCGAAGAATGATCGCGGGAAGCAGAATGCTTTGAAGCAATGAGGCGTTCCGATTCAGATGTCCTCCTACGGCGTTCTGCCTCTTCCTCGGTAATATCGTCATCATCATCCAGTGAGGAGCTGGAAGAAGAACTAGAAGATCCCGCGGTATGAGCAATTGATGATTCCTGGTCCTTGGGATGCTCCAATTCCTCAGAGGGAAAGACTTGGAGAAAGATGACCGAGATCAAGATGGTTGAGCCAATGGCCTTAGCGACAAGGAATAGGAAGGCCTGGGTATCGTGCTTGTACCAGTGATTGCTGATTTGGGCAAACAGCAACGCCGACAGTCCAAAGCATGCAATGGGGACACCCATGGCAATGCCTCGGGCCGACTGGAAGTTGTGGGCATTGGTGCTGACAGAGGTCATGTAACCCGCCTGAGAACCCATGCCGATAAGGATGAGAAACAGGAAGGAGATGAAAAATCCAAAAGAGCTGAAGACCCCCGAGTAGGTCAAGGACAATCCTGAGTATCCAGCCACAAGCAGTGCCGCTGAAAGTAACCCCACCCTAAATATAGATTTAAACGTAAAAATGGCGTGCAATTATACAGATTCACAGGGTTTAGTCAGATCTGTCCAGTGCGGGAATGAAAAGCGGAAAAAATGTAAAGTCGCACGCCCAAGGAGGTTGAGGGGATGTACACAAACAGTAACACACAGACAATCGCATGGTGCCAATTCAATCCCTTTGTGCACACTTCGAATTTTGGAAAAAAAACAAAAAAGGGTAATCCTGACCCAATGGGTGGTGGCAAAGCGCTGCAAGAGCAAGATCAATCCCAACTCGACTCTGTCGCCTGTCAAGAGATCAAATAAAGGAGATGGGGCAGAATCATAGGATAGGAGAAAAGAAGGTTGGGAAGGAAGAAAGAGGGCGAGGAATATGGAACGAGCAGTAATCCCAAGAAAAAGAGGAAAGGTGGATTGGTTGTGTTGTGGTGAAGGTCGGTTGGCTCGTTGGTTTTGGTCGGCTGTTGAAGGGATGAAGTAACGAGAGGAAGAAGAAGGAGGAGTGATAGGTCCAGTCTTCTTTTTCGCCCTCAGCCTCTCCTTCAATGTTCCTGCTTGTCTCGTTGTATATGTGATCCTTGTAAAAGTGTAAAGTGATCCTGCAGGGCAGTGTATCGAATCTGATGCTTACGTTCGTGGACCTTGGCTATCGACCAGGCGACCAAAGAGAGGACCTATTCGATGGAAGAAGATTAGAGTTGATCAGTCAGGTGTATATGATATAGTTGGGTGTGGATGAGGTCCAGGTACTGTAATGATTGGGATGGGACCAATCCAATCAATGCGATTGTTGACAGGAAAGGGTCAGGTGGGGCAATTGGCAGTTATGAAGACAAGAAATAGTGGAACGGGGCACTGGTGTGTATGGCATGCGTACCTGACAAGAACAAGCCATAGTGGACACCTGCTGCAACAACCTATTGTACGTTTGTTCATTCAAACGAGAAAAAGGGGTCCATTGTCCATTGTCCGAGGAAAGAGAACAGAAGGAAACAAAAGGGGATAGAGACGAAAGCAAGAGTTAGCTCGTCTGATCGCTCTTGTTCGCTGCCTTCAGTTTCATTCACATTCATTCAAGAACAAAAAAGAATGAATAAGTGAGCGAATTACGTTAGACTGGAGGGCGGTGAGGGCGAGTTTGGTGGTGAGCTGGTTGGCGTAGGTGGAGTAGAGGTATGGGGTGCCGGAGACAAGGGCAACTGCACAGGCAGCGAGGAACGAGGCTGTCCGAGCACTCGTCGTCGCCTGAGGGCTCGAAGAGGTCATTCTCTTGACTCTTTTTGTTGGATGTGGAAGAGGGAGAGGGGTATATAGAGCGAAGAGAGAAGGAAGAAAGGGAATGAGCTGATGAAGGAGAGAGGGCGATCGGAGTGTTGTTTTTTGTGTGAATGAGAGAGAGGAAAGAAATGAGTGAAGAGAAGAACAAGGAAAAGAAGAAAAAAAAAAAAAAAAAAAAAAAGAGGCGGGCAAAGGGACTTAAAATACAAAAACTCTGAACAAAAGAACAAAAGAGAGACATCGGACCCCGGTCGGAGTAACACTTACCCTTGCAGTCAAATAATAGCGAGCAGTGAGCACTATGAGCAGCGAACGAAATGAACTACATGTGCGACATGGGAATCACGACCATGACTTCACTCTCATCCCTTTTCTTGTCCCCATCCACTCTCTCTCCCTCTTTCTCTTAATCCACGTCTTGACGTTGTTCGTCTTGCTTGTTCACGCTGTCTTTCTTTCGCTTTTTCCTTCTCTTTCCTCATTTTTTTCCTTTCTCTCGTCAGTTAAGTCATCATCCATCTTCTGGGAGATAGGGATAGGCGGGATCTTTTTTTTTCTCACAAATGATGCCTTACACCATCGATTCTACCATCCACCTACACTACACTATAGAGCAAAAACTGCGGTATTTTGTTTTCTATGCTAGTGCTTTATCGCACCAGGTTTCTAGGAGTTACATCCAATAATCGCAGCTATCGATGACAGCACTCACCAATGAGATCTCGATAGCTTGCTGCTGTCATTGCTTTTGTCATTGTACAGGATAAAAGGGACAAGAGAGGCTAACGAGCAACAGGTCCTGTATTGTACTGTATGTATGTGTATACATACCATGGTCCCTGTGTTTGTGTGTACTTTACCGTGCGGCATTTTCTTTGCTGTTGTTCCCCCTTACTCTGCTACTACTTATCCTTTTCTTTGTGCCCCCTTTATCACTCTCGAAGGAAATCCCTCACAGCCAAAGTCCACCTGTCCTTCAGAAAGTCGGAACCCTTTTCAATTTGAATATTGATCCCTTTGTGATGACGATCACATTTGATGAGACGAGTAAAAGAGTGCGCACGGGCCAAGTTGTATTTATGTAGGTCCGCCCTTTTTCTCTGTCTTCCCATCCTGTCCTAGACATGATCGCGTCCTTGACTATCATCCCTCCCTTGCATTAAAAGATAGCCACAGGAATACGGAATCTGACCGTAGCAAACGCATCGCTGCTCATCCCAACAATCAACAATTTATATGTCCAGTCTGCTTGTATATCATTAACATACTAGCGAACTTGCCTTGCACACTCGCTCGGATGATTTGAGCCCAGTCCTACGACTCTCTCGTCCATGCAGACCGAGGTCAGCCGTTCTTTCTTTCTCCCTTTCAACGGTCGCCCTCTTTTCTGTTTCTCTTCTTTTGTGTTCTCTGTTGTGTTTTTCTCGCTCTACCTTCGTTCTTTTTCCTTCTCTCTTTTTTTTTATATTTCTTCCACGTCCTATCACGTCTTAACCTCTCGTACATTCCCTAATTCTTAATTTTTTATTTTCTCCTCTACAACAGTTACAAACCGATCCAGCCTCCTTTTCGCACTTTTTACTCCTTCTATTCTCATCAACCCTCATCCTCTATCCTCGATACACATCTTCGACAACAGACAACAAACATCTAACTGAAAATAAACAATCATCAATCATGATAGCTAGGCTAATGAGCGCACCACCTCGCTCATCCACGCCAACGACAACACTCCTCATCCTTCGCTCAGCCAGCATCCTCGTCGCAACAACGCTCTTCTCGATGACCACAACAGCGTCCGCGGAATCGGGTGCATTCGAGCTCCAAACAAACCTCGTCTCTTGTGGAGGTAACAATTCTGCAACCAACAATGCAGGAGGATCGACGGCCCCAATCGCGGTCTGTGCTCCACCAGAGTCCAAGCTGTTTAATAATGTCCGGGTTGTGAATGGTACTCCTCAACCAGGGTCTACTGGTGTCCGCGTAAGTAGATCGACTAATTTTGTTTTGTGATGCTGGGTGATACATTTTTTTTCTTGTTTCTGTCTTGCATGGCTCAGAGAGAGATTTTTTCCTCAATTAATCACTGAAACCCGATAAAACATTTTTTCGTCTTCGCCTACCCTATTCCTCTCACTACCCCACCATTTCAACAACGAAATAGGGCCGGTTATACGATGTAGGAAACCTATGTACAGAAAAGGTCTCGGACAAGATTGACCGCGCCTGGATCGCATTCCTCGACTGTAGTGGTGGATGCTCACTCGCCACAAAACTTGCGAACCTCCAGGGATCCAACCCACAGGCGGTTCTTATTTATAACCAGGCTGCTTGTACCGTCAACGCTCCACCAGCGGCACCGGCGGGTGGGTCTCCAATGCCTGCTGTCCCGACATTTGTTGCTTCTCCTGCGCCTGCAGCATCACCGGTGACGGCACCTGTTGCTTCTCCTGCGCCTGCAGCAGCACCGGTGGCGGCACCTGTGACGACTGATGCTCCTGTGGCGGTACCTGCGACGACTGACGCTCCTGTGGCGGCGCCTGCGACACCGACTCCAGAAGCGCCTCCAGCCGCTGCGACCTCTACTGCTTCTGTTCCTGCGCCCGCAGCACCAACCCAGCCAACTGAGAGCAATCCAAATGGAGGAGACAAAGGAGGAGCTGGAGCTGGAGAAGGTGAGGATAGCAATGATGATGGAGGGGGTGACAGAAACGATGACGGAGATGGTGACAGGAATGACATCGACGGTGACGACGACGGAGAGTGGGAAGGTGGAGACGATGGTGAGGATAATGGCGACAACGACAACAATAACGACGACAGCAATGATGGCGATGAGGATAACGACGATGGAGAGGATGACAATAGTGATGATGACGACGAAGGCGAACTTGCGAGGAAACATCCACGCTCCTTCCAGACTAAAAGCAACATCAGCGGTAGGAACAACAACATCATCTCGCTCGAGGGTCTTGTCGGTGCTCCAGGGGAAGAAGGACAGGAAAGCGACGATTCTTTGCCCCAGGGTCGATCTCCACATCCTCGTCCTATCCCACACCCAATTAATGCAAAGAGATCGGCAGAAACTGCTCAAGGCAGATCGCCTCGTCCACGTCCTACCCCACATTCACATGTTTCTGAAACAATGAAACGATCGATTCCTAACGCCAAAAGATCGTCGACAGAACCTCAAGGCCGCTCTCCTCGTCCGCATCCGAACCCTCACTCCCACATTGTTGGGGCCCGACGCGCCGCACCTGCTTCCCCTTCTGACATTGACTCTCACCAGCAACAACAGCATAATGCAGTGAGGGTGATGGGTATCGCAGATGCTTATGTCCAGTTCCCAATCACAGTTGCGATGGCAGAACAAGTGACGACCGACTACCTTCTCAAAGTCCTAACCGGCCCTGCAGCATCCTCCCCACTCCCTGCACCCCTCAAAGCCCTCAAGACCACCGTCAACCCCAACGGTGCCGCCTCCTCCTCCATTAACCCCACCGCCGCCGCGGATAGCAACAATGGGGTCATCACCGACTTGATGGTGAGCATCTCACCGGCCTTTGAGGAACCGACGGGAGAACGTAAGTTTCTCTCAATGTCGAAACCGATCTTTGCGACGGTGGTTGGGATCTTGTCGGCGGTTGTTTGTGGAGTGGTGTTACTGTACGTGGTGAGACCGCTTGTGAGGCGGCATAGGAGGCAGAGAGGTAGTGATGGTGGAGGTGGTGGATCGACAGCATTGGTGGGCGATAGTGAGTCTGAGAGTCGTGGAACCCCACCTTCGCAGTCCTCTGGCGGTAATGGATATTTTGGAAATAGCACTGCATACACTGGCGACAATATCAATAGCAGCGGATGCTCTGATGGTAAATACGACGACTATAGCCAGCACGCGTCTAAGGAGGCACCTTACTCCGCCTCCTCCACCGCTACCACCGATCCGATCACACACCCACCACCCATGCAAGAAGTCTACTCGGAGAAGACCCATGCCCACCACCAGAAGAAGGACAGTAACTCAGCCCCAACCACCTTTGATCACTCCCTCTCCGGAAACAACACCCCCTATCCCGCCACCGTCCCATTTGCAGCCGGTCTTGCTACCTCTTTGAATGCAGTTGAACCTGAAGACCCCAAGTATGCGCAGAAGCATTTGAGGCTTTTGCGTAACCAGGACCATCTTCATCGTCAACCTCAGTCTGTTCCTCTTCCTGATTCCACGGTCGCGACGCCTACCACTGCCACTGTTCCCGCTCCCCCGGTCCAGTTGAAGGAGATACACTCTGCTCGGACACGCTCGAACTGGGGTAGTGGTTACACTCCCACAACTCCGACTGTCTACTCGATTAGCACGCCTACATCTACTACTGCAACTGTCGCCACAGCCACCCCAACCACCGCCGAGCTCCCATCGGGTTCTACGTCCGTATTTGAGAACATCCGCGCCGCTGGAGCCTTGTCACACCATGTCGACGTGATCCCTGAAGAATCATATCGCAAATTCCTTGAACCTGCCGCCCCCCAGGACTACACCCACCCTACGTCCACTTCTGGGCTCACCTTCGCAACCTCTGGCCATCGTAATGACAACGATAATGCAGACGATGATGAAGTCGACAGGTACCCGGTCGTCAATAGTAGGAACGGCAGTGACCTTTTCCACTCTGAAATCAAACCCCGCCACTTCCCCACCGCCATCGACACCTCCACGTTCTCTACTACAACCACCGCCTACGGCACTCCTTCCTCTACTACAACCACCGCTTATGGCACACCTTCTTCCTCTTTGGCTTCCGGAGGTATCACCCGCGAAGGGGGCCTCGCCACCGCGTTGTATAGAAACCGTTATCTAAGTATGGATAACCCTGGCGGCTTCTCTCCCGCGGCGCAATCACCCTTTTCGAGCCTCAATCTCAGCCTCCACCCCCGCGGTAACTTGGGCACCGATTCGAACTCGAACACCCCACGCGCGTCTTTGTCAAACGACTTTTTGCCCACCCGCGTCAGCATGGACTCTCCTTTAGCCTCTTACCGCGACAGCAATAAGAGTATCGGCTTGCAGACACGCTTTCAGGACCTAATGTCCTCTAACCGTGCCTCTAGCGCCCCACGCTCGTCACTGGACGGAGGTACACCTCGTGCTTCATTCTCTGACGACTATCGCCCTCGTCTGCCCACAATCCCTTCCTCCTCCCGCCTCACTAATATCACCACGTCTAACACTGGAGAAATCGCCCCGCGCGCCCCCATCTCAAACAATTCCTCGCGTATTGGTATGGACTCTTTACATCGCAGCAGCACAATGAACTTGGGAGATATCCAGACACGATTCCACGGGATCGCATCCTATTCCAGTGGTCGTCTCGAAAGCGCTCCTGCCTCAGCAGCAACTAAGACTTCTTTCTCAGAGTCGACGGCAGGGGCTAGTTTCTCGGAGGACTTCTCGTCTCGTCCATCGTTGGACGCCATCCGCGCGAATATGAATACATCCACACCCACGTCTGCGACGGGAGCAAGTGCTGGTACCTCCGAGTTGGTGTCGCCGCTGAGAGGGCGACGTGCGTCAATGGCCAGCTGGAGCCGCTATGCCCATCGCGACTCTTCTGGTGCTACTGCCAACTAATAAAAAAACAAAGCATACGAACAAAACATTATCCATTTAATCACCCAACATCGTTTCTCATAATATCTTAATAAAAACCATAGCATCATTTCTTACCAGACCAAACAAGAAAAAAAAAAAAAAAAAAAAAAAAGGGAGGGAGGGGTTAATCGCCAAGTGACCAAGGTCACGCTCCGATTTATTTTTCATGTCGCAATATGAAATCTTGTCTCAATAATCGATAAGGGATACTGAAACGCGTCGTTCTTGTCGGGTATATTTTCTTCCTCGCCTCCTTTCTTGTTCATTTGAACCTTTTCGTCTTATTCTTGTCAGCATAAAAAATGACCTTTAACGTTCACTCTCTTTTCTCTTAGTGGAACCTATTTCTCACATAGGACCTTCTCTCTACTCTTATCTCCAATTGCTGGCACAAATTGGTTAAAAATTAACTTATAACCAGCGTCCTGCACCTCATCTCTCTCTCTCTCTCTCTCTCGCCCTCTCTCTCTTTCAACTGTAGGGCGTACTGGACACCGTCTAGAAAAGATCGCGATATCGGTTGCATTCCTTGACCCTGTACACTTGTTGTCTCACGATGCTATTCTCAACCTGCCTTTTCGATGAATTGAGTGCGTCCAGAGGAGGACGGCACCCCTTTGTTTATTATTATTCCAAAAGAGGATAAAAAAAGAAAAGTGGTGCAAGTTTATGATCCTATGCAATGCTGGGAGATGGCATGAGCGAGCGACATGATTCATTGGCGTACACGCTATTGGTATTTTCTTTCAGTGTGGTCCTTCCACAAACTGTTGTTTGAGCAGGATGGATGCACGGTCCTTCACTGATGACAAGAACTTCTCTCGCTCTTCCCAATCCCCTCCTTCCTTCCCGCTCTTACTTCTATCAACAGGCCTGGATCATCGAGAAATTTTCTTTAAAAAATCCAAGATCAAAAGAATATTCACTCACACATCTGGCGATCTAACACCCACAAATATCGTCCACCGATACTATTAGTAGACTTCAACCGGAAGGCCAACCCACCATTCTCAGCCGACACCACCACGCGCGTCGAGCTCTAGGCCGGCACCTTATACTTGGCCCCAGCCACCATCGTCTCAACCATCTCGACTCAGAACGGTTCCCCGTACTGGCCCATTTCCAAAATGACCCTGAATGTAGGCGCCTACCGGATTTATCTGCCACAACCCAATCGCAAGTCGATTCTCGATGAAGTTGTAGTCACTGGTCGGGCTGGCGAAGTAGAGGAAATTCCAGGTGGTGCTGATTGGTTAAGGGAGGGTGTTGAGTTTCGGCGCGTGAGAAATCATTCTCCAATCGATTGCGCGACTATCTATGGAAGTGGTGACATAGTTGGTTGTGGTAGTGCCCTGTGAGATTGTGTAGCAGCCTGCGAGGATTGTTTTGGCATTCACACTGAGCTGAAAGAAAAGAGCTGCCCATGCGACGGCGAAAGAGACAAGGATGAATAGGGACTTGAAGCGGGTCATTGCAGAGTGTTTTGAGAGAGGTTAATTGTTGCGTTGGTGGACAGCAGGAATAAAAAGAGAGAGAGTGAGAAAGTGAAGGAGAGAACGAAAAGAAAATGTTTTGAAAGCGGGTATTTATTATGATCGAGAGAACTGTCGTGACCCCTTTCGCCCTCTTTCCCCCTCTTTTTTTTGATCTCATAATTATTTTCAGAGATGAGATGGTCAGAGATGAAAAATAAATGCAACCTAGAACAACCTGGAAAGCGCGCCTCCCCCCCCCTCCCTTTTTTTTTTCGTGCCCTCACGGACACGGACAGGGAGTCCCTAAGACCCCTTCAGTCTTATAACAATATCCATCTACAAAAACGGAAATTTCCATCGTCATCATCATCATATTTGGATTTCGGTCCTAAAGCTCCAAAACGCGACCCATCCGCCACACATTCGCATCCCCCGCTACAGGAGGCGCCTGACCTTGCTTCTGGTCAAACGCCCAGAGACCGTTTTTATTCACAATCGCAAAGGTAGTTCTCTCAGAGTATGGGACAATCTGAATCAGGTAACTGTTCGGGTTGGTACTCAAATTCTCGACAACTCCAATCAGGAACTCGGCACCAGGAGGAGGAGAAGAAGGGGTTGTTGTTTCCTTACCTCCGATGACCCCAAGAAAGAAAGGGGCCTTGTCCTCGGGGACTTGGCCATCGGCAATCGAAATACGAGACAAAGGCATCGACGCTTTGGGATTGACCTTGCAGGATCTGGAAGAGGGCAGGTCTGGGCTGAAGACGGTGTAGTCAATAGCCCAGAGGATATCAGACACAGGGATGGGGATACTACTTGATGGGAGGGTGTAGATCTTGTTATCGATGGCTGGTTGGCCTACCATTCGGGTAGAAAGGTAGACGCCTTGTCTCTTGAGAAACTGTATAGATAGCGGATCCGATGGTTTGCTGGGCAGTTGTGACGCCGATACATACTCATACCGCGGTGGCGGCGGCGGCGAAAGCGAACTGGATCGAGAGGCGGGTCATCGTTTATTTATTGTTTATTTATGGGGCGGTGAAAGAAGAAGGATGTATGGTTTTTTGAGAAGAGAGGGCGATGCTGTATGATGAGGTTAGTATTCAGAAAGGGAGTTTTTTCGGTCTTTGTAAGGGAAAAGAACGAATACATATTATAGCTGAATGATTATCATATCCCAGTCTTGTACTCCCGCCGACACCGCCTCCCTCCTTCGCCTTTTTTCTTCTTTTTCTTTCATACTCTTCCTTATTTTTTTTATTTACACTTGCATAACAAAAAAAAAAATTAAGGACACCTCCATTTTTTTTTGTTGTGGCACATTTGAAAATCATAAAACGCGACATCGTTTTTTGTGAGCTACACATTACTACTTGTGCATGCGCGTTTTTATTTTCCTTTCTGCGCCCTCCTCCCTTCCTTTCTTCATACCTCCTTCTTTCCTGCTTCCATCAATTTTCTTCGGTAAGCGACGGATGGAACGATTGAATGGATGGCCCTTGGCTGGTTGAAGTGAACGACGACAACGTCTTCCCCTTTTCCTCTTGCCCACACAATACCACCGCGAAAAAAACCCTATATGTATGTTTATTACAGTACGACAGTACTACATCTTTCAAGATCTAATTGCCAGCAGCTCCAGAGGGCCCACCACTAGCAGCAGTACCAGCACCAGGGTCCTGATCCTTCTTGGCCCGGATCCCCGCAACAAATTTGCGAATGTTGACATTGATCTTGGCGCCTGCCGCAAACGACCCCCCACCTGCCTGACTTGTTTGTCCACCTTGTCCAACCCCGAGGCCACCTCCAGTATCCACATCTCCTCCGAGTGAATGAGCCCCACCACCAGGAGAATTCGAGTTCAGATGCTGAGCCGCCAAAGCCGCAAACGGGCTGTGACTCAAAATACTCGACGTGACAATATTCCCCAACTGATACGGGTTCCCACCACCACCATCACCAGAACCAGAACCCCCAGGGGCCATCAACCCCGCAACAGGTCCACTTCCGAGGGCAGCCAATCCAAACCCTGCCATATTACCAGCCAACCCCGCCGAGGGGCCCACAACACCCTGAGGCGAGATTTGAGCAGGCATTCCCTGAAGGACAGACATGACATTCGAGTTTTCCTGCAAGTTATCCATCCCTGATTGCTTCTTCAAAAACGCATCTACCATCTGTTGTTGTTCGGTCCGTTTGAGTCCCTTGAGTTCCAGGATCCGTTGGAAGTTGCCGAGGTGCCGGTCGCCGATGAGGAGGAAGTAGTGATCGATGAACATGTCGTAGGGCTCGTGCGGGCTCATAGCTGTCTTGAGGATCGTCTCCACCTTGCCCAACCCCCTATTCACAAACTTCACGAACCTATTGAGGAACGAAAGTTTGAAAAGTATCAAGAAACAAGGTTAGTAGCGCTCGAAATTGAAGTTGCAAACGAATTCACTTGTATAGCCTTATGAAAACAGAATGACTCGACGTACGAGGTGGGGACGGCGATGGTAGTTTCCAAACCGAGGTTAGGTATCTCAACTAAGAACGACTTGACAGCCTGCGTATCCAAAAGCATTTGCTCCGCACCAATCTCTGAGATGGGTTTACACCGCGTCAAGTTCGCCGCGAAACGGGAAACAAACGACTCAATCAACTTGTCACAGAACGTCCTAAAGTATCTCTTGTTTGTGATCAGTTCCTGGATCGCGCCGACACAGGTCTTGAGGGTGGCGTGGATCATCGACACATATTCCGATTGATCGCCCACATATTCTACGGTGCCCCAGGGTAACTTGGACATTGACACCATTGCAGGTTCATAATGGCTCTCCACTGCTCGCACAAGTGCTCGCGTACATGCTGAGATAATCCTAAAGTGATAAATTGAAGAGGGTTTGGTCAACAATTGCTTAAGTTCGATACATATCCTTTGCTACGAAAGCAGATATAACAACGCACTGCAAGAATGCCTGTCGCTCCGGCTCCATAGTGACTTGGTCAACAAATTCTGGGTCAATGTTGGCCCATAACCTCTCCTCGAGCTACATCTCACAAAAATAAAGAGAAATATCAGTATTACAATGAGAACCACTTAAGTCAACGAGTTGTTAAAATAGCCTTGTCGACTATTTACCTGACTGGTTGTGGTGAGGGAGTAATCGGCAGTATTCAAGACAATACAAATCGACCTGAGGTACTCTCTGTTGATAGGGCGCTTGTCTCCTCTAAAACAATAACAAACACGTAAATAATACCATCAGCACTCAAAAACATCGCAATCCACGTCTGAAAAGGGAATGTAAAGAGTCAAAACTTACTGTTTGGGAAGTTTGGCCAAGAGGACGTCGTTGGCGTATATACGAAGCCACTTGCCAAAAACGGTGCAGAGGTCCAGGAAGGGCTTCTTCCGCGACAGTTTGGCACAGTTTGTCAAAGCCGACTTGTAAAACAAAAAGATGTCGGTACTGGAAGCGAGCACCGTCACTGACAGGTCGTCCTCCGGTACCGGCTCCTGCAACTTGAATCCATTAATCTTTTCCTCCAGCGTCCTATAAAGTATAGAGCAGCGAAAATAAATGCTTGTCTTAGCTAGATGTCGATGATCATTTTAGGTAGCTATTGCGGAGTCCCCGATTGCAGGCCGCGAAAACTTACCTGTCTTCGGCTTCAATGTAAAGATTGAGGTATGGTTCAAAGCATGGTGATATACTCTCTGAGAATCCTGCCGACTCTACATCCTCGTTCAGTGCGTAATCAACATCCTATGTGCAGAAGTGACATCCTGGGTTAGGTAGGTACGCTCACTGGGCATGTCTAAAAGCCAATTAATTCAAAAATTGGTCCGACTTGTTGCTTACTCTGTTTATGAAACGATTCTCCAGCTGACTTTCAAACTCCAAGGTGAGCTGCAAGACTTGAAGCAAAAGCGGTACATCTACTGTTGACGCGCTCCTTGCCAGAATGTCTGTCAGATCCACCCTATTACAAGCAACGTACAAAAATAAGACAGCATGAATCCCTGAACCGCGTTACTGCCATTTGCAAACAAGCTCGAGTATGACAAGTGACTACATACCTTGTGATTTGGCAGAACTGCAGACAGAGAATTCGAGATACATCCCAGCTGGCAGGGAAGATATGGGCGTGCTCCTCGTCATGAATCTTCAGGAGGCGTTTCAGCCAGGCGTAACGCCGGGAAGTGTTGTCCAGAGCGGAGACTTCCTCGTTAGGCTTGAAGACTGAACGGTAAGCCCGAAGTTGCAACTTGCAGTACCATTCTATCAGATTCTGCCTATTGATCGTTCAAAGAACGTACATGGTTCCAGTTAGATCCTTGCTATGCTCCATGGCTGTCATGCGCATATCATTGAAAGTGGACGTAGAATATGTAGAATATGTACCTGACATCGTCGCCGAGAATGTCAATGATGAGACACGCGCTTGCCAGCTGTCCAATGTTGCCGACCAAAATGCCCTCCTGTGTGAATCCATGTTCAAAGTCCTTAACAATATCCCGCTCCAGTTCAGACTGCAACCTTGCGACCGACTCTGTCAACTCTGCGATCTGTCTGACGTTTTGAAATGTGCGGAAGTACTGGATCAACTGCAAAACAGCCTATTGTAATAATGTTCGAAGGGAACCAAAGTGAGCGTTCATGTCCATTTTTGGAGTACTGCCTCGCATTGTTTCCAAGATGCCGAGTCGTTACCTCCAGAAGTTGAGCGGTTTCCCTGTACTGCTTCCGCTGAGCCATCGCCTTTAGTTGATCCACCGCCGTCACTATTTTTCCATTGTCATATAAAAAAGTCGACGGTTAGCGTATTGTAAGTGCGTCATCTCAATGCCACATTGTCGACTTGAGGCTAAAGCCCACAGGGCGACGTACCCAACATTTGAAGTCGCTTCAAGGTTGTGATGGAGGTTGTGAGATGTCGCTTGGCATAGTCGAGACTCTTGATATCCTGAGTGATCTCCTGAACCATCTGCTCCGACTGCGTCGCCTTTTCCTTAATCTCCTTGATTTTGAAGAACAGCATCTACAAAGTTGAAGGGAAAAAATGCTAAGCGTGTTAGAACTGGCACTCAAAGAAATTGTGAAACTGAAAGTCCACTCTCTCTTGAAATACCCGACCTCCCTCCTCTTTCCCGTGAAAGAAAATGAAATAAAAAGTTACCGGAGTTTATACCTCGATGCCTTTTTTCGCCGCTTCGACTTCTTCCTGTCCCTTTTGACCACCATCCGTTTGGGCTCGTGTCAGTTCCCGAAGTTCTTCCTGGACCTGCTTTGCTTTTGCCTGCAGTCTGGCCAACACCTGATCTACCGTCGACAGTGAGTGTTCTACCAATGTGTGAGAAATAAGGGGTTCGTGAAGATGGCTGTTAGACAATGGTCGAGAAGGTACGCGCGCATTTTCAACATTGAACTGATCCTGTACAAAAGTAAGGGTGTACCATTGGGGAAGATTTTGTTGATGTATTCGACGGAGCTGAACTCTTGGGCGTCGAGGGGATCCTTTGAGCGTAGGATATGGGTGATAGACGAGTTGAGTTCAGGGGCGAGCTGTATGGCCTCTGTTGTTGTCACGTAGGCCGTGTCGTCAGCCGTCGTCGTTGCCATGTTGGCGATGTAGTCCGATTGATGAAGTGGGATGTATGTGCAATTAAAGTCGTCCTTGTCTCCTTGTCTAATTCGCCCTTCTGTCGTCGTTTGAATGTGTTAGCCCTGTCCGTGTCCTTGTCTTGGAGATGAGTTGGTGGCGGAAGGATGAAAGCACTATGGAGGTGTGAAGAACTGGAGGTGTAGAAGCGCAAGAAAAAAGACAAGTCCCCTTTTTTGACTCCTTCAAAGTCCCTACCCCTCCTCTTGAGAGTGGCGCAATCCTATTGGCCCATTGTCACCAAATCCCAATTCCTCTCACTTGCTCTCGCTTCGTCTCGGTTTCGTGTGCCTTTGGCTCTCTCTCTCTCTTAGCCTTTCTTATTTTTTGTTCTCGCTGCTTCTTTTTTAGCCTCTCCCTTTCTTTCTTTCCTTTCGTTTCTCATCAACCCGCCAACACCTTCCCACCAACACCACCAACAACTCCAACACAACAACGACATATATACAATGGAAGCAACCGCACCACCAGAACGCCCAAAGAACCTCTGCCAGGTCGCAGACTACCTCCTCAGCCCACAGTCCGGAGTCAAGAAGAGAGATGGTGTCTTCAACGAATCGCGTGTCACCTACTTCAGAGGTAACTCTCTTTTTTACATCTTATGGGTTCCATTGCTCTTTTTTGTTTGTTGCTTCATCTTTGTGAAGTAGCGGCCAAGAAGAACACCGCCACTAAGAAAGGTCATCAAAGGAAGACGGATCGAGATCAGAGACTAACCATTACCTTTTTTTTTTCTTCCTCTACTCCGGATTGCCACATCTCTCATTGTCTCTGAACCGGTCGCTTACAATCAAATCAGGAAAGGGAGCGGTGAACTCGTTGTTGAAGCCAGAGTTCCGTCAGACGGCAGTTGGCAAGGAGTTGGGCGAACTGACGAGGGAACAGGCCGCCGAGCTTCTGGGATCGATGATCCCCCACCAATTCTTCCTCAAGGTCGAGCGCCCCTCGGACCCAGATGTGCCCAAGAACGTTCTCCAGCTGGTCCAGTACCAGTCGTTCTCCGAGGATGCCGTCTTTGTCTGGCGCTATGAGGGCTCACAGTTGAGGTCACATCTCATGGCGGGAGGTCTGCTCCTGATCGTCCTTGCCGGTGTCATGTTCCCCCTCTGGCCAGTACCACTCCGTCTCGGTGTCTGGTACCTCTCTGTCGGTGTCTTGATCTTGCTGGGCTTGTTCTTTGCTATGGCTATTGTCCGTCTGATCCTCTTCTGCATTACCTATGTCATCCTCAAGCCCGGTATCTGGATCTTCCCCAACTTGTTCGAGGATGTGGGCTTTGTCGACTCGTTTATCCCCCTCTGGGGCTGGCACGAACCTGAGGTTCCCAAGGAGAAGCAGGCTCCTGCCAAGAAAACTGGTTCAGGAAAGGCTATTGCTGGTGAGGAGGCTCAGGAGGAGATTCATACACAGGTTGTGACTGATGAGACTGCCGAGAAGATCTCTAAGCGCAGACCCATGGTCGAGGATGCCGTCGAGGAAGAGTCATAAAACATAATGGGGCTATAACTGCTTTGCTTGAATATGCTTTTCTTTTTTGCAGTTTCTGGCTGATGGGTATCCGATTTACATCTACGTTTCGCCTTCCTCTTTCTTTCACCCTGTCACTGGCAGGAACACATATTTCCCTTCTTCAAAACGGGCATTTTTTTCATAATCCCCTCCCCTTGTCCTAATAAACACAACTATCAAACATGACCGAATGAGCCTAACCCTCTTTCCTCTGTTTATTTTTCGTCTTTCACAACAGACTTGTTACCGCTAGTTATATGTGAGAGAATCAACATAGTTGAACATTCAGAAAGGAAGGAAAGCGTCAAACAGAAACGAGCACCCATTTCAATTGGCTGGTGTCGTTTTCTTGTTTTCTGCAGGGACGAAAACCCTAGTTTGCTCATTGACAGGGCAGAGCTATAAAAAGGACAGATAGGGTCAAGCGAACCCTTTGTTTTTTGTCATTGCGTGAAAAAAAAATGAAAAACTGAAAAAAAACAAGGGCCGTGCGAAAATAAACAAACAAACAGATATACATGTACTTGGCATATGCTTGAGCAACAGGGCATTTAGTATGAAGTCATGTTGAGGGGAAACAAAAAAAAAAAGTCATGTTGAGGGATGGAAGGGTGCACAAGATACAGGCGCAGGCACAAAGTATATTCTGCAACTCAAAAGAAGGGATCTGGCCGCGTCGTTCTTTTAACTCGTTTCATTGTGCAGAGGGAGCTAGAAAGGGCAAAAATGTGTCATGGGACCGTGCCACAATTACCATAAGCATAGACAGTTGCTGTTTGAGTGGTGGTTGGTGCTTAACTTATCGACGAACGTGTGTCTATCCTCCTATCTCCCAAGCCAAGTCGCTCATGGCAACCAACCACATTTTTTAATGGTAAGAACCAAAGACTGGTCCAGGCACTCCCTTGTTGACCGTAGCTGGCTATACCCATAACCACCTCTCCCCTTCTCCCCTTCACTCCCTCCTTACCAGTCCCTTTCCCTCTCCTCTCTCTCCACTCCGGTACTAGTCCTTGCTGCCTTAACTCCCTACCACCCCTTGAAATCGCCTCCCTCTCTTTCTGAAGGCTCAGCTGAATCTCTTCTTCTTGACGATGGATCCCCTGTAGGTATAAGGCGATCTAAGCCTTATTCCTGTACCATCCAGGCAAGCGCTGCTTGATGATGATGATGATGATAATATGCTGGCTAGATGGAGTAGGCTTACTTTCTGCGAAATGCATGCTGTCTCTCTGTCTCCGTCTCCTTTAAATTATGCATTGCCTGTTTTTTTTTGTTCTCACCCTACAATACCCTTCCTCACTGAACCACCACCAACCAACACCGACCTCCTATCTTCGAAAAGATTAAAGGAGTGAAGGACGTCTGTTGAACATGCTTGAAAGGAAAAAAAGCCTGACGAAAAGAGAAGCGAAAGTACTCATTGTTACGTTGCCAGATATGACAAGAGAAGCAGGGCAAGATCGCCCTTTCATTTTTCTATGTCTTTGTGCATGTATATGTGCTTGCCCAGCCAGGCAAAGCCAACCAACCCAACGAACCACCTTTTTTTGTTCTTTGCCTATGTGTTGTCGTGCGTTGTTTTTTTTTTTTTTTTTTTTTTTTTTTTTTTGCCTTTGTCCGTCGGTAAACCACATTGCTCGAACAAACAAGATCGAAGGAAAAAAACACTTTTAATAATTAGCTTGCACGAGGCGACTCCACAATGCATTGCTCAATTTGGGATTAGTTGACCTGAGTGGATGAATAGATGATGATGTGGTCGACCATTTTTACTCTCACTTCAGGAATGAGCCCAAAGTGGAGAGAAAAAGAGAGAGAGAGAGAGAGAGAGAGAAACAGAGAGAGAGAGACAGAGAGAGAAGAGGAAAAATGACGAACACGGACTGCACAAGCCTTTCAGGGTCAAATAGAGCTTTTGCTATGGCCATGCTATTAAAATGGTATCCATAATGCAATGTCATGATATAGCATGGATGGGCAAAGTGGCGCTGTATTAGGCAAGCAGGTGTGTTAGTAGTGAATGAGCCTTTAGATAAATGGCCAAGGGTGCGAGCAAAAGGAAGGCGAGTGCAAAAAAAGCGAGGGTGTAAGGAGGTGAAGGAGAGGGAACAACCAATCAACCATAGGCAAGTGAGTAAGAAGACGACGAAGAACAAAGGACAAGGACAAAAAAAAAGGGAGAGGGGGTAAAAAGAAAGGAATGGGGTTTGCGCTTGATTTGTTTGTTGTTGGTGGTGGTGGTGGTGTTGTTGATGTTTGTTTGTGTTTTGGGCGATGAAGGACAACAAGAGACGAGAGAAAAAGAGGAGGGAAAGAGAAGGGAAAGAGAAGGGAAAGAGGAGGGAAAGAGAAAGAAGATAGGAGGATGAGGAAGGGTAAGTGAGGTAAACACAAACACAAACACAAGCACAAGCACAAACACAAGCACAAGCAGCATCATCGTCCATCTCCGTGCACTTTTCTCGCATAACTTTTGGTTACAAAGAAACCTGGCAGTCCCTTGTACACCCACATAATACACTTAACACACATTACACACATAAACACAGAGACGCATATACATACGCATATACACACATGCCAGGACCTAAAAGTACATTCACAGTGGTACTCTCATGGTAACACACAAAAGTATGGCCACATATACGTCGCTCTCATTTCTTGCTCTTTTTCCTTTTCTACGGACACTCCCTTCTTTTTTGCTTTTTTTTTTTTTTTTTTTGTTCAGAACGTCCTCCTCTTTTCTCTCTCTCTTTCTTTTTTTTTTTGTCTTTCTCTTTCCTTTCTCTTTCATCCTCTTTCCTTTTCTTTTCCTCCTCTTTCACTTCACTCCTTTCCATCATAGATACCCATCCTATACCCATCCACCTTCCTCTCTCTTCCCCTCCTTTCATTCCCCCTCCTCTTCTCCTCGTCATCCGTTCTTCACTCCCAAAACACACTTTCATTTCAGCCGCACACATATACTCTAACACAAAAGAGCCCATTGACCCTCTCTCCTACAAAGCACATACCTCTCCGCTCTTCCTCTCCACAATGGTATCAAGACATAGCGCAAGAGACAACCAATGGTTGCACTCTTCCCCCTCCATGCCACAGCAGCAACATCAAAGACACCCACACCACCAACAACAGCAACAATACCAGTACCATTCTAGAGAAAACTCCATCAACTCATCCTCCACCAACAACAACAACTATTACCATCATTCAAAGTCTCACTCATACGCAGACCTCATTTCCTCACCTGGTCAACAACATCAGCACTCGCCCTCTTCCTTTCATAGCCACAACAACCACAGCTACACCAGTCGCATGTCTCCACAAGCACACTTTTCCTCCCCTGGAACGTATAAGGCTGAGAGTAACATGCTTTCGCACCAAGTTTCTCTATTTGAAGGATCTCCAACTTTGGATTCCCGTCCTGGATATCATCATCAGCAGCAACATGGTGGTACTCAGTACCACCCTTCCTCCAGGCAACAGCAGCTGTACCACCAGCAAGTCCATAGTGGTGTGTTGGCTAAACCTCAGCAGCAGCGACCTCTTTCCAGCAACGCCAATAACAACAACAATGCCAAGCGACGGATACCAAAGGAAAAGGCGCCCAAGGGTGACCGAGAGGAGGTAAATAGCGAGAGGGAAAGAGGGAGATGAACGTATCTCTGTTTTTTTTGATCCATGAAAAAAAGGAAAGGGGGAGGGAGAGGAGAAGAGATAGAAAGGGGGAGGCGCGAAGAAGAGGTAGGGGAAGGAAAGATAAAGGGAGAGGATTGTTATGTGGATTGCTTGCTCAGCAAACAACATTGGACAACGTTTACATTATGGAGAAGAGGATTAGGGAAGAGCGAGAGGGCAAATCCAAGCACGGACGGATGGAAAATAGATATGATGGATGTGAAGAGAGGAGAGGAGCAGTGAAGGGAAGGGAGGAAAAGGGAGAAGCCCCTATTAAGGATGCAGGATTGAGTAGGGCATAATATTACGGCCTACGTTTCATACCATGCACTCTATCAAACAAGCAAACCATCGTCAGCAACTCACAGAACGAGAGCACTGCCCATGGGCGACGTGCATTATTTCTAATACTCTGGGATGACCCAGTTTATTTTCTACCAACTGAATTACTTGAACCTGACTGCTGACCTCCTCTTCTTTGTTATTTTTATCCTTCCTTCATTGCGCTCAGGTGTGGCCGCCAGAAGTCGAAAGCGCATTCATGAAAGGTACCAATCGGGGTGTTTCTCGTTTTCTTTTCTTCTTCTTCATTTCTAAATATGCCTCACCAAAAAAAAGGAGTAAGCATGCAAGAAAAAAAAATTAGGAGCATATTTTGTGTTCTAATCGTCATCATCTATTATGCATTTCTACTTTTTCATATCTCTATGCAGCGCTTGAAGTGCTACCGAAGCTAGGAAGACGCAAGGTGTTAGTGAACGGAAAGCCTTGTGGACGGAACGAGCTAATTGCCGACTTTATCTACCAGGAGACGGGTAAAGTCCGCGATCGTAAGCAGGTCTCGTCGCATATCCAGGTCTTGAAGAATACTCGCAAGAATGATCCCGACTGTAAGTCTTTTTTTGCCTCCATTTGTTGTATTTTGTGGTTAGGATGTTTTTTTTCTAGGGTAGTGCATATGCATATGTATATGTGCACATTGTACAACCTGAGCTGACCATTGTCAATCGGCCCTATTTGTTTTCGTCCAATCAAATCACTTAGTCATGAAGCTGTTGTTGGATAGTGGGGATGGAGATGAGGATATGGTGCCAGAGTCGATCACCAATATCGGATACCTATCATCTTCTCAGAGTCCCAATGCGACACCTCAACTACAGAACGATCCTTTGGAGTCGACATTGTTTGACAACCGGGGCATGCAACAACAGCACCTCTCACACGATCCATCGTCACCCTTGAGCGCACATCCTCATGGACAGGATGGCTACGGCAGCTACGCAGAGCCATTGACTACGTCATCTAGTGCGTACTATCGTCAGCAGCAGCAGCAGCAGCAGCAGTTCCATGGATCGTCTTCAGGAATCAATGATCCAACTGCTTCGGACCATTTGTACGACGACCAAACGTCTGTCACCACGCCGGATTCGGCAATTTCGCTGTCGTCGCAGCACAGCGTTCGGGAGCCGGCATTTCCGATGCTGGATTCATTGTCGAGTGAGCCTTTGCATTTGTCGAATACACATACTCCGATCGTCAGACAGAGAGATCTCTTCCGGTCACCCCCGCCAGCGCCCATGCATCATCATTACTCTCAACACCCCCAGCAGCCTACTTATCCGTTATGGCCAACAGAGTTCCGGCTCTTTACGCAGTACCTTTCAGCTGAAAACAAGCACCACCATTTCAATCACGACTTTGGGACTTCTCCTATATCAGGTGGACAGATCCGTGACCTGGCGCGTTTACAGGATCTGAACCAAAACAGCTTCGGAACCATCAACATCCACAACCTCCCCTCCGAGAAGTTCCCGCACCTCTTGGATCTTTACCAAAAGGCCGCGTGCGAGTTCTTGTTGTTCAAGATTAGTATGAACTTGGACCTCGAGTTGGAGGGGGGTACGTTTGAGAATTCGTGTTTGTTCGAGTCGAATGACCCCCATCGGACGGTTCGGTGTTCGACCTTGATTTATTCGTTTGGCGCCAAAGTTCTCGAGTCTACCGAGATCAAGCAAGGAAATGGTGGTGCTGTTGTGATGACTGGACAGAAGTGTGGGATGGGGTTCCAGTTTGTGAACCAGTTCTTTACGGCGTTCTTGAATGGGATCCGGACGCTGGGGACGTTGGATGAGGTGCAGGTGGCGTTGAGTAACCTGTCGATTGTGCAGATCTATGAGGAGGTTGATCCAGTTGCTGCGGCTGCTGGAGCAACTGGAGTTACAGGAGGAAATGGTATTGGTGGCGGAGGAGATAACGGAGGGTCGCCGTTGTTGGTGATGGCGTTCGAGTTTCAGCAGGGCGCTGGTAGTGTTATCCCTTATTTCGTCACTGAAGGGTCCGACATGCTCGACTCTCTTATGTGCTAGTCTTTTATCGTTTTATTTTTCTTGCATTTCTTTCCTAGCATCCTTTTATTTTCGCTTTCGTAATAGAAACTACTTTTTCCGCGTCAGTAAATGTCCCATAATTTCGTTGGCGGAGTTCTGCGCGTGAGTGACGCGCTTCAAAAAAAAATATGTCTACGGTGGCTTACACTCTTCTCTTCACACTGAAAAAAATTTTCAGTCAGCAAAACATAAAAAGGTGCATCACGCTCACTCTTCCCTTTCTTCTTTCCTTCTCTTCATCCTTTTCCCCCACTTCTTTCCCTTCCACTTTTTCCCCTTCCCCTTCTTTGACCAAACAAACCTCCAAACCATCAAAAGGTAAAACATCTCCCTCCCTTATTCACACCTCCCTTCCGCCCTACAGCCAACTTGTTCAAGCACAACACTCTTCATTGTGTATTTTTTTTTATTATCTGATGATTCTTTTAAAGACATTTTGCACGTCAGTCCTAGTACCTCATGCAGACTTTCACATATACCCAAATTTCTGACATAAAAAAAAAAACCTACAAAAAGAGATTTTGAACAAACGTCTTATGGGCTTTTGTTTTGATACACATTTATCAAAAGTGCAAATTGATTAACGAATGTGTTTCTTTTTTGTTCTTTGGAATTGTTTTCCTTAGGTTGCCTTCCTCTCTCTTTTCATACTGATCGATATCAGGATGGGTTTGTATTGTAGTGTAGTGAATGATGAACAGAAAAAAAAGAACAATAAACACAATGCAAAAACAAACAACACATGTTCAAAAGCGCTGTTGATAGCAACCGCTGGTCTGAGGCTTGAATCCATGTGAAGAACGAGGAGAGGAATTGAGCTAACAAAAAAAATGGAACGGAGACAAACAAATCATGCAAGTCACGAAACGGACATCGGCGTTGTACTTATCACGTGTAGTTCCAATGCTCAAAGTCAAAAACAAAATGTGGGTGCTTTTTGCGTTTCTTTATTTTCGCCATTATCCAGATAAAACAACAGGCTCGGGGACCTCTTGACTTTTTTATCGCGAGGAAGCCAGCTGAGATATGTAACCGTCGATCTGGCCTTGGATAACAGCGTTCGGGCACTTGTCCCGAATCTCACTAGAAAATACACATCAAAATAGAAATTAACTAGTTAAAAAACAAAAGCAAACAGCAAACAGCAATAACGACAACATGTAGCGATCACATAGTTGACCACAACATACCGAAGAGTATCAAGGTCCTTCTGCAGGAAAGCCTGCTCACCAGCCTCCTGATAAGCCTCAATCTTCAAAAACAAACCCGCCCGGAGGTGAGCATCACACTTCAAGATATACTTGGCCGCCTCCCTGAATTGCATGGCCTTGACACACTCTTCCACAAACGGTTCATATCCAATTGGCGACTTCTTGGATTTCGCCAGAGTCGCAACACCATCCCAGTCACGAATCTCGACCAAGGCGCGCAGTTTGATCCACCAGAACCGTTTGTCGGGCATCTTGAAGTCGCCTCGGATCTTAGTCGCCCGATTGCTCTGGTTGATCGTGATGAGTTTGTAGACTGTGCTGCTGATCGAGAGACCCGAGAATGGTTGAGAGTAGTCCTTCTCCAACTGCACCTGCGTCTGCAACAACTTGATGCTATCTTCAATCGCCTATATCGATAACAAAAATAATATAAACGTTTCATTAGCGTCATAATACTTGCACGAGGAAAACGTTGTCTGCATCTCCCAAAAAGTACCTTGGCTTCAAAGGTGTGCTCTTTGTCGTCTTGGTAGAGACGGAGGGCGGCCTTGATCTTGTTCATCCGCTCAGTACTATCCTTTTGCCGGAAGCTCTCCATCAATGTCAGGTTGGCACGGTCAACAGTGCGATCATCCTGGTAATAAAAATCCTTGAGCAGCTCGGGGTCTTGTTGCTTGCAGTACGATTCCAAAAGATTGCATGCTAGTGGCTTGTTGTTGATGATCCTGAAGAACTCTCCCAACTGCAACTTGCGCTTCAAATGCAAAATCACATGGTACACTATCAAACTCGTGAAGGGAGAGGAAGATAAAAAATGAGTACTGCGAGGCATATTGGGTAAAAAAATGGATTCCTGAAGGAAGGGGATTATATAATTACCGAGGTCGGTGTCTCCACTCTCGATAGCCTTGACAAGCGCGAGCTCGTCCTCCTGCATGCTCATTAACAACGGCACTTGGTCACCAGCTCTTGGTTCATAATCCAGTAACTATTCAAAAAAAATATATGCACAATTAGCATGTTAGTGACTTTACTCTCACGAACTTGTTGCAGCAGTTACAACCAGAAAGAAAAAGAGCTACAACTCACCATGGTGGCCAACTTAGACTGACCGGCTTTGTGAGCTGTCATTGCAATCTCCGAGTATGACAATCCAGGCTTATTTGCCAGCTTTTCTACAACCATCCTGCAGATGGTGTCTTCATCATCGCTCGATTTCTTGATCTTGGAGCATGCCCAATGAATCAAGATCCGATCCGTGCGCATCTTCAAGTACTCGCAGATCCTGATTGCGAGTAAATATTGGTGGCGGCTGATCAGTCTATCAATTAGCGCCTCGGGCGAAAGTCTCTGGAACCTACAAGTGCACGAAGGGGGAAAAGGGAATACGCATCTGTGTAAGTGCAGGATCAACGAGGCTACGACGGCGACAAAAAAAAAAGATTCCAGAGATGCTTACTGGGTATATGTCATGGGAATACCGATCTCGTAGTAACGGACGGCGTTCAAAACTCGAAGGACCTTGCACATCTCAACAAAGGAGTCAGCATTGTGGATCTCCAAGAAGCTCTTTCCGAACGAGGCAGCCTGCCATGAATTTATGCAAATATGAATATCCAGTTAGTACATACTCAGATGTCCAACCAAATGCGTTACTGATCCCAATGTACGACAGAAAGTACCTTCAAGAGCGAGCGTTGGTATTGGTGAGAGATTTCGTGTCCTGCTGCCTCAATGCAGGCTTCAACCGCATCCGAGAGTTCCAGTCGGATGCTGCGAATATTTTCGTCCGCCTTTGGGCTCTTCTTCTATTCGGTATCAAAAATAATTACATTTATATTAAAGACTGTCCGGCGCCTGTATAGCAACACCTTGATGCTTGAAAAAAAAAAGGATGCCTTACCTCAAAATGGTCCAACGCATCGTAGAGCATGGCTGCTGGTGCTGTTGATCCAATCTTGAAGATATTCTCCGTCGCGTCTAAAGTGGACAAGGGCACACAAATGCGTCAGCTAAGAGAAGTACTATTGCCACTGTGGATGTCCGTGCAGTTGATGCTGTATTTACCTGGAACCTTTTGGAGGAACTCGCACTTGTCCATGCTAATGACGCGAACACCGTCGATCTCAGGAATTAAGAAAATGGCGTCGTCGTAGGTGTATCTATTAGATATCGGTGCCAAAGAAGATTCATGTTGTCACAAAGGTGTCGTGTGTTGCCGCCACGCAAACATGCGTCCTCGTCTGAAAGTCACGTCTTACTTGATCCAGTCTCCATAGGGTCCGACCATGAGAACAATCTTGTCCCAGTACAGCACAACTGAGTCCGTTCCGCACCTAGCAATGACGAATGTAAATAAATAGTATAAGCTGTATGTCCAAACTTCTGTTCATGCCGATGCAGATAAACAAAGTTAGGCACTCACCAGACTAATTGCTGTGGGGGCACTTGCGACCGTGTTGCAAACTCTGAGAGATTCTTCTGGAAATCAGTAGAGACGACCCAAAGTTTGCCGTCCGCTGTGAAAAGAGCAAGGTATTTCCCGTCAGGTGAAATAGACATCTTTGAGAAAGGTCCTTGTTGCAAGCGCTATTCGTAAAAGTTGCCGATGTCCACAGTGATGTTATATGTCCTGCTTCTTTCCCCACATACATATATATAAAAACGTTCATGATCATGAAAACAAGGTAACATACCTCATCTCTGGCTTCGGTGGCATCAACAACAAGGATGGTTGAGTTGTGAGCAATCAGAACCTCGACGTGCCGACTGAGCGTGAACTTTGGTGGAACGACTGTCCAGCTGTGAGGTGGCTCATTGATGCCGGGATCTGCCAAGAAAAGTGGTCGTGGTTCGTCAAAATTGGTGATGGCAATCAGCTGGAAACTTCCTGTTAGCGCAACAAGTCCCGTTCCCCAGAATTGTACGTCAATGACTCTGTTGTCCTTTGCGTCCTATTGAGTTCATTTGGCGCAATAAAGTGGTATAGTCAGCATAGAGAGTGAGCGGTAGAAGTTTATGTGAACAAACATGCACACGTGGCACGACACGAGAAGACGAGGAGGCAGATGCATACCTTGCCGAGCGAAAACTGTGTGTATTCTCCGAGAATATTGTACATGCGAACTGTGCCGTCCTCCAAAACGCAGAGCAGTTGCTCAGTCTCAGTCCAGCCCATTCCAACAATGTGCCCCTTGTCCCACTATCAGAATGTGAATATGCAGCGTTGTTAGTGTGAAGTCCCGGTCCATGATTGCAACCGACGTAAGTAACGATAGCCAGAAAGTACGCCGGTCCGCACCTGAATTGTTTCCATGATCTTTCCTGATGATGTGTAAAGGTAGATGCTAGGCTTGATAGGCTGCTGTTTCTGCAGTAATAGTACTTTGCGGTCGTCGCGTACAAGAGCTAAGTAGACACAGAGGACCAAGAGTGAGATTCTAGTTCAACATTTCCAGTTGCAGTTGCCCACGTCCAGTCCTGGAGAGTATCAAGCTGTGTTGTTACCGAGTGGTCCTCCAAAAGGTGCAGCGGCAATCATGTATTTGGACAGGTCTACTTGTTTCCAGAGCATGGTGTAGATTTCTTGCTTCCTACATGGTGAATGAGCAAGGCGGTAAGGGTGTGAGGGCTGGTTTACTTTTGAGGTTGTTTCAGGTACACAGCTACCATCCTTTTTCTTAAAGAGCGCAAAAGTGTCGTAGGTAGGCGTTACCTGTAGAACCTGTCATGGAGTTGAATCCAATCTGCTGTTGGTGGCGACATGTTGTCCTTATGTTGACGGCAGTGGTCGGTCCCTGGTTCGGTGTGGTCGATGGAGTCGAAGGTGTCGTTCGAGGAGGTTTGGTTTGAAAGGGTCTTCAAGGCTGGCCGTTGGCTGCCCACCTGCCCACGCGAAAAGTGGCATCTGTGACGGCGAGCCGTGGCCTTTGTGACGTCACCTGAGCGGGCCAGGATATTTTTTTTACACTAGTCCAGCACGCGTTTTTTCAAGAATTTTATTTTGCTTTGCTTTTTTGCTGATTAGTGAAAAAAGGATCACATCGCGTCAAACAACCTACTTTTCTCTTCTCTCCCTTCTTTCCCTTCTTTCCTTCTTCACACTTCGACCGTCCCGTCTCATCAACCCAGGAGAGGCTACACTAAAGACCTCGCCGCTGACTGGACAACATAACATCAACCTGACACCATTCTTGATCCCGACCCCCTCGACCAACAACTCAAGATCGCGTCAAATACACATTGCTTGTACAATCAGCACCATTGAACAAGGACTAAAAGGCGACTGATCGGTCCTTATTACCATCACCAGGCGAGATCAGGTTGCGCGTCTGTGCATTAACAACAATCCCGCAAGCACAAAACCCTTCCTCCTTTACATCCCTCTTCTTCCCCTCCCCTTCGCTCCTCTTCAACATGGCGCAACGACCCATGGACGCAGACGCCACTGAGGCTCTCCTCAAGCTCGCCTCCAAGACAGTGGACGATCAGCTTGGCAGAGAGCAAAAGTACCCCGAGCTCATCGACTTTTTTAACACCGACTACTCGGCGACCTATGTGGCCCCTGCCGACCCTCGCCAGCAGATCCTTCGTCGCAAGCGTGCCATCAGCCTTCCGGATACGCTCTTTGAGCAATACAACTGTACGCCTTTTCAATTTCCTTTCGAGCATGGAGTTGTTTACTTATCAGAGGTGTAACTTTTTCAAACGACAAGGACAAGGACAAGGACCCCTAGCTGACAACTTTTAATTATTCGGATCTAGTGCTTGAGTGCCGCTGCTTCATGGGGTTGTTTCCGGAAATTGGACGAGTCTGGATCACCATCGACCACCGCCTTTTCTTGTGGAACTATGCTGACGGGTAAGAATGGCTTGTGCAGGATGCTTTAGACCGCAAAGAGAGTTGTGGTTTTTGGATAAGACACATTTTGACTCTTTCACTACTACCGTTTCAACTTATTAGAGGACACTACGAGTCGTACGAGGAGCTGGATCAGATTATCGTCAACGTGGCTCTTGTCAGACCCAAGAAAGGTATGACGACATTACAGTGGACAGATCGACCATTCATAAAGCAGATGGTCATTGGCAGGAATGGTTGGTTAACATCGCCGACCTTTACTCACATACAATAACCATAGATACGTTTGACGACAAGGTGGAATACCTCCTCGTGATTGCGACCCCTATTGAGGTTCATCTCTTGGGAGTCTCTGTTGGTTCAGGATCGATCCCTCACACTCTTTACATAACCAACATGAGCGTACCTACCGATAATGTCCCTATCAAAAGCATAGTTGGAGCAGCTGATGGCAGGATCTTTATGAACGGCAATGACGGAAGGTTGTGGGAGATTGATTACCAGGCAGAGGAAGGCTGGTTTAGCAAGAAGTGCTCCAAGCGGGAAGTCATCGGAAGCCCACTCTCCTATTTCATCCCCACATTCTTGAGCAAGATCAGGGTAGACCCTATCGTTAAAGTTGTCCTGGACGAATCTCGACAGACTATGTACGGTCTTACTGAGAACTCTAACATTGAGGTAAGGCTGTCCTCAGTGTTTCTGGAATTTCGAGGAAAAGCGACTTGAACTGATTTCGGTCTGCATCATTGATATTCATGATATTTTTGTTTTTTCAATGACACATTATAGGTGATCAACCTTACGGGAGCAGTCCAGGCACGCTCAACTGTCAAGGCGGGATACATCTTACAGGAGGCCAAGCGCAAGAGCAACCACAGCAGGGCTATGGATGAGAACTCTTTCAAGGTCGTTGATATTCACACCATTCCTTCGACAGAGTCCAAAGACGTTTCCCTTCTTGCGATCACATCTACCGGCTGCCGTCTGTACTTCGGACAGAAAGGAGCTCTTGACTACAACAGCCAACGGAACTTGGACCAAACCTCTTCGGGACCCTATTTATTGCACGTACGCATCCCGCCAGCCTTCAACAACGCCCCCGAAGCCGTCCTTGGACCTCAGGGCCAGTACCGGATACATCAGTCCCTCTACAGCAATGGTGTCTTCCTGGCTGCACACTCGCTACATGATGCTGCCGATGCACTTATCGCCGCGGCACCAGAATCTGGACCTATCAACAAAGCATCTACTGCCAGCAAGGTATTCATCTTCGTCTTGAGGACACGTTATATTTGTCACACTGAAACAAAAAAAGCCAGGAGACCTTTTCTTACATATCTTTTTTTTTTGTAGACGATGGGAAGTACGTATATTCCAAGGCTGAGCGAGATCGCAATGATTGCAGGTTTGGACGGCAAGATTTGGGGCATGTCAGAGATTCCAGGAGTCGAGCACGCTGGCGCAATCGACCCTGCAATCGCAAGGAACGAGCTCGCTGTTCAGCTTTCTCGGTCCAGCAGAGAATATTTGGTCCTGACCAACTCGGGCATCCAGGTCTTTGCCAAGCGTAGACCCATCGACACACTTCAGCAGCTTCTCCTTGACGCAAGATCTTCCGAGGCCGACTTGCTTGTCTTCTTTTCTCAGTAAGTTCTAACTCTGCAGGACAAACAAGTTGATATAGTTACTTTCTCCGAAATCTAACTCTATTTTCATACTCGTGTGTGACAGATACGGGCGCGTGGAGTCGTGTGCCATGTGCATTGCCATTATCTGCGGACACCCTGCGCTTTCACCCGTTGTTGCAGGAACGCAGTGTAAGTAATAGTCCAGCGTTTCCTTTACCAGGTTCCTGATTCGTGCATTATGTTTGTGATCACTGTTCTCACCTAAAAATCAACTCTGCTGCCTCACCTGGTAGACATGACTTCTCACTCAACATCTGGCCCTATTGCGGCTCTGGCTGAGAGACTCTTGCTTCAGTGGGGTGGCAAGCGCAACCCAGCTGAGAAACCCGCCAACAACATTTCAAGCAACTTGGCAGGATCAGAACTTGGTCGCCCTGTCTCTCAGAGCAGTGTTGGACAGTACACCTATAGACATACAGCACTTAGCCTTTACTTGGCCCGCCTCCTCCGACCCATCTGGAAGCGTAAGGTTCTCAAGGTCACTAACACCATCCGTGGCCTTGTTGACTCTGAGATCTCGGATCTTGTCCTCACAGCCGTGCAGAAGGATCTGTTTTCTCTTCGCGCCTTCTTGACTGGCAACATTGAACTTTTCACACCTCAGCCAATTGTCTCCTCCAATCCCCCTGGCGAGAAGGATCAGATTGAGATCGAGAACGCCAACGCAGAGACCAAGTCCTTAAAGGCTCAGTTGCTTCTCTTGACGCAGTGCATCGAGGGTATCGCCTTTGTGCTCTTCTTGGTCGACTCCAAGATGTCCGAGACCGTTTCTAAGTATGCGAAGGTCCTTGTTTTATGTGTATATGATGTGCTATTATTAGCAATGACTATGATTCTAACTTCTGTTTGCTTCTCGCCTATTCTTAGTATCCCCACTGAGTCGCAGCAAGCCTTGTTAGGAATTACCTACGAGACTTTGTTGACTACCTCCAAGGGCCATGACCTCTGCCGTGAGCTTGTCACCGCTGTTATCAACAAGCAGATGGGTCATCACATGAGCGTAAGTTTGCCATCACTTTTACTTAATGTATCGTACATTCGACCTTCGTTTCAGTTACTGAGATTGTGTATTTTTGTTGCTATTTACATATAGGTTGATGCTGTCAGTGATACTTTGCAGCGCATCTGTGGATCGTTCTGCAACCCCGGCGATGTTATCTTTTACAAGGCGACTGAACATTTGCGCCAGTCAAAGTCTTCTACGGACCCCGCAGATATTGAGGATCATGCCAGAGAGTCATTAAGGTTGTTCAAGAAGGTCCCATTCCTGTTGGTGGATGAGTCTCACGGACCTAACAAGCTTCAGGGTGTCTGTAAGGATTACATGGACCTCAAGTTTTTCCCAGGTACGTACTTCTTTTATCGCTGGTTAATTAGATGAATTCTGAACCTAGACACGAATACTAACATGTATTATATTTGCCATGATCAAACAGGCGCCGTGGAACTGGCATTGTCGTGCGCTCAGGACTTGGACCCCAGTAATAAGGCAGCGGGATATGTCAAAGATGGCATGAACTCTAAAGTAAGTTATCGCTTCTTATGTCAATTTGTAAGTACTCTTTTCTTTTAACAAAAAGGCTCACCAAAGAACATTGTTATCATCTACATAGGACATTCGCTTGGAGCAGTACCAACAGAGAGTGATCTGCTACGACAACACCGCCGCTGTTTTGAAGGAGTTGGGTTTGGACTCTGCTCAGGGGCCCCTCTCTAGCTTCGCCTTCCACACCTTGGAGACTGCCCTGCAGTTCGACGACTCTCTTTTCCACACCTACCTTTACGACTGGCTGTTGTCTCATGGACGCGCCGACTATCTTTTGGAGATCTCGACGCCTTACATCGAGGAGTACCTAAAGCAGTGCACACTCTTGGAATCAACACGCGATCTCCTCTGGCGCTACTACATCAAGGTCGATGACTTTGGCCATGCTGCACAGGAACTCGGAAGGATCGCTGATTCAACCCGTTACCAGCTCAGCTTTGAGTCGCGCTTGGAGTACCTTTCACTTGCCGTCAGCAATGCCAAGAGCTACCCCGCTGGATCAGACCCCAAGACCGACAATGGTCGCCTGTTGATTGAGCTGGAGGAGAAGCTGGAGGTCGGTAACATTCAGCTGAACATTATTTTGAGTCTCAAGGCCATGGCCGATGATGCTCGCCGCAGGGCGGAGATTGTTTCTTTGGATCCTGCAACCAGACAATTTGAAAACCATCGAGCCCAGCAACTCGAGGGTCTCTACCAGAGCTGCAAAGCCCAATTGCTTGATGTCGACAACGTAAGTCATTTTTCCATCGTCTTGTGCATCCTGCGCCTTGGCATTGATATGTGAGAGCCATGTTAACGTTCTTTTTCATTTGTGATCGTTAGTTGTACCATACATATGTTGAACCTCTCAAGATGTATGACTGCATGCTTGCTCTCTACCACGCCTCCGATATTGATGACGAGTATCATGTCCGCGCTGCATGGGAGGGCTTTATTTCTTCTGGTGAGAATTTCGCGTGAACCATAATTGACGACGATGCGTGCGAAAAATTAGTGAATGATGCTAACTCTGTGATTTTTTCGCGTGTGTAGTATTCGCTGTTGCTGAGGAGGAGGGAAGGTCACCATTGGTAGACATTGAGGTACGTGTTCGGGATTTGGGTCGCCGATTCTACCCTTCGGCCAAGGTGACTCCCATCTCGACGATGGTTCAGACTTTGGAGCGCTACCCTTACTTGAAGCAGACTGCGCATTACCCAGTCTCGCCAGGCTGGGCTGTCCGTATTCTTCACGATATTGGGTTCCCCTACGAGGCACTCTTTGACAGCTTCCATTCGCTGATCGAGACCAAGAACAACGTTTGGGTTGGTCCCCGCGCCTCACTTGTTCTTATTCAAGACATTGAGTTCTTGTTCCGTGTCTGGTTGGCAGAGAGCCATGGAACTGGCATCATTGCCGAGTTGAACGATGAACTAGGAATCTCTGAGGATGAGTGGCAGACTTATGGAGGAGGTCGTGGAGGAGCAGCATCTGTAGCTGCTGCTAATGGGCTGGGATTCTCTGGAGCTGGATTGTTGGACCGGTTCCGGACAAAGAAGCTGGATGATGCGATTCAAGTTTATATCCGTCTCTTGGAGTCTGCGTCGTGGACGCCAACACCTATTTCTAGTCCGCTTGATGAAAATTTGGGAGGATCACAGCAGGAGTTGCCTGGTAAGGCAAGAAGTCTTGTAAAGAGACTTCAGGCCATTCGTAGTCGTATCCAGCGGTTGTAATTTGGTGGTGGAAAGAGAAACAAAGAAAACAAGCATGAAACCGAGGAAATCATTCAGGAACACAAATAAACATTTTCACATACAGCATTTTAGTAAACGCGTTTGACATTTTGATCCTCTGTCGAGAGATTCGTTTATGACCGAGAAGTATATGCAGGGTCGTGTTTAGATGGCAAGATATTCACTTAGAGGTGAGCGATTGCTTTGGGCACCGACTTGTCAATCTGCTTTTGGTATCTTTAATAAGGCTCTGAATAGTCGGGTGTTACACTTAATGGACACGGCGATCTGACGATCTGCATCTCCTATACGCAGTGTGGGCCACGTCCGGATGTTTCGGCAGTCAGGTGTGGCGGTGGAGACTTAGTCTTGGGAACGCTGTCTCTGTCGCTCGCGAATTCTTTAAACCTGTTCATGGTGTCGCGTGCAACTCATCAGTATCCTACAGTTTGTCACGCTTGTGGGGAGAGATCAATGCCGAGGGTCTGGTACTCAAAAATGTCGTCGGCCTCGGTTGCACCTCCAAGAAAAATTGCAGGCCTAGACAATAGGCCCCCAAAAGATATCATCAGGTGTTTGACGACAAAACGTAGACCATAACAGGGATAAAAAAGAAAGACAGAAGAAAACCCGGCCAATGTACACATATCGTTTGTTTTGTTATAGTTGTTCAGACCTGCCTTTTTTTCGAGAGTTGACATTCGATCAGCAAAAAGAGGGAAGATAGTAGGTTTTCTATAGTCGCTGGAGGGTTTTCTTTTTTTTATTTTTTTTTCAGGAGATCACTCTTTTTTTCGCTGAAGTTTTCCGTCAGAGGCTCGGGCGCGTGGGAGATGAGGGAAACGCGCACACTGGCCAAAGCGAATATGTAAGGTTTCCAAATTAAATGAACCCTTTTGGTTGTCATACTTCTTTAAGCGAATGGAGCTTGAGAGGCGTATCGAGTATTAAAACCAATGTTTTTCCATCATACCGTCCTTTCTGACCCTGTTATTCAAATATGCCCTCTCTACTGGTCACAGTTGCCTACAAAAAGGGTTTAATTTACTCACTGTGTGGACAGTGGCTTCTTTCTGACAACTACGAAAACATGACAGTCCCGCTTTGGCCTTAGCAGACACATTCAGGCGGGGAAGGGGGAAAAGGAGGCATTGGAGAATTGGTCGTGTGTGCTGTCATGGTCCTTGCATTCTCTAAAACTGTTCATCGTATCGTCTGATGCTCAAGGATGCGACTAGTCTCACCCCTATCCAGCACAAATTGTTGGACCAGTGCGGTGCTATCGATGAGACCTTGGTTCTGGAAAGGATGGCTTGAGCCATCATTTGTGTTCAGAACAAGATGAATCGAGGAAGCATGTTGCCTTGACATGACGGCGCTTTATTTATGTCGTTTCTCTTTAATGTATACCTTCGGCATAAATCAAGTTTTTAAAAAGTACTGTAATGAGCCTCAGTAACTCAGAATAACCATTTAGGAAATCGACTTATCTTGGGAGGCGGAAAAAAAATATTTTTTTTTTATATTGTTTCTTTTTTCTATTTTTCCTCAATGCAGTCAGTCAAACAAACAGGACAACAAACAATTTCATAAAACAGGAGAAAATCAAACCACGAAGAAGATTACGCCACCAAATTTTCGCTCCAAAAAGATGCAATCCACGTGACGCATGCATTTCCTTCCTATTCGCTTGCCCCTCCAAAACAAAGGCGGCCAAACATATCTCTCGCAATTCCGCATTCAACAACCAACAGCCGAATCACAACACGAGCATACAACAATCAACAGGGACCAGCCATGCCGGATGAGTACAAAAGGAACGGCGCCGCATTAACCCGCAACGAGATTTGCATCCTCGTCCACGTCTATCAATACATCATCGGCGTTGGACCTGTCCACGAACATGCAACCCAACACAATTTTGACTCTGACAACGACGCAACCCCACCCTCAGCGCCCAAACGCACCCCGCGTCAACTCCTGGCTCTCATGACCGGCGTCGGCGCCTCAACCGCTCAAAAGGCTATCTCACTTTACAAATCCGGTCAGGCCCCGCGCGAGAGCACCGAAAAGCTAGGTCGACCAAAATTGTCAATTCCCGAAGCGACATCCAACGCAATTCGACAGATTATTGTGGCAGCTGTGGAGCAAGGAGCGCCGGTGGGGACACCCGAGATCAAGAGACGTTTACTGGATGAGTATGGGATGGAGATTGCAAAATCGACGCTTGTGAGGTATATCAAGCATCTGGGGCATATTAGTGGGGAGGGCGGGAAAGTTTGGTATCCGGGCAATGAGCGGTATCAACCGGATCATGGCACAGGCGGTGCTGGAGGTGCAGCAGCAGAAAGAGGAAAACGTCGACGACGAGGTCGTGGTCGTACAAGCGAGTTTAGGAGGAGGACGCCGGCAGCAGCAGCAGAAGCGCAGGCTCAGCAGGCTGGTGAGGCACAGGAGCAGGATGCCGCCGCTGCTGAAAGACAAGATGTGTACTATGAGGGCCAGGAAGGTTATGAAGGGTACAAAGGCCAGGAAGGATATGACTACGAGGGCTATGACGGGTATGAAGGCTATGAAGGGTACGAAGGGTATGATGGGTATGAAGGCTACGAAGGTTATGAGGGCTATGAGGGCTATGAGGGCTATGAGGGCTATGACGGCTACGAAGACTACGAAGGTTACGAAGGGTACGAGGGCCAGGAAGGATATGAGGGGTATGAAGGCTATGAGGGGTACGAAGGAAAGGAAGGTTATGAAGGCTATGAAGAAGAGCAGGATTATGAGGGTCAAGATGGAGACAATGGCGCACCGGAGGCACATGACGGCCAACAACAACTAGATCACGACGTCGAGGAACAACAACCCACCGGTCAACAAACCCAACTTACCCAAGCAACACAACAACCCAATCAACAATACATTCATACTAATCGGAGACGGTCCAGTGGCCAACATTCTCGAGGTCAGCACAGCCAACCCCACCACCAACCGACGGAGGAAATTCCAGAAGTGTTCTATGAGGACGAGATTCAGGATACATTGATGGATGAGCTAGAAGGAGAGCTGCAGCGGAAACTGGAGGATGAGCGATACAGTAACAGCCCCGAGTTCATGGGCGATGACCCACCAGACGCAGGCCTGCCGCTAGCACCAACACCAGCACCTGTCACCAGCGCCGCGCCAAAGAGCCATGTAGATTTCGACCGCCAGCAACAAGAAGATGACGACGACCTGCCAGATTTCCGGAACAACAATGCCGCATTCGATGTCACAAGACGGTCGACTCGATCTACCACAGCCGCGATGTTCATAGCTCAAGCCCAAGCCCCAGCCACGGCACCGCAGAAGCGACGGAGTCATCGTACACAGGTTGGGTTGGCTGCTCCCCCGCCAGCGCCACCAGTGGGAGGAGGAGGTGCTGTTAGTAGTTTTGCGGCTGCTCTAATATCAGATGAACATAATTCGGATCATCTGCAGGTGTAGGACGCTATTCTTCGACTGCAGGAGGATGTCCGCCACCAACATCGGTGTTTCGCCCAATTAACACGTCGAATAAAATGAATTATGATCTGCGTCATGTCTGCGAGATTGCTTCTTCATGGGTTCAAGACCTGTTATTAAATTTGTGTGACTGGATCTTTTGACAGCTCCATATGCAATAATTAGATAGCGTTTGCTTCGCTCGCGATACCTCGCACCAGCAAGAACAAAAATAAGTGAAAGATGCTTTAATGCGAAAGGTGATGCGGAAAAAAAAAGTCGAAAAGGGAGGCTGGAGGTGAAAACTAGATATCATGGAACTCGTCGATGTGGTGTTTAGCCCGCATATGCAAAGAGTTGACGAGCAACCATTCCGTGAGGTTATTTTTTACAGGGATCCAAGGCCTCTCATCTGCTGGTGTGGCTGTCGTTGTTGTGTTATCCTGCGAGTCCTCATTTTCTAGGGGCTCCTGAGTCTTGTACTTTGTGTCGTACAGATATGGCACCAGCATGGGTGTCTCCGTGCTATCCGTGAACAACAGCACCTATTTCACACACACAGGACAACGTAGTTTCAGTTAGCATATCTAGTCCAAGAACAAACGAAGGCTCGCCTTTGGCAAACAAACTCCAGTTTTCATGAAAAAGAAATAATAGAGCAAGGAGCTTACATTAACGTATTCAAAGTTCTCCTTGTGGGGATAAGGAACACCGGGGGAGACCATGATCTGTTGGACTTTTTTGAAATCGGTCTTGGAGTCAATCTCGATCCTGTTGATTCCCAGCGGTTTCTTCCTAGAGAGATCAACCACGATTCCGAAATTCTTGACTTTGAGAGGTTCAATCGCCGTTCCTGTCGCCCTTATCCTTGCCTATGTATATGTTCATACAACAAAGGCATAAAATATTAAAAAATGTTCATCATGTGTTAATCCTTTGTCAAAGGGGCGTTAAGATCATAAGCAAAATATCAACGAAGAAAAGACGTACAACTTCCTGATCAACATTCTGTTTAATCCACGCCTTCGCGTCCTGACTCTCCTGATCGACATCCATGCTGACAGTCGCATCGCCAGACTCGTTCTCAGGGTCGAGGACTTGGGGTGCCTTTTCAAGAGCGTCCGGGTTTGAGGCAGCTGCTGCGGCTGCGGCCGCATCTGCCTGTGCCTTTTTGGCGGCGGCGGCTGTGCGTCCTGCGCCGGGAGGAAGCTTCTTCCCACCTCTGCGGATTCTTGGTGGTGCCATTTTCCTTGTCTTTGTTGATTAGGGGTGTTATGTTGAACGATGTGTTAGACAAAAAAAGTGGAATGTGAAGTGGGAGGCACTTTTTTTTTCAATGTTGTTCGTGTGACTGTTTCATAGCTGAATACGAGTTGGTGGCGTAAAATAATGTTTGCTCCTTTTATTTTTTCATAGAAAAATGGGACGAATGGGGCCTCTAGTCGTCTTCGGGAGTAGAGTAAGCAGCTTGCGAACTCACTTTTGAAAATCCTTTAGCCTTCTTCTGGGTATAATGTTGTTGCTGATGGGTAATTCTGCTACTACGATCTCCGCTGAAAGTCTTCTCAGTGCTGAAGAATGTACCGAGAGGATGGCGACTGAAATTGAGGATCTTTTCCTTCAAGGTTGCACTCAGCCCCTGAGGAAACTCGACCTGTGAAAATGACGAAGTTCCTTGTTGACGCTTGTCTTTAGGCTCCTTAGCGGTCAAAATGGCGTGAGTACCTTTGAAGAGTTCAGTAATGTACGCCTGAATCGGTGAGGGGTCTTCCTGATGCGCTCCAGATCCCGCTACTTCCGATGCTGGTGATTGAGGAGAAGGTGGGGAAGGAGGAGAGGGAGGAGAGGGAGGAGTAAGGGTAGAGGGCATGGGGAGTCCATGCCGTTCCATGTACATTGTCCTGAACCGAGCAATCGACGCAACGCTCTCAGACACACGGTTGAGGGTATTGAACAGCGCCACGATCTCTGTCCTCTGCAACAAGTTCGGGTGCTTAATTGGGCTATTATACACCCGCACACACACGCGCAAAAAAAGTTAGAAAGTAGTAAAATCCACAAATGCGTATAAACCAACCGCCAATAACCAAAATTTGCAAAAAAAATGAGGGCTAACACTTACTTGAGATGTTCATCATTATAAGAAAAGAGAACTTTCAGAGCAGTGCCCAATCCCGAGGTTTGGACTTTTCCCCAAAGACGACATTTCTCACAGCCAACACAGTCCATAATCTTTGTAATGTTTCTGAAATGGTCGCGGAATTCGAGTTTCAAGGCCTGTGCCCCGGGTCCGATAAACATGGCCTTTTCGTCAAAGATTGCGGGTGATCTTGTAGATACCTCGATCAACTTGTCCACCATCGCCTAAACGTGGTCGCAGAGTAAAGTAAACCAGCGTTAAGAAAATTTCTTACAGTGATATTTGTCAAAGCGCTGAAAGAAAGACACGAACATTTAGCTAACCTTGACTGTGGTGTCCTCGTCGGGGTTGCCGGTACAGAATTCATAGTCACGAAGGTACCCTGACAGCTTGGTTACGGCACGAACTAAAATCGAGTAGTCGAAAAAGATGTTTTCCAGTCTGTCAGGGTGTGCCCCTACCCTAGACACAAAGCATTCCAAGTTCGGACCCTATTTTATCGTAGAGCATTATGAAGGGAGAAGTACGGTTAGTCCCTTTTATGAGCTCTGGTCTTTTCCTGGTTACAACAAGAAAAAAAACAACAACCGCGAATGCAAGTATTTACCCAGATGCCTGAGGTTTGGTTAAAGTATTCGTCGCAGATGTGGATAGAGATGGAGGCATGGAGTCCAGAAATCATTCGGTAAAAGACCCGCTTTTCCAAACACATCTCTTCCTCCTGTGCAGCAGCCCCTGCAGTCAAAGCGTTCATTGCCGGGTCAACAAACGGTGATGTGTTCTCTCCCAATCCCGCTCCTTGTTCCTGCTTTTCCTGATGCTGATGTCTATGCCCATTATGGTTATCTCCAAGTGACAGGGGGTTCTGTGCATAAGAAATCCCCGACATGGCGGCGGCCTGAACAGTCTCTGCCAAATCTTCCTCGACAGCCTCCCGATCCAACGAACATTGCTCACAACCAGCAGCCAGCTGCATCTTTTGAGCTACATTGAAACAGTTCTCATTATAAATCGCGTCCCAGACTTTGGCTGCCGAGGGGCCTGAATAACCCGTGAACCGTTCGGGGTTCTCCATCAGGTCGACGTAGACGCCCTCCGAGATTGCTTCATCGTCAACTTGGCAAAAGTCTTGGTCTTTTAGGTTGCAGCTTTTGAATGGTTGGAAATGCTAGTGGATAAGGAGGGGGAAGAAAGCGGGTGAGTGTGTATGTGGGTGGTTAAAATGTTGTTTGGTGGGATGATTTTTGTTTAGTAATCGCAATGCTTGGGCCTTTCCTTTGAAAAGTGTGATAGGGCTAGCTATGTGTGATCGAGGGTCCACAACAACTGTAATTTTATACACACACAAGAGTTGTTTATAAACAATCCAGCCAGTCATACCTTGCCACCCATGGGCGACGAAATAGCGCTGAGAGCCGCGCTCGTCCATTCCTCAGGGATTGTTTTCTAGAAAAATAAATACAGAAAACGTCAGATTACAAAGTTTGCGAGTGATTCCTTTCCGACTCTGCTTTCATACGATGTGAACCAAGGTTGGGCTGAAGTATCATGAGAAGAGAAAATGGTGCTGTATGGGTAGGAAGATACCCTACCTCGTCAACAACGGCAACACCACAGTCCTTGTTCATACAAAGGTGGTTCTCTGTCCAGAAGGGGCAAGTGCCATACAAGTTCAGCTACGTGGGTGGTTTGTGTGAACAAAATGAAAAAGAGAGAAAAAGAGATGGAGCCCGTTAATGTTGGGAATATTAATTATCGATAATTGTATGGAGCAGATCAATTAAAAATATGGCAGGTCAAATTGGCTAGATTAGTAGGCTGTTTGTGTTAATGGAGGTTTACCTTGTAGAACTTGAAGTACTTTTGCTGGACGAGCTTGTCAAGAAGGCCTCTCATCTCCAGGTTGATAGCCTCTACGGCATCATAGTCGCAGAGTGAGTTTTCGATCTGCATCGATTGCTATGGTTACATGAAAAGCATACCGTGGAAAAGGGGAAGAAACGGGTTGGAAAAAAAGCAGATCGTTGAGTAAATAACGGACTTGCAAACAGGGCTGAACGACGAATTACAATAGCAACCTTCTTTAGCCTCCCTTTTTCTCTCGCTAGACGTGAAGAACGAGCGAAGAAAAAAAAAGGAGAGATCATCTCACTTTTGAGTGTGCATTTGTCATCTGTAATTCGCTAGTTACTCACTCGACACTGTCCAGGCTTGTGCAATGAATGGTCATGCTCCAACGAACCACTCGCCGTCGTCGTTTTTGTCGCTGAGGTGGATGCAGCAGCAGCAGTCGTCCTCGCCGTTGTAGTTGTCGAAAAAGTAGTCCCAGTTGATTCCTTTAGCGGTAGTTGTGGGTGAATGAGGTGTTCAATGAAGTAAGGGACTTTGACCATCTTTGCAGGTCGTTTTGGTTTAGTTTGTTCAGTAGCATGGGGGACACCAAGGAGATGAGGGGTGTTGAGTCGAGAGTTGAAGAGACCGTTGAAGGGGTCATGTCGAACCACAGCTGGTACTGGTCCTGCATGGCTGCGTTGTTGTGGTTGTTGTGATGGTATGGGTGCCTTTGTTGCTGCTGTTGATGTTGTTGTTGAGAGGGAGAGATAGGCGAAGCCGAGGAGTAAAAGTGAAGCAAGTTTCCAAGACGAGGGTTGCCTCCTTTTGGAAGACGGATGTGTTTTTAATGGATATGGCATTCAGTGCGGGGGTGTTTGAAAAAGAATGAAGAAGGGGGAGTAGAAGAGGGATGTGTTAAAGAGTTGTGTATGGATATGGATGGATATGATACTGAGAAGTGATCAGAGAAAGGGAGAAAAGAAGGCAAGAGACAAGAGACAAGAAGCGATGAAAATCCGTGAATCAATTATGAAAGAGAGCAAAGTCATGGTGGTTCATTATTATCCAGGCACACATACTCACACATAAAAACCCAATGAGAAACTGGGCCAATGAGAGAAGGCCCTCTTGTCGATTCCCCACGCTCGTCTTCTATCAAGGTGACTGTAGTGTGTACTGTAGTTAGTAGGAGACATGTACAGGGGAAAAGAACAACATTAATAATCGATACCTACAGCCAAGTAGCTATATCCACAAGGAAGGTTAGTGAGAGACAAACCTACTTGCTCCAGCTTGCACTTTATTTGTATTTTATTGCGCTGCTGTTGCTGTTGTTGTCAATTTTGTCTCCTGTTCTTATTCTCTTAACGATATTTACTCGGCCAAGAAGAATAAGAACATGTTGAAGAACGAACAAGAACGACTAAGATGTGTCTACGTCCTCTTTTTCGCCCTTGGCAAATAGGAATGAAAATTGGCGATTCCGCCTATTCAATTGGTTGTTCTATCCCTTTTTTTTTTTATTCATGCTTCGTTGAACGACGTTTGCTCGTGTTTAGATGGCGTCCAGTTTGGCACTCTGACCGATGTATTAATGCGAGCGTGCACAGGCATATCCTTCTAGTCTTCTTTATGGGGTTAAGACGCAAAAAAGTCATTCGAATTAGCGTCAAAAAAAGTCGTTTTATATCGCCTGTTCACAGTTGCCGTGCCCATTGAGCATATATCTTTGGCCACCATGGTGTTTCTCATATCTACACCCTCACCGATACAGTTTTCCATTGCTGAATTGAGCTGGAGTAACAAACAACAAAGAAGAGCAACAAACAATAAAGGAGTCTAAGAGTTTAGCTTCTGTATTCACACACACCTTGTTTTTTTGTCTGTGTGTTTTGATCATATCCTTTCGCACATTGGGGGTTTTTTTTCTTCTTGAATTCACACACACACACATTTATACAAATACCCATACACACGCAAACAAGACAGAGATACGGATGCTCTCTTGACTCCCTCAAGTCGCTTGTTTTTGCCTTTGCTTACCCTCGCACTGCCCTTCTCTTCCTGCCCCGTCCTCTTCCTTCTCTCCCTGTATCCCTCACTGTTCACCCGTTACTCTTACGCTCTCTACCCCTTTTCTCCTCCTCTACCTTCTTGCTCCACCTTTAACCTTCACCTCACCTTCACCTTACCTCGTAACACCACTTCTTCTTCTTTATCCACTCGCCCCTTCGCTCCTTCATCATCCCTCTCCCTCTCCTCTTCCTTCCTTCACTTTCTTTCCATCAACCCGCGTCATCATCCTTTCCTTTCTTGGTCCCTTCACAACTACTCTCATCATCCCCTCCTCCTCTTCCTTTCATCACTCTTCACCACCACCGCCTTACACCGGTCGTGCTAGCCTCTAAGGGTTGAGCTGAGCCCCCCTCCCTCTCCCTCCCCTATTCCCCCGTCGTTCTATTCTTCCTCTTTCTCTCACACATACACCATGGCACCTCAGACACCACAAACACCTCCACTGGCACCCGCCACGGCCACCAATGGCATCTCCTCCTCTTCCTCAGCAAACGACGTGATCGACCAACAGCAACAGCAACAGCAAACCACAGACAATCCTCAGACCCCTCAGGAAACAGACTCCGTCATCATCGTCCGCGCACTCTACCCCTATGTATCCGAGGACCCCAACACCATCTCGCTCTCCTTCGACGCCGATGATCTGATCCAGGTCGTCACTCAGCTCGACTCGGGATGGTGGTACGGGTTCTGCAACCAGGCCCGAGGCTGGTTCCCCTCCAACTTTGTCGAGGAGATCACCCAGTCCGACCTGGAGGACGACTCCGAGGAAGGCGACGAAGACGAAAGCGAAGATAATAACAACGACAACGACAACACCGAGGATGTGCACGACCATGATACCAACGGCCATCATGCCCATGTTCTCGAGCACGACCTCGACGACCAAGACCCCACTGACTCGGACGAGGAAACGGCAAGTCTACCATTTCCTCTCTCTCCCTCTCTCCCTGTCTTCCAACTGTGCCATCGCAACATCCATACATCCATACATCCTTCCGCTCTCTCTATCCACGCTGTTCTCCCTCCCCCTATCCACAATTCTCCTCTCTTTCGCTCCGTCCCTTGCTATCCTGCAACTGTTTGTTGCATGGACCAGTCCGTTCCCTTCCTTTTCTCTGTTGATTCGACCCCCCCCCCCCTCTTCTACCCTTTATTATTTGGCGCACATTCACGATCCTTTCTCAATCGTGAGCAAGGCTCCAATGTGGATCGTCGTTTCTCTAGAAATGAAGGAGGCAAGGCAGAGGGCAAAGCAACAAAACAACAAACAAGCAGCAAGCACTCACAGCGCACAGTTTCCGTTGTCCTTGTTCAATGCGGTCGCCTACGTTTTTTCTGCGCGCTCCAAAAAAAAAAAAAAAAAAAAAAAAAAAAACGGCTCCACAATGTTGTCCGTAACCCCTAGACACAAACTGACTTGGAGACACGTTCACGACCGGACCCCCGTTTCTCGGTCGGTCTTATCTGAGAGTTATTTAAACAGTTCAAACCCACTAACCGCCTTCCTGGGTCTTCCTTCTTCGTCTTTTCCTTTATCTTCTTTACTTTCTAATTGTTTAATTGACGGCTACAACAGACGAACGACGATCTATGGCTGCCCCAGATAACTGCCGATGGCCAGCTCTATTACTTCAATACCCGGACCGGAGACTCTTCCTGGTCCATCCCAACTCCGTCCCTCGGCAGGAGAACAGCAGCACCAGCAACAAATGTACAGCAACAACAACAACAACAAGACTCAAAAGATAACGCATCTTCCACCACTACTCTTGCTCCGCCCTCCCGTCCGAACCATCGTCGCAATGGTAAAGTTATTATCTCTCTTGTCTTTTTCATTTCCCCGTTCCTGTATGTCCGATAACCCCATGTTCATACTTTTTTTGATTGGAGCTATCGTACGAGTCTTTGGTTTTCATTGCGGCAGTGTGTTCGGCTGGATAGTCAACTCAATCGCACTCTGTAATCCCCACTTTTTATGGACGCGTTTCTCTTCTCTTCTTTTTTTTGTTTTATTTTTTATCGCAACCTTTTACCCTGGTATAAGACGACATGGCTAGCTTGTATGAACAAAAAAACTAGCACCACCACATGCAAAAGGCTGACCTAAGAAAGGTCTCTTATTTTCTTTACTTAACTCGCTCAACAAAAAAAACAATCATATCCAATCGGATAGTAGATTCAAACGGTGCTCCTGCTCCTTACACCAATGAAGATCATCGGTCAATCGCTTCTAGACGTAGCACTGCTGCCTCTATCAGCAGTTCGACGCTCTCGGGCTCGGACGTCGTCAGGGACAGCATAACCCATGACCAACTGCGCCAAAATGGTGCTGGTAGTTCAAGTAGTGGTCAGGTTATGACGAGTTCCCGCGCTATGGGGTCCGTTCAGGAACTAGCCGAGACCGAAAGTCACACGGGATCCAGTCGACCTAGTTCATGGCAGGCATCTGCAGTGCCGGTAAGTCTACTCTCTGGGACAAAGCAAGCATATGTTGCGAGCACAACAACTTCAACTTGCAAACCCAACGCGCAATACTCAGGCATCAATTGGACATAAAACACAAGGGCAGGAAGAGATCGTGGACAAAAGAGGAAGAAGGGGGCTTGAGCCACAGTCAGGAGAGAGAAAGAAGGGAGGTGATGGATGAATGATGATACAACTGGGAAGGGGGTTTTTTTTTCAACAACCGCACAGATGGAATGGAAAAAAAAAAAAAAAAAAAAAAAAAAAAAAACAAGAGCACAAGACACACAGAGAAAGATAGAGCGGACATGAGATTTTTTTTTTCTGCATGCACCAAAGACCTTTTAAATGGCGTCAACTGGGGCTGGTGTGGTCGAAGAATGAAGTGTAAGACAAGTATAAGCGCGCTTAGTAGAATGAAAACAACCCCCATTGACAGCACAGAATCGGACGTAGGAAATCGACAAAAACGAATGAAAAAGAGGAAGGGGTGAATGTCGTATTTTGACTATCGCAATGACGATCTTATGGCCTACAGAAACCAATTCACTACAAAAATAAGAATAAATGACAATGGGACACGGACAAAGAGGACAGAAGGGACAAAGGGATTGAAAATCGGGGCTCACAGACACACAGGCACGCCTTCTTTTTCATCTTCTTCCAGCCCTTTTACGTCTCTTTCATTTTCTTCCCGCACCCGTCCCAGTGACTGACACTGCATATTTTACCCCGTGTCCCTTTCATTTCTTGCAAACGCGCGTGTGTTCTAGACCAGAGTCGGCTCTCCTCATTCACAAGACGGACTTTTGAACAACGCCCAGGCCTCCTCCGCGGCCCACGTCCGTAAACCTTCCTCCACTGCAGCCCCAGGCGTTGGTGATTCTGCCGAAGGTCTGCCACCACTGCCTGTTGTCTCCAACCCACTGGATCCTGAGCCTACCTGGGCCTCACTGGAAGAGCATGCCTCAGCCACACTCCTGAACTTGGTGCATTCGGCCGATAACGGATACAAGCCTTATTACCAGATCCAAGCTGCCCAGGTTGTAGAGTCCATTCGTGTCATGTTTTACGCGTCGGGAATGATTGACAAGGATTCGGCCCCAATTCGACTGCACGGAGACTTGAAGGTATACCATCGCCAGATCATGGCTGCCCTTTCTAGATTGATCCTCTCGGCCAAGATGGCGTCCAGCGTCTGGCCTGCAGAGGGCTCTGTCGCTAAGATGCGCTCTGATGCTGGAGAGGTCGCCACCGCGGTTCGTGAATTCATCATCGCCGCCCAGAACGCCAATGTGACGGTGCACGATGTCGATGCCAAGTTAGTTGCAGATCCTGATAGCGCCGCCAACGCAGCTCACGGCTCAAGGCATTCTCAGAAACTATCCAGATCACTCTCGACTGTATCTAGACCTTCTCTTGATGGTGGAGATCGGAGCTCTGCCAATGGTAGCGCTGGTGGAAAGTCAAGTACCATCGCATCGTCAACCGTCTTGACACCGCTCGAGTATTATTGCAAGAGCGCCTGTCGAGCCATTGGAGTTCTATCGTTGCAGATCACCAAAGCTGTGGATAATGTTCAAGGATCTGCCCTGCAGTCAGGACCCAACATCATGAACTCAGCCCAGTCTTCTCAGCTCGTCACCCAATGCCACAACGCGATCTCTCACACTGGATCATTGCTGGCGCTGGTGAGCGAGTACTACTCGACAGTGTTTTCTGAACATCCAGATATCAAAGATCACATTCTATTGGATGTCCGCGTGTCGAAGCAGGCACTCTACAACAATGTTGCCTCCTTGGTCATGGCTGTTCAGTTGGCAACCGACCCTATGGCGCGCATGAGTGTACTTGAGATGGCATTGGAGGCAACACAAACCGCTGAGCGTTCGGTCCAGGACCTCACGGCCGCTACACGAGCATTGGCAATGGCAAGCGACGAGATGGAAAAGGGTACAAGGACAAGGAGTGCCTCAGAGGCCAACGTCAGCAGCAGCGATAGCTTCTTGATGTTGGAGGATTCGGATCTGGAGGGCGACACCATCAAGGGTAACAACTCGCGCCACCGCCGGTCAGAGTCACGGCTTTCTTCGTTCTCATCCGGATCCTCCGCTGCCCCTTCTATGGCCTCGGGAGCTTCGGGTGTGGACACTTTTACGCGTTCAAACGCCGCTATATATGGCTCTTCTCAAGGATCGTCCGCTGTGGTCGAGATTGCAGCCTCCAACACTGGCCGTGGGCCTATTGCTGGCACTCCCTCTGACCGCGACCAACAACGTGCTCGCGGTATCAAGCTGAAGAAGATGTTTGGAGAGGATGTGGTTCTGACAGGACCCAAGACTCCCAAGGCCGTCGAAATCCCCTGGTACCTTCAGCACGATCACCCCACAACCGAGATCTCGTTCAACATGGAGGGCCTTGTCAAGGGTGGTACCCTTCCAGCTTTGGTGGAGCGGTTGACATTGCACGACAGCATTCCTGCCAGCTTCGTTGCAACCTTCTTGTTGACCTACCGATCCTTCACCACAACTACGGAGTTCTTTAACCTGTTGTTCCGCCGTTTCACGATCGCACCGCCCACGGGACTTGAGGGCCAGGATTTGGTCCAGTGGACGGAGCGTAAACTGACGCCTATTCGACTGCGCGTCTTCAACACCATTAAGACATGGCTTGAGAATTTCTACATGGAGGACGAGTTGGAGGACAGACAGATGTTGCCCAAGATCAAGGAGTTTTCGAGTCTTATGCGACATTCTATGTCGTTCGCCGCAGTCCAGATCATCAAACTGGTCGAGAAGCGTGAGGCTTCAGATGGATCCCTCCGCAAGATGGTCCTCAACTTGACGACACAGGCACCTCAACCCATCACCCCTCGTAACTTAAAGAAGATTAAATTCTTGGAGTTGGATCCTCTGGAGTTTGCTCGTCAGTTGACTATCATGGAGGCCAACGCATACAACAAGATCAAGCCTGTCGAGTGTCTTGCGAAGGCCTGGACGAGTGAGGATCCTGAGATTGCAGCCAAGGCTGTGAACATCAAGAGAATGATTGAGACGGCCAACCTGTATGCCAACTGGGTTAACGAGCTGGTTCTCAGCGAAAAGGATACCAAAAAGCGTGCCCTCATCGTCCGCCACCTTGTCGCTGTTGCTGAGGTAAATGTCTTTTTGTAATGTTTGACTCGCCTGTGTGTTTTCATGTGGAAATTAATTTGCAGGACAAATTATTCATTCAGGAATCTGCATCTTGACAAACCATGCAATGTTTTTAACATATTACCTTTCTTTTCTTCCCGTCCTTCCTTTTCATTTCTTCCCGCTTCCCTCGCTTTTCGCATGAACATATGTAGAAACTGCGCCAGCTCAACAACTTCAGTTTGCTTTACGCAACAACCGCTGCTCTGGCCCTCTCGCCCATTCACCGCCTCAAGCGGACCTGGGAACTGGTCCCCTCCAAGGTCATGACGACCTACGCCACTCTCCAGGCTGTCACCAACTCTGCAAAGTCCTGGACCGACTACCGCCAGGAGCTTCATTCTGCCAACCCGCCCTGTGTGCCCTTTGTGGGTGTCTACCTCACCGACCTGGTCATGATCCAGGACGGAAACCCAGATTTCTTGAAGGGCGCCGAACAGCATATTAATTTCGCCAAGCGTGTTAGTACCGCTGAGGTCATTCGTGAGATCCAGCAGTACCAGTCGGTGCCATACTGTTTGACGACCGTCCCTGAGATCCAGGCTTTTATCCGTAGAGGATTGGATCAGTCCAAGCCTGTTGCAGAGTTGCATGAGCTCAGTCTGCAGTTGGAGCCAAGGTAAGCACCGTGTCCTTGTTTTTTTTTGTAGTTATTATTGTTATTGCAGGTTATTACTGATATCTTTTGGTTAGTTTTGTTTGTAGCTATCTTATCTTTATCTTATTCACTGACCACGCGCGTTCCTCGCATCCTTTTTGTTTCTTTTGAAATTCTTATCTTTCAAACACGATAGGGAAGGCGAAGAGGAAAAGATAACTCGATTGCTTGCCGAGGCCGGATTCTTGTAAGGACCATTGCTCTACTTCTGATGATGTTGATGCTGCTGCTGCCCTCCCTCTCGTGCCTCTCCTCCCACTTCTCTCCTGTGACCCTCCTTTTTGTGCGCGGGCGGTGACTTTCTTGGAAGTGAAACGGTGAACGGTGAACGGTGAACGGTCAACGGTGAACGGTGAACGGTGAACGGTCAACGGTGAACGGTGAACGGTGAACGGTGAACGGTCAACGGTGAACGGTGAACGGTGAACGGTGCTAATCCCGCTGGACAGCAGGACGGTTTGGTGGACACGGGTTTACTACGGTGGCGCAGCTTACAGTGACGCGCCCACGGTTAACAGTGAAACGGTGAAACGGTGAAACGGTGACGGGCGTTGTCCTCTGTGTTTTGCACTATATCTCTTCGTCGGCGGCCTTTCCTGGGCGAAATTTCCTCTCTTGTGCTTGGGTGCCTTCTCTTCGCCTGGTAGTCTAGCGGAGTGCTGTCCGACATGTGTTCGCTCATTCGCTCAGTCGCTCTAAACTTTCAAGCTCTTCGGTGTGATACTCTTCATGCGGTGTGTGTCTCTCTCTCCTTTGGCGTGCTTCCTCTTCAGTGTTTTCGAAGGTTATTTCTCTTCGGCATTATTTTTGTCATTTTTTTTTTTCTCGGCATACCTTTTTCTTATTTTGGCGCATCTTTTCTTTGTCATGTCGACAACACCTGCATAGCATATTCTGTTTCATTTTTCTTTTTTAGTCGTTACCCACCTCCTTGCACATACCTCGTTTGTTTTCTCTTTACACGCAATATCTCCCGAAATACCTCCTAACATATGTATTCTCTACCTTTTTTTTCCCTTCTTTACTCAATTCTTTCTGCATGAACAACAGACCGGACGGCTACGAATCAAACCTCTAACAATTCTGACCCTCAACCATTCTGGTTTTTTTCTTTTTCTTTTCTTTTTTTTACTCCCGTTTTCTCGACCGTTTCGTCGACGTTGGTGTTTCTCTCTTCACAAATTCCATAGAAGCATCTAAAATACCTCGTTAAAACAACAATAGCAAACCCAAAAAACCCTCCATTCTTTCAATATGTACAGTAATTTCACCCACTTTCTCAACACAAAAAAAAAAAGTAAATAAATATTTTTTGAAAACTATTGCTATGAACCTAGTGATTGAAATAGCATGTATGCTGCAACGAGAAAAGTTGCAAACCCCGTTGTTTTAATCAATGACATGATGAGGTATGCTAATGAAATGTTAACGAATAATTAAACGAACGGGGGCGCTTTTCGAGGTTGAAGAAGTAAAAGGAAAGAAAAAAGAAAGGAAAGAGTAACGATACAGAAAATACATCAATGGGTACAAACAAACAATGGGGAATAAAACTACATAAGATCTCAGCAATGGGATATAAAATGAGATTAAAACACACGCAAGAGGGAAAAAAGATGATACAACAAAGGAGGGAGGGATGGTGGAAGATAATAAGGAGAAAAAGAGTACAGCGACTGGAAGGAATGGTAGCAAATGGAAGGATATTAGGGTCTTAGGCACCGCAGCGGCGGGATCGAGGGGTGAGGGGCTCATTGAGCATGCGGCGCTCCCGGAAGTCATAACGGTCTTGCATGCGAGCTTTCTTGCTTGGAGTTCCGGCTCGGCCGCCCATCAATTTCGAGGCCTGCGGGCTGTTGCTACTCGATGTGTTCATCGCCGACATTGGTGTTGGACTCGGAGGTGGAACAGGGTCCTGTATATCTATAGATCCTGCACCTGTCAAATCAGACTCAGAAGCATGTGGGCTCGAACCAACACTCTGGTGAAATGTCTCGTTTCCTGCACCGATCCGCATCCTCTTCGACGAAGGTCCACTCAGCTGCCGGTCTGTCAGCTTGCCCTTGCCAAAGTAAGCCGCTGTTGTCGAAGATGAAGCCGTTGTGGAGCTATGGGATGTCGCTGCGGCGTGGTCGGTATCCTCGGCCGCTGATGGTGCTCCTGGTGACTCTGGATCCTGGTAGACCTCAAACTTCCACTCGCCCGGCCACTGCTGCTTGTCCGTCTCACTCACCAACTGGTAGTTCCCGTTTTTCCAGTAGAAGATACTTCCCGCCATTTTCTGCGCCCGACGGTTGAAGGCCACTGACTGAGGTTCAATGATGCTCTCCGCGTTCTTCATCGCCGTCCTGGAGGGCACGCCTTTCCGGTCAGATATGTCTGGAGCATTGGGGTGGTTGTCGGGAAGCTGCTTGGACGTCTTTCCGTTGAGGGACGGTCCAGTCATCGCGGCCTTACTCATAGAGGACGAGCTTGCTGCTGAACTGGATCCTGAACTCGATCCCACCGACGGCTCTCCTGAACACCCTGCAGTGACGCTCTTGGTTTGTTTGCCCTCTGTCCAGTCTGATCCCTTTCCTTTGAGAAGACCCGCACCCAGACCAGAGTACAATAGGTTCCCGTGCTCGTCAAAAGAGTTCCAGCGCCAAGGTGAGATGGATCCAAGGGCCAGACGTCTTGAGCGTCGAATGGTTCCTGGCGCTGTTGTGCATCCTGTGGGAGTTGTTGAGCCATCCGTCTTGGTATACCGCATAGTCCGCTTTGAATCTGACGAAACAAAGAATGGGTTTGACGGGTCATCCGACATCTTGGGAGTGACATTCTCCTTTTCCTGGTCTCCTTGAGAGCTGAGCACAGACTCTGTATCAGTCATATCGTCGTCATAGGATTCGGTCGTTTGGCTGGCTCCTGGAGTCATCAAAGCTGCTGGGGTTGGAACAGGCTGGATGTACGAGTGAGCAGTTGTCGAAGTCGAAGCAGAATAGTCGGTCGATGAAGTGGACGTTTGTGCTGCTGATGTTGATGTATTGGGCGTTAACCTGTCAGCAGGTGATTGAGTTGTAATATTGCTGTTATTCTCCAGCTGAGACATGGGCTTTCGAGGTGTCCTGATAGCTCGTGGCGACTGGGTAAGGAAGAGGTTGTTGTCTTCGTCGTTCATGAACTGGCGAGGGTTGCTGCGAGGCGGACTCTGGAGGGCAGAGCGTGGAGAAAAGATGGACGTTGACGGGAAAGATGCTGCTGCCGAGGAAGAAGCTGTGGGTGTTGAGGATCCGTTCCGAAGAAAAGGGGACCTGTTGCCACCGGCCTTGACGGGGGTTGTGAACGGTGAGGACGGTGTAATATCGTGCTGTGTTGTTGAAGTGCGAGTTGGGTATCTGTGGACAGACTCGAGCGAGCTAGAGCTGTAGTGGTTGTTGTTGCTGTTGTTATTGAAAGTACTGCTCTTGTACGGCGAAGGTGAAGACATTGACGACGATGATGAAGAGAAGGTAAAGCTGGGGGAAGTAATTCTGTCAAAAGGCAGGGTCAAGTTGAATAGTTCAACAGCGGCATCGTCCCTGAACCGAGCAGACGGCGAAGGTGTAGCAAGAGCCGATCGAGACCCACTACTGCTGTTGCTGTTGTTGGTATTGCGGTTGTGAAGGGCCAAAGTTGTGAGGTCCATGGACAAGAGTTCAGAGGGTGTAGGATTGGGGAGATGAGCTCGTCGTGACGGCATGTCGTCCATGTCTAGGTCTTCGTCTTCGGGGAACTCCCGTTTGAGTCCGCCTCGAATGCCTGTCCGCGAGCGAACTGAAGGCGAAGTGAGGCGGGACCTGTGGAGGTGCGGTGAGCGAGGGGTGCGTGGGGTTAAGGGCGTCTCGGGGACCTCTTGGCTTGTCCTGTACGCCGAGGAATGAGATCGTTGTCGAACCATGTGGCGATTATGTATGTGTGTATGATTGAAGGAGTGAAAGCTGTGTCTGTGTGAGGTATCAAGGATGCGTGCGTGTTCTTAGGTGAGCGTGGGTGTATGTGTAAGTGTAAGTGAATGAGTGAAAAGAGATGGTGGCGGATGACGGCAAGTGAGAAGTGGGTTTGTATGTGTGGAGAGTGGAAGTGGTGATGGTCAAGGCAGAAAAAAAAATATCTGTCTATGGTGGTGGAAGGGAACAGAAAAAAGGGAAGCCGGTCAGTCAGTTTCTAAGTCGCCCGTCCAACACAGTCAGGTACTTGGAACGAGTCAAAAAGAGCCAAAGAAAGTAAAAAAAAAGAAGGGGCTCAAAAAAGGAGTCATGTGGGACAGGTGGTTTCGCAAGTCATCCCATCACCGGCTTGTGGGCGGTCCTTCTCTTGGAATGTGCATGTACTTTGCTTCCTCGATCATTTTTTTCACACACTCGCTTACTCCTCACTCACCAGGTAGCTTCTTGATCTCTGGTATGTATCTTGAGTCTTTGAAGACTAGTGATCGTGCAGTAAGCAGAGCGTATGTTGTAATAAACAAGGATATGCGTGCCTAGCGAAAGTGAATGATGATCTCGTTCAATGTTATCCCACCCTTCTCTCTGCTTCACTTTCAAAGGACAATGAACAAACTTCTTTATGAAAGTTAAATTTTTTTTTGTTTATGGCTCAGGACCAGAGGGCCCGACTCTTCAGTCACCGATTTACTTCAATCGCATGTGTTGCTGGATCAGTCTCTGACTTTTGCCTCCAAATTCGGAAAAAACAGTCCTGCGAATTGTCCACACTTGGAATAAGTGGACACAAGTGGGTATGAAGGATGGGCAAACAAACAGAAGGAAAAGCAGCCAACAAAGAACGCGTTTTGTACTTGTCCTCTTTTCCTTCCTTTTTCAGTCGCGTTCCTTGTTATTTTCCACCTCCTTCCTCTTTGCTTTCTTTGCCCTCTCTTCTTCTTTGCCGCCTTGCCTTTCCTGCCTCTTGCTCGCTTGATTCCACAACGCGTCCAATCCTCACAACCCAACCTATCCAGCAACACCGCGGGACACACTTGTGAACCGCCCACCCTCATTCCAACCATTCCTTCCTCGTCTTCTCCACCCATGGACAATTCCCGGCGTCCACGGCGACAACAGCCTCTGACCGACAGCGGGGATGGACGCGTTGGCTACCGTAATTCAACTTCGACGACAAGTCCACATACACTTTCTCTTGCTCGCAATCTGATAGACCAACTCCCGGACCATTCCCTGAGAGATGTCCTGCGCTCTGTCGCCCACTTGACTCTTGTCCAAGACGCCCTTATCACTTCAACGATATCACCAACAAGCACAGAATCTTTCCGGTCAAAGCGCCCCAAGCGTTCTCCTCCGACACCCTCTGGTTCGCGACATGGCTCTCTTTCGCCCTACCTCGACTCTCGTCCAACGCGACACGACCTTTCGGCCACAACCCAGCCTATCGCCCTATCAGAGCCGCTTACACCTCAGATGCAACAGACGCGGAGGCAGCTCCTCATACTGATTCACCGCGTCAATGTTTACTACAGCAACACGTTCAATACTGCCGACGCCGTTACGTGTCTGCTCAACATTGCTCACCGAGCACTCGATCAACAATCTGTTCCTATCAGATCACCTATACCAACTATTCCTGAGCCGACCGCGGATTCTGCGGCCTCTTCAAAATCCTCATTGCCAACACCTCCACGGACAACGGAAGTGGAAACTGCCGCCCCTTCGTCTCAGCCAAGTGTCATCATACCCATCGCGGACGACATCTTGAGTTCACTGGTCATGATCCTGATCCAGTACCCACGATCCAAGCACATCGCGTCTATGACCACCACATCTCACGAAGAGCCCTCAGCAAGTACCGACAACGAGATGACAGGCGACGAATGTGATCTCACGGATGCATTACTGGAAATGGTTTATGCACTCTTGGATCACGAGCAATACAGCCAGCGACCGTTGGCGATCCGCCTGTCCGAATTTCTGGTTGAGGTTGCTCTTCGCAGGGAACGTAAGTTTCGGGATCAGGAACGACAAAAGCGCAAGTCGTTGTTTTCGACTCAATCGAACTCGTTTTCTTATGGTCGATCCATTAATCACTGGCAGTATGGTCTGGGACAACTCAGCAAGACTAGTGGAAGCGGAGTTGCCGGATTGGACCGTGATTCTGGTATTGGTATGGACGGAGACCTCATTGGAGGTGGAGCTGATTCTGAAGATGATATACGGGGCGAGACCAAGAAACGTCTCCGGGAGCGGCAGCTTCAGAAGTGTCAACAGCGAGTTCAAGACGAGAAAAGTCTACAACAACAGGACGATCAATGGGGGAGTTTTACTATGAGCCAGTCAAACATGGATTCGCCCTTTATTGTGTGAAGTGGCGTTGGCAAAGACGGAAAGGAGGGTCGATCGGTAGTTTTCTCCGACCAGTAAGCATAACAGTAAATAATAATGTCGACCGATTCCTTGTATTTCCAGAGAACGCGTCGTGTTTTGTTGTTTCGGGTAAAAAGCGATCAAGTGCATTTTGAAATTTCAACGAGGCGAACAGTCCATTAGCTCACTGCGCCACAGTAATAGACCAGAGCGCTTGTCGTTTTGGGTACTTATTTCGTTGGTTGCTCCCTTTCTCCTTGTCTTAATACGCGGCCATCACTCCCTTTTGAATCCTCTCTTTTCTTTTTTTCTGATCGACGACCAACCCAATCGACTCTCTGGGCACAGGAATTAAAACCCAAGGACACACAACAGGAAAAACACGGAATTGAGCTAAACTGCAGTCTCTCTACACTCTCCCTCTCTTCTTATAACTAGGCAATAACATAAGACATTATGGATCCACGCAAGCTTAAAGTGAATGAACTAAAGGAACAGCTCCAACTCGCAGGACTCTCTGTCAACGGCAAAAAGGAAGAGCTAGTCGCCCGTCTCTTGGAACACCAAAAGGCAGAGGAGGAAGTTGCTCTTGCTGCTGGACCCCCTACAGGAACTGGAGAGTCCTTCAACTGGGAGGATCCCATCGAGTACGTCCTTTTGCTCTGCATGGATGTCGCGTGTGGACGAGAAGAAAAACTGCATCTCTGGTTTTCTTTGTTGATGTCTGTTCCCATGACGCAATTCACCTAATCACCGCCATATTCTCTTTTGTCAACAACAACTCTTGTAGTGATCTGGCTCCTCCTGCAGCAGATGCCTCAACTAAGTCAACCTCCGCTGCTGCTACCACACCTGCAGCCAAAGCACCCGCTACAAAGGCAACCACCACCGCTACCGCAACTGCTGCCACTCCCACCACCAACGCCGCAAAGCCAGAATCGACCACGACAGAAAGCAGTGTTCAGTTCCAGGGCGCCACTGCCAGTGACAATGACGCATTGAAGGCTGAGATCGAGAAGCGCAAGAGCAGAGCTGCTCGTTTTGGAACTGCATTGACAGAACAAGACAAGGCCCTCGAGAGAGCTGCTCGCTTTGGTGTCCCTGTCGCTGCAACCACCACTGCCTCTTTGGCCAAGGCAGCAGGAACTGCTGTTGCACCAGCAACAACCGCAACAAAAGCAGTAACAACAGGAGCAGCCAAGTCTGATGTTCCTTCCAAGCCTAGCTCTATTGCCTCTCAGGTAATTATTTTGCGTGATCGATTCCGTGGCAGTCGCTGTGGATAAATTGCATTACGTCTTTTTTATCATCGTGCGCGGATAATTTTACGGCGATCAGTAAACAACGCAATGCATCATGAATACTCCATTTTGGGACTAAGGCTAACTAATGTTTCTTTTGACACTAAACCATGAATCCTGTAGATCCCCGCTGATTTATTGAGCAAACGACAGGCACGTTTCGGGATTGTAGAACCTGCTGTCAAGGCATCGTCGACACCCGTCAAGCCCGTTGGCACCACTGCTCCTGCTGCTGGTGGCGTCAAGAGGTCTGGCCTCGTTCTGGATGCTGCTGAGGAGGAGAAGAAGCGCAAGCGCGCCGCCAAGTTTGGTCTTCCCTCTGTATGTTTTAACCTCTTTGTTTGCTCAGTTGGTTTTGTTGTGTGCTGACAATGTCTCAATTATTGTATTGTTTGCTGACCTCGCCTTTTCATTTTGCATTACGTCGATAGGCTGAGGATGATGCATCCAAGAAAGCCAAGGTGTAAAAATGGGCGACGGGATGATCCGGATGTCTAAGAAATTCAGAAGTACCAGGCCGAAAGATACGCCATTCTAACGACATGGAATAAAAAACAACTTTTTCGAAAATCAGCCAAATTTAGCTTGGGGTACGTGGGAACTCTCGACATTTTCATAGACACCTATCTTTCTGGCTGTTGGTAAAGATGTTGCGCTCAGGCGTTCACAATGAACATATTGGAGCTCCATAGATAACCTGGGTCGTTGTAGCTTGGACTTTGCGGCTTTCTTGCGAAGGAACTCTTGCATTGTTTAAAGAAAGGCAACGTTATTTTTTGTTTTTTTTCATATTCCAGCATTTCGCGGTGAGTGGTACGCGTCGCTGTCGAAACTGAGTTTCTTTTGTCAGTTCAACTCCTTCGATGAGTTTTGAATTTTCGCTGAGAGGATGCTAGGATTTTTGTGAAAGTAGTATGATGCACGTTTCTGAACATATTTTTGATTGCAAAAAAGCGGTAACATGATGTGGAACACATGTATGAGGGCTGTTTAATTTAGTTGAAATTCTCGAGTCTCCTCTATGGGGTTCTTACTTCATGCCTATCACGGTTCCCTGTAATACTCGGGAACTGTTGTCGTCAGTTCTTTGAGGTTGAGCAGCACCTGACGATGATCCTTCGTGGGGAAAGTGTCGACATTACACATTCCTGTGGATGTTTTTTTTGTTCAAAGCTTACAAGAAGAATGATAGGGGATAGTGAAGAAGTAATAGAGGGGCTATTTCTCACTTTGACCTGTTTGTCTTCAGGCATGAATATGGAAAAAAAAGTCAGGGATGATGGAGCAGGTAGTCGCAGATATCTTGATATGCTCGAATGTGGGTCTTGGATAGCCTTTTATCCAACTCGGCCTGTCACGGTTCCATGTTAACATGGCCATCAATACCGAGGTTCACTGAGATCCGCATTGCCCTTTTTTTAAATTGGCGACGCCTTTTCCTTCGCGGGCTGGTCGATGTGGGATTATAGACTCTTCCATTCGTAGATCTAATGCTGCGCCACCCCCCCCCCCCCCCCCCCCCCCCGACGAATTACCATGCAATTAACAAATACATCGATAGGATATATTCACCCATCGGAGAACTATCATTTTTTCGTTCTTTCATTTAACAAGACCTAATGATTACGTTGAACTTTTTACAGGAAAAAATAGACTTGATCAAGGATACAGTCGTGAGGAGCGGGTTTCTCTTTTTTTGTTCAAGCGTTATCTACAACTCGGATAAATGGTGAGGTTGAGATCTGTGTCTGCCACAGCCTCAGTTGCGTTTTGTTTCTTGCTTTTACTTCCGTTGGATTCATAAAGCGTCTCAATTGACACAATGACGCAGATTGAATCCTCTTCCCTTTTCACCGCTCATCTTCGGTTGGTAGCCTACAATTATCATTCATCGTTTATATGACATAGAAAATAGCAATAAGTTCAAGTAGCTCGGTCACGGGTCAGACACAGGGTTTGTACCGTTCTCTGTTCTGACCGCCTTGTGCTATTTCCTTATGCAATTGGCATGTATGAAAAAAAAAAACTTGACGATTCTTTGGCCGCACTTGCGCTCTGCACAAGCACCTCAATTCCTTTCAATGCATGCGAGCGTTTTCTTTTTTTCAATAGCAATGTAGTCTGGGAGGGTGACTTTTCTGAGATTGCGCGCGTTTTTTTTGTTTAGATGATCTACTGGAAAATATAATGGGAAAAAGCGGATTTCGTTCCTTGACTGCCAGCTACCACTTCATTCTCACTTTTTTGCACAGTGAATGATGAGAACCAGCCTATTTTCAATTTGTTGGTTAAGTGCACGTCAGTCTTGCTTCCTGATTGCTTGCCCTTTTTTTTTTTTTTTTTGGTAGTAGGTACCGACGATTGGATGAACAATTTTCAAAGATCCGATTGAGTGTTTCCTTTTGTTTGCCATTGACGAGTAGTCATTTTTTCTTCTAATGGTTCTGAGTGAATCTAACCATTTCGATTTTGATACGAGAGAAACAAGCACACGATGCTGACTGACATCTTTGCGAGCGCTTTACTTTCCTTTTATGAATAGTTCAACTGAAATATGGCATGAATATAACGCTAAAAACATATATGGACTTTGAGGATGTAGTCAAAATTCGAGGGGTTGTCTTTTCTTTACTCTATTCTAAGGAGTTTCTATTCTCTTGTCGAGCAGTTGCTGAACATTTCAAAGATTTGATATGAGAGAACAAGGATCGCACTATTGATAGTGTCCTTAGCGTTTTATTCGGGTGCACTAGTTGGTAAGGGAATAAATAAGTTGATTACTGGGCCGATAATTTGTGTTGGATGGTGTTTTTTCCACTATTTGATACCATTCACTTAAATATTGTTTGACCTGAAAGAGTTGTGAAGTTCGAACACATCGAATTCATTTCCATGGTTGGCACTATTTTTTAATTGTACTTCGGTCAAATGAGGATGTTTGTCATCGTTGGTCAGGTGGCTCTTATAATAGCAAAGGCAATTAATAAAAAAACTGGCACCTTAATTAGCGTTTTTAATCCGGGTCTCTGACCTTGAGCATGGACATACCGATTCATTGGGTCATTCTTCAAGTGCTTTGAGTTATTGTGGCTGAGCAAGCAAAACAGCCCATCACACTGTTGCTTGAAGTTTTGAACATTTTTGCACTAACATGGTCCAGAGGCAATGCCTTATTTCAAGGTGTTGTTTTCGCCTGACATGATGTTCAAATTGAAGGATATCGAATGACTTAGGTCCGAGCAGAAAAGCCTTGCGATATGCGCCAGTGATATTGGTTTATTTTTTTGTAAGCACGGATAACATCAGTATCTTCCTGTCGGTCTTTGGTGCGATCATTTTTTGGCATGCTTATTTCAGAGGATTCGACGCCTGTAAAGATTCGCTTTTGTACCTCTCCTATGTTTTGATTATAAAACCTCTTGAATGATACGAAGTTCTTGAGTTAGGGGCCAGTTCTTTTTATGTTTTTTTGTATTCATTTTTGCGTTCATTTTTGTGTGGCGACTGGAAATTCTTCGGCAGTAGCTCTCCAATATAGCACCGATTCAATTCCTCACCTCCCTTTCGTTGTGTACTTCTTCAGCTTGGATTTGCGAATGTGCATTTCCAGTCGGCGTTGATACCTACCAAAGAATACACCGATACGTCGTGGGCAGATGAAGATTTTCAGATTATATGATTATAGAATGTAATCTCTGCGGCGGTCAATCCGAATGCTTTTTCTACGGGTGAGCGAGTTCGGATTGCCATGAGTCATGGTGCTAAATTTTGAAAGTCTGTGTGGTTTTTTTACTTTTTTTTTCGTATTGAAGGACACGTTGAAACCGCTGAACTCGTAGACTCTTTCGCTAATTCATCTTTTATTCTATCAACACTCTGTACCTGTAGACGTACTTGATGTGCCCTTGGCATTTTCTTTCGTGGCCTGTGGGATAAGAATGCTATTCGAACAAAAAAAAAGAAGCAAACTTTTGTAATCTCATGGTTCATCGACTTTCTGCCTTTTTTATTTTCCCTCGTCATTTTTTGCTTCTTTCGTTTCGTCGGGCGGTTACGGACCGTCAGCGAAACCAGAATTGAAAAAATGAAGGATCTTTTCGCGCGTTATGCCTTTTGGCATTCTTCTAGGCTTATTGCTTGGCGAGGGAATATGTTAGTACGACAGGTTATCGATCTCGTCTTGTGGAGTTTTTTATCCTTTTTCTCAAACTTTCACATGGATACTGATTGGTCTAACAAGTTCTTTATCAATACAACATGTCACTGCGATTTACCTGAACTAATGAAAAAGACAATCATTCGGCCTGCTTCAGCTTTGCTATTTTCTCATCTAGGTTTTTTTTCGCTGCCCTCCTTCTACGGCTCTAAACCTGGAGGGGTCTTTTCGTGGACTGGAAGTACTTTTTACAAGATAAAATGAAATAAAATAAAAAAAAAGGAATGCCCGGATTGAGGAGTCGCATTGATTCACTCATGGCTACTTTACAGTAAATTCTCATGCGATAATCGTTTTCGCTGGCGAGTGGCGTTTATGTTCTTTCCTCATCACATGAGAAGAATTATGTGATATTGTGATATGGAAGTGAACTAGGATGAAGAACAACTTTAAATCACAGTGTTGGTGCGCAATACGGGACGTCAACAATCGACAACACACCTCTCACCCGGCTCATCCAACAAGTAGTAATACCATTCTAGAGGCTTTATAAGCCTCAGCTTTCATTGCTTCTTGAAATAACAAAAAAAGATACTGCAGGTAGCCTCTTGCTAGAGTGTACAGGCTTTCTTTAAACTCCTATTATGAATCTTATTTGGCCATTAGCATGGTCTCATTAATAAGTCGCGTTTATTTTATAAAGTCGTGAGGGGCCGTGTTCATTTTTTTTCACTCTACTTTTTTTAAGTTATGGTTTTTTTTGTTCACAGAAAATAAGAGAAGGAATTGTACGTTCACGCTGCCATACTTTATTCAACCATATCCCCCGATGCAAATGGGGCGTGGGGCCGACCTTGGAAAGCAATTAAAACACGCACATATAGCGATGAGTCTTTTCCGCGTCCTATCCGCATTCTTTCTGCACAGCTATATGACCTGAATACGTTGTCCCATTCTCGCCGATGAGGCCAGGGACCATCTTTTGCCTCTTTTCACAAGGCAAGGCCAGCCTTTGTTTGATTTGTAGTTCAAAAGACATCTAAAAGTAGATAAAAAAAGACAAGGATACATTTTTCCAATGTCTACTGCTTGTGTTTAAAAGAAATGGAATGGCGGCGATGATTTAAGTGAAAAGAAGAGGTGCACGGGTACAAGGAAATTAAATGTGCGAAGAAGGGGTAGGCACGAGAAAAATATAGGCGCGATTTTTTCGTTGTCAATGCATGGCTCTAGTTCATCTGTTGCATTTTTTGTGGTTGAAACTTTCAGTAGCAGTCGCTGATGGATATCCACATCGGATTAGGAGGCTCCTCTGGCATTATAGCAGAACGCTTGGAGACTTTCTGATGATCTCGAAACAATTTTCAATAACAAAAAACAGCAACGCGGGTATAAAGCCCCATGGTCTTATAGCTTTATTCAACGATAACCCATGTATGGGTTGTGCTTTTCAATCCTTGTCGTGTTTTTGTCATTTTATTGGTGAGAATGTTAGTCGATTATCGAAAATGTCTATTGCGCCTTTTTTCAATATTCCCTTGGCAGATGTGGTTTTGTTGTTTATCAATTGTAAAGTGAAAAAAGGAAAAAAAATTAGGCTATCTTTTATTGGGTTTGGATTTTTTTTTTTTTTTTTTTTAGATTCTTGTCTTTTTATTAGTGGCTTGTGTCCGTAGACTTCATATGATTATTTTTCTTTTGTGATGTTTTTGGAGATATCGTCCCAAGACTGGGTCTGATCATGCAAAAAGAGGGCGATGTTGGCTGTGTGGACCCCAATCAGGCAACATGCTAAGAGTTGAGGAACGGAGATGTTGTACTCGGGTTTGATGGAGAACTCAGGAGGCGTAAAAGAGAGGAGCGAGTGTAAATCCTCGTCCGACCAGAGGGGCTATTGGGTTTGGAAGATCAGCTTGCCGATAGTAATGAGGGCGCTACAGAAGCTCGACAATCCGCAGCATATAGTTTTCTCAGCTGTATAAAACATGTAAATAAAACCTACTAGGGTGATACGGCTTTTTGGTTGAAAACATTGTCCCTACATTGTATAATATTAAAATTCATTGCGGATACATTTGCAGTAAGTGTCAAAACCTTCTGCCGACCTCCCCATTTGGAGTAGGCGAGTTTCTTTGGTACTCCCGAAACTTCTGTGAAAGATTGCCCCAGGGCATGTTCGAATTGTCTAAGATGGGGTTCCGTTTTTGTCTTTGTTCGTTGATGGGCGCCCTAAGCAAAAAAAAAAAAAAAAAAAAAAAAAAACGGTTAAAAAACCCCCGACCAGGAATTTTCCTCAAGCCCTTCTCAGTCTGTCTCCGCTCTTTTGGATAGGAAACCACGGCGGTGATAATGAAAAGAGGCAATAAAGAAAACACTGTATGGATGTACATCTGAGAAAAGTAAAAAAAAAAAAAAAAAAATGCTTAAGGGGAGAAGAAAACCATTCGCTTCATTTTTGCCGATTTGTTGAAACTTTTCGACTGCCCCTGCTTCTGCTATATCACCTACTCCATTTCTTTTCATTGACAAATTTAATAAAGCTTACCAGTAGATACACTGAAGTGGTTCCTAGAGACTTTAGGAATAGAGCCCAAAAAAAAGAACAAAAACTCGCATCGAGTCCTTTGTCGAAGATTCGGTTTCTGCGTAACCTAGGATGCGTTGCTATGCTGCTTGGCACTTCGTATATGCCTGCCATTCAATAAATCATGTCGTTTGTCGATCAACATTCCATTTCACGGAGCCGTTGTTTCGTACGATGTTGAAATATACATATTATTTTTGTCGAATGGCAAAATAAAGAGAAATGTCTGGCGATCGCCGTTCTGGACTGAATGGCCCTCTCCGCAGCAATGACTAGAGTGCCTTTTCTGTTCTTTCTTGAACTGAATATTTGACCCCATCGAGCCGGTTTCTCTGCTGAATGGTGAATATTTCTTCATCACTTTCAGAAGAGTATCATGTCCGAGGATACTGGGGAAGCTTGTAGGAACGAAGGAGGCCCAACTTGTGCTTCATTGAAAAAAAAACCACCAAGGATGCACCTTGCAATCTGTCCTAACGATCTTCCTTTGCATCGACCATTATTCGTTTTGTTCATGCCCAGAACGTGTCAACAGAAGGATAGGTGAAACACTATCTGCTACATCCTAAAGTTTCTGTTGTATTGAGTCCTCCTTCATCCGTATCCATTTCATAGTCAAAGTACAAGCAATTACGCAGTACAGGCAATCCTTACTTGGGATGACCTTCTTTCGTTGATGACGGCGTGAGCGATGCGTCAGTCGCTAGAACGTCCTTTTTTCGAACGTACGAAGCATTTAAATAAAAACATATTAGAGCAATAGCTGGTTTATAGGATGACGTGCATACTATTTCTGCCAGATAGAAAAACATTGTCGGCGGATAGGTTATTATTGCGCCCTTTGTCCTTCTTTTAACTTTCCCATGTGGAGTTTCATTGACTTTGAATCGATATGTATCAAACCTTCTCTTCGAGTACGCTTCTTTTTTTTCTTTTCTTTTTTTTTTTTTTTTTTTCGCGGGAGTGGATCTCGCGTCAATTTCACAAGGTCATCTTTCAATTTCAAGATTGTGTTTTAGTTAACAAACGATGATCGAGGCTTGTATTTATGCTGACATTGTTTGTCGCATCGACTCCCAACTCCTAGGAGGATTGAAGGACGCGTTCCTTGCTGACATTTCACAGTACACAAAAAATATGAAATAAAGCAATAGGCTATGTTCTTCGCCTTTGGTGTACCTCTGACCATATTGCGAATTCTCGTCGTTAATGTTCATCGTGGAGACTTGCTATTTATTTTTTTCAGCTTGCCAATTTTTTTTTTTAGATCCGTGTTTCTGTCTCTGCTGCTATCGATATCTCGGATGAAAAGTTTGTTGAAGACAGGGCAGGATTTCGTAGGACGAAAGGAGGAATGCCATTTCTTTTCATGGAACAACTGCATAACACAAAAATAATAAATAAAGATAAGAAAGGATGTAGAGTATAGTTCGGCAGTTTCTATCGCTTTTTCTTGGATATTAAAAAATGACGACAATGAAGAAATGGAAGCTCAGAAAGAACCACTTCCAGTGTGAACAATTTTTTTTTTTGTAAAACGGACAGTAAGACAAAGAGTGGTCAAGATTAGGGAGAAGGAGAGGAAGTAAACGAAATGTATGCGAACAAAAAAAGCGTGGTAATACCAATACATGTCTTCCTTAGAAGGGGTACAGAAATGTTGAGAGTAGTCTTGACGCCCATGTACTTGGTCTGATAACAGATGATCCATGAGGTCACTATTACATAATACGATAAACTTTTTATTGAGAGAAAATGACGAGATATGACAATCGCGACATTCGACCAAAAGTGGGATGATATCCAGAATATCACACAAATAAAAAGAAACCCAACCGCACATTCCGCTATTTTGGGTTCAAGGGTGTGCAGGGGGGTGAGTGAACTATCGGTCTAGTAGTCAGGCTGTGGTATTTGCATGTATGTACTGTTTTCGTTTGATAGTTAGATCACTGACCTCAAAAACAAGGGGGTAAAAAAGGGGAAACCAAAAACTCGTCCTTAAAAACACGAAATGGTTTGACGACAAAAATTAGTCAAGTCGATTTTGCCACCAAATGTTTTCAAATCCATGGCTGTCCCCGCCTCGATCAAAATACCCTTAAGCAGGCATGTGAGTGCACAGTGCCATTATTTTCTACTCAACCATTCATCCTTTTCAAACTTCACACCCCTCTCCAATCAAATACCCATTATTTGGTGCTTTGTTATTCTTTAATTTGATAAAGGGATTCGTATGTTATAAGTTAGTAGGCTGAGAAAGTAAAGGTAAAGGAAACGATATGGAGGAAAGGGACATTTGTACGTAAGAGAGAGAACAGCGGAAAAAAAAGAAAGCGACAAAAAAGATAGAGAGGCGGAAAAGGAAAAAAGGAAGGGAGATATGTTGTTTTTTTTTGTATCTAAAGTCCTGTTGCTTGGAAGACGCTGTTGATATGTTCCACAGTGTTGGGTGAGGCGACCTTCTCGCTATTGTGTTCCAAATAAAAAAAAAAAAAAAAAAAAAAAAAAATACGTCAGTCCGTGCGTTCAGTTCATGTAGGAAGACATGCATTGACATATAGTTCCCTCCTTGTTCAATCCCCTCCCCCCAAGTGCCAGACTTGACCACATACAAGTTGGAGAAGAGCAAAGGGAGAGAAAAAGTAGAGAGAGAGAGAAAGGGCCAGGCCCGCCCAGATAGTAGAGATCCTCCAGAAAATCGTCACACAGAGTTCCCTTGTCCGTAATCAGTCAGCCAGTCAGTCAGTCAGTCAGTTCGCCAGCCCTAGCCAGGACTCAAGATCCAGTCCGTCAGTCCGTCAGTCAGTCAGCCAGAAAAAAGTCAGTCACCGGCAGCCAGCCCAGGATAGAAAAGTACAGGTATGTAGAGGGAAGGGGCATTGCGGGTATGTGGCTTGTGGTGGAGAGTGCCGAAAAGATGACCAAGTTGTAGAGCCTTCTCTTTAGAGCATGCCGGACTCGTTGAGAAGTCGAGCAATCTTTTCGTCTCCTCGCTCATTGCTGGTATCACGGTAGACCGAGAGGCACGCGGGTGAATTGAACAAACAATGAAGTTAAGCCAGACTGTTCTTCTCAACATCATTTTTGTTTCCCATAAACGACGACGAGAGAAGAAGGGCGAAACAACCACCGCCCACATTATAAAAGTTAGCACATCATGTCACTCAGCAACAAAAGATGACTTACCGAGGCTCTAATTGCAAACTCATCTCGTAAAGATCCGCCACAGATTTTGTACAATCCTGTCCACGACGAATAAAGCTCTGGATCTCGGGCACACTCGTCAGACAGTAAGGGACAGACTGGTACTGCTGAATCTCCCGAATAACCTCAGCAGTCTTGACCCGCTTGTAAAAGTTGATCAGGTGGTTGGACTTCTTTAAGAAGTCGCTATTGCCGTCCTGGATCATGACCAGATCGGTCAAGTACATGCCCACAAAGGGAACACAGGGTGGGTTAACAGAGTGAAGCTCCTCACGATACTCGGCCCAGTTCTTGGCGACACCCATCAGGGCCTGGAGATCCATGAATGAGGTCATTGTGCGAGAGGGAACCTGCTCCCATGTCCGCTTCAGACGATGGATCGGGGACTGTGACAAGGCAGCCATAGTAGCCGACAACATACTGAAGTTATTCAATTGGCGTAATTTCTATTTCACGTGAAATGATATAAATGCAAAAGCATTAGTACATCCGCAAAATGCACAAACAATTAATTGAGCCAACAATAACAAAGAGAGAGAAAGGGGCGTACCTCGGCGATCATGACGAGGTGACGGATGACGAGCACACGCTTCTTGAGCTCCTTCTCGCTGAGAACCAGCTCGTTGATCCAATTAGAATACAAATTACTGGTCTCAATCATCTTCTTGATGTTCACAGCCTTGGCTGCAATCTCAGGATCCTCACTCGTCCAGGCCTTCGCAAGACACTCGACAGGCTTGATCTTGTTGTATGCGTTGGCCTCCATGATAGTCAACTGACGAGCAAACTCCAGAGGATCCAACTCCAAGAATTTAATCTTCTTTAAGTTACGAGGGGTGATGGGTTGAGGTGCCTGTGTCGTCAGGTTGAGGACCATCTTGCGGAAGGCGCCCTCAGACTGCTCACGCTTCTCGACCAACTTGATCAGTTGCACAGCAGCAAAGGACATGGTATCCTTCATGGCAGCAGATCCCGAAAAGTCCTTGATCATCGACAATGCCTCCCGATCATCCGTCTCGTCCTCCAGGTAGTATGTTTCCAGCCACGACTTGATGATGTTGAAGACGCGCAAGCGAATGGGCGTCAACTTCTTTTCTGTCCAGATCTCCAGCTCCTCGGGGTCAAGACCCATGGGGGGTTGAATTGTAAATCGGTGGAACAAGTACGTGAATAGTTCTTTGGTCGAAGTGAATGACCGGTAGGTGAGCAAGAAAGTGGCAATAAAGTTGGAATCCAGACCATCGTGCAACGTCAACCGCTCGATCAAGGCGGGAAGAGTACCTCCTTTGACCTGTCCCTCAGCGTTGAGGACCAAGTCAGTCTGCTGGTAATCATAGTTCAAGAACCAGTATTGAGCACCGCCACGTCCAGGAGCATCGTCTCCCAGCATCTTCTTGACCTTCTCGCCGCGAATGTCGTACCGTCCAGGAGTAGCGCTGTTGGCTACGCCTCCAAATCCGCCCTCGCCAGGTGAAGTAGGGAAGGGGAATCCTGCCTGGGTGCCACGTCCAGAGTACTCAGTTCCAGGGGTGTATGGTCCTGACTGGTTGGAGTGTGCAGAGAAAATGGAAGGCTGAGAGTCGGAGCGGTTGCGCTGAGAAGAAATGGCGCTATGAGGTTGCTTGGGAGCCATGCGAGGAGCCAAGTCGGGCTCAATGTCAGAATCGTTGTCGTGGTTGTACATGATCTCCTCAGTCGTGCGATCCATGACAGCCGCCATCGAGGGCTTGCGACCATAGGGGTCATGGGGAGCCCTGGTCAAGGGTGCACTGACATCAGCCATCTCCTTCTCCTGAATCAACGCACGGGCCGCCAAAACAAGGCTCTGAGCAGCCTTCTCGGTCGTCAGAGCAGTGTTGAGTGCCAAATCCAGAGTCTGTCCAACAGCCAACAAGTCCGTTGCCGACTGGATAGCCATCACCATCGAGGCCGTGCTGCCGTGCAACGACTGCTTAGCAGTCCTGACATCTGCAAAGTACTTTTCTTGGATAGAGGGGTGATCCTGTTGGGTGGTGGTGTAAAAGTCGGTAATGAGGGTCAAGAGTGAGCCCAGCTGAGAGATGGTCTGGCGGGCCTGGGTGACCAACTGAGCCGACTGAGCAGAGTTCATGACAGGGTTGGCCGCAGAGCCTCCAGTGATACCATTGTGGCGGAGAGCAGGGGAGGGGTTTTCGATCGCCTTTTCAATCTGCATGGCCAAGACGGTGACAGCCTTGGAAGCACTCTTGGCATAGTAGTCGAGCTGGCTCAAGATGCTCTGGGTGCTCAACTGAGATCCAAAAGTCTTTCTCTCACCAGTGGCGGAACCGTGGTCGCTCCTTAGAGAACCGTTCGAAAGGGCTCTGTCCAAGGTACGGGCAGCAACCTTGGCACGAAGGGGCGACTTGACATCAGTGACAAGACGAGCATCAACCTGGTGGACTGTGATCTCAGCAGCAATGGCAGTAGTGACATAGTTCTGGGCTGCATTTTTGACCTCTCTGGCATCAGCCGACAACTTGTCGACTGAATCAGCAGCGGGCCAAACTCCAGAAGCCATCTTTGCAGACAAGACAAGCTTAGAAAGGGCGGCCATGATCTGACGATGGTGCATCTTGAGTCCACGGTGCTGGCGCATGATAGCAGCGTCCTTGTCAACAGTTCCAGAAGCATAGAGCATGACACGGATGGCTTCGACCACGATGGAGGACTGAATGAGATAGTAGGGCTTGTAGCCCTTCTCGGCAGATGAAAGAAGGTTTTCGACGGCTGCGGCAGTGTGCTCAGAGAGGGAGTCCCAGGTGGGTTCGGGGTCGAAGGGGTTGGGCAAGAGGGGCAGTGGGGGGAGACCTTCGATAGACTCATGGGGTGTGCCAGTGGCGAGTCCTGAAGGCTTGCGAACACTAGCCAAAGTTTGGGCTGGGTCAGTTGAAGAGCCGGTTGTGCTGGCAGCATCGCCACTGGAGGCCTAGAACCATTTAAAGATTCAGGGGGATGGGGGAAAGTTGAGAACCAGAGGATTAATTACAATTACAGGGTATGAGGTCAATATTGGTCGTTGTTTGACAGATTAATGGAAGGGTTGATGAAAGTCAGTGATTGGACGTTGATTGAGACCAATAGAGTTCCGCGTCCGTTGGAAAAAGTCCATGAAGTGATCATATCAGTCGCCTCAACCACAAATACGGATGACAGTTGTTCCTGGATATCGCCCATGTCCATATATTAAAGCTGGTCCGGGTAGCTCTTATTTGTCCTTGTGTTCCCCATCGTAAAAATGCGCTCCCAATCCTAACGAACGCATGCGGAGAGGCTGTTGATGGTTACCTTGTTGGCAGAAGAGTGGGTGCTAGAGGCACGGGAGAGGCGAGAACCTTCTGGGGCTCGCTCATCGTTCTCCTGGTCCTGATCCTGATCCTGGTCATCATCCTCGGCTTCCGAGTTGTACCATCCATTGCCGTTCGATGTCGACTCACGCACCGACCATCCTGTCTGACCTAATAGCAGTGAAAGAACATGCAAATAAAACAAGCACATGGACCTTTGTTAGTTTTTTTTCTCTTATTTTTTCCGACTCTTGTCACTACCCATAATGCATGCATGCAACGAAACACCTCTCGAGCCGGATCCTGATAAACAAAACGGAGAAAAGATACTTGCCTACAACATCCTGACCGGCAGTATCTGCAGTTCCCATGCTTGCACGGTCTTCTGGCTCGGGAATAGTCCAGCTCGATTCTTGTGTGCGTTGGTTGTAATAAAAGACCTGACCATCAGGCGTTGTCTGAGGCAACCAGAGGTCATCTGCGCTCTGAAAGGTGTTGTCGAATCCAGCCATCCAATACATTCCAAAAGAGTATCATATTAAAGTGTCGCAAAATAGTAATGGGCGTGGCAGGTAGAGTCACAGGAACAGCCAGAGGATATGAACAAATTGAAAGAAAGAGAGAGGAAAGGCGTCAGTTTTTGGTTCTGATATTTTGCATTATGGTTAAGAGTACGAGTGAGGATGAGGAAGATTTTTGTTTGTATGTGGGCGTGTGTGTCTGTTGGTGGGTGCTCATTTGCTCCCAACACAGAAAAAAAGGGCAACCTTCCAATCGATCTCAAAGATCTGTCTGCCACTGTCAAGAAAAAAAAAGAGGGGCTCGCATAATCAACGACGAATCAGCTTGGTTTGTCAGTTGGTTGGTCGTAAGGAAAAGCGGAGGGAAGGAAGAAGAGCGGAAGTGAAGTGATGTATGCATGGGATACAACGTCAAGCGCCACGAGGAAGTACATTGGCATTAGGAAAGGGTACGAGGATGTTGTCATTGCTTTTGTTGATGTTGTTTTCTCGATAGCTCATTAAGAGGATATTGAGCTAGGTTCGTCGCTATTTTTTACTTTGTTCCCCAACACAAGGGCTCACTTCATACTCCTCCTCTCATTGCCCCAATGCCCTTTTACAACTCCAGCAACATAATAATAAGCGCAACAATGCACATGACGACTGCAAGAGTACAAGACAAGCACAAAAAGAAAACAAGAAAAAAATGAACTGGCAACCCCGCATTAGCATAAAGAAACCGGATAGCACACCCCATACACACACAATACCCGCACACTGTTGGTTCGCACTTTTTTTTTTTTTGCTCGAATGGAAAAAGTGGAACGAAACCAAATAGAAAACGCCATCTCAGAAGAGCATTTCAATAAAACGGTGTTGTCTGTTCGATTGTTTTTTTTCATGTCGATAGTCAACAAAGGATGAAAGAAGGAATAAAGAAAACGAGAGCACGAACGAAACGCATAATTGATGCACACACACACATCAACAACAACAACAAGACAACCCATTTCGCTCTCATATCCACACCCCTATCCATTCGTCTCAACAAGTAAAGAAATACACTAGAAGCAACAACAAAAAATACGAGCAATCCTCTTCCATTTGAGCTCAGGGTCAAAGACCATCAGCCAACAAATGGCCCATGGTATGTAAATACAAAAGAGGAAGGAAGCACGAAAGAAGAACAACATAGGAGTCTGCTCGTCCATTTTGTCCTATAGTTTGTGTGTTTGTGTACATAGTAAACAGATGGAGCTCATCCTTTTTGTTCTCTATAGGGTTGTTTTTATCTTTTTTTTGCAATCGAATCTCGCTCTCCTTGTCCTGCTCCTGTCTTTTCTTACACTCCGTCGGTCTCTCTTTTCATATTACCCACAATTCCACTAATTCTTTTTCCTTTCTTTTTTTGTTCCTTTTCATTGTGCCTGTTGGCCGTTTGCCCTTTTCAATTGGAGGGAGGGATAAAAAAGAAAAGATAGAAAGGACAAAGGGAATAAGAGAAAATAGGAGCCCTCAATCGTATCTGGAGAGTGTGTCTCTGGTTTTTTTGTTCGCTGTGTGGGTGAATGAAATGCAACATGTATGTGTGTATGTGTGTATGTGTATGTGGGTGAAGTGGGGTTGTGTGTAGTGTGGGTTCTTGTATGCGATCCTCCTTCCTCTCCACTCCTCTCCAAACCCAATGCACTAGACCATCTTCAGAGTAGCACGACTTTTTTTTCCTTCTCGTTTTATGAAATGATAAGCGAACTTCCTCCTTATTGTTGTTGTTGTTGTTGTTGTGTGCTGTTGCTTCTTTTTGTGTTTCCCTCCATTGCACAAGAATAATAAAAGAAGGTTAACGCCCTTACCGAGTCATGACCAATGAACAATGACCCAAAACCAGAGCTACTTCCTTGCCTTCAAAGAATGAAAAAACGAAAAGAAAAAAAAATAGAAGAGTTGAAAGTGCCAAGGGTGAAAGAAAAAAAAAAGAAACTTACGTCGAGGTCTTCCCCATCCTGTTCAGGATCGTCTTCATCCTGTGAGTCAAGGTCATCGTCCCCTAGGACCTGGACATAGTTGGAGGGGAACCAGCCCTGACGGCCCTGGCAATGACCCGCCCACCAACCGGAATCGAGCTGTGCGAGGACCTGAATCACATCATCCTTCTTGAAGGTCAGGTTTGTTGCATCCTCCGACTCGTAGTCGTACATGGCCCGAACTAGGACCTGGATGTCTAGGGTCTCTGAGACCATCTCGAATTATATGTCTTTTTGGTTGGTTTGCTGTTGTGTTGTTATTGAGAGGAGAAGGGGAGGAGAGGAGGAAGGAGAGGTAGAGGTGTTGGGGGTGTTGAGTGAGGAGTGAGTGTGGGAGAGAGTCGGAGATGACGAATGAAGGAAGAGGGGGTGTGAAGGTGGGAAGGAGGGAGGAAGAAGGGTAATGAAGGAGAAGAAAGGAAGGAAAGGAAGGGAGAGAGAAGGTGGAGGGAAGGGGGATGAAGGAAAGGAAAGGGATGAAGAGGGAAGGATGATGAGAGGAAGGGGAAGAGAGGAAGAGAGAGAAAGAGAGAGAGAGGAAGAGAGAAAGAGAGAGAGGGAGAGAGGAAGAGGAAGGAGGAAGAGGGTTTTGGGGGTGCAACGGCCAGACTCGAGTAAAATGAATGCAGGAGAATAAGGCCCTATGTAGATTCACTCTCAGCTCAGTGAGTCGTGGAAGGGACAGACGGACGATGGACAAAGGGACAAAGAGACAAAGGGACAGACTAGGTGAAAAAATCCAATCAAAAAGGATACAACAAAAGAAAGAGAGAGGTGGGCACACACACACATATACAAAGGAAAAATTCAGTCAAAGAGCGCCTTTGCAAGCAAAAGAAAGCTTTGTCGTGGTTGAGAGCACTCTTGTTCAAAGTACGTTCATTTGTCGGTGCTGGATATGATAATCATCTTCACAACCATCATCACCGCCAGCATCATCAGACTCCCGCAACGAGTTAGTCCCAATTATCACTCTGAGGGTACCTGTGCCTGGGTGGCAGTCGAGAGTCCGCCGTGCCACAATATCTACTGCATGCTTCATGGCTGCTATCTCGTTACTGCCAGTAAAGCATAAATAAATAAATAAATAAATAAAAAAAAAAATAAAAAAAAAAAAAAAAAGCACCAGTCTTGACATAAAAACGAATTCCAGACAGTCCGTCATCAAGTGCAACTCATGATTCTTGTGCAATCCACAAAGTCAAAACAAAACAACATTTTCCATATATTCACCTGTCTCATGGCTCTAGAGAAAGGGGGCAAAGTGAGAGCGGAGACAGAGACACACACTTCCAACCTCGTGCGAGTCTCAATCAGATCACAGCAGGTATTGGTACATTCAGGGTTGTACGACGTTGGACGAGACCATAGGCATGAGCGTGAACATGAAGAGTAGAATATGTAAAAATGTTGTGTGTTTGAATGTGTATTGACAAAAAAGTGGAGCTTGTTAGAACTAGCCAAGAAAACAAAAAAAGCGATCTGTGGTACAGATGTAGATAGGAAGCAAGAAAGCAAGAGGGAGAAAGGGAAAGAGGAAAGAGCAAGAGTTTCCAACTTCATAACCTGCAATTCGCCTCTTCCTCGTCCTTCCTTACCTCCTTCCTCTCTGTCTCGCCAATCCTGTATAACTCAGCCATTAAACCATATCCTCGTCGCCACGGTGCAAGACTTGTTCGACATCCTCCTGATGAACAACCCTCAACTCCTCGTGCCGCTTGCGCATCGAGTTGATAGCCTTGACAGCCCCAACAGCGTTGCGGAACTTTGTGCGGGCCTTGATGCGAGACATCATCGATGGCAACAGATCGTGAGGTCCTTCCATCTCAGTGTCCTGATCCTGAAGTGCCTGTGCGGCATGGCCATCCTGGTGGAGACCCGACTGTGCCAGCCATGGATGCTTCAATGCCTGTGCAGCCGTCATACGATGACTGGGATCCGTCGTCAACAATCCATTTACAAACGACTTGGCTATTCAGATAGGAAGGAAAGGACGAGATTGTAAGCAGGTGACATCATTATATCCCACATTTCTTCCCTTTGCTGCCAAAGCAGGAGTAGTAAGAGAAACAACGCACCAGTCTCGCTGACTCCCTGCCAGTACTCAATGGGAGCAAACTGGTACTCAGCGTTAAGGATGGCATGCATCTCGTCCATACTGTTCTGACGGTCGAAGGGAGTATATCCACACAACAAGAAGTAGGTAATAACGCCCAAAGCCCACATGTCGACAGGCTTGCCGTGGCCAGACTTTTGGAAGATTTCAGGGGCCTATGAATTAAAGAGAATTGATTCGAGGTCAGGTCAGTCGTCTGTTGTCAGAAAAAGAAGAGAAACCACTACCGTCGATACTGTCCACGCGGTATTGGGACAGCCGCGAGAAACGAAACGAACGAATAAAAAGAAAGGGGGTTCAGCCCCAATATATGTCCAGAAAGAGGCAGTGCCATACCATGTATCCGGGGGTTCCACAGGTGGTGGTCAAAAGGTGGAACTTCTCCTGGTCCATGATCCTCGAGAGTCCGAAATCAGCAATCAGCAGCTCACTGTCCTCGGCTGCAGTCTTGAACAACAAGTTCTCAGGCTGTAGTCAATTGTCGCCGTTTTGTCGTTGGGGTGGTTGGTGGCAGTGGTCATGGCGAGTGGGTGAGCAGCAGTAAAGGTTCATAGACAGTCGATCGATCGAATTGTGGTTCAAGGCAATAACAAGGAGAGAAGTAGAAAAGATTTGAATTCCGTTAGTTCAAAAAAGAACCCTTGGGCATAGCATAGCAACAACAAAGCCCACAATTAAAAAAGTTCCACTTCTCCGAGGAGGTTTTCCTATTTTACCTTCAAATCTGTTTTTTCCGCGCATCATCGAGAGTAGATAACATATCGGGTAACATGAAAAAAGAGGGAAAACAGACCGTTAGCAACGTGAATGGCAGCAACAAAAAAGACCATGAACTGGTATGCGGTCCTGTATCCTATCTTTTCTCCCTCACCCCTTATTTTCACAGAGACACACGCACTCCCCAGCCCGCTTCCAATTCTCGCATGAAAGTAGCGAAGACAAGGCGAGTAAAGTGGGAAAGGAGGATGAACGTGAGCCATTCCATTCCTTGTTCCCAACTCAGACCCCGGACCAAAACCAGGCTCATTTTTTCCCACTTCTTTTGGTTCTTATCCACATTCTTCCTCTAGTATTGAGAGTGAACGAGTATGCTGCGGTGTGGTGCAGTGTGGATGTTGTCACTTGTGTGCATTCTTTTTTCCTGCAAGGAAAAACATAAGAGCGGGCTGGACTGGGCTGCTAAGCTGGGCGGAGCGGGACAAAAGAAGGTGCTCCACCAACATTGGGTTTCTCTGGATTCAAACAAAGATAAAAGGCATGACGGCACGATCATCATCACCACCCAGACGGGATGGCTGAGGTTTCTGACCGAATACTGTTAGCTGCGGATCCAATTGCTTACCTCTGTGGACGATACCCTGCTCGTGCAAGTAGGCGACGGCACTGCAGATAGTGCGGACCAGGTGGGCAGCATCGTGCTCGTAGTAGTTGCCCTTTCTGCAGATCCTGTCGAACAGCTCTCCACCTTCGGCCAATTCAGTCACCAGGTACACTTTTTTTTTGTAATCCAGGGATAAATATAGACAAGAACAAAAAAAGTTGGTTAGTTCATGAAGAAGAATGCCGTTAAAGAACACAACGTTCTATTTCATAAAAAGAACAAGGAAAGAACAAAAAAGAGGAGCAGGTGTGCCACCCTAATGAGAAAAGAAACGCTTCCACACGCACACACTTGAGAGAACAACAACCAACAACAACAACAGGAACGAATAAAAGATTATCCTGTCCAATTGACTTACAGTTGTTGAGAGTCTCAAAGTAGTCGACCAGGGTCAAGATGTTGGCGTGACCGATGGAGATGCGACGGAGGACAGCAATCTCGTTGCGGATCATGTGCTCCTTGCCCTCCATCAACTTTTTGTTGATCACCTTGACAGCATACCTTTTGCCAGTTTCAATCTATCGCACACAAGGAAACAAACAAACAAAGGCAAAGAAAAGGTCAACAGGGCATTCTCGGTGTATGTGTATGAGAGTGTGTGTGTGCGCACGCTACACCTTTTTTTTGCCTCTTTTTTTTCTTGTCAACTCCCACGAGGATGACATAAACGCAGAGATAGGTTCGACAAGGGTAAAAAAAGAAACTTACATGGACAGCCTCTGCAGGACAGAATAGTGTAGAAGACGTCGTATCGAGAAAGGCGGTGGTTGCGAAAGTAGACACACACGCATACACACAGAGTAAAGAAAAGAAGACAGGTGTTAGTTAGATGTGAGTGGTGTTTGCCGAGGGTCGCGAATGAGGTATGAGTTGGACAATTAAGACGGGCAAAAGTAAGAATGAAGCGAAGTGAGGTGTACCTTTGACAACGGCGTAGGTTCCCTGACCGAGGGTTCGGCCAGTACGGTATTTACAGGGGACAGTCGAGACTGTTGCAGACATTGTGTGAGAGATTGAGTATGAGTTAAGGCCGGCTGCTGCTGATTGCCTGTTGCTGCTGGTGTGTTTGTCGAAGGAAGAAGGAGGAAGGAGGTGGGGGTGAGGGTGCAGGAATGGAAGCGGAGAAAGTGGATGGGAGTGAAAAAAAAAAAAAAAAAAAAAAAAAAAAAAAAGAGAGAAGAAAGAGGAGTGGGAAGAAGAGTGCGAGAAGTAGAAAAGAAGAAAAAAGTTCCCTCGGTCCCTGTCCAAAAGCGGCTGGCTGGCTGGCTGAGGGGTGTAGAAGAAGGAAGAATTCAAAGTCCAGCTGGGCTGTCCACCCCTTTCCATTCAAGGCCTATCACACCTTACTTGATCCTACTCTGTGAAATAACCCATCATGCTTCTTCCTCCCCCTGCTCCTGCTTCATGCTTAGAGTTGATCCTCCCTGCCTGCACGATCCCCTCTTGCCTCTCAACAAACAGGGATATGAGGAAGACCTATCGCATGATTATCGGAAAAGAGAACGGTTGGACACATCACCCTTTTGCACGTCCCACCCCTGAGAAAACACCCTTCGCGATAGGAACATATAATCCATTTTATTACCCCATTCGTCTTTCAAAAAGTGAAAAAAAAATACAACATACCCCGGAAGCAATTGAAAAAATCAAGCTCTCTCACTACCGGTGTTGTTGCTGCTGCTGGTGTCCTGAAGGTCCCTGTCCTCCTGCATGCTGCGAACTCGAGTTGTTGGCGTTACCGTTACTGCTGTTGTTGTTGTTGGCACTATTGCTGTTATTGTTTTTCTTGTTCTTGCTCAACAAACGATGTCGCAGCTCCTTCTCGCGCTTCTCCTTCAGCTTCTTCCAGAGACGCTTCTTCTGCTTCAGCACATGGTTAACAGAATCTCGACTTTCGCTCAGCAAGTCAATGTACTGGTTGCTGCAATGGATATTCTCCTAAAAGGATCGCAAAAAAAAAAAAAAAAAAAAAAAAAGTCAAAATTTGTGATGGATTAGTGGACTAGCTCAATCTATCATCAGGGTCCATTGCAGTTAAACAATTATAACCGGGGTCCCCCGAGGCGTACCATGAGCAAGGAAAGAGTCTTTTGAACCTGCGCCCGATCTTCGCCGTGCTGCTTCCACTCTTCATTGTTCTGGATGAGATCCTCCTGGTCGGGCATGCCCATTCGTGCAGTCGAACATCCTTCGCCCATGCCGTAGCCCAACTCGGGATATAGCGGGTCGTCTCCTTGCAAGATCAGCGCCACCCTGCTCATCATCTTGTTGACCTTCTTCTCGCGCTCAATCATGGCCATCGCATGGACAGCCATAATCTGCAACTGTGGACTCTTGAACAACTTGCAGTGCTGAGGTCGATGCAAAATCTCGGTCGAAGTCTCCAACGGCGACAAGATCTCGCTCATCCGGATATTGGCATAAGGGTTTTCGTCATCCGAGAGTTCCTGTTGCTGCGGTTGTCCTCCTGCTGCCCCGTCGATCTCATCTCCATAAAAAACTGCTCTGTCGCCTCCTCCTCCTCCAGAGCGACGGACCTGAATAACTTCCCGCTTGCCAGACTGTCCTGCTGCCTTTGAGATCGCCACTGATCGCCTAAAGTTGGCGCGGATCTCGTCTTCGTTGTCTTCCTGGGTAAGGTGAAGATGTAGTTGTTTGTTGATATCGGGGACCTGGAGCCGACAGCCTCCTGTGACCGGGTTCGCCCTTCGCTTGAGCTTGTTTCCGCGGTTGTGTGGCACAAAACCAATCTCTTCCTCATCTGAGCTGCCGTCCTGAACCTTCCGTGCTACTAGAAAGAAAGAGAGAAATGAGGCAGTGACAAATATGCCATTAGCGTTTTGATGCGTGCAATGGAAAGATCCGTATCAGGTGTGAGGAGAAATATGTTGGTTTTCAATTGATATGCACACGTACAGGTCTCTGATGTGGCTGGCGAGGGGGGCTCTGGGAAGGGGGCAAGTCTAAAAAGGTAACATGAGAAGAACGCAGAGAGGACACACACACCGTTAGCAATCTCATGTCAGGTATGCTCAGTAAGTGAAAATAGCCTTTCTTTTCTTTCTCTGCTTCGCTGCTTACCTCTTGCCGTGCTTCAGGGCCATGAGGTGTTCTGCCTCCAGCGAGATGGATTGGTCGTGCATCGAGTCTGTTTGAAGTTGTCAAAGAAGCGACAAGAGAACAAGAGTGCGATTTGGTCCAGGGGTTAGTTGTTTGGGTCCACTTGATCTCGTGTTGTTGTTCCTTTCTTTGCGTTGTTGGCGTATCTTGAAGGAGTTTACACTGTTCAGTGTGAAAGAGAGTTGGGGTTTGCAGGAGCGTGTTGATGTGAGTGCGTTTGACTGTGAGTGAGTGAGTGATTACCCATTCTCTGAGGTTCCTGGTCTAGCTGTATGAGTGTGTTGTGTCCAGCAGGTGGTCGTATGTATGTATGTATGTATGTGTCGTGTGCGTTACGGGAGTGTGACGGGGTGAGTGAAGGTGAGTGGGTGAGTGCGGTGGAGTGAGTGAGTGATGGAAAAGAAGAGAATCAAGTGGGGGTAAACTTGAAAGCTGAAGAAAAAGACAAAATGTGCGGAATCAAAAAAAAAAAAAAAAAAAAAAAAAAAAAAAAAGACCCCCCTCCCCCACCTTCTACCCTTCCCTCTCCCCAAGACTCACTTCCTCAAAATCGTTCGCCAGTGGGTTGTCTAAAATGATGCACGTGATATTTTGCGCCACTAAAATATGAAAACCACTCGCTCTCGACAGTCAAAAGAAAAGAGAGAATTAAAACATAGCAACTGTGATTGCAATGCCTACTTGCCTCTTGTCTTTCCTTCTTATCCCTTATAATGCCAACAAAAAAGATCTTAAGAAACTAAACATAGCTGCAGTAGTTGTGCTTTGTCACCCTAAATTCAAGTTAAGCTTATTTTGTTATATTCTTATTGTAATTATTTAGTCTAGACCTTCCTGTACTGGACCTCCCTGTTCACCAACTAGCCAATGCATGTATAGTGGTGCTGCATAATCTGAACTATTGTCTCTGGGACCTCTACCAATGGCACCACGCTGATGCGAAAGGCGTAGTAAACGGTATCAAGGCCCTGTAGTCCTCAAGCACTAACCCCGAGGCGAGGAGTGTCTTAAGACTTGTGCCCCAGAGTAACTTGACTACAACACCCTCTCTTCCACCACTGTTCGACACCTGCCATACTCGGGCAGACCCATCATCATAGAAGCTTGAAGGGCGCCGACATAGATGCACCTGTTAGAGAACTCCATTACTGGGTGGTATGGTCGCACACAGAAAAGACAGATTGGCCATCGGACGAGAAGCCTCCGCCATTCTATGCTCTTACCAAGACGCTTTCCGCTCGCCATTTGACGTCTAACTATAGTCACCCTTAAAAGGATCTCACTCTACCTACGCACAGACCAGTCCCAGATACCATCACTTTCTAAAACGTGGGATTATCGGAAACATTTTCGAGCAATGATGATCAATTGCTCTCATCACCTTTCAAGCTCTATTAATTTTTTGTATTGTATCTCGGCGCTAGAAATAAACGAAGCATGAAGAGTCCCTGTTCAAGGAGCACGACGTCAGTGCGAAGGTATTGCATTCATTTTATTATTTATTCAATTGATTTGACTCCATGCTCGCCCTCCAAACTCCACCAACTATTGCCTCGACATTAGTCCCCCAATTACACTCACACCACAACAGTCCCACCGTGATCTTCCTACATTTGTCGACAACGGTTATTTTCCTCCTTCTCCTTTTCCTCCTCAGACGACGACCACAACGAAGACGACGACAATGACAACGACGAGTCATCCTCATCAGAAGACGAAAAACTGTCAGAAGAACTTTCCGATCCGCTGTACTTAGTTATCATGATCCTTGGGGTCCTAGTTCTTTGAACAACAGGCGTTCGTTTTTGTATTATACGCCTTTCAGACAACGACTCGACTGAAGCATCGTCGGCAGATGACAATGACTCGTCTGACCCATCCTCTTCAAAGAACAGCGCACCAGCAAACTCAGCGTCCTTGAGAGGTAAAGTACTGTCGATAGCACCGCGCTGGACCAACAGCCTTTGGTGGTTCAAACTTAGACCAACGGTATCCTTGAAGACCATATCTGAAGCGCAAAGCATCCTGAGGTTGGATCCCCAAAGTAACTTGACCACGACGCCGCCGTCTCCTCCATCATTGCTCAACACCTTCCAGGCACGGACAGATCCATCTTTGCAAGCTGTGACAAACTCCATGGAGGCAACAGGGTTCCAGACGATATTGTGGACGGCTCCAAAAAAACCACCTAATACGGAGGCACACGACCAGCGTTCCTTCTCGCCCAAGGGCTGCACCCGATGCCAGAGCCGAGCCGTCTTGTCCTCACTACCGGAAAGAAGCCATTGACCGCAGACCGAGTAGGCGAGGCTGATTGTGATCGCGCTGTGGCCTTTCAGTTTGATCCTGGGCGTCTTTGATTGAAAGTTCCAAAGATAGATCGAAGAATCGGAGCCTAGGGCGAGTTGCTGGTCGTTTGGTGAAAATGTCGCCACCAGAACGCGTTCCCGGATCAGCCTCCTGAACTTCAGAAGCTCCTTAGATTGGACATCGAAAAGCCAGACAGTGCCGTTCCAAGAACCAATCGCAAGCAAGTGTCCAGTCCGTGAAAAGGCTACACCCCCAATAGTGTTGTTGACGGCTCGTTTAACGTCAAGGAGAACATGAAACTGCTCAGGCTCCTGAAGGTCTCTCAGACGCACGGTGTTGTCCCAGTCCGAGAATGCAACCCAACGACAGCAAGGTGAATACGCCATAACGTCCACCCTTTTCGACCACCTTTCCGGGATAGCACCGCCGATACTGCGGCTGTACTTACGAGCGTCTTTGTCGCGAGATCCGTTCGCGATCTGGTTGCCGTCTGGTGGAAACTCCTTGGTACCGATCGAAAAGATGTCTGGAAACTCGAACGACACCGAACCAACGGTTCCTGACATAGGATCCCACTGCCGGACGATGCGGCCGCCATGAGAGAGGATGGCTTGGCCGTCGAGAGAGTATCCCATCTTCAGAACGTGATTGATCTGACCTGGGGCCTCGACAGTCGAAAGACAAGTCTTTATGTCCCACAACCGCACCTTCCTGTCAACACCTCCTGAAGCGAGCTGAAGACCATCTGGTGAAAAGACGACATCGTACACATCTTTCTTGTGGGCGGTCAAGATAGAAATGAGGATACCCGTCGATGCGTCCCATAGTCGTACAGTCTGGTCCTTGCTGCAAGAAGCAATCCATTGACCATCTGGAGAGAATGCGATGCTGGTAACAGTCCCGGTGTGTCCACGAAGGAGTGGACCTGGTTGTTTGGTAGCTGTACTCCACAGCTGTAAAGCACCAGTCCTGTGACCAGAGACAACCCACCGCCCATCCGGAGAATACGCAACGCTATGAACCTCATCGAACGAAGGTCTCAGAACGGCGCCCGCTTTTCCTGTTTTCGGGTCCCAGAACCGAATTGTCCCATCTAGACTGGCCGACACCAGCTCTCGTCCGTCTGGCGAAAACTTGACACAAATAACGCACGAAGTGTGTCCTTCAAAAACAAAGAGACACTCGCCGGTCCGAGCATTCCACATTCTCACCGTACTGTCATGACTAGCCGAAACGACGCGCTTGCCGCAGGGTGAGAACATCATCGAGTTCAACTTGGACGTGTGCCCTTTCATAACCAACACCTCCTTGCCGCTAGCACAATCCCACAATCGCACTGTATATCCATCTTTTGACGACACCCAGCGCTTGTTGTCAGGCGAGAACTGAATGTCGCGGACTTCTCCAACCCACTGGATGTAATGGATTCTTGTCCAAGTCGACGTGTCGTATATCACAAAGCATCCATCCCAAAGCGCAGCTCCAAACATCTTTCCATTAGGCGAATAAGCGCAGGCTTCGACACAACTTCTTTCCGCAAGGTATGGCAACTCTCCAAACTGGGCTCCCTCCAGTTGTGCATCGCTCAGATCCGCCCGCCGCAACCAACTTCTCGAAAAGTTGACCCCACTCAAGTCGGCTCCTTGAAACTGGACTGAGTCGAATTGGCCATCAGAGAGATCAGCTCCATGGATCTTGACGCCTCGGAGATCAGCACCGTGGAAATTCACTCCGGCCTTGACCAGAATAGTGATGGCGTTGGTGGCCGCGATGGTTGCATTGGAGTCGGTCTTGGACTGCTCGATGACATCGCGAAGCTGCTGCTCAAAATCGGGATGCATTTTCACTCGATCGCACAGGAAATGGATGATGGACGGCTCCTCGAGCAAGCACCTCTCAAACAAAGGACTATCAGCATCAAGGACTCGAAAAGCAAAGGACTCCATATCATCCTGTGGATCAAAACTGGCGCCGATCCAGGCTGGTGTGTAGATGATGCAAGAGAAACAATACTCCAGAACAGATCGATGGACAAAACGATACTGGTTGCCGGTGCGTGTCAATGGGCAGGCTTCGCGGAGCAGCTTGATCTCAGGATCGGTACCAAAGAAATCCGCCTTCCATGTGTATCTGTCGCGCAAATGTACATATTGGACCATAGGATTTCCGTCCTGTTCCAGAAAGATAGCATCAGCTAATCGCCGCAGGTAATCGATCCCGCATCGAGTAAAGCCACTTTCAATCAGAACCCCGAATACTTCCAGCTCCTCGGGCGTCAAAGGGCTAGTCTCTAGACGGCGCTTGCTGATCTCTAGCCACTGATCAATAAACATGTCGTACAGTCCGACACGAGTGATGCAGATGCTCGCGAGATCCTTGTGTGATGCGGCCAGATCAGGCAAAGCCTTAAGGGCAAGAGTGAGAAGAAAAGGGTTTTTGACAAGGTCCATGAGGTTCGGGATGTTTGCCAACTTGTCCATATATTCTTCAACCGACCAGACAGGCTTGTTCTGGAACAAAAGCGCCGACTCAGGATCTTGTACATACTGGTCGAGGTAGTCCCTGATCTGATCCTTGGAGAAGGGTGCGATAACTGCCTCCTGGAAGAGATCCTGTGAGCCAGAAGCGTATCGATCGTCGGGCTGCGGGTTGAAACGATCAAAGTAGGTGGGTTCGAGGAACTGGGTCCGGCAACTGACGATCATCTTTGTGTTCCACTGTCGTGGTCGGTTTAGCGAATTCTTCCGGTGCAAGTTGACCAACTGCTGACTCTCGTCATACCCGTCACAGATAATGATGAGCTGATGATAAAGTTTGAGTTCCTGGATCTGATCGTCACTAAAGCTGTGGAACTTGAGCTGCTTGGAGATCATGTCCTGGTCCGGCCGGTCGATATCAGGCAAGTTGATGTAGAGGGGGATAGGTTTTCCTAGCTTGTAATCGGTCCAGAGTCGATGTTCGAGGTGGCGGTTGAATGTCGACTTGCCTGCACCAGAGTCACCTAGCACCAACATCACCTGACGCTTACTGCCCAGAAACTCTACAACTTTCTCCAACAGAGGGAAGAGATCATCATCCTTGGCCTTCAGACCGGGCTTGGCCAAAGGTGGGATATAGACGCCCCTCTTGTACTCATCAATTCGCTGTTGCCTCAATCGGTTCAGATCAGACTCGACATCGGGAATGGCCAGTGCACGGGTGAGTATTGGAGAAGACGAAGGGAGAAGAAGGCGGCTCCTAAGCGGGTAGGGTGATCTCGAGGTGGTGGTTTGTTTTTGCAGCATACCCTTGAGTAAATTGTGTGCGCTAGTACTGACAGCGTGATCATCGACGGCTCCGAGTTGGTAGATGATGTTAAGCATCCACGTCTGGACACTCTTATCCTGACCCCACGCCGAATCGTTCTTGTATAACTCCTCAAGAAGATCGACGGCTTGCAGACGAAAGGTGGTCTCCCATATGGCATCCGACGCAAGCTCACCCAAAAGCTGGCAGATACCCCATTGGAACAAGGGATCGCGGCGACAGGGTGCATTGCAGATGAGCTGGTTGAGATCCTTCAGCTGGCCAGCTCGAGCAAGCGCGTTGGCAGCAAGGATGGCAGCATACCATGACCTCCTCTGCCCTACGTCTAGACCCTGCCTTAGGCTGTCAAAAACTCCTCGACCACTCTCCATCAGCGAGCACATACCCTCAAACGCACCTACATCGGGCTCTATGGTACTGATAGTTGTCTCCTGGAACTTGCCGAGTCCCTCGAGAACCGCACACAGATCCAACTGAAGCAAGGCTGAGCCCTTGACCAAACTATTCACAACTCTCTCAGAGTCCCGAAGAAGGCCCTGTAGTGGAGTCTCGTCAGCGAAGACATACTGCAGTGCTTGAAAAGCATAGCAGGCTTGGTACATCAAGTAAGGATCGGAGCTACCCCTCAATCCCGATAAGATTCCAGACAGTGGCTCATGCTCAACAATTCGGTCCAGATCCTCGACCTTGTGTTCCGCCATGACATCGAACAGCCTTGCAACAGCCAGCATGATATGAAACGAGTGCTCTGAAGATTGTTGGTGAGTGTCTTGCAGTCGAACTCTGAGAACCCGTAGGATCTTGACCAAATCGTCAGGGAGTAGGGAATCGGCAGGGGAAAACTGGACCAACTGAACAAGACCTTGGAGCAGATCGACATCGAGAAGGACACACCGTTCGAAAGCCGTAATGGTAGATTCCAGCAGACTTCGAAAGGTCTCCTTATCCAGGACTGGCCCCATGAGAACCAACTCGGCAATTTTTACAGAGTCCTTGAGAGTGTCTTTTGAAAACTCTTCCGCCATGCGGGTTCCTAGAGAGCGTATTTTGTTTTGCTCAATTGGCTCTTGCTTCATGGCGTTGATCCAATCGAGTTGAGTAGCAGCATCCGTCGACGTGACATACGAGAAAAAAGCTGCTTGTTGGTTGAGAGTGTCGCTCTCGCTGTGAAGCAAGCCGATGCACAAGGCAAGCTGCGGAGTAGAGTCAATACGGGCGTAGAGTTTGGGAAGAGAAATGCGGATGTCGGGTGCTTTGGCGTTCTGTAAAAAGACATCCATGCGAGGTTTGGTCGACAGGGCAGAGGGTCGAACATTGGACTCACGGCTCTTGATGACGGTGCTAGAAGCCACGTGCTCGATCTCGACCGTCTCCTCGGTATCGACACTGGACAAGCGACTATCGCTGTTGCTGGTACTGTCGGTCGAGAAGCGGCGGGTGTCTGCCTTAGGACTTCCTTTCTGCAGCTTGACTTTGGGCTCCGAGATGAGTGACCGAACTAGATTGGGAATAAGGTCTCGCTTCCGATTACGTGAAGAAGGGACCGATTTGTCCTCGCCGTCATGTTCAGGAATACTAGATTCACCTTGCTTGGCGAAAGAAGCGATGTTGCCCTGTTCAATATAAATCGCCGCGAGTCCGTGACCGACTGATCGACTCTTCAACGTTCTGGTGGGTTTGACTGCTGCCTTCGCTGCTCTCCCAATGCTAGAGAACGGAGTGTTGGAGGCTGATTGGGTTGTCGTTGGGTGAGAGGTCGCGGTCGCTTGATTAAGATGGGGTGGGGTTCCAGGTGGAGTTTTTTGCGAGTCCTTGGTCATGATAGGTTCTTTTTCTGTTCAGTGGAGTGTTGATTGTCGCAAAAAGGTATGTTAAGCATGGTACTCTTGAACGACAAAAGAAAACATCACGGAATACACCCTTATCATCCCTTCTCACCTTACAATAGATACGAAACACTGGCGGTGTTGCTCGCGGTGTGACAGGGATAGATAAAGGAAAAAATGAAAGAGAAAGGTGCCTATGAGAGAGAAGGCGCGGTCAGCATATGCATATGCAAAGTTGGACAAAGGATAATAATTCCTGCGAATCGTGTGTGTCTATGCATTACCTTGACAAAAGCAGGAAAAAAATGATTATGCTTTACTTGAAATGTGCTTGGCTGCAGGGATGAGGACTTGTTCGGAAAGAATCTGTATGCATGGACGCATGAGTAGGGTTAACATATCTGTATGCATAATAGAAACGTAGCAGTGTTTTCCAGTGCGAATCGAGGTCGAACTTACTCAGCGTGGACAGGAAAGAGGGGAGATTTCTTGGCAATGTTTCCTCTTTGATGTGAAAGTAGACTGATGCTGGTGGTGAAGGTGACCAACAACATGAGTAGGCTTTAGTCTTTGTGGTGGTATCAAGTTGACTTGACCGCTGTAATCCATTTTCTACTTACGTGTTTAGACGTGACCTGGGCAAGGGTGGACCATAAGAAGGAGGGTATGGTGGTCGTGGGAGCTAAAGGTACGTGCTGAATTTATCGAGGTGATTCGAAGTGCGTTTTGGGTATGCTCTTGGAGGTCGTTGCGGAAAGGGCTCACAGATGATATGAATGATTAATTTTGTGTTTCTGTGAGTGAGAGGAGGTGAATAAGAGAATGGAAATGATATTGGAACCCCCAAAAAGTGGAATGAGTCCGAGCGGTCGAGATAGCGGCGATGGAAGAAAAAGAGGACGAGCAATCGAATGGAATGAGTTGCGAAGAGAGTGAGTTGCGAAGAGAGTGAGCTACGAAGAGAGTGAAAGTCGATGTCGAAGGATGTGGAAAAAGTGAGCAAAAAAGAAAGGAGAAGAAATAGAAAAGAAAAAGAGAGTGAGAGAAAGAGAGGGTTGTCCGTGGCGAGTGTGTGAGTTATGCATACTTCGTGTGTTGACACCCTCATTCCTATTCACCTGTTTTCTTCGTTCTCCCCTACCCCTATCAACTTTTGCCAATCATGCATAGAACAAAAAGGCTAAAAAGGCCCCCCCCCCAAAAAAAAAAAAATCAGAACAAACAGTGGCATCCACCTTCACTCGTAGAGTTGATAGCTCAAGTACCACTGACAAGCCCAGACTGCAATGGCTGTGAACACGGGAAAAGTGAAAAGCAAAGGAAAGCGCGACGCGTCGAGTCCTGGACCACCTTGATCGTCACACAGCGATCTCAAATAAGGTTATCAGTATGAACAATCCGATTAAGATTCATTAGGAAAAGAAAGAAGCAACTGACGGAGTAGCTAGTTTATTCATATAAATTCCCATCAACCATCATCCGTCACTCATCTCACCGTCTACTCATTACTCCCCGTCGTTGTGAGGGGTCGAAGGGCTGTCGATGGCACCGCGTTGAGTCAGCACCTTCTTGTTGGTCGGACTAAGACCAATGGCGTCCTCGAGTATCACATCTGCGGCACAGAGAATCCTTAGGTTGGGGTCCCACAGTTGCCTGACAACAGCGCTTTCATCGCTTGTCGACATTCGCCAAACTCGGACAGATCCATCCCAACTGGCTATGACGAACTCCATTGAGGGCACTGGATTCCAGGAGATATCGCTATGGCGATCAAAGAACCCATGGACAATCGAGACACATGGCCAACTTTCTGTCTCGTTCGGTTGTTGCCGGTGCCAGAGTCTAACTGACTTGTCTAACTGCCAAGGGCGACCCATCTACCCCACGGTGAGTAAGCAATACAGTAAACCTGACGCTCATGTCCCTTCAGACCCACAGGTGGCTGGTCTGGATGTAGATCCCGAAACTTGACCGTACTATCGTTGGCGCCAATAGCAAGTTGCTGGCTGGTTGGAGAGTATGCCAGTTCCCGAATCTCATATCTGTGCGAGTTTATGGACGACAAAAGCTCTCCCGACAGACAACCCAGAAGATAAACGGTTCGATTTATACAGCCAACTGCAAGCTGGACTCCATCGGGGGATGCTATCAAGGGGTTCTACTTTCTCTTGCAGGTTGGAAGGAAGGTGATGCTGCTCAGTATTGTCGAGATCCCACAGCCACATTGTTATGTCCGTGTCAGAGGAAACAATCCGGTGGCAGCAAGGTGAAAAGGTTACAGAGATTCGCCTCTCGTAGGCTTTTTGTTTCTTGTTTTTGCCAGCTTCGCACAGATCAAGAGCCCCGCCGCCACCGCTCGTCTCTGTTTTTTGTTCGACGCTCCCTCACATCTTTTTTTTTGTGCTTCCATCAAGGTCAGCCATAATACACACACAAAAAGGCAACGCAGTCGTTTAGAATTTTACTCATTTCTATGGAGTTATCACATATCTAACTTCCTCCGCTTATCAAGTTCCTATTCTACTATACTCTGCTCTTTTTATCGCGTTGTGTGTATGTATGTATGTATGTATGTATGTATGTATGAGAGCATGTGTGTTCTTGGTGTCTTCCATTCACACTCCTTCCGCCTATCAGGCAAGACCCAATCAGCAAATAAACCCATCCTTCTTCGCCTTTTCCTTCTCCTTCCTCTGCCTCTTTTCCTCCTTTTCCCTCTCCTCCTGCTGCCTCTCAGCTCTAGACTTGGCCCCAATTTGCTCTCGGACCTTATCACGCTTCTGGATAAATCGGACTCCCATCGCGTCGCTCAGTGAACCTGACATGCGAAATTCATTTTTTTTTTTTTTTTTTTTTTTTTTTTTTTAGCGAAGCGGCGGAAGAAGAAGAGGAGCAGGTTGTGGAGGGACTTTTTGTTGTTTGTCTAGTTTGCGCATGCAGGATGGATGGTTGAGCTAGCTGGTTGGCTCTAACCAAAAACAAAATTGGGGGGAAAAGAAGTGTGTATCTTTTTTTGTCAGTAACTCAAAGACGGGTCGTCCGGGTGGCATAAAAAAAAACAACCAACAATAAAAAAAGGAAACATACTGATCAAGGCTGGATGGGTGGGTGCTTGTGGATGGGTGTATGAGCTTGCTTTATTTGTTCAGTTTAGTCTGAGAGGGAGGATGATTGTCAAAGAATGAAATAAAAAAGAACGTTTGTTGCAATGAAATGACAGCGGAAAGGTTTTTTTTGTTGCTGCTGTGGACTACAATGTGTGGAAAAATATAAAATGCCAGGGCTAAGGGTCGTTTTTATCCTTACGCCGTCGACAAATACTTCGCCAATTGCGTCAGTGGTATCTGTTTTTTATCATTGACACACATGTCACGCGAAAATGGCCTTTTTTCACAAAATGAAACAGCACCCTTGAATGCCTTGACCATTGCCAGTTATCGAAATTCATAGTTCTCGACATTTTATGATTTATTATCGTAGGAACGCAAAAAAAAAAAAAAAAAAAAAAAAGTGCACCTCCATCCTACCCCTCTACTCTCCACGCTCAAGTCGATACTGAGCCTCCTCACCAGGCGCATAAATCAGCCCTCCAACACTGGCCTTGGAAGTCTTGCCATCCAAATACGCACCCTCCGTCGCCACCACAATCCCGCGGTTCCGCAGTTTGTCAATCTCAGCCTGCATAAGCCCTCTTTCATCCATCGGCAGCCAGACAGGCTTTTGAACGTTGTAAATTGCAGGGTGGCAGTATGCCCGGTCCTGTAAACGCACCAGCTCTGGATCTTCCTCCGTTACCTCGGGCCATGGTCCTCCTCCATTTCCTGAATTATTGCTGTTGTGGGTGTCGTGTCGATCTATGAATGATGCAGGACGATCGATGTTATGGTTGTGGATGTTGATGTTGTTGATGCTGTGGTTGAACGACGCAGGACGGGCATATGTTACAGGACGGTCGTGCAACGAAGCGGGGCGTGAGTTGATAGGACTCTGAGTCGCGAACCGTACAAGGTGACCTTGACCCGACAGGCGTGTGATATCGTCCTCGGACTGGTAACGCCTCTGCTGCTGATGAAAATCATGAGGCAACATATGATGCGACCCATCCTTGGATCTCCACTCTCGACTGTCGTACGAAATATTGGGGCGCAAGAACTGATCCGGGTGCAGGTGGCTCATATCGATCGTCGCGTAATGATGTGGTGGCTGAGGATCAAAGTGAGATGAAGGAGGCGTCGATGAATCGAAATCCATAGTATAGGCTCTATGATGAAGATCCATCCTCGTCCTGTTCTCCTGAGGTTGTGCTTGGAGATGATCCAGAGGTGACGAAATACTTCCAGCAGTAGGGGCCCTGTTGGATGTAAGGTTCTTGCTCGACAGGTTCTCAAGCGTCATGATAGTCCCGTCTCCACTGGGTCGCCCAGCATCCTCCTGGTAGTGTGGTTGTTCCTGCTGGTCGTGCTTCTTTGACTTGAGCTTCTTCTTCTCATCTCCATCTGTGACATTTCCGTGTCGATCCACGTGAAGGTCCTTGGAGAACAGAGCCACAGGCAAAAAGGTGACCAGGGGGTCAAAGGCCTCGTTCATGTTGCTGAGCGAGAGGGCGGTACAGGCAAACAAGATGATCGTCAAGACCAGAAGGGGGACCGCGTTGAAGGCAGTCTGCCTTAGAACAAAAATTCCAAACAGCGTAATTTCGCAAATAAAGATCCCTGTAAAAACTTGCTTGACGGCCTTAGGGAACGCCAGGCCTCCAGTCTCGATCGGTTGGTTGTAGACGTAAAGGAACTGGTGACGGTAGACAAAATAATAGACCGTAAAGTAAAAGGTCACAAAGGGCAGGATCAGGGGCGCAAGAGTTGAGTAGACGATCCCGATACAGAAAATTAGAGTCTGCTGGGGGAAGAGGACTCCATAGTTGACTGACTCGAGTCGACCCTGAACATCCCATATCTGACGAGGACTCTTGGCCATGAGATGGGTGAATAAAAAGTTGAGCAACAGTGGTGCGATCTGAAGTAGCTCCAAAGCCGGTCCGGTGAATCCGCGCAACAGAACATAGTTGATAAAGAAGGCCGATGACCTGGGGAGGTTCTCCGCGATCAACTTGACAATATCATCCAGCTTGAAGCCGTTCTTTTCGAGTTGGTGGTAGGTTCCAAGGAATCCATTTGTCAGGGTCGAAATAAGAAGCACATTGACGACCAGAAAGAGAAAGTACTTGGACATCACTGAGTGAGTAATGGCACTGTGTCGAACATGTCCTTCGTAGGTCGCCATGGTCGTCAGAATAACGGGAAGCAAGGCCATGAGTCCAGCAAGCATCAGTGGTGGAATAATACCCTCAACGAGAGGAATCACTGCTGGGGGCAGACGCTCCAAGAAGGCGAGAAATGAAAACGCGTCGACCAAAACTGACAAACTGGAGATACTAGCAATGAACAGCGTAGGGATGGTCCAGAACAGGATCATAGCCGTTGAAACTGCGAGGATGATCAGACGACGACCTTTGGTGACGACTGTGCTCAGATTCATGTTGTCCCACACGACATCTAGGGGCGAAATCTCCGAATACATAGGCGCCATGCGGAAAGGTTTGGGGTGAACAACCGTCTGTACAGCACTGTGAGCGCCAAACTGGCTGTTGAACTGGATAAAAGCTGAGTTGAGAGATTTGAGAGATCCGGTTTGTTGTGCTGATTCGATTTCATAGTTGAGGTGAGCAAGTCGTTCCGTATAATAGTTGATGAGATCGACCTTCTTGCCCCAATATGGGATTCCTGAAACTCTGCCAAGAGGTCGTACTGGATCCTTGAAGTCGGGGTTTTTTTGCGCCTTTTTACTGTATGCTGATCGAATATAGTTGTACTCTGCCATTTCCAGCTTCGGTACAAGTTCATCCCGCTCCTTGCATAGCTTCAAAATATCCTTCGGGTGTCTATGATGGGGGTAATCAAGTAAGTTAGAGGGTTGACTGGTTACATAAAAAGCAATTGAGGAAAGCAGTAAATGAAGTAGTACCTGTTGAGCCAAATTTTGGACACACCGCCAGGGAATCGGTCAAAAATATCAAAGAGTGCCTCCTCGGTGTTCAAGCCCTCAGGGATAGCAGTGACGAGGATGGTGGTTGACTGAGGTGTTTTGTTATGACGAGCGCTCATAAGGTAAGCATGACGCCGCTGAGTATATTCCCGCATCTCCCGCCACAGTAATGCAATCGATGAGCCTAAGAGAGAATGTCATAACAATCAGTGGAAGAAGGTCGTATTATTTTGCTATGGTCCATGTATCAGGCGAATAATTTTCAATCGCACATAAAAAATGGGTCTGAGAACAAACAGAAATTGTTTTTGGGAGTTATAATTACCACAAAAGAGGTAGGTCAAGATAAGATGGAACCAAAGACGCCAGCCCTTATTGACATTTCCGATAGTCATTGCCAATAGTTCGCCTACATTGCCACCTCCAGTCAGATTGATTGGAATAAGGCTAGGGATTGCCAAGAGCGTGCATCCTGCAAAGAGCATTCTAATTGTCAAAAAGATAAGCGTGTGTCGCACAAAGTTCCTTTGTTAGATCATTTTTTTCTTTTGTCGCACACGATCAGGTCCCTTGATTTTCCATTTTCCTTTCGTGCATTGCTTTCAGTTTTTTTTTTTTTTTTTTTTTTTTTTTTTGGGTTATGCATCATCATCGCCATCATCAACTGTTAGCATCGATATTTTTCTCACTCCGTCCTCCTGATTCCTGCTCCATGCTGTTTCTTTTTTGTTTTTCTTCCATATCCCTTTTATTGTACACTTACGCGCTCATTCGGAGGAAACGCAAGAACATGTAAGCATCCAGTCCGACCTTCTCCAACAGCTCCGTGTCCTTGACCTTGAACGATGCCGTGATCCAACTGAACGCTCCAGGAGGCAACGGCGGGGATCGAATGCTAACAGGAAGAAAGAATGGTTTTCACCACCATCGTAGAAAAGACAGAGGAGGACGAAAGAAGTTAGTACCTTGTGAGGTCTCATGTATTTTTTTTAGGCTGATTATTGTGATAGGGCTGTTTTGGAGCGAAAAAAGTGGAAGCCTGGGGGAAGAGGGGCAAAGGAGGAATTCAGTTCCGGTGCTAGCGGAGAGGGCCTTGTGTCCATGATCTTTTCCCATGCAAAGGGAAATAAGATGCGAGATAAAAGATATGCGGGAGCAGTGGGAGAATAAGCAAGGGGTGCAATGGAGAAGGGCGATGGTGGAGATGACCTTCAATGTATGCATGTCTCTCTGATTGTTGTTCAGAAGTGTGTTCTTCCTGTGTATTGTCCAGGTTTGATCTGATCCTGTTGATTATAACGATGACTATGTTTCAGACCTGGATACCGTCCATCTACCATCAATTAAAAATCATGTATCCTGTCTTCCGAGTAACGTAGATGGATGAAGGGTCCCGGCAAAGTTGGAGGGGTAGATGGACGGTGTGGTCAATACATGGTAACACGGTGTTGGTGTATCCCTGCTGTCCTCCTGCATTTTGATTTGAATCCATTTTCTGCCTTTTGTTGGGCATTTGTTTGCCGATCAGAGAATTAGACTTACTCTTTGGTCACCAAGTAGGTTCTTGGTTGGTAGATCTTTTTGCTCCAGTGCCGTACAAATAAGAAGGCAACAAAGATACCCGCGCCGACAGCTGTGTTGAAGAACAAGGCCGAGGTAAAGGCCTTGATGGTTGTCTCGGCTCCATGCTGGTCATTATTAGACCCTGTTGAATTTGCGCCGTTGTTGTTCATAAATCTATATGTGCAGTGCTTGTTGTAAGAGTGAAGGAGAAAGAGGGTATAAAAGGAGTGTCTGATTGGTGGCTGGGTGGTTGCACAGTGAGAGAAAGAGTGGAGGAAAGAGGATGGGGTGCGAGAGTGAGAAAGAAAGGTAGAGTCTGAGTACTCTTTTGTTGCTGTTTTTTGCTGATGTAAAAGGTTGCTTGTGGAGGTATTGCTCTCGTTGTGGTTGGTGTTAGTTGTGAGGTTAAGAGAGAGAAAGCTGAGTATGGAGGAGTTGCAGATCAGTTAAATGAGAGATGTGAGTGAATGAATGGGGAGTGATGTACAAGTGCGAGAAGGAGAATGAATAAATGAATGAATGAATGAACGAATTAGTGAATGAGAGTCGAGAGTAGGGAGGGTGTATTAAAGTGTAGAGAGGAAAGAAGTGAAGAAGAGTAAAAGAAGAATAAAGAAGGACGACTTAAAGGGAAAGGCAATTCGACGGTATCGCTCCCTTGTTCGTCATGTTTTGGTGGCACTTCCTTCTTTTTATGCTCACGATTCGGGACAGATAGAGGGAATCAAACTAAGGAAGAAGAAAGAAACAGAAAAAAGTCAGCCAGGGAACATCACTCAGTGTCGGTGGAGAAACGAGAACAGCAACTCAGCCTCGATAGGGAACAGTAACAAACTTGTCTTTATACTCAATAACGATGAATGATGACCGCACTCATGAATAAGATAGATGATGATAGTGATGATGAGGACGATCCCTCGCCTCCCTCCCTCGTCTCCTGTTCTCCGCTACACCTTTTTGATCCACTTTTGATCTGTGGTACCCTCCATCCCTTAAAGTTGCAATTAGGCCAAGTGCATTATTAACTCGCTTGATCTACGTATGCCCTATTGATGTAGTAATGTACCACAACCACACCATGCCTTTCAACGCCCGCACTTTTCGCAGGCTGTATTTCCCCTAAAATAAACTGCTCTACAAAAACGCCTCGTTTTGGCACCTGCCTCCATGCATTTACTACATAACACACTCCATTCAAAAGCTGTCCATGATATCCAGCATCTTAATCGCTTACCGAAAGTAAATCACGGAGATGAAAAAAAGCACGTCAGGCTCAACTTGTATGTACTTGCCCTCTTCCATGGCCCCCTATCGAGGGATACAGGAATCTAGGAATCTATTATGATCAAGTCATGACGAACAATCATAAATAAATAAGTCTTCCACTCCCCATGCATGGAATGTTGCTGACCTACATTTTGTATCCAGATCCTAAGCGTTTTCTCTCTTTCTTTCTCTCGCTATTCTCGGTGCTAATGGAAGCTTCGACACTCACACAGGGAAAATAGAGAATGTTCAGTTTCACATTCTCTTTCATCCAGTCACGATCAGCGGACAATCGTTTTCCCCAATGGACGTGTTTCAGTCAACTTCTGTGACATCACCATTCCGATCAGGCTTCAAAGACAGGTGTCAGGTCGCCAGGACGGAAACCCGCGTTTAATCATTTCATGCAAAAAAAAAAAAAAAAAAAAAAAAAAAAAAAGATTCGCGATTGTTGGTTTGATATTCAAAAATGCATGTGTTTATTTCATGGGTATGTACAAAAGGGAAGAAGTTTGATTTGTTATCACAAAGCGCACTCCAAAAAGAGCACGATTTACTGCTGGGCCTTGAGGGAGTAAGGGGAGATGAACTCAAAGAAGGCAAACTGGCTGGGCTCGGTACCATATTTGTACACGAAGCGCGAAGCCAAGTACGAGCCAAAGATGGCACGGACATAGTTCTCGGGGACACGCTTCATAAGGGTCTCAAGACCGACCTGCTTCAACAACATGTTGGGGAAGGCCTCCTCGAGCACAACCTTACGAAGGGCCAAGTTGTCCCAGAGCGAGGTCTGCTGCAAGTTCTCGTTCAACTTGACAATGGCCAAGGACAAGTCATCGGACAAGATGGAGCGGGGGGTCTTGGTGCGCTGGTGCTCGCGCCAGAGGGCCTCAAACTCGAGCTGGGCGTTGCGCTCGATGATGGTCTGGACCTCCTTGACGTACTCCTGGTAGAAGGCAGGGATGTGGTCAGCGGTGACCTGCATGTGCTCGGCGAACTCCTCGTCGTTGAAGGACAAGGCGGCGAGAACCTCGAGAGAAGACGAGGTGACACCTCCCTTGTTGGCAGAGGCATCCTTGAAGACGACAGCGCCGGCACGCTCGAGACGGAGACGGGCCTCCTGGGTGAAGAAGAGGTTGGCACCCTCGACAATGTACTTGAAGCGGGGGTGGTTGTCGGCATCGAGAAGACGGCCGACGTTCTGGAGATCGACAGACTCGGGGCGACCACCGCAGGGGACAAAGACCTCAGTCTTGACCATGGGGTTCAAGTGGAAGTTGTTGCGGAACGAAAGACCGTCGTCAATGATCTCACCCGATGGCAACTTGACGTTGACCTCATCGACAAGGACACGGAATCCCTTGGGGGAGAGCTTGGAGATGTCAAAGTTGGAGATCATAAGACGGTTCTCGGCAAGGCGGGCCAACTCGGTACGGTCAATACCCTCAGAGTCGTACAAGACTCCGGAACCATCGACAATACCGCAGGTCTTGTCCTTGGAGATCTTGATCTCGTTCGATCCGAGATCACCATCGGGACCTCCGGTCTGGAGCTTAGCAACGTTCTCCTCCTTGAGGCCGAGCTTACGGTAGATACCCAAGACGTACTGGTGGACCGAGCGGGTGGTCATACCGTAGGTGTCGTGGGGGATACCTCCGAGAGACTGGGACTTGCCGGTGGTGAAGGCCTTCCAGAAGGAGGCACCGCGCTCACGGGCATGAGCAGAGGCCCAGTCCATGTAGTCGGCGGTACCCTCATCGGGTCCAAAGAAGAGAATCTCGGGCTTCTTGTAGAGGTCAACAATGCGCTCCTTGATACCGGGGGTCTCGCCGAGGATCAAAAGGTCCAAGATGGCATCGACGTACTTCTCGAAAGCGACCAAAGCCTTGTCCTGCTGGTTGACATCCAAAAGGATAGTACCCTTGGAACCGCCCTCGGGGATATCCTTGTTCTTGCGCTGCTGGGTGGCGGCAAGGGCATAGTTCTCGTCGAAAAGCGAGCGCAAGTTGATCGAGTAGGCCTCACGGTTGCGGGAGCGGATGATACGGATACCACCACGGGCAACGTCACGGAAACGAAGGTGGAAACCACGGAACTCGGAACCGATGACGAGGAACATGCCGAAGAGCTTGGTGGGGTACTCGATCTCGGGCAAGAAGGAGGGGTCCATGCGGAAAGAGAGAGCGACCTTGGTGGGCTGGTAAAAGTTGGTCTTCAAAACGTGCTTGTTGAAGATGAGGAAAGACTCAAAGACCATGAGCTCGTGCGAGTTGGAGGTGGTGCGGCGGATCTTGTCGTAGAGCTCCTCATCGGTCAAGACGGTGTCAGTGCGGAGACGCTGGTAGGAGAGGGTAGGGGTCAGTGAGTTCACGGCAGGGTTGACGTAGTGGATCATGGCAAAGTTGATGTAAAGCAACTTGACGAGCTCGGGGTAGGTCTTGATGATCTCGAGGATGTAATCACGGGTGAAGGTGTCGGTGCGGAGACGCTTCTTCATCTTGGAGAGGACATCCTGATGGTTAGAGTTGGACGAGTCGAGGATGTTGACAAGCGAGGTGTACTCGGATCCGAGACGGTTGAGGAAGTGCTGAGCAAAGATCCAGCCGATGTAACCGTAGATCGACTCCTGGACAGAGAGCTTGTTGGTCTGGAAGAAAGACTGGAGAGGGGTGGTGGGCAAGCAGTAGATGAGCGAGGCCTCCTTGATGATCTGGTGGATCGAGTGCTCAATTGGGGGAGCAGTCGACTTGGGAATCTGGTTGAGGTAGAGGGAGACGATGGTGATGCCGTTGGAGAATTGCTCGACGTACTTGCGAGTCGAGTAGAGGTCATAGTAGTGGTACAAGTCCGAGATGGCGGAGAAGAACGACTGAGTGGTCTGCTGCTTGTAGGCGATGACGAGGCGGCGCTCGCGAGAGCCCTCGACCTCGAACATTTCGATGACGGGTCCAGTGCGGGCAAGAGCAGTCTTCATAACATCGGAGTAGATCTCGAGGGTGTTCTCGGTGGCCTTCTCAAGGAACGACTTGTCCGAGGTCTCACGGATGTCAGACTCCTGCTCCTTGGTGGGGGTGGGGTTGACGAACGAGCACTGGCGGACAAAGTAAGTGCGGAGCTGAGTCGACGAGGAGGAAGAAACAGTTCCCTTGGAGCGGTACGACTCCAAGCGGTAAGCACGCTCAGTGTTGCTCACATCGAGGTACTTGGCATCGATTCTATTGGATGGTAGGGAATGGCAACAAGGAATAAATAAATTAGTTTTCTGATGGGATGATTCAGGTTCAATTGGTTGTGCTCGGGTACATGAAAAAGGAAAGTTACCTCTTCTCGTGCTGGGGTCCCTGGAGCTGGGAGACACCGGGGCGGGAGGTGTGAATGTAGACGGCGCCCTCGTCGGTCTCGCGCTCGAGGTTGATCTCGAGGCCGTTGTCGTTCTTGGTGTAGGCAAAGATCTTGGCTCCGTACAGGGCCATGATGTGGTTGGCAATCGACTCGACGGACTCGGAGGCAAAGTACATGTCGTCAATTCCCAAGTTTCTATTCGTCACATAATACGCAATTGAAAGGGGTCGTTGGTTAGTCGCCTTTTTTTCTCTTTTTTTCTCTTTTTTTCTCTTTTCTGTTCTGCTGCCGCCTTTTTTTTTCTTTCTGTTGCATTCTTTCCCCTTCTGAAGCGGAGTTGATTACAACAAAAAAAAAAAAAAAGAAAATGATGATGCCCACTACAAATTTCGCAATTTCATAAGAAGCAAAGACATACCCGTAGAACCAGGAGACCTCGTTCTCGGCAAGGGCGGCAGGGATGAAGGCCTTCTCGGAGAGGTACTCAGTGACCTGGACCATCTGGGCCTGCTTTCCGGAGAAGGCATTCTCGATGTAACCCGAAGTGTCCTTGACGGTGTGGGTCTGGGGAACGGGGGAAGTCTCTGCAGCAACAGTCATTTTGTGTTTTTGTGTGATTAAGGGAGGTGGTATATGCTAGGAGTGAATGGGGTCTATGTGTGATGAATTTACAAATGCAAGAAAGAAAAACAAAAAAGAACAAGGAAGAAGAGGAATGCTATGGAGGGGTAGAGGGAGAGAGAGGGGGAGAGAAAAGGCGAAAGATGTCGAGTGAAGGGGTGAAAAAGGTGAAGAGAGGTGGGATGATGAACAAGTAAGAGGAAGAAAAAAGAAAAAAGGTGCGGATCCTCTTTCCTTTTAAACCATTGCCTTCCTCAGAGGAATGAATAGCAAGAATTGAATAAGTAATGTCGACAAGAAAGCGAGACCATCAGTGAACTAGCCCTTTCTTTCTTATTTTCTTTTGACCGATCAGAATATGTTACTGTTATGGATGAATGAGTGAATGACATGACCATTCACCCAGTCAAATGTAATAATAAAGTTGGAAAACGATGATTATTCAATTGTTTCTTTTATTCACTTTCAATTCTCTGGGGACAAGAAGGAGTTCTTTTTTTTTTTTTTACTTCTCGACCCAACTCTCGATTTCCTTTTTGAATTTCGTGGGAAGAACAAAAAAGGAACAACGGTCAACTTTGCTCTCTTCATTCACTACTCTATTATTACCCTTCTCTTCAACAGATGTAAACAAACTGCCCCACATTATTCCCTCTTCGGCATTTGTCAATTCTCCAGCCTAAACAACAACGATGACTCTTACTTCTGGCCCTTTCTTTTTTTTTTTTTTTTTTTTTTTTTTACGCACAAGAACTGTCATCCGTTATTTGGTCCGTGGCTATGAAAAAAACTCATCTCCTCCCTCCACTTCTTTGGCATCTAAAATAGCATACATCTTTCCCAAGACAAACCCTTGATGTCTCCAAAGACAATCACCAACAACCAAAAAAAAAAAAGCCTTTGACTTACTTTCGCAGGTTGCCCGCCTACTTTCCTTCATTCAATTGAAGCAACTGAGAGTGAAAAAAAATGAAAAAAAGACTTCTCTCTCTGAAGTAAAAAGAGTGAGAAAAAATAGTAGCCGTGGACAGGAAGGGGGAGTGAACCAGCACACACGGAACCAGCTTCTGATTGGTCCCCGCCTTTTTTCGATTTTTTTTTTTTTTGGCTCGACAATTGTAACTCTCGCTCACATACCTCCTTCATCCTGGTTCCTGAATACTCATCCCACCCTTTTCTCTTCACTGCAGGAGGACACTCCATCCATACACGATTCAGGAAGCGAGTTGTAAAGGGGTTTGGTTGGGCGATCTCGAGTTTTTTTTTTCGATTCCAGCCAAGTCGAAGAACAGTTACTCTTCCTCCCTTCTTTAGTCGAGTTGCAAGCAGCAAATAAAAATAAACGAAACCAGATCCACTTCTCCCCACGCACTTCAATCCAATGATACCAGTAAACAAACAAGACGAAAGAAAAGAACGCAGCCGTGTCTATTCTTGTTGAATTGCGATTCCTCTTTTCTCGCCATCTCTCAATCTATTGTTGTGCGATGCTTGCTTTTGTTTTGAGTGAACAAGTCTACTACTCGGGGTCGAACGTGCCTCAAACGAAAGGATGAACTTCATTAAGTGAAGCCGGCATTTCCCAACAAATGCAAGTTACAAGTTTGTTTCGCGCTAGAAAAAAAGGAGAGGACACGAGAAAAAAAAAAGGCGAGCGGACCATTGTAGACAGGAAGCAATACTATTTTCCTTTTCTCCACTGTACCTCCTTCCCTTTTTACTCTTTCACCATTGCCCCACCATCGATGGATTTGTTTTTGATCTCACAACATGTCGCTATTACAACCCCAGCAACCATTGAGGTCGCATCTTGTTTGTTCTTTTGTTGGCTTCTTTTTTCCTCCATGGGTCGCGCTTTCATTTTTCTTTTTGTTTATTGAACTTTTACCCTTAGACCACATCCTTGCACGACACTAAAAAGAAGGGTTGAGAGAAAAAGGTGTTGTGTGTGTGAAGGGGATGAAGGGACAGACAGAGTGGAAGTTTCAAACTCCATCGTTTTCCTTTTGCCCTTCCTCAATTTTCAATCTCCACAACCAAAAAGTAAAAAATAGGTTCGCTTTTTTGTTTGTTTTTCTCTCGTTTGTTGTTTGTGCTGTATGCGTGTAATAATTGAATGGCATTCAGGCGAGGGCCAAGAGGGCGGGCAGTGACAGAAACGAGAAATGAAATTTTGGGCCCGCATTTCTTTTTATTTTGTGGGGAAGTGAAGGCAAAAACACAAAAAAAAAGCGTTATTTTTTTTTTTTGTTGGATGGCTCAGGCTCAGGCCACCATCCTCGTTCTTATTACTACTTTGGTTGTTTTTACTTGCTAATGCTTACAGGGTCATCTTCTACCTTCCTTCGTCTTCGTGTCCTAAGCCGCAACTAGTATATTTCTCGTCAAACGCAAATGAGTACAAGTAAGAAAAGAACAAATGAGAAGAAAAAAAAAAGGATGATGCAAGAGGCGATATGTCATTTTCCTGTTGTTGACAGGAATGACTCGCCAGCACAAAATAACAGGCTTGGTCCTGTTACTACGTGGCCCCACATACCTGCGTGGGCAAAAAGAGGGAAATAAAGTATAGAAAAGTGGGGGAGCACTGAACAAAGAAAAAGGACATGTCTTGGAGTGGAGTTCCTCTACATTAAAAACCTAAGGATACCCTTTTTGGGGTCTTCCGCTTTTTTTTTGTCCTTTTGAACCTATTTAATACTCAGGTATTCAATACCTAGGTACCCATTCCAATACCAAGATGACGAGGATGAGTACCGTCTTTTTTTTGTTGTCCCTTTTTTTTTCTCTAGACTCATAGACAGGTCCCCATAACGCCATTCCTGCCACTCGCTGCAACTGCAATTGAATAGGAAAGAGATAGTTATTCCAGTCGATCTATAAGCGAGCACTGACTACGTACCCTTTACCACATCGCATTACACTGAGACACGCTTGACGAACATGGTACCCCGTTGTTTTTCATCACCCCTATCCCACTTTTGTTTTCGTCTCCATTGACTCACTTGACTAAACACCCTCTTTTTACTCATAGCTACAATGAGCTATCCAAGAGTTGTGAATTGAAAACAATGGTGTGGTTGCACACATCCAATACGGTAAAGATCCCTTTAGAAGGCTTAAGCAAATCCCACCCTTTTTTTTATTTGGAAAGGCGTGGCTGTTGAAACCAGTCTAGTATTTGTCGATCGATCTGCCCTGGGTCCATTGTTGTTAGAGAAGAGAAGAAGAGAACAAGAAGGGAAGGAGGAGTGGGCGTGGGAGTAGAGTGAGACGTCTGTGCATCCTTAATCGATGATGTGCAGGAGGCACGCAACAATTATTCTTGAAAAAATGCGGGGGAGGATGAGAGGGATTCGACAGGGCTGAGAGTGACAGCGAGACAGACGGGGCTGTAAGAGGGGCTGGATGTGAACGTGGCTTGCCTCCATAAGGAAATCGAGTCTATGACACACACACATAGACCGTGGGGACGACTGATCGACTTCGCACTTTCGTGAATCCCATCAGTCACTCACACTCTTCACAACCATCTCTCGAATCATCGCACCCTCATCCACCATGGCCACTGAACAGTAAGGCAGAATGTTGATTCGTCGCAGATGATGGAAACAACAAGGTCATCGCTTTGCTTTGTCCACCTCCTGCAACGAGTCTTTTTGTTGCGTCTTCGTGTTGTTGGGGTTGAGGTTACTGTTGAAAGTTTAACGTCTGTGTACCTTCTCATATGATGACTTTACCTGCCCCCTTCTCACTCCTCTCTCGAACACACCCCCCTCCTTTGTACCTGGGCCAATCTATGCGTCTCCTTTCTTTTTCTCTAGACCCAAGAAGTCGATGCTCTACACGCGTACCGGTGACAAAGGTATATCACTTCTTTCCGCCTCCGATCTGTCTTTCACTGTCTCGCTCCCCTCATATGTATGCTCCTGGCTCATCAACCCCCCACCAATATCACTCTGCCCATTTCTTTCTCATAGGCGAGTCGTCACTGTACAATGGCGAGCGCCGTATCAAGACTGACAGGATCTTTGAGGCCTTGGGAGCTGTCGACGAGCTCAACTCGGCCATCGGGTAAATCCTACATCGTCTCAAACTGTTGCTCCTTTATTATGAAGCAAAGCAAACAGAAAAATTGACCGCATGGTTGTCGAAATGTCGTGATAGGATCGCACACCATTACTGTAAAAAGTCCGCGAACGGCCTCGATGAGCAATTAATCGAGGTAAACACACACATCACATACATCATACAAGTTACAAAGCAAAAGCAAAAAATGACATGAATATGCCACTTTCATTGAATCAGCCCTCTCACTCGCTCGCAAACATCGAGCATACAAAAACCACATCATAAGGAAAAAAAAAAAAAAAAAAAAGACGAGTTGAGTTATGTCGACTTGTACAGCAGTTTTTGGTAGCCTCGACCAATTGATTCGCGCGGTTGCTCTCTGTCGGTCTGTATTTTTTTTTTTCTCTGTCGGTCTGTATTTCACTCTGTCGGTCTGTATTTCACTCTGTCGGTCTGTATTTTCTCAGTCGAGTTGTATTTTTTTGTGGGTCTGTCGGCGACAGAACCATCTCCTACCGATTCAATTTTTACAGGATTGAATACCCTACATACCCAAGAGAAAAAAGAAGCGCCGATCTGTATCCCTCTGTGTCCCTCTGTCGGTCTTGTCGGACTAATTTGTTCCAATCCAACTCAATCAACCCAACTAACCGAGATCTCATTTTTTTCATCCCACGCCGGCTTGCCTTTTCGCCTCATCCTTCCTTCTTACTCTTCTATCCCACTACTCTTACCTCCCTTCCATTCAACCCTTCTTTGTTTCTGGTTTTTGCTTTTTGTTTGTTGCTTTCCCTGTTTTTTGTAGATCCAATGCAACCTGCAGGACATTGGCTCGAACATTGCCACGCCCAGAAACGATGCATCCGAAACTCAGCTCAGTAATTGTCTCCTCACTCCCTCCTTCCACCTTCCTCCGCTTAACCCCTCATCCATGCCACTTTCATATTTTTCTATGCACAACCGGTTTCGATCTCAGGAACAATGATCATCGATAAATCGTGCGTGTTTGTCATCGTGGCTTATTCCAATTACTCATGCGTCATATTGCTGACAATATCGGTGTCTATGCACTTTTTTTTGTGCTATAGGAAACACGGCGTTTGATGATGGACATATCGAGAAGCTGGAGGGATGGATCGATACCCTTGACTCGGTAAGAGCGTTATGTTATCTACTCGCGTTCGCCAGATATTTCCACTGCTCGGTCCTATTGTTGTGTAGCAGACAAGACATGTGGTCCCCATTAATCTGATTCCCCCAACATTCGCCTTTGATCTCTTTCAATGACCCTTGCCATTCACTTTCATGACCTCAACATAACAAATAGAAACTCCCTCCTCTGCGCAACTTCATCCTCCCCTCTGGCGGCGAATCCAGTATCTTCTTGCACCAGGCGCGTTCTGTAAGTTAACCAGCCCACTGTCTCTTCCTTTCGATCACCTTTTCACCGCGCGCAACAAAAGTAGAGAACAAGGAATGGGTATACTAATTAATCGCGACTCATCTTTTATGCTCCTTGTAGATCTGTAGACGTGCTGAGCGCACTACCATCCCCGTCGTCGAAGCCAACGACGCCGATGAGTCTGTCCTCAAATACCTCAACCGGTAAAATCTAATCCCACCTATATTCTACTGGAAACATTGTCAACTTGAGAAAAGCTCCGTCATCAGCTGTAAGCACTAACGCAAAACCATCCTCGTTTTCTTATGACTCCCCTATTTAGCCTGAGCGACTATTTGTTCGCGGCAGCCAGATCTGCAGCCAAGCATGAAGGGTTGGAGGAGAACGTTTACAAGAAGGCCAAGAGCGGTCGTGAGGCCTCTATTCAAACCCGCGTCCTCTAAGATTCTCCTAGGTTGACTTTGCTTTTCATTTTTTCTTCTGCCACCAACTTGCTACCAACTTGCTACCATTAGCTGATCCTTGTTTTTTTTGTATGGCTGAACATTCTGGAATACATCTTGCTATTTCTCTTCTCTCTTTCTGTTTTCTTTCTCGCGAGTGGATGACTGACTACCATTGTGACGATATTCCAACATATGAAAGTGTTTTTCTTTTTTGCTTATATTGAGTGGAGTGTATATTTCTTTGGATTTTTACTTTCGTTCGATCATAATCGCTGCTCGTCGCGGCTGAGGGGGTTGCTTCTAATATGTGGATGGTGGGGGGACGGGGGGGATAATGGGGAGGAAGATTTATGGGACGACGACGTAGGACTGTGGGGTGTAACGCTTGGAGTTGTAAACAGACTCGCCAGCCTTCCAGCCCTTGACGTTCTTCATGATCTCGGCCTCACGCTCGTTGATGGCATTTTCGCGACGGTAGGTGTCGCGGTCAACCTCGGCCTGGAGGAGAGGGATCAAGTGGATGCGCGACCACACCTTCTCGCGCTCAAGTTCCCTAATATTTGATTGATTCATGTTTTGTATAGTGCAGGCGAGAGAAAGGGTTAATAATGTAATGCCTAAATTGCTTTGCTGAACTGATGTAGAGTGATGAGAAGGAGTTGCGGCGAGTTTGGTGGTGTTGTCCAAGTAGATGATGTCCGTCCGATGATAGTTCTTCTGTTTGCTTGTAGATCCTGAGTTGACAAGGTGTCGACGCCCAAGGCATAATGCTGTCAATTGATCGCTCAGTTACTTCTGATTAAAGACTTGTTCCTGATTCAATTGATATATCGATCCGCGGATAGCCTTTCTTCCTGCCTATATTGGAAAATGTCGCGTTCTGAAAACATGTGTTGGCGTTTCTCTTGATACCAGCTAGTGGTGACCAAGAACTCAGATGCCCGTGTACCACGGCGCTGCTGCAGCTTCAAAGATGTATGCCCGGCATCGCGACAACCTCGATCCGATGCCAACTGCAAAGTATTCCCGATCGACCCGATGACCTCCAACACCGCACAGACAGCAAGCCAGCCTTCCCATCAGCAGATCCGGCTGGCTCTCCTCCTGCTCCGTGTCCTGAACATCGCTGTCGTTTGTCCACTCCCTTGCAGAAGACGTCCGTGTTTTTTTTTTTTCGTCTGCTCTGCTCTTTTCTCCCTCCTCCTCCTCCTCCTTTTCCGCATCCAGACCTTCCTCCTTGCTGCCGGCGAGTGATCGGATGTAAAAGGAATTACCTGCGCTCAAGGTTGCCCTGGCCGGTTCTGTAAAGTCCAAGCGTGCACATCAAGGTGATGCCGGAGAAGAGGGCAAGACCCGAGGGGCCGATCTTGGGGACATAGCGCTTATATCTGATCTCGGGGAACCCACCGGGGCGGGGCAGCTCTTGTTGAGGAACAGCCGACATGGTTAATAATAATGGATGAAGAGTGGTTGAGGGATGTGCAGTCGCTTTTTCTCTTCTCGCTCCGAATACGAAAAAGCCGAACTTCAAGGTATGAAGCCTGGATTTTTTTTTGGGATTGTGACGCTCAGGTACCGATCACGATCGTGATTACTTCAATGAAGATTTCCAAATTTTTTTATTTTTTGAGAAAAAGATTACTGATTAACGAGAAAACGCGAAGGAAAAAAAAATGAAACAGATACATGCCCTTGACCTAGAGAGTAGCTTTACTGGCCCTTGGTGGAGTCAGTGGCAACAGCGTTAGAAGAAGAGGCATCGGACTTGTCAGCAGAACCAGAGGCAGAGGCAGTAGCAGAAGCATCCGAACCGCCATTGGCAGCAGCAGCGCCAGCACCGACAGCAGCAGGAGCAGAGCCATCAGCAGCAGGTGCCTGGTATCCATAGTACTGGCTATAGTACTGCTGATAAGCTTCCTGCTGAGCATAGTATGCAGAGTAGTCAGGGGCTGCGGCACCACCAGCTGCTGATGCAGCAGCGGGAGCAGCGGCAGAAGAGGTGGCAGCGGCATCACTGGTAGGGGCAGCAACAGCGGCAGGGGTGGGTGTCACGGCAACGACAGCAGACGAAGTGGCGGGGGTTGCTGATGATGCAGCGGCAGTGGTACCATATTGACCGTAGCGAGAGTAATCATATGTGCCATATGATGAAGTATCAGCACCGACAGCAGGGGTGGCGGCCGCAGACGAAGCAGCGGTGGCATCAGCCCCAGGGACAGCTAAATTAGCAGCGACAGCAAGGTTGTTTATCGGGAACAAAAGAGATAAATAAGTATTAGTTTGCGAAATCTTCACAAGTCAAACATACAACAACGCGCAAAAAACAGAGAAAAAAGAAAACGTACCAGCGGCACTGCCGTATTGGTAGCCGTAATATTGAGCATAAGCAGCCTGCTGCTCAGGAGTGTAGGTGCTGGCTGCAGGAGTGGCAGCTGGCGCAGCAGCGGCTCCATATCCACTGCCGTATTGCTGGCCGTATCCAGCCGCAGCCGACTGTGCTGGCTGCTGGTATGACTGCTGCTGGTTATATCCTCCATATCCACCACCATATCCACCGCTCGATACTCCATATCCTCTACAATAAGGTATCAAATGCAAACCAACGTTGGGTTAGAATACGCTGGTTGCAAGAATCAAGTAAGCAAAAAAAAAAAGACATAGGACAAAGAAGAAAAACTTACCCTTGGTCGCGGCCTCCATAGCGATCGTTGTCGCGCTAAGAGTTGGAACAAACCAGACATACAAATAGCACATTCAAAGGCGGCAAAGGTGAACAGATTGATCGGCACAAAACAGCACACAAAAGTTCAAATAGACAATAGGCAAAAAGTGGACAATTGCAGCAAAAGTCATTTGAACGATAGGGCAAATCGCAACAATAGACAAAAAGAAGACAGAGAGCAAAGCGACAGTCGAAGGCGGAAGTAGACGAGACAAAGTTCAAGGCATAAAGCAATGACAGAAACATTGAAAGTTGTCACAGACATCGGTTCAACAGGCATAAGTAAAAAAAAAAGAGAGAGGATAGAGAATAAGATTATCAATTCTTCATTTCGTTTTGTACTTTGTTTGTTGTGGTAAAGCTGTCTCCTGGAGCCATCCTGACGCTGTGGTGCTGTCGACAAATATCATATAACCCAAAGCCTTTTTCTGTGTGATAAGCCCCATACAACATGCAATGCACGATGAAAATGTGAACGAGAAAGATGGTGCCAGAAAACAAACATGAACCAATGCGCAAGGCAAAAGGAGTTCGCATCTTGGATCGTGTCGGTCTGAACGGCGTCGGTAGCGTCGGATCCTCGGCAGTGAGTAAAAAATGAAATTGAGAACGTCGTGTATGCCATGTCCGGGCAACCGAGCATTGGCATGATAACAAAAGGATTCAAGAAACCACAGGTAAAATACATCATAGCAGGAATGCATTCAATGTCGCATACGCAACCTCGTGTGGGATCCATCGAAAGCGAATGTATCATGCTGTGCAAAAGACACTGGCGTGGTAAAACGTGTCCTGAAGGATATGAGGGCGAAAGAAAAAGTAGTCCAGAGGTGATACAAATATATCCCGAAAACAAGTGTCGCTGTCCTTTGTACAATCCCGAGTGCAAAGGCGTTTCAATTCAACTCCTGAGTTCCTGAATTTTCTGCACGGCTGGTTGACCGCTGACTATCCCGTGCATCAAAAGTATAACATCATCTTTTTTCCACACAGGCACACAAAGCACCAAACAAGCAAGCAGGTCATCGCATTGCGATAAAAAACGTATGAATGCACCAAAGTGAGAAGAAAAGATAACTCCTTTTCCACAATCTCCCCAAGAAGTCTGTATAACTTACCGCTCCGTTAACCTTCTCCATGATGAGCTGCTTGGCGTATTCGACGGCTTCGGGAGGTCCAAAGAGGTTGATGGTGCGCTCAACAGGTGCAGGTACGCTGGGATCGACCTGCTGAACCTGAATCTTGGCGCGGGATTGGATCTGAAGTTGCTTGACGGTCTCGCCTCCACGTCCGATGACCAAACCGATTGACTCCTGAGGAACGGTCATGGTAACAGGAGGAGTGTTCTGGTATCCGCCGCCACCATATGCGCCTCTGGGTGCCATGTCGTTGACTATCTCGTCAATAAAGGTCTTGGCGCGCTCAATGGCGCTGTCATCTCCAGTGATAGTAACAGTTCTTGAGGGAGAGTTGTGATCCTGAGGGGTGGGGGTGACAGCAATGCGAGCACCACTGCGGTCCTGCAAGTCGCGGATGGTCTCTCCACGACGTCCAATGACAAGACCGACCTTAGTGCTGGGGATCTGAATAGTCGAAGACGAACCTCCACGGCCGTATCCGTCACCACCACCCATACCGTAGTTTCCTCCACCTCCATATCCGCCATATCCGCCGGGGCGTTCTCCGGTCTGGGAGCTTGTGATGATTTCCTGAATTTGGCGTCTGGCATCAGCAATACCGGCAGGCTGTCCGACAATGTTGACAAATCGCTCACGATCGTTAGAACTGCCATCTACAGAGCCATCAGAGGAAATCAAGAAATAATAGCTTGTCAGTATATTTACATGATACCCAACGGAACGCTCGTTTTTTCCCTACAGCTGCCAAGCCAAAATGGCTGGGATAAGTTACCTTGGGAGAACTGCACTTTGCATCCAGTCTCACGCTCGATTCTCTTCAAGTTCTCGCCACCACGTCCGATAATCAAACCGACAAGGTTTCCAGGAACGCCCATTTCCTCCTGAACCTGGTGCTCGTTGCGCATAGGAGGAGCATAGTGCGAAACCTGGGATCCGAGACCAGGGCGATGCATTGGGCCCGAGTCTATATAGAAAAGAATCGTTTAAGTACCGAAGGGAGAGATGGATACGCAATTGTTAGGAAACGGTGGCAAAATAAAAAAACAACAAAAACTGTCGGAAAACCTCCGGCCTTTTGTTTCTTTCAAAAGCAGATGATGAAAAACATACCTCTGCCAGAGTCATAGGCCATTCTCTTTCCATAGTGGTTATCATCGCCTCGGCTGTCGTGACCGCCGTGACCACCGAGACCATAGGAATCGTCCTCGTAAGGGCGCTTCATCATGGGAGGAGCGCCGGTGGAAGGAGCAGTAGCGGCGGGGATGGCAGGAGCAGAAGTGGAGGCTGAGCTTCCAAGCTTAGCGGCGATGGCCTTGACCTTTGCAAGGGCCGATGTGAAGTCGACCTTGGGTGCAGGGGCACCGTCCTGGGGAGCGTCGGAAGGCATGATGTTGTTGTTTTGCGAGTGAGTTAGGGAGAGGGAGGAAGAGAGAAGGAAAAGGAAGGAGCAAGAAAACTGACGACGAAGGTTCAAGAAAGGAGGCAAACGAAAATAAAAAAAAAAAAGGTTGTTGTGTTTTTCGCCAGTCCACAAAAAGTCGACGTACACGATTCATTGCGCACGTGACGTACGTACTTTTGCTTGAACTGATGACTTGCCTTCCCCAGGGGCGCGTTTCTCGAACTCGTCAACGGTGGTTCAAAAAAAGTTCTTGCCAACTTTCATTGTTCTTTTCATCTCCTCACACAACGATCCGATCAGGACACATCAATCATCAGCAACATGCAGCAACAACAAATGGAAGTCAACCCACGAGGAATCCCCAAGGCACCCTTCGTCGAGAACGTCGAGGACCATGTTAGTGAACAGGAGCCTGTCGAAATTGTCCTCAAGAAGTTCCAAGAGGCCACAGCGTAAGCTTCATCACACAATACATACAACACTACATCATCAGGAAACACCGTCTTACACGGACACAAGAAGCGAGCAAAAAACACCAACCTTCCAAGCGAACTAGTAAAAGTCAGGATAGTCGTCATACTTGAACGAAATAGACGACCAAGGCAGGCTTGTCGTTCAGAGTTCGTTCACTCGTCAGTGTCAACCTTTTGATATCGCGAACCATACGACACGACGCTACTAAGATGCTATCAATACTTTCATAAAATGGACGAAACGAAACTGGTGCTGGCTTAGCGTGCCATCATTGCCATTCAATCCCTATGCAACTCAGGCTTGAAGGTTACAGCCTTCCGGTATATCAGATCATATGTCAAAGTCGACACTAAAAGGAACACCACTTCTCCCCTATCCTACCAATAGCAAGTACAAGTTCATGGAGATGAACCACCTCACACGCAAACGCAACCTCGACGCAAAAATCCCCGAGATCCGCAAGACCCTTGAGATGGTCCAGTTCCTGGAATCTGAAGCGGGAGATGAAGACGACGCAAAGGAGATCGAGACCATGTACGAACTCAATGACACATTATACGCTACCGCGAAGATTAAGCCTACAGGGAAAGTCTGTCTCTGGCTCGGCGTAAGTTCCCCTTTCTAGTTTTCTCCTTTGTTTGTGGTCATTGATGCTGTGGAATGATGAAGGAAAATGTTGCTTCTTTGCAAACGCCACTATTTTGAAGGACTCGATGGTTTTTTTTTCAGAAAGTACTCTGAGTATTAACACTCCCATGTCGACATCAATAGGCAAATGTGATGCTGGAATATCCGGTCGAGGAGGCTGCAGAGCTGTTGGCATCAAAGCTGGCCGCGGCACTGAAGACGTTAAAGAACACCGAGGAGGATCTGGCCTACTTGAGGGACCAAATCACTACCATGGAAGTCAACACCGCCCGTGTCTACAACTGGGATGTCAAGCAACGTCGCTTGGCCAGAGCCAAGGCCGAGACTGCCGATACCGCCGAACTGGATTAAAACTCGCAAGCAACACACACACACACGCAAAGAACAAGGAATGACTGAAGTGGGCTACTACAACAAAATAAACAAAGCATGTCCCAATTCACCACTCTTCAGGATAACTCTGTCGATACATTGTCAGCATGTCAACACAACTCTGTTTGTTATATCTTTTCATACAAGTACAAGGTTCGATAAAGCGGGCAGAAAACGTATTTGTCGCGCGGGGTCATTTTTTTTTACTGCGATTCGTTCGTTCGTTGGGTTCGTTCGTTCGTAGAATTCATTCATTTTTTGGAGAGTGGGGGTCTTGTCATATTTTTTTTTCCTTTTCTCTTTTAGATTTTTTTTTCTTACAGATGAAATGGAGGTCATTGAAGGTACTGATGTGGAGGGGAAGGGGGGAATAGAATGGGAAAAGGCAATGGGGGAAGGGAAAAAGGAAAAAGGGAAGGGGAAAGTATGAGGGGAAAAAGAGCGGAAGAGATATTGCAATCTCCAAGCTGCCGATCCGAATGCAGCTCTAAGAAAAAAAAAGGCATATTAGATTTGGTATCATGTTGCAGAAGCCATTTGAAGGATAGAAAAATAATAAATATTTGGATGGGGATCTCGCTGTCTGGACACCAAACGCCAGAGAGACCCTGGTATTATTGTTGCTCCTCATTGGTCATGTCCAGAATGGGATTGACGTCGTCCACCACCGTCATATCTGCAAGGAAGGGGATGAGGTCCAGCAGTTCGGTATCATGCGGATCGTTAAACCATGACGAGATCGGGACCGCATTAGTTTGGTGGAAAATGTAACTGGCTGGAGAGTTGTCGATAATAATCGTGTTCTTCAGGTCACGGCCTATTACGGAAAGATCCTTGACGTAGTTGCCCTTGTGATTGAAGCACGATTCCCGGAACAGACGGTGCTTAATGACCTTGTGGATATCAAGCATATCCAGAACTGGGTCGGCATACTAATTTGTACGAAATGTGATCGACATTAACTACAAATCAATTGCCAGTACACGTTTGAACTGAGATTCACAACACAGCCAACGGATAAAATGAAAATGATGATCATACCTTGGACAAACTGGCGGTAAAGATTACAACCTCGTAGATTTCTCCCATCTTTTGCAAGAATGTGTCGACACCGGGTCTCTTGATCACATAGACGTTATGCGATTGGTTATCAATCTCGACAGGGACCACGTAGTCTGCTTGAGGAATGAGCTAGGAACATCAGACAAAGGTGAACAAACGTGAGAAGTTTAAAATCTAAAATCGCCACAGCAAAAAATGCATGAGCATATATCCTGAACGAGTGTGCATAATAAACATACCTTAAAGGAACTGTGAACAAGAGTCTCATCAAGGTCAAGTACCAAGCACTTTCTGCCCTGGTGTTCTGGTGCAATGGGTCCGAGCAATCCAGGTGGCTCAATCTCCTGTGAGTTTGAATTAGACTATCAAATATAGTAACCATGTACCAGAGAGGCGAAAGATATTAGGCAAAATTTCCACTGTGGCGGGTCAAGTGGAGTACCCTCAACCCCAGACAGTGCTGTGTGTGTGATCCTGGAACGAGGAGTGCATGATTCACGAGTGTAAACGATCCAGGGGCTGACGGAGAGTGTGGTGTTTGGATGAATAAGCCCAAATGTCTGGGATTCCCCCTATGCGTGTGGTTTCCTTTTTCCCGATTTTTTTTTTCGTGCTATCTTCCTGTTCCGATTCCGTATCGCCCAAAAATATGACGAGGCTCACAGCGAAACGCAATATACATGTCGGTTTGAAGTTGAAAGTAAGAGCTATTGAGTGAGAGCCAATGGTGTAGTGCAATGCATGGCGAGCCCTGTTCTTGATCCATGGTGGTAAAAATGAAGTATAGAGTCCATTGATAGAACGCCTCCTGAGGTTGAAACGAGCAACTTACCCCGACCGGGTCTTCCAGGACCGCAGTTGCGGCGATATCCACCAAAGTCGCCTGGGCCTGAGGAGGCTTCTCATCAGCCAATTGTCCAGCCACGGCCTTCTTGCCTGCTGCTCTTCCAGTGCTCACAGTCGGGGGACGAGTCTGCTGTCCAACCTGAAGGGCCGATGCATCACTGTCGTTAACAAAGTTGGCTCCACAGCAGAAAATCAGCGACAAGAACGAAGGCTTTTGCGACTTGGACTCGATGGGGTTCTTGCGTGACTTTGCTGAAGGGGGAGCAACAGCAGTGGTAGGTCCCGAGCTGCTGCCATTGCTGGTGGCGGCAGTGTTGGCTCCGGCTGACAGGTCACTCAGAGGACTGGCAGAGGCTCCTATTGGCCGGTCAGGGAAAGAAGAGGCAAATGAAGGATGGGTGAATACACGGTTGACCCGAGGAAGGGAGGGGGATGACGAGTGGATGACCCCATGAGCGCGCAAAGAAAGGGAGATAGATGTAAGCCAGCGTCGATAAAGGAGGAAGGAGAGAGGGCGAAATGTCAAAAGAGCAATTGATAGAAGCGTGCGTCAAGGTCATGAAGGGTCAGTCATAAAACCCATGCAAAGCATCGCAAAAAAAAAAGCGGGAAAGGGGAGGATAGGAGACGGAGATCGATAGGAGGTTCATTCAGGACCATTAGGAAAAAAAAATTCCTTGGTTGAACACAAAATAAACAAAAAACAAGGATTGAACCGTTGCTGTGTGGAGAAGTCAATGACAGATAGCCATGTTATGTCCTCTGTAGTTTTTACCTTGCTCCTTTGTTGTAATATTGCTCTTGCCTGACATGAGGATTCAGGGCGACCGAGGAGAGATTGGTCCCTACGAGAGTGATAACAACACAATTGAAACAGCAGGCAGGCAGGTTTTGGTTAGAGGGTTGACTTGGGAAGGGAGGAACGAGGGAAATGGAGTTCGGGGCTTTTGGATAAGACCTTGCGTGTAGGTGAGAACGTCTGTGTTTGTGTGGGGGAATATAGCAGGACAGAGGAGAAGACAACGAGAAACACAGGCTGAAAAATAGTTGGCGGGTGAAAGAAAGCAGATGAAAGACGTGTAACAAATAAAAAGCCGAATTCGTGTCATTGAGACGCAGTCGCTAGGCTGGATGGTCGTTCCACGGAGAGAGAATGTGCGTGTGTGTGTGTGGAAGGAGCCAGAGCAAGTGGCAGAAGGTCGAAATGCGTCCGTTCTTTCTTTCATTCTAAACGAGATGAGACGAGAGCACACTCGACCGCCGGTCGTGCTCCTGTCCTATCCTATCCAATCCAGTTCTTTTTTTCTTTACTTTTTCTTTGTTGGTCGTACACGAGCAGAGAATGCAATAAAACAAAAAACAGTTCCCCGTCGTGAGCATTTCTGGCCAGAGAGGATATGGCGCACGATTGTGGATATGAAAGAACAAGGACATCGTTTGTTCTCCTGGCGACGCACATTGGGGAAAATGTATTGTAAATGGACCAGGTATCCGGGTCCAGGTTGAGGAGTATGAAGAGCGCGGAAGGGAGACGATAGGGTGGGAAGGAAGAAAGGGTGGGACTATATCCGCGGGAGAAGAAAAGTACCCTGCGTGTGCGTAATTGTCTCTAGGCAGGAGAAGTTGAGAGGTCTTCTCCCCTCTCACTCTCATTTTTAACTCTCACTTTTAACCACTCGAACGGGGTTATGACCGACAGCTCACTCATGAGTTTTTTTATGTCTTTATGGCAGTTAACTCTCCCGATATTCCGCACCAATTGACCCATTGGAAGAGAAAGGTCCTTTACAGCCGATATAAAGGCAGCATCGAACAAAAAGGGAATCAGGCGAATATTCCAGATATTTAGATGTAAAAACAACCACAGACCACGAACAATACACAAAGGAAAACAAGGAAAGGGAGAGGAAAGATGGATTATTGACAGGAACACAAAAGATAGGAATGAAAGAAAAAAAAATAAGAAATGAAAAAACAATAGAGACGCATAGGAGGGCGCAAGGGGTTCTCCTCCGCCTTGAGAGAAGGGCAGAGGTGCGAGGTGTAATATGTTTATGTGTATGAGTAAATGTATGAGTGTGGCAGAGCGTGCAGAGAGAACAGAGAAAGAGGGGACTTTACGTTGATAAGGCAAACAATGAAGACGGAAGCGTGATATCAGGCTAAATAGAGTGCAGTGTGTCGAGTGGAGTGTCAGATGAATGTGTGAATGGTGGGGGCGGGGGATGACAACTCCAATATGGGCGGATGTGTGTTCCTGTATTGGATGAAAGGGATATGACCGGATGTGGATGAATGAATGGTCGCTTGTTGCTGTTGTTGCTGTGAGAGGGTGTGTGTTTGAGGCGAGATGGGTATCAGTGATAAGGAAGGATGAAAAAAGAGAGTGTATGTGCAAGAGTGAGCGGAAGTGAAAGTGGAAGAGAAAGAAAGACGGAGCAAAGTGAAAACAAGAGGCCGCGGTGGTGGTGACAAATAAGAAAAGGAAGGACGGGGGAGAACAATGACTTTGCCCTGGCGAGTGTACATAAGGCAAATAGAGTCAAGTGGTGGGCCAGTTAAGTGAAGGAATGAGAGAAGGGGTGTGTGTGGTGGTGATGGTGGGTGGGAGGGTGACCAGTGGCAGGAGGTGTAAAAGTGCGCCAAAGGGGGGTTGTCCACAAAGGTCATACATATAATGACCTAAAAACCCAGATATACTACAGCGTAAAAAAAAAAGGCGAAGATGACTGACTGACTGACTGACTGGCTGGTTGGCAGGTACAAGGTGCGTCAGCGTGTATATGTGTGTCGAGTATACGATTGTGAGAGTGTGTTGGTTAATGGATGAGTATGTATGTGTATGTCCTTGTTGATGTTACTTATTCTTACGTTTGAGTGAAGAGTGAGTGTATGTGTAAATGTGTCTAAGACTGTTTTGTCGTGATGATGAAGAGGGGAGTGGAGTTAAAAAAGGTAAAAAAGGGAAGTAGGAAGGGGATGAGGAGGAGTGAAGGAAAGGAAAGGGACAGACAGTGAGAATGAGTGAACACACAAGGAAATACAAATAAGAGAGAAAAAGCAAACAACAAGTGGAAGAAAGGGAAGAGGAGGAAGGGAAGGAGGAGGGCGGTCGGGGTGGGTCGAGGGAGATGAACAAAGAGGGAAAAAGAAAAGAAGAGAAGAGAAGAAAGAAAAGGGAAAAGGGAAAAGGGAAAAGGGAAGAGAGATGAGGGAAGAAAGCGAGAAGCAGATTAAAAACAAACAGAAGAGGGGAAAAGGGAGGGAGGGAGGGAGGGAGGGAGGGAAGGGAAGGGAAGGGAAAAGAGGACAGAAAGGAACAATGTGCGTGTGTATGTTTGTGCGTGTGGGCATACAAAGTAGTGGCAAAAAAGTTTAAAATTTTATAAGAAAAGAGAGGCGAACAAGAGAGAGAAACTGACGATCGGCTCCTTATAAACAGTCAACGGGTAATAGGAAAGACAGGACAAAAGGCAAGGCAATGACTATAAAGAAGAAAGACGTGGAGCAAAAGTAGAAGTAGTGAAGGACACCTGTTGTTGCTGTTGTTGTTGTTGTTGTCGTTATTGTTGCCTGTTGTTGGGTTCAGTTCAGGAACAAAGATGACATGGAGCTTATCACCACAAGACATAAAGTAGAGAAAAGCATAGTGGCGATGAGTCTGTTTTTGTGTCTGTGGGGGCAATTGGTGGAGAGGACACTTACAATGGTGAAAATACACAACAACATAACAACATGAATTCTGCGTAGACTAAAGGTCAACAAGAGCATACATAGTGAGGGAAACGACGAGCGTACAACACACCAAAGGAATACGGATCCAAAGAAAGCATTAGCGTTAGCCATCATCATAATGCTTACTGCTATCCATAATTCCATTCTCAATATCACAAAGAAGAAAAAAAAAGAAAATACGAGAGCCGACTTCCCACAAAACACACACAAGAACATCATAACAACAACAGAACCGTTATAAATTCGCCTTGTGGTCTAGCCTTCCCTTCCCTTTCCTCCGCTATCTCGCTTGCCTTACGTCTCTTATTTGCTTCCTCTGCATTTTTGTTGTTTTCATTTCTCTCGTTATTATTACCTTTTCCGTTTTTTTATTTTATTTTTTTTTTTTTTCTACATCGCATGAATAGGACTAACGATTTTGATAATGAAAAAACAAGATAGAAAACAAACACTGCCTGCATAAAATACGCCCTTTTTTTTCTTTCTCAAATTGTTTACAGCGAAGTGAGAGAAGACGCTATAACTTACAGGTACACCGAATGATGCATGTTCACCCCAACTGGAAGGAGATTTTTGAGCCAGGGGTGAAAATAGAGTAAGATAGTCTGTGGATAGTTCCATGATCGAAAAGCGATACGGCATATATAGAAGCGAAGGAGGACAGAGAGAGATGGCTGTGAGGATGGATTGAGCAACGCGAAAAGGTCGACCGACAACCGAGAGCACCAAAGAAGCAATTTGTGTTGTGTGAGTGTGAGTGTTTGTTGCCGTCGGTGATGGATGGATGGCGACATACACCCGCGCCTTCTTTGATTGTTTAGATGGTCGCTGCTTTGTTTTACATAGGAATTTTCCCATACCCTGCCCATATTGTCGGGTTGGCCATTATATCTGTTACCGTTGGTCCATAATTGATGGTGGATGATGGCCTTGTCCGACCTTCGCTGTCCTTGGTGGCAGTGGCATGCAAGCATACTTTGTAATAGTTGGCTGAATGGCAAGGACCGAGCATACAAATAACGAGTGAATTGTGTTCTATTTCGTTTCATTTGTATCCACTTTTCCCATTTTTAATTCACCTACCTTTGCCCTAGGCTTAAAAATGGCGTGAGCAAAAAGCACCCGTTTCTCCATTTTCTTTTGTTCCTACTCCTTCAGAGCACATACAACCACCCTGGGCCATCCCGCCTATCCCTTTTTTGTCCTTTTTCCGCAACGACAACACCGAAAAACAACAAACAACCACAGCTCCCGCCACGGTGCGTGTGACATGCCCTTTTGTCCTCACCATGGGGTTGAGTGAATGACCAAGGTGTGTTGTAGGTAGGAGGGATCATTTAAAGGGGAGAGAGAAGGGGGGTAGGGGGAAGGTTGAATGAATGTTTTGTGCGTCCGTCCCTGTCATACTAATTCTTTTGCCTCATGGCAAGACCCTGTCCCCTTCTCTCCTCCCTCCCCCTTCTTCTGCCCTCATTTCTCCTCTGACCGATAGGGGAGTAGAAACGACAATATGCAAGGTGTTTTGTCCATTTTGTTCATGTACGACGTATATAGCAGCTTTGCCTTTTTTTTTTTTCACTCAATTTTTTGTCCTGCCAGATTAGAGACACAAAAGCGGGGTAGGGGTAAGCAAAACAGCATCAGGGGGAAGGAGCAAGCAAAGCAGCAACTAAAGCACGCACAAAAAACAAAGCAGTGCGAAATGAATGAAGAGGGAGAGAACATGTGACGGATCTGCCCCCTTTTTCAGTCGTACCTTTCCTTCCCTTTCTTCCATTTTTTTGACCCCCTATTCGCTTCATCCATTCGACTTTCATCGCTGATGTTGCAGTATGTGTTTTTGTTTATTTGCCTTTCTTTGAGGACCAAAGCAAGAAAAAAAAACGAACGAACACAAATATGGCTGCATACGCAAGGACCAGCACTACACTTTCTGTTCTTTTCCTCTGCATCATTCTCTTTCTTCCTCTCTCTCACTCTCTTCTCTACTGGGCTCTGCATATCTCGACATCGCTCTATCCGCAGAGATAACAACATGAAGCAGTGTGGGTCGAGCAACAACCACCAAAACTCTGGATCCAGCCACGCAACAACCCTTCCTGAACTCGAACATCTGCATTGAAGTAGATCTGGCTTAGTTCCTCCACAAACTTGCCCTCTCTCGACGGATCCAGACCCAGCTGTTGGACATCGTGTCGACTGAGCTGCAGAGGCGGGAGAGCTCCAGCAGAAGTGGAAGAAACAGAGGCAGTCGTTGTCTCGTCTGCACTCCTTCTCTCGGAAGAGAAGGAGAACTCGGTGGGATCGTCAAAGATGGCCGCTGTCGTCTTGAATGCGATCAATCGACTCATTTCCAAGAGAACTGTCCTTGTCAAATTGTGGAAGCATCTAAAACATTTCATAGACACAGCCAAAATAGCGTGAGCGAGTGATAATGAGCTAAAAGAGAACCAGCTCATCAAGAGTAAGCTACAGCTAAAATCCGGGAATAGGAAGCTTACCTGATGGCTTCGGTAGATGAGCTGCCACTAGTTTGCATTTGCAGAACTTGAATCCGGGCCCCGCTGCGACGCTGCTCCTCACCATCTTGTTGGACCTGACCTGGCACAGACTTGTTTGGGATCAATGGCTCATAATCCTCCGCCTCTGCATCATCGCTACCATACCACCACCACCACCCACCCGTCAGCATCATACCCAAAGTGTCCGACATGTTAAACCCTCCAGTACTACTTATAGATCTCGAACCCTGTCGACGAGCAGTACTACCGCTACTACCGTCACGGTGATGGTCCGGGTTCTCTAATGTCCTTGCATCGCCGTCGCCACCATCTCTGTTGGCTTCAGCTTCAGATATCTCCTCCACAAGCCGCTTCTGCATCCAGTCTTGTCGTCGTTGATATCTCGCCAACTGCTGCATGAGTGCAAAGTACCGACGATGGTCGGCCATGTATGGCTCGGTGGCTTCCAGTGCGTATTCTGTTCCGATTTCCTTGACTATTGACAGACGTGGGTGTGCTTCCTTAGGCGATGGATAAGCGACCGCATTCCTTGACGATGCTGAAAGGTCGACGATGAGGTCAAATAGGTGAAGCTTGAACAGAAACAGCTTTTCCGTTGTGCCTATCCATTAATGGTAAGATTAAAAACAAACGTCAGTGAAAAACTTCTATATACAACAATGATAAACTATTTATTATCCACGTTGAGCAAACGTACATGCAACGAATCCACCACGAAGGCTGGACATGTGGTCGATATCGTGAATCCCGACACAGAACAGCGGTTGGAGCCTCTCATTTGATCTGGTTTGCGCCAACGAAATCTCTCCTGACGGTATAGTTGCCATTAAGCAAATATTGTACACTAAATAAATGCAAATCAAAACGACTTGTTATTCCTACTCGTCAAATGAAAGAAGCTATCTTTCGATAACATTTTGAGCAGGAACTAAGATATTTACCAGCTAAACAGGTAGACTCGATGGGTGGTGGGGTATAGATGAGGATGCGTTTCCTGGACAGGGCTGATTTCCAGAGAGTATATACAGATGGGCCGAATGATTCGACCAGTTGAAGGAATTGGTGTGATGGATGCGACAACTAGAAGTACAACAGCCTCGTTAGCAAATCCAATGAAATTAAGCTTATGTGTGATAAGCAAGGCTGTTGATAACATCAAGCACTTGAAGACTTACAGGGATTTCATCCGCATCAGAGTGCTCGAGCATTCCTCCCGATCCTGGTTGGAGGGCCTGAACGGGTTCTGACAGAGTAAACGAGCGACTGATTCGACGTCGGCTCATAGCCCTATACGAATCCCGTTTAGTAGAAGATGATGAAGATGGACGTGCGGTAGATGCTGGTGTCTTGTGGGTTGTAAAGTAATCTGACAAGTCCGCTGTTTCCGAGCCTTCAATAACATGGTGTCTAGATGCATTGCGAAAGAGAAGACTTATGTTTAGACGTTGTAGTTTTCAGGGCTTTCCATTCCGGCTATTTTCAATTAAACAGATATCCCTACCCTGCTCGACTCTTCAAAAAGTCAATATGTCGCCAGACCTGGCCACAGCGTCCAGTGTCTGCAGATGGCTTGACGAGGACTCCCACAGAAATCATCCTTGCGCCTCGATGTTCCTCGCGGTCTGCTGGTGCATTCTTGAAGACTGCTACGCCCACACATCCCTCCAATTGAAAATATCTGTTCTCCATTTGTACAAGCGATGGACATGTGAGTTATTTCTTTGAAAGTGGAAAGCATGCTGTGCACTCAGACTCGTCAGATTAAAATGAAGTCAAAGTCGAAGTCTTGCATTTTCTTACATAACATCCTGTGGGGTAGTGTGGAGTCCACTTGGAAGCGCGGAGTACTCCACTCCAGTAAGTTGGATTCCTAGAGAACGACAACGACGATATTGAAACGCAGTAACAATTAGACTGTCCCTTGGTTAGTGATGATCGATTGTATTCCTACCCTTTCACCAAGCTTGACTTTTCCGTCTTTCCTTCTTCTTACGAACAAGCGATTTTGGCACAAGTGGTCAGTGAAAATAGAGTACCCGGTGTAGAGTTGCTCCACTCGAGGACGTTTCCTTGGCGGGTGTCGAAGCGGACAACAAAGATGGCGTCGATGGTGGGGGTGTCACTGTCGCTGTCGGCCATTGTGCGATTTATGTGAAATGGAAAAGGGTATGTATGCAATGGGAGAGTGGGGTAAGTGAGTTATAGGACAAAGTGGTTTCAGTGTCTTATTTTCTTTCTCAGTCCCTTTTGACGGACAGATAGAGCACAGGTGCACAACGTGCAGGACAGGAGTGGAGATGTGAGGATGTCTTTCCTTCCCGTCTCTCTGTCGCTCTCTTTGGCTGACTGGCAGCGCCCAAGTACCCCTTTATCAACCTGTCGCCGTGCGAATTTTCCAAAGCCACTGTCGTCACATGGATTGAAAGAAGGCGACCGAGCGGAGTAGAGAAAGATGGCGTGAGCACAGGCACTTTCGTGGGGCAAAAGAGAAGAACACTAGACAGGGCAGCATGCCAAGATTCGCTTCTGTCGATTGTTTCTTTTTATCTCTTGCTGTCGTCAAAGCAGGCCATCGCATCGGCATTAGAGGAACTCAATTGAGGCGAAGCGGCTTATTCCCTCATCCTCTCTATCCCTTTCTCTCGCTGTCTGTAGCTTGTTCACTAATGGGTCGATCTTGAAGGAGAGAAACAGGCACCATGGCTTATCGTACCAACCGTGTCTGTGCGTTTCGCATACTTAGGATCTCCGCACATAGCTTCATGTACCAGCTGCATTGTTGAGGAGAGATGACGAATATTCAACGGTTGGAAGAGAGAGGACTTGGCGGCACAAATGACATGAGTTGTAAAAAGAAAAAATTCAAAAGCGGACAAGAAAGAACGTGAAGAAAGAACGGTCGATAAGACAAAGAATGTGAAGGAAGAATGAGCGATTCTCTCTCTCTTTTTTTCCCCAGAAAAGGTTCGAGCCAAAAACGAGAGCAATAGCCCAATGAACAACTAAACGACCAAGCTAGATTCACATTCTGTCACCCATGCAAAAAAGTAAAATGAAAAATGGGGGTGCTTCTTCTTTTCCTTTTTCCTTCTCCCCTTGATCATGACGGAGGGCAAGGTCGTGACTGGCAAACTCAGGACCCAGGCCCTTTTTCATTCACTATAAAAAGGAATTCCTCCGCTCGCCCCTCTTTCTTTTTTTTTTTTTCTTTTCCTTTCTTTTTCTTTGCGCTTTATCCTTTGCACAAATTCCACGCACCCTTCAACACCAACCCCCAAACACACACACATCATGGTCTACAAAGTCGGTAAGTCGATCTATATCTTTCTGTCCCCATCCGCTTCCCACTCTCCACTTCGCATTTCCCGCACTGTTTTTGTCTTCCCATGTCCATTGTGGTCGCCGTTATCCTTTTCTCATTTCTCGTCTTATATGTCCCACTCTATTTAAACACTGAACAACTTTCAACCTATCACTTTCGCACACTTCGTTGGGCACTCAACCGCATTATCGCACTTTCCCCCGTCCGTTCCAGAATCGCCTTGTCTTTTTTTTTTTTTTTTTTAATCACACCGCGCATTGACATCTAACTGCTTACTTTTAATTTCTCACACTTCTTTCCAATAGCTGATATTAGCCTCGCCGCTTTCGGTCGCAAGGAGATCGAGCTCGCTGAGAACGAGATGCCCGGTCTTATGGCTCTTCGCCAGAAGTACGGTCCCCAGCAGGTCCTTAAGGGTGCCCGTATTGTCGGCTCGCTCCACATGACTATCCAGACCGCTGTCTTGATTGAAACCTTGACCGCTCTCGGCGCTGAGGTTACCTGGACTTCCTGCAACATCTTCTCCACCCAGGACCACGCCGCTGCTGCCATCGCCGAGTCCGGTGTCCCCGTATGTACTTTTACTATTTCTTTCAGTACTGCCCTGCCTCGCTTTGTTGCACAACGGCCGCCAACTATCAAGACAATACAAGGTTTTGAATGAGAAAATATTCCAGAAGCACTAACCTATAAACATTTGCATATACGTCTGAATTTTGTGACTACATAGGTCTTCGCCTGGAAGGGTGAGACTGATGAGGAGTACATGTGGTGCCTCGAGCAGCAGCTTCTCGCCTTTAAGGACGGCAAGGGCCCCAATCTGATCTTGGACGACGGTGGTGACTTGACCACCCTCATTCACGAGAACCACCCCCACCTCCTCGCCGACATCAAGGGTATCTCCGAGGAGACCACCACCGGTGTCCACCACCTCTACAAGATGCTCAAGGAGAACAAGCTTAAGGTTCCTGCCATCAACGTCAACGACTCTGTTACAAAGTCCAAGTTCGACAACCTCTATGGATGCCGCGAGTCCTTGATCGATGGAATCAAGCGCGCCACCGACATTATGATCGCTGGTAAGGTCGCCGTCGTTGCCGGATACGGTGATGTCGGAAAGGGATCCGCTGCCGCCCTCAAGGGTATGGGTGCCCGTGTCCTCGTCACCGAGATTGACCCCATCAACGCTCTCCAGGCCGCTATGGAGGGTTACGAGGTCACCACCATGGAGGAGGCCGTCAAGGAGGGTAATATTTTCGTCACCACTACCGGTTGCCGTGACATTATCCGTGGCGAGCACTTTGCCGTCATGAAGGATGACTCCATTGTCTGCAACATTGGACACTTTGACATCGAGTTGGACGTCGCCTGGTTGAAGAAGAATGCCATCAACCACGTCAACATCAAGCCCCAGGTCGACCGCTTCCAGGTCGCCTCTGGTAACCACATCATTCTCTTGGCCGAGGGTCGCTTGGTCAACTTGGGATGCGCCACTGGCCACCCTTCGTTCGTCATGTCCAACTCCTTCTCCAACCAGGTCCTTGCCCAGATTGCTCTCTGGACCGACATTGAGTCCTACCCCTTGGGCGTCCATATGCTCCCTAAGAAGCTTGATGAGGAGGTCGCTGCCTCTCACTTGGCCAAGATTGGTGTCAAGCTCACCAAGTTGACCCCTACCCAGGCCGAATACCTCGGTCTCTCTGCCGAGGGTCCCTTTAAGCCCGAACACTACCGCTACTAAGCGGTGGATACAAAACATGCTTTTTGCCGTGTCTTGTCTCCAAGCTGATGTATGAGGAAAACCCAACAGTATTCGTTTTTTGCTCCCTTTTCCCTGTTCCCCAAACCCCATTCAATTCAACATTGTAACATAGTACCATCAAGATCATTTGTATCTTTCCTCATACATACACCTGCACATAGTTTTCAATCACTGTCATACATACTTCATAAAAAACAAAAAACCTTTGTTTCAACACAACCCAAACCGCTTCGTCTCTATTGTTTCTTGATGGTTAGTGCTTCTTTGCCGCCAACTTTTTAGTCTCAATCGTCGCGACTTGTTCAAAATGCACGTGACAGGAAGTATCTGATCATCGCATTGGCTGCAGAACGTACTTTCCTCTCCCTCTTTTTCTCGCACTGAGATTGAGTTCGCCATCCCCCAATTCTTGTCCTGGGTTCACCTTCTCTCACTCCTTCTTTCTTCACTCCAGTCGACACACTCTCCTTCTTCATCCGCATCTGCATCCTTCCCTCCTTACTTTCCGCCTCATCCCTCTTTCCTTCTCGCCGTTGCTCTACTTGCACCCTCATCGCGATCTCTATTTCTTTTCTTGCTTATTATTTCCCCCCCCCCTCTTTTGAGTTACGATCTCCTTCTTTTGCGCCTCTTCACCCTCCCTGAGCTTGCAAATATCCTTGTAACTAAAAAAGCTAAAGAAGAAAAAAGAGGAAGTTGAATCAGATTTACCGTAAGAAAGAATAACCTCGAGGCTTTAATTGTCGTTTTTCGTGAGTTGAGCACTTCTTTACGAAATATAAGGTCAACATCGCATAGCTAATGCATCGTGTTTACCTCTCTCTCATGCTGAACTATTCCAGGGGGGCACCTTTTTTCTTTTTCTATTATTCTAGCCGGGACGATTTACAACAAAGGTCGGGGTACCGTCAATTGGACCGCTACTTGATACAACTTCGACACCCCTTGTCCTTTCTCCTCACACCGCCTCTCACCTTCAAGGTCGCGCCCAATACAATGTCTAACGAAACACCTAACAACGGCCAGTTCAACCCACAGCTGCAGTTCTCGCAGGCCGGTTTGGTCGGGAGGATGAGTGGTATGTCTTCGTCTTCTCTCTTTTCTTCATATGCCTGGGAAACAGAGTCGATGCTGTATCGAAAGAGCTCAGGCCACTATATAGTATTGCTGTTTTTGTTGTTTGCTCTTTCTTGATGGTGTTGAAAGGACTGTGAGAGATGGAAACGAGTTTTACGATGAAACGGAAAAACCAACAAAAAAAAGGAACGCGTGCGTTTAAAAAATACTCATCGTTCTTCGATCGGCTTTTTGTTTTTTTGTAAACTCTTCTAGCTAATGGCGTTGCAGGAGCACAGATCAGGAACATGTATGGGACACCAACGATGGCAAACGCCATGCCGAATATGAACCCAGGAATGGCAGGGCAAAACCATGCCTTCTCCCTCGCACAGCGACAAGCAGCTCTTGGCGCCCCCTTCCAGATGAATGGCAACAACCCGGCCTTTGCAGCCTTGAGCCAACAACAGCAGCGTCAACTCCAACACCAACAAATGATGCAACAGCAGCAGCAGCAGTTCCAGCTTCAGCAGTTCCAACAACAACAGCAGCAGCATCAACAACAGCAACAACAACAACAACAACAACAACAACAACAACAACAACAACAGCAGCAGCAACAACAACAGCCGCCAATGTTGAACAACTTTCAACTGCAACAACCACCACAGCCCTCCACATTGGATAATAACGCCGACGCATCAAAGACTGGTCAGACACCTGGTGGCGACATAAACGACGATCTTTTCGGGCTGGATTCCTTCGTAGACTTTACCGACATGGGCCCTCCCACGACAGCATCACAGTCCAGTCCTCCAAAATCGTCTGATGAAAATGGTGGCGCATCAAACGAGGGTGCTTCCACGGTAGCCGCCACCACCACCACTAACAACAACGCCAACGCCAGCAACAATAACGCGAGCGCCGCCAGTACCAACACAAACAACTCTACAGTCAACACCAACGCCACCAATAACAACAACAACGCCAACAACGGTGGTGCTAATGGCCAGAACCCTATGGCAACAGGACCTGCATTCAACCAAGCGACTGGTTCGCCTTCGTCATTCCCAGGAACCTCAGGACAAGCGCAAATGCAGCAACCTCAACAATCACTTTCACAGCCTCAGCAGACTCAGCAGAATCAACAAACGCCAGCAGCAGCATTGAACTTGCAGAGGCAACAGATGCAGCAACTGCAACAGCAGCAACAGTTGAACCAGAACCGGAATGGCATGAGCCCCATCAACCACACCCCTCCTGGCATGATGATGCAGCCCTCACCACAACAACAACAGTTGCAGCAGCTCCAGCAACAACAGGCCCAGCAGCAAGCTCAAGGTCAGCCCCAGCAACCAGGCCAGCAGATGCCCAATGGAGTGACCCCAGGTATGCCTTTCATCTCCATGGAAATGCGTCAGCAGATGAACCTTCTTCAACAAGCGAGCCGGCAACGATACCAGAACACCTTGGAAGAAATTCAGCGGCGGCAGCAACAAGCACTTCTTGCAGCCAACGGAGACGCGGCAGTGATTGCTACGGTGAACTCCCAGTTCGACAACATGCGGGAACAAGCGGCTCAGCAACAGCAGTTTCAGTCCGAGATGCAGATGAGAAGCTTTCGACAGCAGATCATGCAGCAACAAGCTGCAGCGGCTGCGGCGGCTGCAGGCCAAGGCATCAACCAGAGTCCCAAGATGGTGCCGAATGCTCTGGGCAACATGATGATGGGGCAGACCCCTCAGCAAAAACAGCAGCAGCTCTTGGCACAGCAGCAGGGCGTTTTCGGCTCTCCTCCTTATACCCCTCAGCAGCAAGCGCAAAATCAGCAGTTGCAGATGCAGATGAACCTCCAGGGACAACAACATCTGCAAGGGACGCCTCAGATGCAGCAGCAGATGCTTCAGCGTCAACAACTCGAGCAATTACAGCAACAACAAAAGCAGCAACAGCAGCAGCAGCAACAAGGACAGCTTCCACAACAGCAACTTCCTCAGCATTTGCAGAGCGTGAACGGCATTACCGCGAACAATGTACTCGCAGGCGGTACAGGAGCGAAGGCAAGGAAGCAGCAAGGATCTCAGCCCACTTCAGCTCAATCATCGCCGTCTCCAGCCAACGCTAGTCTGCCTATCATTCACAATGTTATTCCCAACTTGAACATTGACTACACGACGATCACCGGGGATGAGTTCGAGGAGCAGCTCCGGGATTTTATGAAGAATCGCAACACCCCTTTGCCAACCAAGATTCCAAGCATGGGCAGCAAGAAGATCAACCTCTTGTTGTTGTTCCGCATTTCTATGTCAATGGGAGGAATGGAGAGTGTAAGTGCTCTTTTTCATTAGCTGTGTATCCAGCAGCAAGGTTTTTTAAACGCTTTGCTAACATTTCTCTACCTTGTTTTATCGCTGCACGATATTATAGGTCTCAAAGCAAAAGGCGTGGAAGAGCATCGCAAGTCAGCTGGATATCCCGGACACACTTGCGACCGCAGCTCAAACACTTCGGAAACATTATTCACTCCTTTTGCACCCCTTTGAGGAGGCTCTCACGCTTGCCAAGAATTCTGGCATGACCGTCCATCCATCACTTGGTGTTGTACCCGTGATTCCATTGCCAGACCCCATGGAGAACCAAGGTATGTTATATCAATTGCGTATATATACAAATGCCACGATGCTTCGCAGTTAGAGTATACTTTACTGACAAGTCTTCTCGCTACTTTTAATTTCCATAGATATGAATTTAGGTCTTCAACAGTCGGTGCCAATGGGTCAAATGGGTCAAATGGGACAGATGAACCAGATGAACCAGATGGGTCAGATGGCAGGTCAGATGGCACAGATGGGACAAATGGGACAAATGGGACAGATGGGTATGGGAGCCCCTCACCTTCTCCATCAGCAAGGGTTCCCAGCTAATCCTATGATGCAGCAACACCAGATGCAACAGCTTCAACAACATCAACTCCAGCTATACCAACAACAACAGCAGCAACTCCAGCAGCAGCAACTTCAACAACAGCAGCAGCAGTTACTCCAACAGCAACAGGCACAGCAACAACAGCAACAGATGCAGCAGCAGCAATTACAACAACAACAACAACAGCAGGCTCAACAACAGGCGCAGCAACAGTCCCAGCAGCCACAAGCGCAACAGCAGCCACACTTGCCTAATGCTCGGATCCCAACCACTGGCCCTATGGCTTCTTCGGGTCCAGCCTCCAATGTGTCTGCGCGGTTCTCTCCCTACCCTACTGCCATGCTTTTGAAGCAAGCTCAGGCACAGGCACAAGCTCAGGCCCAGGCCCAAGCGCAAGCTCAGGCTCAAGCAGTGCCATCGGCTGCCGGTGGCTCCATGCCAGGCCAGGATCCCTCTGCTGGTACGACACCTGACCTTGGACAAGCAACTGCAGGGCAGGACAAGGATCCCAATACTTCCCAGGGTGAATCACAGGGTGATGCCTCGGCTCCCGTCTCAGCAGACGCGCAGGCACTGCCCGCATCCTCAGTACCCACTGCGCAGGCGCCAGGCGCAGCTGACGGATCTGGACAGGACGCGTCAAGTGCAAGAGCAACCGGAGCAGGAGCAGAAGGTGTCGCCGTTGATCCTAATGCTGCGAAGCAAGCTCCAGGCGGCGAAGTCCCTGCAGTCAGCGGCGCTTCGGTTGCCAATATGCAAGGACCAGGAGCGCCTGGTAGACCCACGGCTGCCTCAACGGGTCTTCCCGAGTCGACTCTTGGATTCGCTCAAGCTATGATGGCTGTCCCAGTACCAGTTATTACATTGCCATCGTCGTTACCCCATGGACATGGACCTCACGGACAGGTTGATGCAGCCAAGGTATCAGCTCAACCAGCTGCATTGAACAAAACAGCGCCTATTCCAGTGAAAGAGCCATCGCCGGTTGTAGAAGAGCCACCTATGGCGATTGCATACCACCCCATCACAAGAGCAGTCGACACCTACGGCGGCATTGACATCCTGGCCATGGAAAAATTTCACATCCCACACTATGTTCCAGGACGTGAATATCTTGGTAAATCACGTTCGTTGTTATTTATTTAACTTTTGTTATCATACATCTTACCTTTCGCATTTCATTAACATATTTTTGCGTTTTCATGTGTAGGCGTGGTGGATATTCATGCACTAATCATGTCGCTAAAGTCAGGAATGAAGATGGAGGTGACGACTGCGCTGAACACCCTGTCGACCCTCACAAAACAAGATTCAGACAACTTACAACTTGCGCGGTGTCCGGAGCTGTTGGATACAATACTGGACCTGACGGAGGAGACGTTTGACAGTTGGAAAGTGGGCGAGGGCATTCAAATGGCATCACTCCAACCTGAACTGGTAGAGGACGCGATAGATACGGAAGCACATGTCAAGTCGGTGGCCCCACCACCACCACCGATCTTCTCACAGAGGGCCCGCTTTGATACCTACGAGGAGCTGTTTGAGGCCAGCGTAGATGAGGCATGTCACTTGATGGAGATCCAACCAGGCTCGCGGATGTTGATGGATGATGAGGAAGTCGATTCGGATACGGAGACAGAGTCATCACAGGCGACACTTCGGTTCCAGGAATGGTCGTCCAATAAGGACCAGTTCTTGGCACTCTCTAACCTCCTTCGAAATCTCTCGTTCTCCCCGGGCAATTTCGAGTTTTTGGCGCAGTACCCACGATTCCTGCAGGTCCTGAAGGGCACGCTTTTGAGGTTGCAGATGAAGGGCCTTTCCCAGTCGTTTGGTGCTGGAGCACAGGGTGTCAAGAGCGATACCGAAGAGTCTAATGCCGTACGGAGTAGTGGCAGCAACAACGACGACACCATTACCATAACGACATCTACGGCAGAGGAGTCATCAAGGTCATTGGAGGAAACATACCAGAAGAACGGCTGGCTTCCTTCGACTGGGGCCTTGACGATCCTTGAGCACCGGAAAGACATTTTGACGATCTTGGCCAACCTCTCGGGATACCTGATTCTACCAGACTCAGACAGCGCGCAGTGGATCATGATTTTGATCCTGGACTTTCTCCAAGCTCAGGACACGTACTATGCCAGTCTAGCCTTGGAGGCGATTGCCAAGCTCGGGATCAGTCATGACAACCGGTTATTGCTGTCGAGCGTCGATCGGGATTTGAGGATGGAGGGCGTGAAACAACGGAATGGTGGACGGTTGCCGACTCGGAATCCAAAGTCGTCGTCTTCAAGTCATCATCATCACAACCACCGCAGCCACCAGAACCACCAGTTGAATTTTGATGAGCCGGAAAAGTGGGAGTCTGGTGGATTCCTGTTACCTTTGTTTGAGTCGATTTCTGCAATGCTGGCGCAGGCGCTGACGACGGTGACGGCACAACAGGCGACGGGAGTGGTGATGCCACATTCGGGACTGGCACATTTGGAGACGTTGATGTTGGCGGCGTACAATCTGGCGGCGTTGTCGGAGATGGATTTCCGGCGATATATGGTGTTGCAGCCCGGATTTGTGAGTTGTCTGTTGAGGCTGAGCGTGATACTGGCGGATGTGCGAACGCCGGCGTACACGTCTGCGAGCATGCGGACGGTAGAGACTCTGCGGGTTATCTCGAAGGATAATGAGCACCTCTTGGTCCAGTACACCGAGGTCATTGCCAAGGCCGCGATGCAACCACATATCCACCCTAAGGTCTTGGACGATCTTATGTGTGTCCTGTAGAGTAAAGCGTCGACGTCGGGTTTGGAGGGGAGTGGATTTTTTTATCCCAGGAGGGATTTGTCGATACAACAACAACAACGAGAGCAACACACTATTCTTACTATTAGACCCTCCTTTTTTATTGCAATCAAAAACATAGTTCTTATTTCTTGTACTTTCTGTTTGTTAGTGAAGAGTGTTTTCTATTGAGAGGTCGTTGGTCTCTTGTTGGTGGGATGGCTTCAGGGAAACTTAAGGTGAAATTCACGTAAAATGACTTTGCAAAAAAATCAGCCAACACAAACCACCATCGCCACAACAACAACAACAACAACAACAACAACAACAACAACAACAACCATAGCGGCAACACAGGGGAAACTATCAACTATCACCAAACGTGACCGCACAAGGACAGGTCGCCTATTCTAAGGATACAGAACCTTTCGTGAGAGGTACGTCGTACCGTCTTTTTCTGGTAAGCTAGTCTATGTATTTTGTTGGTGCTATAGACTCTGTATTTACGATGTAAGCTCCAGCGCCTTTTCCATGAGAGGAAATAGCGTGTCATCAGATGCCTGCGAGCCGGGTTTCGCTTGAGGAAGGATATAGACACCCTTACGGTGCTCTTCAAGTCACTGATTCCGTAATTTGTACTGTGTGATGAGAAGAGTGAGTCGGGAGTTGATCAATTGACGATGCGGAGGGTGTGTTGAATGAGCGGCGAGACGTCTATGGGTGCAAATACATGGATCAAACATAACAACACAACGGCAGAGTGTTAGTGACTTTTGCAGCACTTATTTTCCTCGACTGTATGTTTGCTCATCCAAATGCAAGGCGAGAACATGCACTCAGAAACAAAACTCCACAGCACCCACCCTTTGTTGTGGCAGTGCCTTTTTTCATTTAACTACTCGGAAGGTTGACTGGCTAACAGTGCCAGGTAGGCTTGTTTGTTGAAGAGAAGAGGGAGTCTTTATTTTGTAAGTCAGAAATCGAGAGAAAGGGAAATGATCGGTGAGTGTTCGGCATCGCCCAACCAAAAACCAAACCTACTACTTCACGGAAGGAAATAACGCTATCCAAGAGTGTAATTTTTTTTTTCTTTCGTTACCAAAAAATACACGTATTTTTGCTATCCCTTTTTTTTTTTTTTTTTTTTTTTTTTTTTTTTTTTTGGATTTGGCTTGTAAAAGAAAGGAAGTGCAGTTGGTGTGGAAGGAGGCACTGACCCGTAAACTAACGACAAGTGATATGAGGAGCGTTAGAAATATCTTGTTAGAGAAGTCTGGTCAAGTTGTTTTGAGGTTCTTTTTCTTTTCGCAGAAAAGTTTACGTGTTGTATTGGCGGAGAGATACTCATACATTGAATTGTATTTGTGTGATTACAGAGTAGATTCCAAATGGAGGGATCTGACAAACAAAAAAAGACGAATACAAACGAGGAGGCGGAAAGGATGGATGTTGAGTGGAAGGATGTGTATCGGTGATGGAAGGGATGACGAAGAGGATGTCGGGAAGATCAAGAAGAGAAAAAAGGAAAAAGAGCAAGCAAGGGTAAGAAACAAAAAGACCGTATGAAAGGGTGCTCTTGGTTTTTGCTGTTTTTTAAAGTTCGTCGGCTGTGCTTGTAGATCGCCATTCAACCATTGGCCACGCTTGTCACACCTTTGCCTTTGCACAATCGACAACATCGTCCGTGTTGAAGTGGACTAAGTGTAATGATCCTCTTTAATATATTTCTACCGTCAGCCATAGCTCATGCAATAAAACTAGAAGTCGCGTCCATCTGAATTAAGTCGCGTTTCAGGTAAGGTTATCAGCGACTGAGGTGAAAGAAGCGCCATGGCGCATGCCTTCGCTGAAAGCAACCAGACTTTTTATTCGGAATAAAAGTAAAGATGCAGGTGAAATAATACCCTAAAAACCCCTTCCTTGATCGCTCTCAAAAAGACCAAAGTACTTACTGTGTATTTTACTTTTTGAGTGATGTCTGGCAGGCAAACAGTCAATGCTGAGGAAGGGCGTTTTCTTGTTTTTTTTTTGTTTGCTTTGTCTAGATTGAGAGATAGAGCAAACAATGAATGGGCTTGAAGGAGCGAGAGGGTTGTGCCGACTACGATTTCGTCAACGAGTAAGTGGAATCATGTCGAAAAAAAGAGTGAGAGTTTTTTTTTATCGTTTTTGTGGATGGCTGTATATGTGTGTATGATTTCACTTTTTGACAATGGCGGACGTACTTTTCACTTGAACGCGTATGCTTTAGTTGTTTCGAGAAAAGGAACAGGCTCCTGATGCAGGAATCTGGTGAAAGAAACAAAGGAGAGGAATGCAACAAGAAAGAAGGAGGATGGCGAATGAGATGAAGGGTGTGCTGACGATGACAAAGGAGAGGTGGATGGAGCAGAAGAGGATGAGGAAGAAGAGGAAAAGAAAAGAAAAAAAAAAAGTGCATACACAGGGCCAAACATGCAATGAAAAAAGAATAATGAGTTTCTTGAGCCCACCTGCCAACCCTGGCATTGTTCTCGACGAGTTTCCTTTCCGCATGTCTCTTTTCCCCTAACACCTTTCACCTTTCGCTTTCGATCGATTGCTTCCTTCATTCCTCCTTTTCTTTTTATTTCTTAGTCCATCTTCCTTCTTCTTTTGTCCCTGTCCAGACCTGCCCTCTATCTCGGTCGCATCTGCCTCACCTCTTCACGGCCCGTATTCCTTAGACCGCATAACGCCCACAAGAACCAAAAGAAACCAAAACGGCATTCGCGCAACGCATGGGAAATGAGCCATTTTATTGTTGTAAGTGCAAATATGTGAAATGTGTATGATTTATCGCTTGAGATTCTTCTCGACAGGGCAATGTCCCACGATCCGGTCGCGCAACAGCCTGGCAATGTTCTTTCCCGCAATGGTCTCCGTCTCCATCGTCTATTTTACATCAATGCACAACCAAAGGAAAAAATCAGTGACAAAACGCGTTAACAAGGACAGTCATATCATTATACAGCAAACCAGAAGCACAAAATGTGAAATGAGGAGGAACTTACGGAGATGAGAGGCTCAAAGGAGTTGACATAAAACACGCCAGGAACAACCTCAACCTGTCCCCAAGCATCCAACGTCTTCTTCTGCGCATCAAGTCCTTGCTTCTTCTGGGCATGCTTCTTTTCAAACACAGTCTGTCCTGATCCATCCTCTCCTTCAACAACAACCTCAGGTTCCGCACCATTCTCCTCCTTCTGCAAAGGAATAGGTCTCAGCTTGGGGTATGCCTTCCACTCCTTATGTTTAACCCACGTCCGGTTACTATACAACCGATCCAACAAATCCTTCGACAGCTCCTTTGGCGAGAAAATCTTTGTAATCGTCTCCCCGTTCGAAAGTCGAGCCTGGATGCTGAGAGAAGTGAACTCTGCACGCGCGTTGGTTGAAAGGATATGGCTGGGAAAGTCCTTTGCGGAGGGAGTAGAGGATCTGACAGGAGAGGTCGGGGTGTAGAAGTAGGAAGGGTTGACGTTGCCGCGGACAAACGTTGCATGAATGGTTCGGTAGTCGACTTTTGGTTGTGGCGGAAGTGAGATGTCAAAGTCGATATTTGTCGAGTCCTGGTGCGGAGATACACAAGTAATAGTGAGAGCTAATTAGTAACGCGTCCTTCTAGTTGACTCTGAGGTACAAACAAAGTACAAAAACACGCGACGCGTCAAGTTCCTGAATACAAAAGGAAGAGTACACGAAGGAGTCTTACAATGGGAGCGGCAAGAACGATATAGTCAAAGATCTGCTTCTGTCCCGTAGTGGTCGTGACTTCAAACTGCGGCTCTTCACCCTCAGACTGAGGCTCTAACCTCCTGACCCTCGCAATCTTAGTCTCCAACCGAACCTCAGCTCCCGATTTGGCGACCATACCTTCGAATATCTGGAAATTGCCTCCTTCAATCTGCTGAGCATCATTCGCCGCCATAGTTACCAGTGCTCCCAAAGCATGGATACCATCGAGATTAGATCCGTAATTGACCCGCGTAGCGACTTCGACGACCTCCTGAGCGTACTGTTTGTTGATTCCCTTGGATTCGAGGTATTCATGAGTGAGGATGCTAGCTTCGGTATGGAGGTTGTGGGCGGTGGAGAATTCGTGAATGGAGGTATAGGACTCCGGGGAGGTATAGAAGTGGAGGAGGTTGTCCACTGTTGACTTTAGCAGGCGGTTCAGCTAACGGTATGGGTGGGAAAAGGGTAACGGGAAAAAGGAAGGGAAGTTAGTATACATGAAAAAAGGCGCGGTTATTGTGCACGCCCCTTATTTTTTCTATTTCCCCTTTCTTGCTCATGAAACGAACGATAACAAACAACAAACAACCCCCATCGTTGTTATCATCCTACTTCCTGTCAACAATTACTCGTGCTTACCTTGATGGGTGCGAGACCCCAACGAGCAAGTCCTTTTAAGATGGACCAAAACCTCCAAGGACTCTCAACAAACAAAAACTCATTCCCATCCCAAATCGCCAACAACTCATTATCCAATTTCTTGACTTTCAACCCAAATTCCTTTGTCGAGTCTGCAAGATGATGGTTGACCTTAACAAAGATACTTGCTCCAACCTCGATCGCCAATTCCTCTTCGGGTTTGTTCTTTTCGGGATCTGCGGGGTTGGTGGTGAAAAAGACTTGACATCGACCTCCGATTTTGTCGGATTGGTCAAAGATGGTGATGGTGGTTGGGTGGAGGAGTTGATGTTTGTGGAGCGGTTCTCCTTCGGGCTGGAGGAGTTTTTGGAGGTAGAATGCTGTTGAGGATCCACCTGCTCCCGCACCTATTTTGGGTGAGAGGTGAAGGAAGGGGGCAGAAAGAGGTTTGCATGAATGAGAAATTGCGTTAGACTGGGTTTGTGTGAGAAAAATGGAGGCGTGTGAGAAAATAACAACAGCAAATGGACAAAGTACAAGCAGAGGAGGAGAATGACGCGAACGCGTGCCAAAAAGGTTTAATCGCCACCACCACCAACAAAACACAACCACAAGAGTAACGCGTCGTCGTCCTTCTCCCTCGTACACACATTGTCCCGTTGGTACTTCAAGAGTATCAACCTCAGCTGCGCTAACTTTGATTGTTCATATTTCGTATGACAAACAACAAATTACCTCGGTATCAGAAGTGGAAGAAGTGAGACACAAAGGGACTTACCGATGATGGCGACGGATTTTGTGGGGGCGAGCTCCTTTGCTGCGTCTGGACCACCAGAGAGTTGGAAGGTGGAAGGGGTGAAGAAGGCCGTTACAGCCGCCCCCACTTTTGAAAAGTATCCGATTCTCATTTCTTGTTAGCGAAAAGGACACTTCTTGCAGGGAGAGAGGGGTATATATATGCGAGAGTGATGTCGATTGCAAGAAATGTGGAGGAGAGGGAGAGGAATATCAGGTGCAAAAAGGAGACAGGGGTGGGAAGCGGACGAGTGAGGTTGAATGTGGTAAAAGAAGAAAGAAGTGAAAGAAAAGAAGAAAAAGAAAGAAAAATGAAGGAAGTGTGTTTATGTGCCCAAAGTTCAAAGTGTTTCTCAAACAGGGAGAAAGAACTCTGAGGCAAAGGCGCCATTGTTGTTTCTGCTGTACACAATATTATATACACTTTCTTGCCAAACTAACTCGCATATCAGTCCCCGTTCTCTCTCACAGTCTCCTTTGCTCGTTTTCACCGTTTGGTGACAAAGGCAACCATCTATCCAATGGTGCTAAGGGCATCTCTCCGTCTCTTTCTTCGTGCTTTACCCTCAGGCAAGGTATGATACGGTGTGGTTGAGTAGGGGTCCTTGTTTGTTCAATTGACGAACGCTTGGATCCTCATTTTACCCCTTTCTCTTTCAACTTCCATTTTGTTGATTGGAGAAAAAAAAGACAGCGCACAAAACGCATGTCATCCTCTCCCTCTGTCCCTCTGCGACTATGCAGGGAAAGCAGGGGATACACGAGAGCTGCGCTTCGACTTTCGTTCGCCTATTCCCCCTTCCCGTCAATATCTGGCGTGCTCGACCTTCACCTTGACTCGATCATCAAACAGACAAAATCAACCAATTGTGACCCAATTGTTATCGTTTTTCTTCATCTTCCCATACACACAGTAGTTTGTTGTTGTTGTTGTTTTCAGTGTTCAAGGAGTATGTGTGCGGGAAGGATCGGTTGGCGGGTTGAGTGATTGCCAAGGCTGGACCCTAACTTTAACAAGAGGTGCCATGACAAAGTACAAAAATCCAAACACAAAGCCCAAAAGGAAAAAAAAGTAAAAGAAAAAAGTCCAAATTGGAGGCATGGACCAGCTAACAAGGCCCGTACAAAAGCCAGTATATCTCCCCCGTCCACTTGCGCGCGTGCCTGTACTCTTGCAAGATGACTGTTTTTCTTGTTGGTACCAAAGCATTTTATTCCTCTTTTAGGTGTGCGTATCTGTGAGCGTGTGTGTCCTGGATTGTGAACACAAGCTATGTCCCACCATGCTGTTAGTGGAGGGTGGATGTAGCAGTGGTGACCTTTGACGATCTCTGACTACTTGGGGTGGTACGCTGTTGCTGTTGGTGTGTATCCAAGAGCGGGTCCTCACCCGTGTGGGTCTGAGAGCGGGTAGCATGGGTATGGTTGTGGTTGTGGCTGTGCGCATGGCTCTCATCCAGCCCTGAGACCCCATCCAATGGCCCCACTCCTCCATGAAGACGCTGTTGCTTTCCACCCTCCTCACCTTCACCTCCCCCATCTACGACCAATCCTTGTTGGTGACACCCACCATGAGCAGCACTGTAATCATCCTCTTGACCATCTTCCTCGTCAGGACGATCATCCTCCGCAAAAGAACTCGTATTAAGATGACTTTGCCCATAAATCTTGATAAGATCATCCCTTCGTCGACTCCACTTCGACAACTCCTCTCCGCGCTGGGCAGCGACAGAGCTGGCAGTAGACCAGGTCGAAATAGGTCGCCCTTTGGCATCATGCTGGATGACAACTGCCACGGGAGCTCGGGACCGGTTGGCGTCATAGTACGAGGTGCTCCTGCGTCTTGCCAACAGACGTTCCTGTTCTGTGCGCTCGTCTTCTTCCTCTGTCTCGCTATTCTCTCCATGGTGATGATGGTTGTGTGAGTGGTCGTTGGATCCGTAGGTTGTATTGGAATAGGCTTTCCAGGAAGAGGTAGAGGGCGAAGGGGAAAGGTGCATAGCTTTGAAGCGACGATAGAGACAGCGGGCAAAGACGAGGGATAGAATAAGAATGATAAGGAGGATTGAGAGAATGAATATTGGCAGGAAGAAGGAGATCGAGTCTCTATGGCGTCTTGTTGTTGTTCCTGGCACTGTTGGCTCTCCTCCTCCCCCTATTGTTCTATCTGTTTCGACGAGACCTGCTCCTGCTCCTACACCTGGTGCTGTCAAGTCGAGGAGATCGAGTGGCGACAGGCTTGACGATGCCTTTGGTATTGGGATATGCATTGCTTGTGATATGTGATCTGTGATTGAATGTCTGTGAAGAGAGGGAGGGTGGAAGGAAGTGTGCGTGGATGGAGTGCAAGGAGTAAGAGGCTGCTGTTGTTTTGATGAGGTAAACTGTTATCTTGTTGCTGTTGTTTGTTTGTTAGGTGGAAGAAGTAAGGAGCGTTGTATCAATGAAAGAGTGGAGCGGAGGATGAAAGATGTCAAGGAAGGTAAAGAGAGAGAAAAGAGAGAGGAGAGAGTTGAGCCCTGGCAGTCAACTAATTGGAGCCAAAGGGACAGTTGGAGCTACGAAAAAAAGATCGTTTGCTGCGGGTTGAGTGAAAGAAGAGTGAAGAGCAGTGAGTAGTGAGGTAGGATAGATAGCCGGTGGGTGAGATGGGTGGGTTTAAGGAGAAAGAACGAAGAGGCAGTACGATATGAAACGTGGGTTTGGAGAGGCAAAAAGAGAGTGAAACGCAGACAAGAGAAGAAAAGAAAAAAAGGTTATCGAGGATAAAGACGTGAGGATGCAAAAAGGGATAGAAGAGGGTGAAGAAGAAAAGAAGAAAGAGCAAAGTGGAAGAGCGTACAAAGAAAAGAAAAGGAAAAGAAAAAAAAAAAAAAAAGGCGCATGTGCACACATGTGTGGGAGGTGTTGTGACTGACAACCAACGACGAGAAGTGAGTAAGTGACTCTTTGACTTTTTTTTTTTTTTTTTTTTTTTTTCTGCTCCTGCTTTTTGTGCTGCTGGTGCTGGTGGTGACAAACAAACGCAATCAATTGTATTTTGTCTGACCTGTGAGAACACAATCAATAACATCCACAACAGGCGACACACTCCTCTTTGTCTCACTCTTATTTCTCATTCACGAAGAAGACAAACAACGAAAACGAGGCATGGCAACCATATTGGCATATCACCTGCCACCACCTCACACTCATTCAACAAGCCAATCGCCTACAGGACCACCACTACTGCAACAACTCACACGCATCAGCAATAAGAAGCAACAACAGCCAGTCATCGTAATCCACTCACACCCAACAACACTCCACCTCTTCACCAACAACTCCCTCCAGGTAACAGAAACTCTGACAAAAGCACGTCTTTTCTGATCAGCTACAGACAGAAGTATGCATAGAAAGGAACAAACAGACAAAGATAATAATAAAGAGATAACGACAACAACTTACTCTCCTAGAGTGCTTGGTCATTCCCGTACCCGATCGTATCCTACTCTTACTCCTGCAGCAACTCTAACTCCAACGGTACCGAGCAACGGCAGCAACAACAACACCAGGAACACGAAGATAATGGAATCATACTGGTTGTTGCCACGCAGGACGGATTGATCTGGAACGTGCCTCTACCCGTGCCCAACACCAATAACAAATCATTCAATCAAGGAGGCGATAGTGGGAGTACAAAAAACCAAATATCAGCAACAGCTCTAGGGGAAAGAAGAGCATCGCTGTCTTCTTCACTCGAGATCGCCATCAAGATTGAGGATGACGACAATAGCAAGAGATTGAAAGTAGAGGGAGAAGAAGAAGTTGAGTTGTGGAACGACGAGGATGGATTGGTGGTTGATGAGGATTTCGATGCGCTCGACTCCCTCCTCCCTCCTGCAAACAAACGACAACGGACTGCTTCACCCCCACCAACAACAACATCAACAATAACTTCTCATGGTACAACAGATCCCGCTTGCAAAGTCCAGCTCGTAAACAACGCGCAGCATCTCATCGGTTCTGAGGTACAATAAGCTCTTTCGATTATCAATGCATTGCCTCTTTTCGAGCATCATCTACTATATCACGCATATATCTGAATCCAACTTCGCTCCCTCTTTCCCGCATAGACAAACGTATCGCATATCGCGTTCGTTGCAGGAGACCTTCTAATTTTCCGTCACGGAGAAGGGCTAGTGCACTGGACCTCACGCCACCAATTTGTTCCGCACACTGAAATCACTCGACAACTCGTTCCTAAGGCACATAATTTACAGGCTATCGCTCGTATCTCTGAATACCCGCTTCACAGGACACAGGAGGGTCATGTAACCACTTTGTTTGTTGAGACGAGAGCGTCTGTTATTTATCGTATCTCGATCTCTGCTGCAGCAGAGGGAACTGTTAATATCCAGGAGTTGTTCATAGCCAAGGTAACGAACGGCCTTATTCCTTTTGTGGACGTGCAGTAAAGTGGAGTGCTCAGGTTCAGTCGACTAATTTTCAGTATCACTCAATTTTGAATAATTAGGAACCCATTGCAGCGCTACTCGTCATCCCAAGCAAAACCCCAGGTCAAGGCCAGAGTCTCTTAGTCGTTGGGTACGTGTTGTGTCCTATGAGATGATCTTTCAAGTCGACTTGCATCAAAAAGCTACAACTGACAACACGATATTCGACTTCGCTAAATCGCACTACGATAGGTCAAAAGGCACTATGTCATGGAACGAAACGCAAGTGGACCAGGATGCCGCTCCTTTTGCCTCTACACCCAAAACTCTAGCTCTTGACATGGATGTTCAGTCCGCATTTGTTGCGGAGGTAACGCCTCTATAACTTAACGTCACCGTTTCCACCATGCTGACTCTTGAGAATGATGAAGCAAGCTCTCACCTTCATTTTATCGTTTATTGTTCATAATAGGAGTATTTGTATATGTTGACAGGAAAGGGTCGACTCGTTCGACTACCAGTGGCGTTGTTAGGACTCGCAGATCACAAGGATCAGGAAATCATGGATCTGCCTCCACTTTGTGCCATATCACCCATACTCTCGGACGACGACACTAGGACAGTGGAGGGACTCTATGGATTCAACCAACAAGGACAATTGCTCAAATTCCCAGCAGAGTGGAAAAGGTAAGTTTTTTCTCATGCGTGCGATGATTTGTTTCTAATAACGTGTTTCGTTAATATGGGATCGTTTTCCACCCCGGTGCACTAACCGAGCTTTTTTTTTTGTTTTGTGTTTGCTTTGACCTCTGGATAGACACGCAAGGACTCAGGGAGTGGTAGATGCACGGGAAACAGTCGGAAGGGCACTTTCGGAACTAGAGAAGTTATCGGATCAAGTCAAGCGACTCGAGATCCAATGCCAGGTACAGTTCAAACCACCCAAACACACCCGATGGAGGACACGGACGCGCGCCTTCCTTGCGTGTTTGTTATGCATCTTTTGTGTGGATGAGTTGTTCTTTGGCATGTTTGATAAGAGAAAAGGGGCCAGAAAGGCAGGCTGTAAGCAAGGAAAATGTAGGAAAATCGGAATGGACGAGAAAATACATGGGCATATAACGTAAAGTAATGAAACAACCTAACCACATATAGGGTGGTGTCTTTCTCCTCGCTGACATTTTTTTTTTTTTTTTTTTTTTTTTTTTTTTTTTCGCGTACTCACCAAAAAAACAAAAAAACTACTTTCATTAGTTGGAAAATCAGAGGATCACGACGTATAATCGCCTGGTATTCGAACTACAGCAGTCAGTCTTGGCTACTTCCTTTCGACAGGATATCAGCGTTGGAGGCGGTAGAGAGGATGTGGATATGAACATGGAGGCGGGACTGTTGATTGAAACGTCGCTGTCGACGTTTTCGCACGTCGTGTCAGATGGATATGAGGGGACCAAGCGGTTCTATGCACGGTTGAGGATCATGTCTAGAGCTAACGTCGATTGGAGTCGTGGGTGGTCTGGTACGTCCCTTACTTCCTTCTTGGCACTTTCTGAGCTTATTTTTTTGACTTAATCGAATTCGAAACTGATATTTTGTCTCTTTTTTTTGTGAACATGAACAGTGGGAGTGAATGTGGCAAGAAAAGTCGAATTCTGCCCGCACGGAAAGCCAGTGACGACCTCTCATCAACACAACAACACCAAGAGGAAGAGGGAAAGCAGGATGCATCATCAAACATACGCAAGCCTTCGGACGCTTACCCGTCACACGCCCTGGACACTAGACATTGAACTCGATCGGGAGATGGTCAATTCTTTGCCGTTACAGATCTCGATCGGGTTACTGTTCCATGAACCCGGACTTTTTCACCAGTCAAAGGCAGAAGATGACCAAGCAGGAGAAGGGGGGTTTTCGGCGTATTTTGTGGTGGACAGTTTAGATCTGGATGTGGTGGATTTTGTGGAAGGGGTCGAAGATCCTTTAAGATACGACGTGCCTATTTTTGTTCAGCGTCGTTCCCATCCTCCTACTATTACCACTACCAGCAATATCAAAAGCAAGGACAAGGACAAGGATGGTGAAGGAAAGGAGGAGGAGGACGAGGGGTGCATGCAATGCAAGGTCGAAAAAGGAAACACGTCCGGTACAGGCACTACTGGCACAGGCACAGGGATGATAGAAGCATCGTCAGTATTTCGACCTATAGAATTCGAGATCGACACGGCGTCCATCCCCATCCCACAATGTCTACCGGCTCTTCTCCTCCCCTTGGATTCCTGTCACGATGGTCGTAAGGCTGTGAAGATTGTAGACATGTTGATCGCCGGAGGAAAGTCACTCGGGTTGGGCGGTGGGCAAGCTTGTTTCAGAACGTGTTTTATCGTCCCAGAGGAGTGTCTCAGTTCTTCTGGAAGGAGTGATCTCTTCCAGGTGATTCGTACGCCTACGCAGCAAGGGATGCAGGGTTATCGGGATCACAGGAACAACTTTGATGTTGACGCGGTTCGGAGTTCTAGGAATATCAATACCTGGAGAGGCGGGGCAGGTGTAGGAGTGGGATTGGGAGCAGGAAGAGGTTTAGGGGCAGGTGGGCATGGACATATTGAGGATCCCGATTTGCGGTGTGTTTGGATTGACCTTGAAGTTCCTTCTACAAATAATGGCGGAAGGTCTGGTCAACAGCAACAGCAGGGACAGGAGGCGGAGGGAATGGTGAGAGCTCAGGTGCTGGTGCGGGGGTCAGACCTGGAGCGGGTGTTTGTTGTTCGACAGGCGATCGAGCAACGAATTCGAGCACTTTTCGATTGAACTAAATAGCTAAATAAATCTAATGCTCACAGCACTCGGAAGAACATTGCATTGTATTTTTTTTTTTTTTCAGTTTAGACCCATTCATGCAAAAACGTCCACAGTTCAGATATGATTATATATTTTTTTCTTTTATTGTGACAAACAAAGACGAAAGGAAGAAAGAAAAAACTGTACAGGGTTTGGTCGTTTGTTTGTTTGTAGGAAATGCAAAGAAGACAAAAAGTGAATACAAGAAGAGAAAGGAGAAAAAAAAAGGGGGAAAAGAAAGAGGCAGAGTGGGGAATGTATGATTTTAAACCTTCATCATGACAGAAATGAAAAAGAAGGGTATAGTTTTTTGAAATGATATGAACAAAGAGAAGAAAAATGTCGACCGCTTAAAGAGACGAGCTATGGTAGACCATAGACCCGTACCACGCAATCAACTCTTTAACGCCCGTGACAGCCGTGTACACTTGCCACAACATGCCTGGTCCCGCCGCCGCCTTTGCAGCGTGTGCAGTATCATTTGCCCGTCGAGCAACGATCCCATCCTTAGACGAAAGACGGTACCGCCGCGAAGTGGTATGTTGACGGCGCTTGTTGCGATATCTGGTAGGGTGCCGTTTACTCCTACCGAGTCCATTGAACTCGTCATACTCTTCATCCTCCTCATCCAGAAGATCCTCGGAATCGTCCTCATCGTCTCCATCATCAGTGAACTCCTCGTCTGTAGTGGAGATACCGCCCTCACGACAGTCCTCGAAATAGTAATCGTCGTTGAAATTGCACTCGGGTCGATTCTCATCATCATCCCGGTAATACACCCTCGAACTCGATCGAGATCCATGGGATGAAGAAGAAGTGCGGACCTTAATAAAAGTCGTAGTAGCATTATCGAACGAGGCCGCAGAGGCAGTAGCGGTCGAGATGAGTCCCGCACGATGCAATGAATGCTGCAACGCTGGCGACAATCCATCTTGCTGACCATTACCATGAGACGACTGCGGGGCGATAAAAGAAGAGCAGGTCGTGCTTTGAATGGCGGGGTCAGAATGTGCCCTCGTGGGCTGGGCGCGCGAGATCCGGAAGGGAGGCGAAGTCGGCAAAAAGATCAATTCTTGGACCTCAAGACTGAACCGCAGCTGCTTGGTCGACGCCGAAGGGATTAGCCGTCCACCATGATGACGGTGACCAGAGGTGCTGCCATTGCCACCGATGGTAGCACGACGACCGCCGGCAACAGGAGTAGAGCGGACAGAGACGTTCATGTTAAGGTTGATGTTGAGGTTCAACCGACTCGGGTGGGATGCAGATTTGGGGAACGACGCTCGACGCTGGTCATGGCTTCGGAAATGGTACTTTGTCGGCGATGGGAAGATGGGCAAAAAGAAGGTCGAAGTGCTGCTCTCGTCGCCATCAGCCATGGGCGACATGGGCTCTGATCGAGTCCCTTCCACAAATGGCACCAGTGTTGATGAGGTTGCTCCTTCATTGGATGAAGTCAAGGAGAAGGAGGCGAGGGCCTTGGTGAGGGCAAGATAGTGAGGTGTCTGGGTGAAGGACCGGAGCTCCTCAAAGGTCTGGGCCATTGTGCCCAACTGCTTCAAGGCCGACTTTTGTGGGCGGGAGAGGGCGCTCTCTTCGATGGGTGAGGATGACAATGACGAAGATGACTCGTCCTTGACCGCAGCAGCAGAGGCAGAGGTGTCAATATGAAGGGGGGAAATAGAAGTGTCTGCATCTGCATGGACATCAGATGCAGGGATGGAAACATCAATTGTTGTTGTTGTTGTTGTTGTTGTTATTGTTGTTGTTGTGTTTGTTGATGTTGATGTTGCTGTTGGAACTGCGGTGTCAACTACGACAACTGCGTCAGACGCAACCGAGTCGGAAGATGTGGAGAGTGAGGGTGGTGAAGGTTGAGTCTCGGCAGCGGTCGCGGTCGTTGGTGAGTCCGGTACCTCATTTTCTTCTACTACTGTCGTTGCCACTGTTGCTGTTGCTGTTTCTGATATTGCTGGCACTTCCTCCAAAGGCGATACAGGGACCTCAGTTGCTGCAGCAATGGCGAGGGACTCGATGTCGCTGGAAAGACCATTTACAGAGAGAGGAGACGGTGCGCGTTGCTGAGTGGAGTATTGCGAAAAGGCCGCTGTCCAGTCACAGGTTGGTGATTGCTCTTGCTGTTGTTGTTTCTGAGGCTGGGCAGCATTGTAGAGGGGACCATAGAGCCACAGCACATCACATTCCTTCTGCCTATATACATAAACGCGAGTTTAAAAAGAAAATAATAATGAAAAGGTAAGCCGAGCGATTAGTGTTTGGTTTCTGGAGGAGTGGAGTGGAATAGAGAAACAAAGACCACCCTTTGCATGCGGTCCTATTTTTTCTTGTCCCCGTGGTATGGATGGATGTTTTAGATGTGTAAATGGACGTGATGAATGTGTGTAAGAGATATTATTGTTATTCATCCTGGCATCGATATTACTTTTTTCCACTATACAGCCCACAGTTGGTTATCCTTGGCCAATGTTCACATGAGATTGAAACAAGGGAAAAAAAAAAAAATAGAGTAGCCTTTTCACTGCAGTGTTGTATCGTTCACCACTCCTATTTGTCTGTCTATCTATCGGAACTCTGTTACTTTCTCTCATCCACTTGCCAGCATGATCACAGTTCAGTGCGCTTGTATCACTGAAATATGGGTAAATAAGAAACCATAGAGAAAGAGAGAAACAACGAGAGTAGATGTGATAGCGATGAGAAGAAAGAAAAGCGTTCGCAAGGTGTTGTTGTTGTGTGGAGTTGGTTGGATGACCAACCAGGCAAGAGTAGGAAAATGCTCTCTTGGTTGATGTTGTTTGTGTGTTTGCATATCGGACACCACTAACATGATGGGGAAAAGGGAGAAATCGAACGGCCAGAAAAGGAGAAAGAGAATTTTAAAGTAAAGTAAAACAGAACGAATCAATTGAAACCGACTGATCAAAAACAATTCCGTGCTCGGTCCAGCCACTCAAAGGGTACGTAAAGAAAGGGAAAAAAGATACTCTTGTAGGTGGCCAAAGCTCACGTCTTCTCGTTTTTGCTCTCTTGCTTAAAGAAAGGGAAGGGGGAAGATATAGAAGAGATTCAAGAGTTGCTAACTGTCGAATGCACAATCGAAAGGAAAAAAAGAGAAAGAGACAAGTAGGGAAAGAAAAGGAGGAGGGGGGGAATATTGAACAACAACAAGAACAACAAGAACAACAAGAGGACAGCAAGGGGGCACAAGTTGAGGGGAAGGAGGTAGGGACGGATAGAAGGACAAGAGACAACAAAGAACTCGCTCGCTTCAACCTCAACTCTAATATCCACATTCGGGACTGACTGAACACTCCGATGTCCCTTTTGCCCAATATTTTGGATTGGATGGAGTTGGAGGGGTAAGTGTAGGGTTAAGGCTGTGATGTAAAAGAAAAAAAAAAGAAACAGGGGGTGAAAAACAAAAGAGGGTGGGGTAAAAGGGAAAAAAACCGACCAACCAATCCCCTCTTTCCCCTTCTTTTTTTTCTCTCTTTCTGTCTTTCTTTCTTTCTTCACCATCCGTGAGCAAGAACAGGCCAACAAAGAGCATTATACAAACGACCACTATGATCCAAATCCAGTAGGGAACGAGGATCTTCTCCTTTTGTCATGCATATAAGCCAGCCAAAAGAAGAAAAAACGAACAAGGAGTAAGCGGTGTTCCTGTTTTCTTTTCTTTTTTTTCTTTTCCTTTCTTGCAGATATGCAGGCAAGAGAAAACAAGGCAAAGGCATGCATCACATCACATCCGCCCAACATTTTTGTTGCAAAAACCCAATTGAAAGGCTGCCAAAAGGGAAAAGGAGAAAAAGAAGGCTGCGACTTGATAGAAAAGAGCGCAGAAACAGGATAGCAGGCAAAAGATAGGAACATGTAGGGGCTTCCTATTTGACAAAGGGGACAGAAGAGTGACAAATGACCCAGAATCAACTCTACTTCATTCTCGTAATGGGTTGATTCATCCTCGGGGCGAATTGGTCATCCGTTGATATCGCGTTCATGGGTGAATGAGAGCGAGAAAAGGAGTAAGGATAGGTCGGGATGGAGAAAGAGATAGAGGGTTTGCAACGATAGGTATCCAAAAGGTAATCGAAGATACCCTTTTACTCGCTCATGCTTAATAACCACCACCACCCAATGAAGCTCAGTGCCCAATCCAAGGCCTCCCGCGAGATCAAGAAAAAAATACATAGAGGGAGAGACATTACCAGTTCAATGATTCGGGGCGAACGAGAGCGACGTCTTTGGCGAGGGTTGTTTGGGATGATCGACGCCAGAGGGCATTTTGCATGCGCCTGAGCTGGGATTGGCAGCCGACGGGGGCTGGCCGTTCCTTGGTCTGAGGGACAGCTAGGGTCTGGTGTTGGCCGAGGACCTCGATCATGGTCTGGGATTGGTGTTGGAAGGAGGTAGCAGCATCTTTGGCGCTGAGAGGTGCATGGGCGATCTGGCGGGTGATTTGTTGATAGCAGACGAGGAGATGTTCTGAGGACAGGGGGTGCGAGAGGTAGTCCACGTAGAACGAGGCCACCAATGGCTGGCTTGTCATTTGGATGTGATTTGTCTGTATGTGTAGGTTTTGTAGGTGGGCCGAAGGAACGATGGTTGAAGTTGTTGAAGAGAGTTCGGAGAGGAGAGAGAGAAGAAAAGTCGAGTATTGAAGGATGGATTTGAAAGTTGTATCGTGCTGGTTGTCGGTGTCGGGTGGGTAGAGTGGGTGGAGTAGAAGAGGAAGGAAGGAGTGTAAGCCGAGTGAGAGAAGGTCAGTCGGATGCAGTATTGATAGGGTGTGATGGGTATAGTATGCGTGGATTGGGGATGTGTTGAGTGTATGTTTATATGTGGGAGTGTGTGGGAAAGAAGAAAAAAATTAATGAAGGTATGGTGTCAAGGCACGTCTCGATGGTGTATGTGAATAAACTGGTATCTTCGAGACAAGGATTGGCTGTATTGAGCAAAAAAAAAGGTTGGAGTAGAATGCGAAATGCGACAATGAGTGCAGGTGAATGAATGTATGAGTGAGTGTTGACGAGTGCAAAGAGCTTCACTTGGGTTGATTTAGAAGAGGAAAGTGAGTGAAGAGGGAAAGAAGAAAGGCAAAGAAAAGAAGAAGGAGCAAATGGAGAAAAGAGGGGGCGAATAAATACTCGCAAAAAAGAAAGGGGCCAGTAAAGAGGGTAACGACCATTCACCATTCGCCATTTTTTCATTTTTACTCGCGAGTAAGACTAGCTGACTGTCTAACGAATTGGATCCCTCTCTTGATCCCTCTTGATATTATTTCCTCGCTGCTGTTGTTGCTGCATTTTGACTTGTAGAGAAGATGACCATCGCCATCGCTGCGGATAGATATACTACAGGTAGCAATTGGACATCCATGCCATTGCACTATTATCGAGAAGAAAGAAGACCCTGCCAAAATGGCCAAATGAAGATGTGTTCCCGAGTGGGGGGCAAATGGCCCAGAAAGGCTTTGCGGAAGAAAAAACCAAAACCCAAAACGTTCATTTTTAATATTGGTATAGATAACTAACAATGGCGACCAGACCATGCACCATGCACACTCTCTATCTCTCTCTCGCCTATTTTTCGTTTACATACTGGTACTGTGCCCCCAATTCAATCTTTTTCTGCTCTCTTTTTCAAAGTCTCAACCAACTCAACTCAATCAACAGCATCAACAACAATAACAACAACAACACACACTCACACACTCACACACACACACACACACACACACACACACACACACACACACACACAAACAAACAAACAAACAAACAAATCACAATCACAACCTGTTCATTTTAATACACTTTTCTACATCTTTCCATTACCAAATCAATGAAATGAATTCAATGGTCAATGCTACTTAAACAGAGTTTCCCTTTCTATTGTGCCAGTACTTTTTAACTCCCTCTCTGTTCCACTACTCCTTCTATTCTGCATGTTCCTATTCCTTTCTCTATCTATTCCACTCGTTACCTATGCACAAAAAAAAAAGAAAACCTTGAAACGGGACGCAAAACGATAAAAAAAAGGTCCGACACACACATACAAAAAAAAATGGCTCGTTCTCTTCAACTCTCCCTAAACCTTTCATTTCCGCTTGGTCGATACATGTGGGGGAGGGCATGGGGCGATGTGGGCGGAGAAACACAGACACTCAGACACAAAAAATATGCACACAAGCATGTTAGGGCTAGATTCCTCCACTTTTTTTTCGTACTCGTTACTCGCTTGCTTCTGCTCTCATACCATCGCACCCTATCTCTCTCCCTCTCTCCCTCTCTCTCTCTCTCTCTCTCTCTCTCTCTCTCTCTCTCTATCTCTCTCTTGATTTTTTCTTTCCGTCGTCGGAATTGTTGCTCACTTGTGGGTGAAGAAGACACGGCAAAAAAAAATGTTGTGGGATGTGGGATGAGGGATGTGGGAGGCGGGCGGGCGGATGGACGGGGTGTGGTTGCTTGCATAAGAGAAGAGAAAAGGAAAAAGGAAGGAAAGAAAAAAAGAATGACCTACGGCGTACAGGCGTGCGTGTGTGTGTGCGTGTATGTTGTGGGTGTGTGTGAGAGAGAGAGAAAGAGAGAGAGAGGGAAGGAAGGAGGAAGGAAGGAAGGGAGGACAAGGTAGGAAGAGTGTGGGAAATGACAGGAGTACAGGATTACGAAGTGCGGATTGACTTGGTAGAGTAGGATGGACGGATGCGTGCATCACTTCCACTTGCAAACATGAGTAATGGCGTGTCTGTCCTCGCCAGTGTCGTTATCTCTCTCCCCCTCTTGTCTTCTCTCCCTTCGGTTGGTCAAGGCTCAACTTATTCTTTTCCTTCCTATCTTTCTCTGTCTCCGTCGTGCATCGTTTTTTGCCTGCATATCTATTAGCCCGAGTTCGTGCACTCTCTTTCTTATTGATGCTGTTAGAATGATTGGCCCTATCTCACTGGCTTTTGGCTTTGTGCTAGGACTACTTTGTGTCCCTGCCCCATTTTGTCTCTCATTCCCAGTGTGCTTGCTTGTCTGATTCCCTCTATCTCCGTTGCGATAATGACATCGATGCTGCTCAATGGTTGCTTGCCTTGATTGACCAACTCTTTGTTTGCTCGAAAATCGACCTTCCGACCATCAGTTCATCCATCCACCCCTAGCAAGCATTCGCCTGTCTTTTATAGCGAATGAGCCACACGCACAAGGCACAAATCAAATCAAAACAAGTAAGTCGCGTTATGCACATGCACCCGGGCCATCCTGTAGCACTACTTCTAGTGTCCCTGGTTTGTCTTTTTAGTTGTTTTGTTTGTGCATGTTATTTCACGATTTTCTGTCTGATTCTTGCTTCCTTTCTTTGCCAGCTTGCTCCCCTTTTAGTTATTTTTAAACTTGGTTTCCTTTCCTCTTTTTCTAAACTAGCCAGCAACGGACTGACACAAGAAAAAAAAGATCGAGAATAAAGAAAAACGATGGAGCGAAAAGGTTTGTTTGTCTTTCCTTCTGTACTCGTTGTTGGTACAACTGGGAATTGCCCGAGCCCAAACCAAAAAGAGAAAAGATTTTCTTGTCATCAGCCTGCTCTTCCTTGAGATCTTGAGAAGGGTGAAAGAGCACAGAAGTTCAGTCGTGGAAGGGCTGGGCGGGAGATGATCCATAATGCTATTTCAGCAATTTCTGGTCGCTTTGGCCCTGACCGACGACGACTGTGGGACTGCTTTTGCAGTGCGGTGAGAGGCTGAGTATGAAAATCGCGTAGACAGAGAAACACGCCCCTCGATGCAACCAACACGATCAACTCGGCCTCTTTCACACGCCATCAACAACAAGCGCTAATGGCAGACAACAAGGATATCGACAACCTCTCAGTAAGCGAGGACGACGACTTTGACATGGACGGGATCGAGGCCGGCGGCGGACAGGACGGGCCTAGCAGCGAGACGATCGAGGCCATTGTTACATTCCAGACATTGCTTGAGTCAAATCCCAATCAGTACGAAGCACACACACAGCTGATCGCCTTGCTCAAGAGCGCTGATATGTTTGAGGAACTCCGTGAGGCTCGTGAGTCGATGAACAAGATCTATCCTTTATCTGAAGGTACACACCAAGTAGACAGAGGACACTTTGTTACTGTCGCTAATTGTTTGTTTGGTGGCAAACAATTAATTCGACTCTATTTTTGTTGTCATATAGACCTTTGGATGGACTGGATCAACGACGAGGTCAATATGGCGACATCTGAAGACGAGAAAAGACACGTCCTCTCCCTTTATGAACGAGCCACTACCGAATACCTTTGTAAGTTTTGACGCCAGACCTCACTACATCCCTCCCCCCTCATTTGTGTTACAGACTGTCTCTCTCCCTGTGGACTGGTTAGGGGTAATGATAATACGTCGAGTGAAACAAATACAAACCTGCTGATTACGTCTTTTTCTCCAACTCTTAGCCATCAAAATCTGGAAGTCCTATGTCGACTATGCACTGCAGGAGTACAACGAGTCAAAGGAGTACCGGGACGCACAGGAGGAAGGAGACATTGTTGTTAATGCCCAGGGGTTGAACAAGATCTTCAAGCGGGCGGACAAGTGGACTGGATACCATATACCTGAGAGCCATACTATTTGGAATGTGTGGATCAATTTTGAGCTCGAGAATCTGGCAGCACAGGTAAAGCGACATTGCTTTTCTTGTCGTGCACTTACATTCTGACATGGAAGCATGATTATTATGGTAAAATAGTCTAACATTTTGTTTAATTTATCCATCCACCGCTTTGTTTATTAAGGATCCTGCATCGTAAGTTGCCATTTCCGTCCATCCCGATATATGCACATCATCCCAGAAATGTTTGCACGAGATTGATCAGAATCCATACTTGCTTTATCATGCTAGACCTGAGGATATTAAGAGGGTGAAAAAGATGTATCTGGACAGGATCGCTACTCCACATGCTACACTGGAAGAGACATTTTCGGCACTGTCTCCGTTCATTTCCAAATATGAGCCTGAGGAATACGAAAAGACAATGGAAAGCTGCAGCAAAATCAATGCCGCCACACGCAAGCTTTTGACTGAGCGGGAAGCTTTTGAACAGAACCTGGTAAGAGCTTATTTTAGTTCAGGCATTGTCGTTTTCGATTGGAGTTGTGAGAAGATAAAGTTCTGACTTTACTGTACTGGCTATGATAGGTTGCAACAGGAAACAGTGTGGAGGCGTTTATGAGTTACTTGAACTATGAGATGCGGCCAGAGCGGAGACATTTCGCGAGGACGCGGACATTATTTGAGAGAGCTGTTGCGGTACACTGTCTCGTGCCCTCAGTCTGGATCGACTTTGTCACCTTCTTGATGTCTATGGTAATGCTCTACATCCTTGCTCATACTCTCTTTTTTCAATCGTAGGTATAGCATGGTTAACCAACTACGTTTTGCCTGCTTTCACCCTACGTTGCTATAGAACTCGCAAAAAGCGGGATACGATTTGGACCCCAAGGAGGTGTTGACTATTGCCGAAAGATCTACCAGGAATTGCCCATGGTCAGGAGATCTCTGGGAAAGCCGGTTCCTTCTGATGGTATGTCGCGGAAGAAAATATCTGTAACAGGATCATATTTTTTTCGGCAGAGTTAGGACTAGCATGGGCACTGACACCCAGATTTTTTTTCGATTTTGCATGGGATCGCTAATAGGAAATTTACCATAAGCCTGAGGAGGAAGTGAATGGCAAGTCGCAGTAGAATGAATATCAGAAGGATTGCAATCACGCCTTTTTGTGTAATAATTTCTAACGCAGTCCTTGTCTTCTTCAACTTTATTTTTGCTTAGCATTGTTTGCTGGTGCACTGAGTGATGCTACTCTGCTGGCCAGTCCACAGGAACTTTCCAAGGTCCTGCAAGCCAGATGCTCCTATGTTGTCCGTGCGAAGAAGAATGACGAAGGTAAAAGAAGTGCCGCAGTCATGTACTTTCGATAAATTGTGATATTGAATCGATACTGACATGGAGCATATTTTACGTTACAGATGGCAAAGCCAAGATACGTGCAGCTTTCGAGCATGCAGGAGATGTCCTTCAGTCAGGTGAGAACGAGAACAGCGATAGCAAGTGTCGACCATAATTATTATCTTATCCAAGCGACAATGGCGACTAATTTTACTACATTCTCCCCGAAATCATGCATGAGCCTAGTTGGTGGAGATCCTTTCTGCAAATTTGAACAATTTTGGATCGAGATTGAGGCTGGTCCTCTGGAGAACGGGGAAAATGCACGTGCACTGTGGACTAAGATTGAGAGCAAGCTCAAGACATCCTCAGAATCATGGCTGGCTCGCGTGGCATTGGAACAGTAAGGCCGCCTCTGAAGATGATAGGAATAATCTGAACTTGAGCATCCTTTGACTGTTGTGATAAGGCGGGTTATATTGGCTAATGTCGCATTTATACGTTTTTGTGAAACTTATTAGGCGATTGGGAAGTCCAAAGCAAGCGCGCCAGATCTTTGCAAAAGCATGTAATATAGCCAAACAGATTGACTGGCCAGAGAAGATCTTTGAGGCATGGTTGACGTTTGAACGGGAACATGGAAGTGTCTTAGAATACAAAGAGGCTCTGGCTCGGTCCCGTGCTGCCATGAAAACCGTCGAGCTCATCCGCGCTGAGGTACCAACTTTCAGAAATATGCTGTAGTACGAGTTGCGTACTGGTAGGTGATAGTTATTTAACACGTCCTCTCACGCTGTACACGTAACATAGGCTGCGCTTAATAGCGCATACACGGATCAGAGGGAATATGCGGGAGCGGAACCTACTGCGCCCGTCGAGGAGCAGGCAACTGTAAGTCGATTCTTCTGTGCGAGATAGACAGTGTCAGGATCATATGTAAAAGAAATACCAGGAATATCTTCTAACGCTATTTTGCTTGTATGATTTTTCTCGTAGGTACCTACTAAGAAGAGAAAAGTGTCGTTCCAGGATGAAGTAGAGACGTCCAAAGTCGCGAGAGTGGAATCAAACCTCAAGAACAAGAACAAGGAGAAGGTGGATGAGGTTGCAGAGCAAACTCCTGCTAAGAGGTAAGTCATCTAGGCTTAAACTGAGATTTTTTACATTACTTACACGTTATTTTGACTAAAAGCTAATATTCTGATGTAACTCAATTCTCTGTAATAGTGAGTCAAATCATTCGCGGAAGCCACTAGATATCAGCGCAGGGCGGCACGAAGATACTTTGTTTGTCGTCAACTTTAAGGAGGACATGACAGCGGCCAAGTTGAAGGAGATGTTTAGCGAGGTGAGATCTACATGCCTTTCAATATCCTGTTCTTCGTATACGTATTTCGAACGCTAGGGTGCTAACCAACTTGATTTCACTCATGCCATTAGTATGGTACAGTGCTCCGTTGCACGATGGCAGCACCTAAGCAGGGCAAAGCGCGATACTTTGCCTTCGTTCAGATGTCTAGCCCTGTAAGTTTCTATATTATTCTTATCAATTTCGAGACGCACTTACAAGAATAAGGTCATTGCTCTTGAGTTTTAATCTTTTTCATCGTCGACATTTTTTTGCTCACATAGGAAGAAGCACATGCAGCGCTGGCATTGGACGGACGAGATGTGGGTCACAGGCTAGGTCTTCAGGTCAAGATCTCGGACACGAATCAGGCAACGCGAGCGCCTCCCTCAGCAAAACCTCCGTAAGCTATTATCTCATTCTTCATGCTAAGGATTTTGATTCAATGAGTCGTTTCCCTGACTCAATATTGTTTTCTCACACTGTGCTGACCTATTAGATTGCCCAAAGAGAGTCGTCACGAACTGAATGTTAAAGGTCTTAGCATTGACGTCAAGGAAGAAGACCTCCGCAAGTTGGTTTCTTTGGTGAGCATCATCTGTGGAATGCTATTGGAAATTAGGCTCGCGGATGAAATTTGGTTAATTCCATCAGGCTGATCTTACTTTATGATTGTGCTAAACTTTCTAGTATGCGGAACCTGAACATGTGTTTGTGCAGAGACAAACTGATGCAAAGGGAGGCACCTGGGCCAATGTCAAGTTCCATACCGAGGTATGCAATTTCTCATCTATCATCGTACTGTTGTATGCGTACTCGCTGTGTGCCATGCATCTAACTTGGTCTGTATTTTCCTTTCTTTATATTTAGGCGGACGCAAACGCAGCAGTGGCGATGAACGGACTTTCGTTTCAGGGCAAGGCATTGGAAGTGAACCGCCGAGTATTTAAGAGCCCAGAGTATGAGGGATTGACAAGAACTGAGATCAGGAAACTCAAGGCCAAGAAGTCTGCCGAAAAGAGAGCTCAAGGCAGTGGTCATGATAACCCTCAGCACAAGGATGATGGTGGTAAAGATCAGGATGTTGAAATGGCGGAGACGGCGGCAGGTAAATCGGGAGATAAGGCGTCGGCTGAGTCGTCTTCTGATTCTTCAAAGTCGAATTCTGCGACCTTTGCCAAACCCGCGCCACCAACGTAAGTCTCTGTTGCTTTTTGTGAAAGATTATTCTGTAAAGTTTCTTTCGTCGCTTGATTATTTAGATCTAACATTTTTCTCACTTGCCTTGCGTGTCTACAAAAATATAGTAAACCGGTGACAAAACTGACGGCGATGACGCCCAGGTCAATGCAGCCTCGGAGCACGATGCAGCCAAGGAAGGCGATTCGGGCAAGACCACCGCGATCTGCTGGCACAGGAACTCCACCTGGCGCTTTCAAGGCTGCTTCTACCCACCCTACGGGATTGTCAAATGGAGGAGATGCCTCTGTGACGGGTGAAAGTGGAGAGACAGCTCCCGCAGCAGCGCCTGTGGCACCCAAGAGCAATGCTGAGTTTCGAGCACTTATGCTGAGTGGTGGTCTCAAGAAGTCACGTCAATGAATTATTTACTTGGGTGGCTCGTTTTTCTTTCTTGTTCCTTTTGCCGCCACATTAAAGGACGAGTTTTGCTGCAGGTAGTTGTTCCTTTATTTATGTGTGATGCAAGATTAATGAAAGATAAATTATGCAGGATCAAGAAGAAGGGATAAATAGTGTTTCTTAGACGAAAGAGGGGAGGGTCCAACGCTTGATCTCCTGAAGAGGGTAAGGCAACCCACTCGCCTTACTACGTCCCTCGATCGAATAGATCACTACATCCCACCCTTCGTTCTCGACCGTGGTGCCTGCAGGGATATTGACCATTGGTATCATTTCCTGGGCAAGACGTGTTGCCTGGTTCGTAAGTTCGACGCGTTGGGCGAGAAGAATTTCAGGAACGGTGGAGTCGACGTTGTCGTCGTCCCAATAGCAAAGGGAGAGGTGGTTGATTAGTTTGAGGCGGAGGCCGAGGTCTGGGAATGCTTTGGAGAGGTTCTGGAGGAAGTGAATCAGGTGGGGCGAGGGTGTGAGGCCGATGAGGAGAAGGTCTGGTTTTGGTTTGTAGCAACCGTTGATCACCGTACGCGTGTCTGCTGTTGGTGCTGGTTGGTCCTGAGCGGTAGTCGATAGGGTGTGAAGGCGGGTATGCCAGGCATCGATATACTCAAGGATCGCGGGGACGGTGGTTGAGTGGGTGGGTGGGGCGGGTGTATTGAAGAACCCGACCATTGTTGTGTGAGGTGGGTAGCGTGTTGCTTCGTTCCTTGCGAAGGCGGTTTGGGTGGTAGCGGAGAAGTAGGAAAGGAGTTGGGTATGGAGGGTTGAGCCAAAGGTTGGTTCGAGGTAGATGATTAGTTCTGGGGGTGACATTGTGATGAGAGGGACGTGTGAGTGGAGAGATGGAAAGAAGAGTAAAGGAAGAGATGTCAAAGGGTTTGAATGAGAAGAGAAGGAAGTTTGGGAGATGATGGAGATTAGAGCAAAACGAGGGTGGTAAAAAGAATAGAGATGGGGTGAAGTTCGCGAAAAGTCAAAAATTCCAAAACAAGGAGTGACTGAGTAGGAAGGTTGCGTTTGAGTGTTTGAATGAAACCTGCGCCACCAAAAACGTTCCTCCGCGAGGCACAGCACGACACGACTTTAATCATGATGTACAAGGCGGACTTGGCATGTTTTAATCATTTCTTGAAAAACAACACGGAGGTTACAGTATGCGATTGCTTGCTTCCAAGAACTGATCAGACTACGGAGCAAAGGTAAAAAGAGGCGTGTATAAAGGAGAGGGATGTGCATAGAGTAGATGACGGATACCAGATCCCTCCCTGAGGAATGACCAGAGAAGGGGAAACAAAGTAAAAACACAACATGAAACGGTGTTGATTTTTTGCTTGACCTACGCGCGCGCGATTACACTTTTTCTCCCTTTTCGACCGAATAGTGAGGGAAGGACAGAGAAGGGGTGTGAGAGAGAAAAGTAGAGAGGACTGAGGGGAAAGAGAGGTGAAGGAGGATGTTATCATTGAAAATAAGAGCACGAACCATAGAACTTAGGACATTGTCACTCCATATGCAAAGGTTCCCCAGGATGGATCGTGAAAGTCCTTCGGTTTTTAGTATATACATATTTCGGAGAGGATTGATGTTGTTACTCAGGGGGAGGGTCGAAGGCCAGAGTTGTAGGACCGCTGTTAAGTCCTCAATTGGTACGGGGGTAGTGATAATAGTGTCCTAAGGAACCACACGAAACGATACACTGCAGCGCGCCAACGAAACTCTTGTCAGTACTGCTCTCGTCCAAGAAGTGATGTGTAAAAGGACAAAGAGCAGACAAGAGGGCTGGGCGCACTACTAATACTATGTCTACAAAGAATATGACTGCTAATCTAAGGCGTCGCCACAGCTGTCTAGCCACCACCTTATTTTGCAACAATGTAATTCATGGCGCTTCTTTCAATTCAGTCTCTGATAATTTTATCTGAAACGCGACGTTTTTATTTCTTACATGAGCTATGGCTGACGGTAGAAAAACATTAAAGAGGATCATTACACTTAGTTCACTTCAACACGATCGATGTTGTCGATTGTGCAAAGGCTAAGGTATGACGAGGGTTGCCAATGGTTCAATGACGACTCGCAAGCACCGCCGACGAACTTCAAAAAACAAGAGCGCCCTTTCATACGCTCTTTTTTCTTTTTACCCATGCTTGCTCTATTTTCTCTTTTCTCTTCTTGACCTTCCCGACATCATCGTCATCCCTTCTATCACCAGCACACATTCTTCCACTCAACATCCATCCTTCCCACTTTCTCGTTTACATTCATATTTGCATTCGACTTTGTTCATTAGATCCTCCATCTGGCATCTACTCTGCGATCGCGCAAACACACTTCAAAGTGTGAGTGCCTTTCTGCCAATGCAAACACATATAATCTCTTGCGGAGGAAAAATGTGTCTCTCACTCGTCCTGACCTGACTTTTCCTCACATGCATATTATTCACGCTCTTCGTCCTACTTATTGTCAGCCTAAAAGATTCTATCCCAGACAACAATCACCAACATCCTTTCTCTACCACCCAAGCCAACACAAAAAAAGATATCTAGAGTATGTGTGTTTTCTGACATCGAGTAAGGAAGACAAAACTAAACGCGAGTGATCTTCAATTTGTTAACCGATCGACTCTCATCCTTTCTATTTTGCTCTTCGAGTAGAGAACTTCTCTTCTCTTCAGCGAACAAATCTATTGAGCACTGTTAGCCAGTCAATCTTCCGAGTAGTTAAACGAAAAAAAAAAAAAAAAAAAAAAAAAAAAAGCACTGCCACAACAAAGGGTGGGTGCTGTGGAGTTTTGTTTCTGAGTGCATGTTCTCGCCTTGCATTTGGATGAGCAAACATACAGTCGAGGAAAATAAGTGCTGCAAAAGTTGCTAACACTTTGCCGTTGTGCTGTTGTGTTTGATCCATGTATTTGCACCCATAGACGTCTCGCCGCTCACTCAACACGCCCTCCGCATCGTCAATTGGTCAACCCCCGACTCATCCTTCTCATCACACACAGTACCTCTGCGACTACGTCGAGGTAAAAACTGTCCTTATTATCAAAAAGAGATGTGACTTTGCATAGCCCACCAGAACCAGTGCTGACAAGATGCCTCCTACTACTAGGACTCACAGCATGACCAAAGATCCACCCAAACAACCATACGATACTGGAGACAGTGACGGCTTCAACAACGCGCAGCACGTCGGAAAGGACGACAAGACTAAGGTGATCGACGCCGTGACCACCAACCATGCAGTAAATACTGACGGTGCTCCTCAAGCTGCAGGATGGCCTACTACTTTCCCGGCCAACAACATTCACCCAGTCAACAGCCAAGCTATTGCTTCATTCCCTTCAGTCGAAAAACCTTTTCTTAAAGCTAGGAAGTTCTCAAACGTCTTTCTCAAGAATCTGCCCGCGCCTATAATGAAGACCGCGCTACCATCCATCCAGGATCGCGTTGAGATCAGCCAGCAGTTGGCCTACTGCAGTGCCTTGCTTCTCCGTGGTTCATTCTCTCCCCAAACCACCGCTACTAAACTTCAAGAGCAGGCCCACGATCCTGCCATGGCGCTGCAGAAGTCCTCGAGTCTGGACAAGAAGGAACTCGATTGGCTGGCAGAAATGGACAAGAACCCGCCCGCGCAGGATCGTATTCGCTGGCTGGGTGCTCGCATGGTCGACGAGTTCGCCAAGAATGTCCTCAAGGACTCGACCGAGATTGCCGAAATGGTTCTTCTCGGCCCTGTGTTGGACAAGGAGACCTTCCGCCGCCTGCTGTCGTGTATTCTTACTGCGTTCGAGCAGTCCGTTCATTTGAGTGTCGATCTCCTGCAAGGCATTGTTCAGCTCGTCCAAGTTGCACCTCCACAGTCTCTGGTCTCTGACGACTTGGTCAAAATCATGCGTATCCTCAGAACTCGACTGGAAGGCACTCATGGCTAGACGTCTGAGTACTCTTTCACCTCACCCTGGCTGTCTCACGAGTCTTGGATGTCATGGCAGAGCACAAAGTCCAAGATCTGAACCGAGTCGAGGATCATAAGCTCTTCGCTGATGTGCTGTCGGGTCTGAAGGGTAGCTCTGATCCATATCTGATGTACCAGGCATGCTACGCATTCCAGGCGCTGTAGTATGTGTTAGATGATGAAACTCCTCTTCAAGCCATGCTTCGTCACTCTGCCGGAGTTGTCAGTGGTTTGGTCAAGGTCTTGGGGTTGATAAAGCTGAATCTGGAAGCAATTGTTGAGGGCCTTGGAAGTGTCTTTGAGATCACCGACACTGCCTACGAGGGCCTTTGTTTTGTGATGGAGAGCGGGCGAGGTGTCATGGACAGTCTCAAGGAGGTGTATGGATCGGGGAAGAAGCGCCTATAGTACGCTGCCATCCGTGCTGCTCAGGCTCTTGTGCAAGCTGGTCAGTTGGAGGATCTCAACCGCCTTATTTGCAAGGCACCCTGTCGTCGCAAGCTCTTGTTCCAATGGGGTGTCTGTCAATTGTTGGGTGAGATTGCATCCGATTCTAGCTGGGATACAACCGTCCGCCAACAAGTCATCGACCTTCTTGAACATCTCTACAACAATGATCCCCAGTGGGCCCAGGATGAAAGCGTCAGGTCATTCATGCTGAACATCATTGGTCAGCTCGCGACCTCAGCTGACTTGGTCGTCAGTGCCAGTGCTCGAACACTGCTTATGGACCTTGACCAGGATCAAGGTACCATCATCACCAACCTTCTTCACCCTCTGAGGAGTCGCCTTCCTCTGCCTGCATCGTCATCTCTACTTACCCGAGTCTTGGACATCCCAGATGTCGAGTACGATCTGCACAAATTGCGGATCCAGCGACTTGAGGAGCAAAAGAGAGGTGTCTATGTCCTTCCTCAGGCGAAACCCAGCTTACAGACATCTGACGACACGCTGTTCCCTCTCATGGAAAAGGCGCTGGAGTTCCTGAAGGGCCACCGACAAGTGCTCCTGATTCTGGGAGACTCTGGTGCTGGCAAGTCGACATTTAACCTCGAGCTGGAGCACATACTGTGGAAGGACTACAGAAAGTATGGACCGATTCCGTTATATATTAGCCTCCCCACCATCGACGATCCGGCACACAATCTCGTCGAGAAGCGGTTGCAATACCACAACTTCTCGAAGGAGCAGATCCGAGAGATGAAGCTGCACCGTCAGTTCGTACTTATCTGCGATGGATACGACGAAAGTCAGCTCAAGATCAACCTCCACACCACCAACCAGTTCAACCAGGATGGGCAGTGGAAGGTCAAGGTCGTCATTAGCTGTCGTAGCCAGTATTTGGGACAGGACTATCGCTCCCAGTTCCAACCCCAACCAATCGATCGATATCAGCGGGTATCCACAGATCTCTTCCAGGAGGCGGTTGTTGCAGCGTTCTCAAGAGCTCAGATCCAGCAGTATGTCGATGAGTATGTCAAGGAGCTGCCTACAGTCGACCCTATCCAGCAGAAACCATCATGGACCGCGGCAGAGTACATGGACAAGCTGATCAACATCCCGAACCTGATGGATCTGGTCTCGAACCCCTTCCTTCTGACGCTGGCGCTGGATGCTCTTCCCTCTGTTGTCGCGTCCAAGAAGAACCTGTCTTCGATCCGTATTACACGCGTGCAGCTGTACGACAGTTTCGTCAAGCGCTGGGTCGAGGTCAACCGTATACGACTAGAGGTCAGTCCGCTTAGCAAGGAGGAGCGAAAGGAGCTGGACTTGCTGATCGAGGACAACTTTTCCTATCACTGCATCCACTACCAGAAAGATCTCATCACAGCAATTTTTATCAACCACGCGGGAAATCCTGTCGTCAAGTATATCCATCTCCGGGACAAGAACACTTGGAAGGCCGAATTCTTCAGTCCCAATGGCTTGCCAAAGTTGCTTCGAGAGTCGAGTACGGTCAAGCGGTCTGGCGCCTTCTTCCAGTTCCTTCATCGTTCGCTGTTGGAGTATTTCTATTCGAGGACTATTTACGACCCTCCTGATTATGACGAGCAAGCTGATGAAGGTCTTGACGAGCGTAAACCAGGTCTTGATCTCATAGCCAGTCTGGCTCGGATGAGCATTGTCACAGAGCCATCGGTTGCACAGTTCCTGGCTGAACGAATGCCAAAGAATCCATCTTTCCGGCGACAGCTACTGGATGCCGTCGAGGCATCCAAGGCGGATGCGGCGACTGAAGCGAGCAAGAGGGCAGCGACAAATGCGATGACGATTTTGGTCAAGGCCGGAGTGAATTTCCATAGCGCCGATCTCCGAGGTGTCAAGATTCCTGGTGCCGATCTTTCAGGTGGTTAGTTCGATTATGCCCAGTTCCAAGGAGCCGACCTGAGCAGCGCCAATCTTTCGAGGAGCTGGCTGCGGAAGGTAGATGTGAGCAATGCGCAGATGGAGGGTGTTCAATTTGGGGAGCTGCCGTACCTGGAGATGGAAGGCTACGTGTATGCCTGTGCTTATTCGCCTGATGGAAGGATGCTTGCCATGAGTGTAGGGAATGAAGGTGAAGGGAGTGAAGGAGTCGGCATTGTCTTTTATAACATCTCGTCACGAACAAGGACCCTGTTTATCAGGAGCATTGATATAGTCCAAGATGTGGCATTCTCACCCGACGGCAAAAGGATCGTATCTGGAGGTGATGATGGCATAGTTAGGTTGTGGGACTGTGCCAATGGTCAAGAGATTTTTGTTATGGAAGGACACAGTGACTATGTGACATCCGTTGCCTTTTCACCCTGTGACAAGCAAATCGCCTCGACAAGTTACGACCAAACTGTACGATTGTGGGATTCGAGGACTGGGCAGAGTCTATTCGTCCTGTGGGGCCACGCCCGAAGTGTCATGAGCGTCAAGTATTCACCGAACGGAGACCGGCTAATATCGGGTAGTTGGGATGAAACAATTTGGTTTTGGGACCCAAAGACAAGAGAACCAGGGGCAGTTTTGAAGTCTTCCTTAGGGGGCGTTCGTTGCCTTGCGTATTCTCCCGATGGACAATGGATTGCCTCTGGTCATTATAATGGCAATTTGCAGCTTTGGAATACCGTTACCGCTGAGCCAGATCCGACTCTACCAGGTCACATTGATGTCTTAAGCGGAGTCACATTCTCCTCGAACGGACAATGGGTTGCTTCTTCCAGCCTGGACAACACAGCGAGGTTGTGGGATACTTCAACTGGCGTGGTCGTCTCGACATTGTCTGATGCCAGTGTAAAATGTGTTGCCTTCTCTCCGGATGATCTTCAGATCGCATCGAGAGGCTATGACAAGAAGGTGCGTTTGTGGGATATGAACCTGAGTTCATCGAGTTTTGAGGTACAATGCCACATTGGTCCCGTGTGGAAGGTAGTATACTCCCTTGATGGCCGGTCTATTCTCTCTGTCAGTGGCACTCAAACTATCCACCAGTGGAATTCTCTGACCGGAGTGCCCGGGTCGCTTTCCTTCGCGTTTCCAGATCCTCTCAGGATGCAATTCATCGCATTATCTCCCGATGGAGAAAAAGCTGCGACAGCAGAGGGTGGCTATTTCTTCCGAGTATGGAGCCTTCAAACTGGCGCAGTAGAACTCGTCTTGGAAGGGCATTCGGAACCAGTGAACTCGATAGCCTTCTCACCCTGCTGTCGCTGGATTGTCTTTTCGGACATCAACATGACAGTGCGCCTGTGGGACCTCAACAACACCGATCAACGACATATTCTCTCCAGCACGAAAGCACCCATCAAACTCATTACAGTTTCTCCCAATGGACTCCAGGTTGCCATTGGATCTGAAGGCGGCCTCATTAACCTTCTTGATCGTCGGTCGGGAGAGTTATTGTCGTCCTTAGAATTGGAAGATGGCGAGGTTGAGGTACTGACGTACTCCCCAAATGGTCAGCAACTTGCTATCGGCACCAGCGATAACATGGTCCATCTTTGGGACCTGCATTCAGACCAGCCAGCTGTCAGTCTGAAGGGACATGACGGCCAAGTCGACTGTATCGTTTACTCACCGTGCGGTCAATGGATCGCTTCCGGCAGTCAAGACAAGTCCGTCCGACTGTGGCACCGTCAGCAACCCAGCGAGGCAGAGAGCTGGTCATGTGGGTCGACTGTCCATGGATACTCCGACAGCATTTATAATATTGCATGGAATCCGATTGTTCCAATGGAATTTGTCACAGCTTGCATGGATGGGTCTGTCCGAGTATGACGAGTATCGACCAGCAACGGAATTGTTGTAGTCAGGTTGCTTTGGGGTACCAACCGTGGAGTACTCTGTGCCGCGGATCTTAACCTCAAGGACGCTACAGATCTGAGCCCGACAAACAAGCAGTTGCTGACCCAGCGCGGTGCTACCGACAGTCCTTCGACTCTCACAAGGATGGAAAGTGAGAAGTAGCCAGTGGAGTTTTGGAGGCGGAAGATGAGAGATTAAAGGTTTTTATGAATAAAAAGCCGATCTGATCGACTGTCTCTTTTCTGTTCCTGGATCTGAAATCTCAACCCGACTGTTCCTGATTGAAAACCTTATCTGATGTTTCCGATTTGATGATCGGGCAGATTGATCAGTTGCGATGAGTCGTCGAGCGTGTGTGTTCGTTTTGCTTATTATTTTGTCTTGGCCCTAATGGCCCCCCTGAGGTGTCACCAGGGGCCCTTTGGGATTGCTAAGCAAAACATAGGGCAACGATGAATGGTGGACTCTTCACCTTTCTCCCGTCCTCTGTCGCCCGACATGCATGCATATCGAACGCAAAGGCAAGAAAAACGGAAAACAAGAAAAAAAAAAGAAAAAATGAGATTGCAATGGAGAGCACCGTGCGCTTCTGTCCGAGAGGATGGACGCACTGGCTCAACGCGCTGGGGAACAAACGAACGACAAGCGAACGATTCGCACACCATGGCACACTTTCTTTTTTCCTTTTTTCTTCTTCCCCTTCTCCCTTCGTTTTCCGTTCTGCTCACACTTTCTTACATACATCACCCTCCACACCCCAAAACTCATTCTGTTGTCTGTTCATCACCTCTCCTTCATTCATCACTACCCTCATCTCACTTCTTGACCATCACATCACCGACGTTGTTTTCTTCCTGCGATTCCTCCCTCCTTGTTCTACACTCTCTTCCCCTTTCGCCAAATACACTCATATGCACGCCTGAACCGAGGGCTACCACCGCCCGACCACTATAAACGCACTAAGGTACCTTCCTCAGATTTTTCGAACACGGATTCAACAATTCTGCACGCATTCTTACTACACAGGCTTCCAAACTCATCACTTTTCCCGTTTTTCTGGTCGACAGTGTTGTTTCAAGTCGAGTCAACACTTTGTTCTCCCTTTTTCATTTTTGTACAGCCAACTTCAACCAAGGATATAACCCAGCTAGGCATAATAACACCATTCTTTTACCAGGTATAAAAAGCCGGAAGTTCTTAAACCTCCACACTTGCTTACAAGGAATGAGACTTTTGTATGTGCTTTATCACACACTAATTTTCGCTTTGTGGTTCTTAGGGGTGTATTTTGGCATCCTTGGATTCGAATCACTAGTCAAGAAGAGAGAAATTATCAACAAACAACAGCAAACAATAAAAAAAAAAAGATAAAAAAATCCTTCACGTTTTCCTTCAAGTAAGTGCAGCCTAGACCCTCCCCAGTATTACCCGTGGTATGACTCCTCTCTTCCTTGGACAGGTGCTGACTGAACATTCTGCTGCAATCTGCATGCTTATAGATTTTTTTGAAGGGCATATCGACCTGCAGACAAGCACGTCAAGTGAGCAACAAAATTTTTTGCATTCCCTCTCAAGGTAGAATATCTTGCAGCATTCTTCCTCGGAAGAATGAAATGCTCGCTCGCTCCTCTACATCAGCTAACTGGGCATTCTTCGTACAATAGACCCTTGCGCTCCAATCTGCTCTTTCGCCTTTTTTTTTCTGTATCACATCGCTACTCTCCTGTACTTTCTTCTCTCCAGTCGACAAGACTTGATTGCGTTCAAGGTGAGCAGCTGGAACAGGATCACATTTGTCGGTCAAAAATTCACGAGCTAGGAACCATGTTATCGCCGGTTCTCTCTCTCCCACCATAAACGTTTGTAACCCTTTCGAAAATGTCGATTTGGGGTCTCTTACTATGTAAACGATTTCAAAATGGGAAAAAAGTGTTACACAAAAAAATACCACCCTCCGCTTCCCAACCATAAGTGCGTCAAAATCATGTTGTGAACGTGATAATTGAACACATAAAATACTTTTCAATTCCTCTTTTCTTTTCTAGAGGTGCATTTACAATGTCAAAGGAAGCACACTCTACTCCACCAGGGTCACGTCCTCAATCTACTCACTCTACTCAATCCACGGCATCCTTTCGCTCCGCAGCATCTCACGTCAGTATCAACTCCGCATTTCCCATCATTGGTAGAGAAGCCAAAAGTGCGACTGAACCCCCCTCGACAACTAAAGATCGATCCATCAGTCACGGCGTCGCAGCTATCTTAATCGAAGGAAGCCTTCTTTCTGCTCATCACATACATGGAGACGCTGACGACGATATCGACAACAGATCACTTTCCTCCCCACGAGTACGCAAGAGGGACATGGTCTTCAACCTCTTCCGGTCGTCAAGCTCTGAACACAAAGTCAAACAGTTCCAGAGCTCAAGTCCCAAGGCAGCCGTCAGCCGAGTTCCAACCACCAGCACCAAGGCGAGCTTCCATCGCATCTCGACTGTCAGCACTCAGCACAGTGTCGACATTGAACATGCCGTCTCCAGCACTGAGGTCAGGATGCGTTCGTTCAATACACTGTCATCCGCCCTGCCGACCAAACTTCGCTTGGATGTCTTTCCGCAGAACGTCAACAAACCTGCTGTCTTTATCGCCCTGCCCACATTCGGTGATCGTATTGACAACACCCCTCAACTTGCCCTTTGCATTGGCTTGCTTACCAGAGTCGATGGGGCCACTGGGCAACAGGAGGATCCTACGCAGGCATTTATTTCTGATACAGGTGCTCAACATGCTTGGGTTAAGGCTATAAAGCAGGACCCTACTGAGCAAGACCGTCTCCGATGGCTGGGGGCCCGGATGGTGGATGAGTTTGCAAAGGATGCCTCCAAGGATTCGACAGAGATTAAGGAGATGGTCCTCCTCGGTCCTGTTTTGGAAAATGAGCACTATCGTAGATTACTCTCGTGTACCATCACCGCATTCGAGCAGGCCGTTCTTTTGGATGTCGTTTTGCTGCAAGGTCTTGTTCAGCTGGTTCAGACTGCTCCCTCGGGATCTCTACTACCCGACGACTTGGTTAGAATCCTACGTATCCTTCGAGTCCGTCTGCAGGATACTCACCAGCAGTCCTCAATACATCCGTTCTACCTCACCCTGGCTGTGTCGAGGCTGCTTGATGTCATGGCGGAGCACAAGGTTCAAGACTTGGATCGAGTTGAAGAGCATGAGCCTTTGTCTGGGGTGTTATCTGGCCTGAAAGGCAGTTCGGATCCATATTTGGTGTATCAAGCCTGCTACGCATTTCAGGCGCTGCAGTATGTCCCCAATAATGAGAATCCGCTGCAGACACTCCTTCGACACTCTACAGGGGTTGTCGATGGACTGATCAAAGTCACGGCCGCTTTGAAGTTGGATCTGAGCACAGTTCTCGAAGGTCTCGGCAAGCTGCAGGACGTGCTCGTCAGTACTGTCACGATCGCTGGTGGTGTCTACGAGGGAGCGTACTCAGTGTTGGAGAGTGGCCAAGGAGTTTTCGACAGCTTGAAGAAAGGACTTGGGTCTGGACAGAAGCGTCCGTGGTATGTTGCCATCCGTGCCGCTCAAGCCTTTGTTTATGCTGGCCAGCTAAAGGATCTCAACGTACTCATCTGCCAGTCACCCTGCCGCCGTGATCCTTTGTTTAAGTGGGGTATCTGCCAGCTTCTTGGCGAGATTGCATCTGATGCCGTCTGGAATATTACCATTCGCAAACAAGCTATCGATCTTCTTGGAGACCTTTACATGATTGATTCCGAGTGGGGCCAGGACGAGAGCGTCAAAGCCTTTATGCTCAACATCCTTCACCAACTCAGCACCATCTCTGATCAGGCAGTCAGCTCCAGCGCACACACCTTGCTCAAGAATCTAGGGCAAGGTGTCGAGACCACCACCAGACTTCCTTATCCATTGAGGAATCGGCTTCCGCTGCCTACATTGTCGCCGATTCTCACTCGAGTCCTGGCCATCCCCGATGTGGAATACGATTTGCACAAGCACAAAGTCATGATTTTGCGACAGTATCAACAGACGGTTTTTATCCCACCTTTGGCTAAACCTGGTCTGAAGGCTAAGGATAACGATCTCTTTCCTCTGCTGGAAAAGGTGCTAGAGTTCCTGGTGAGTGAGCGTCAGGTGATGTTAGTGTTGGGCGATTCGGGGTCTGGCAAGTCGACATTCAATCGCCATCTCGAACATCGGCTGTGGACCGACTACAAGCAGGGCGGACCCATTCCGCTCTTCATCAACCTCCCTGCCATCGATCGACCAGATGTGGACCTGATCGCCAAGCAACTGAGGATCAACAACTTTAATGACGACCAGATTCAGGAAATGAAGCAGCACCGTCAGATCATCCTTATATGTGATGGGTACGATGAAAGTCAGCAGCTGGACAACCTTCACCGCAGCAACAGGCTGAACCAGCCAGGACAATGGAACACCAAAATGGTCATCAGCTGCCGCACCCAGTTCCTCGGACCTGCCTATGTCGATCAGTTCAAGCCGCAGCCCACAGATCATTACGACACTAGTTTTCAGAGTCTCTTCCAGGAGGCCGTCATTGCCCCCTTCTCCAGGGACCAGATCAAGAATTATGTCAGGCAGTATGCACGGGACTCCAAGACGACACATTTGTTCAGGAAGCAGTCTGTCTGGTCGGCCGGGAAGTACATGGACGCATTGACGGCGATCCCCAATATCATGGACCTCGTTAAGAACCCCTTCCTGCTCACACTCGCGCTCAAGGCTCTGCCTGGTCTGGTTGCCTCAAACAAGGACTTGTCGAGCATCTGCATTACTCGTGTCGGGCTTTACGACATGTTTATCGACCAGTGGCTTGAGATGAACAGGCTCCGTATACAGCCCAGCAAACTGAGCCAGAGGGATCTGGAGGCGTTCGCTTCCATGCACAACGATTTTATCGGATACGGGGTCGACTACCTGCTGCGTCTGGCTGCTGCGATTTTTAAGGAGCAGGATGGTAACCCTGTCGTCCAGTATAATCATCGACTGGACAGGAACTCTTGGAAGGCGGAGTTCTTTGGGAACGAGTCAGATGTCAGGCTGCTTCGCGATGCCAGCCCGTTGACACGCACTGGTAACCAGTACCGCTTTGTCCACAAATCGGTGCTGGAGTATTTCCTCTCTCGCGTCATCTACAACCCGGTCAAGACCGAGGAGGAAGAGCTCGACTCTTTAATCGAGGCCGCATCCTCAGCCTCTCTCTCGTTGGACGCCAATAGCCCCTTGTTCAAGAAGAATCTGCTTGCTGAGCCATCCATCATCCAGTTCCTGTGCGATCGAGTGTCGATGAATCCGGAATTCGAACAACAACTCCGCTCTGTCATCGAGCAGTCCAAGACTGACTCCAGAGCAGCTGTTGCCGCGACCAACGCTATCACAATCTTGGTCAATTCTTCCGTGAGTTTCCATAGTGCCGATCTCCGAGGTGTCAAGATCCCTGGCGCCGACCTTTCGGATGGGCAGTTCGACTCTGTACAGTTCCAAGGAGCCGACTTGAGCAGAGTCAATCTTTCGAGAAGTTGGCTTCGTCAGGTGAATGTGAGTGGTGCGCGAATGGAGGGCGTTCAATTCGGGGAGCTGCAGTATCTCGAGATGGACAACAATGTACATGCCTGTGCCTACTCGCTCGATGGAAGGATGCTTGCAATAGGTGTAGGAAATATAGGTGTAAGGAATGAAGGAGTCGGCATCACCATTTTCGACACCTTTTCATGGACAAAAACCCATATTTTCAGAGGCACTTGTGTAGTGCTAGATGTGGCGTTCTCACCCAACAGCAGAATGCTCGCGGCTGGAGGGAGTGATGGCATAGTTAGACTGTGGGATTGCTCCGAGGCCGCGGCGGTTTTCGTTATGGAAGGGCACAGCGACTATGTGAGGTCCGTTGCTTTTTCACCCTGCGGCAAGCGAATCGCCTCCGCCAGCGACGACCGAACAGTACGATTGTGGGATTCGCAGACTGGTGGGGGCCTTTTTGTCTTGGAAGGTCATACTGGCTGGGTCATGAGCGTTGTGTATTCACAGGACGGGAGGCGGCTTATATCAGGTAGTCGCGATAAGACGATTCGATTTTGGAGTCCCGCGACAGGAAAACCAAGTGTCGTTTTTAGGACTTCCCTAACAGAAGTTCGCTGTCTCGCCTATTCTTCCAATCGGCAATGGGTCGCTTCTGGCCATGCTGATGGCAGCTTGGAACTTTGGAATCTCCTTACCGGTGAGGCTGGTCCAGTCCTACAAGGTCACGCTTATACCGTGAACGGAGTAGCATTTTCTCCAAATGGCCAATGGATTGCTTCCTCCAGTGCGGATGAGACACTGAGACTGTGGGATGCTTCGACAGGCGCGCTCGTTACCATCTTGAGCGGGCACGCTGCCAGTGTGAGATGTGTTGCCTTCTCTCCGGATGGTCTTCAGATCGCATCGGGAGGCCACAACGAGGTGCGCCTGTGGGAGACGAATTTCATTTCTTCGAGTTGCGAGGTAAAATACCACGTTGGTCCTGTGTGGAAGGCAACATACTCTCCTGATGGCCGGTCCATTATATCCCTCAGTGGATCTTACACTATCCGAAAGTGGGATTCTCTGACTGGAGTGTCTACATGGCTTCCCTTTGACCTTCCAAAATCTTCCTCGATCCAGTCTATCGCGCTATCCCCGAAGGGTAGTCAAGTCGCGGTCGGCCATAAGGACGGTTCTATTCGATTGTGGAGTCTTCGAACAGGCGCGGCAGGACTCATCTTGAAGGGGCATATGGGATCAGTAATTTCCATGGCATTTTCACCCTGCTCCCGCTGGATCGTCTCCTCCGATGTGAACATGGCGGTGTGGTTATGGGACTTCGACAGTACCAAACATCGCCATGTTCTTTCCAACATGAAGGCACCAGTCAAACTCATTACAGTTTCCCCCAATGGACTACAGATCGCTATTGGCTCGGCAGACGGCACCGTTCACCTTTTTGAGCGCCATTCAGGACAGGCTATGTCGTCCATAGAGCTGGAGGATGGCGAGATTCGGGCATTGGAGTACTCACCAACCAGTCAGCAGCTTGCTATTGGCACCCAAAACAATACCGTCAAACTTTGGAGTCTTCGCTCAGAAAAGCCTGGGGTCTGTCTGAAGGGACATAAAGGTCGAATTAAATGTGTAGGCTACTCGCCATGTGGTCGGTGGATCGCTTCCGGCAGTGAAGACAAGTCCGTCCGACTCTGGCACCGCCAAGAGTCCAACGAGACAGAGACCTGGTCGTGTGTCTCGACTGTTCATGGATTCTTTGACACTATTGTCGATGTTTCCTGGAATCCAGTGGTCCCAATGGAGTTTGTCACAGCCAGCTGGGATGGATCTATTCGAGTCTGGCGGGTGTCTAGCGACGGCAAGGGTGGAAGTGTCGTGGTTAGGCTGCTCTGGGGTCCCAACTTTAGGATTCTCTGTGCCGCCGATATGATACTTGAGGGTGTTATTGGTCTGAGCACGACAAACAAGAAGCTGCTGACGCAGCGCGGTGCCATCGAGAGCCCTTCGACTTTCACGAGGATGGAGAGTGAGGAGTAGCTGGAGGAATTTGGCGATAGAAGATGGCGGACAAAGGATTTATATTAAAAAATGCTGAATTAATCATCCGTGTCATTCTGAATCTGAGTTTAATTGTGTCTGATTGAAAATCTTACAGCAGTTGTTTCGATGAACCGACAAAGAGAACCCTTGACCTATACCTTGAATTGGCCTGTGCGAACTGATGTTGGTAAAGGCTTCTTGAGGAAAGAGAGGAAAAACCTGTTGTGCTTGTTCTTTCATTTTCTCTCTTTGTTGATCTGTGCAGAATGTTCATCATGATGTCTTCTTCGGAGAGTAAAGAACATGGGCGCAGACGAAAAGAGAAATGGCGAAGATGTAAACAAAAAGTCATATAGGAAGGAATTCCCTTCTCTTTTGTTCACCCACACTGTTTTCCTCCTTTTCTCTCTTTCTTTCCTCGCCATTTCCCTTCCGCTAACGTCATCACCTCCTTCCTTTCCTTCACCAACATCCCTCTTTGCATTCGACATCCTCCCCCTCTCTTTTGCATTCATCTTTGTTCATCAGATCCCTCCATCTGATAATAGCACCCCTGAACAAAAATACCCACGCTCAAGTGAAAATACGAATTTGCCAGTCAAAACAAAAAACGAAGGCAAACAGCCCTACACCTCTCCCAGCCTGCCTTCCTTAATATATTCGGCACTCTCTCTTTGCCACCTGCCCTACAGTCAACAAAGCCGTTAACTTCTTCACACAGATCAACCCTTATTACACTCTGCTCTTTCTTAAGTGGACTGAACGTTCCGAGTAAGCACGGGTGCATACGACAAACATGCTACGATGTTTATGACCTCTTCAAAGTGGTCAATTGCTTACTATACTAGTGCCCTTCACTTCCTCTTCGTAAACAGTCGAAATTTCCAGCAGACCAACTGATTACAACCTATCAACCTACTAAGAAACAAAGCAAAAAAAAAAAAAAAAAAAAAAAAAAAGGAATACAAGTACCCTCATACGTGTGGGTACGTTGAGTGCTGTGGTGACATTGCCCCATGTGTACAACAAAGAAAACAATTCGGGTGTATTTTTATATTAGAGCTATTTTCCTTCTCGTTATTCGACACTACTTCCTTTGTCAATTGACCAACACCAGACTTTTTCAGCACAAACGACGCACTTGAGCACTCAAGACAAGGCGGAAACAGTACATCCTGTAACTCTGGAAGCAATATAACGTAATCATCGCTAGTTTACATTACTAACAGCATAGATATGGTTGTTATTGATAGGACACGTTACATGGCCAAGGATTATCCTATTCAACCACATACTCCTAGAGATGGCGACGACTCCAACGCCAATCCATATACCGACCTTGTCGAGAGTTTCCACGGCATTGAAATAAAATCCGAAATCGAAAGCGACTCGCAAAAGGCACCGCGTCTCGTATCGTCGCCATGGTCGCCAAGGACCCCGCTTGGGAATAATCTGTACAAGTTCCGATCACAGCGGTTGAAAGAATTACAGCAGTGCATATACATCCTTCCTATGGCTAAAGCTAACCTCCAAGCCCAATATGATGACCTATTCCCTCTTATGAAGAAAGTACAGGAATTCCTTTCCAGCGAGCGCGAAGTCATGTTGATTCTGGGCGATTCAGGAGCTGGCAAGTCATCATTCATTCGACACTTAGAACGCCATCTCTGGACCGGCTACAAGCGAGGCAGACCTATCCATCTCTACATCAACCTAGCCTTAATGGATCACTCCACAAATAATTTGATCGAGAAGCAGCTCCAGTATGCGAACTTTTCTAAAGACAAGATTCAAGAAATGAAGCTACATCGTCAGTTCATAGTCATTTGCGATGGATACGACGAAAGCCAGCTCAAGGGTAACATTCATACCACCAACCAGTTTAACCAACCAGGACAATTCAAGGCCAAAGTCGTCATCTGCTGCCGCAGTGAGTATTTAGGACCGGAATACCGTTCTCGATTCCAACCTCAGTCTGTCGATCAGGACCAGTCTACTCGACCAAGTCTCTTTCAAGAAGCTGTTATCGCGCCTTTTTCCAAAGACCAAGTCCAGGAGTATGTCACGCGTTACGCCTCGTTCGAGCCTCGAACCTGGGTCGCCAAGGATTATATGCGGGTGCTTATCAAGGTCCCCAACCTCATGGACTTGGTCAAGAACCCATTTCTTCTGATGTTAGCGCTCAAAGCAATGCCCGTTATCACCAAGGGTAAAAAAAATCTCTCGACCCTTATGATGACCCGCGTTCAACTATATGATATCTTTATTGTGCAATGGTTGGATGTCAACAAACGTCGCCTTGAGAGCAATGCCTTGTCGTCCGATGACCGACTTGTTTTTGATGAGCTTAAGGGTGCCGGATTCACCTTCATGGGCGTCGATTATTTGACGAAACTGGCGCGGGCAATCTTTGAGAAACAGAATGGAAAACCGGCGGTTCAATACCATCATCTTCTCGACCATGACACCTGGAAAGTAGAGTTCTTTGGCCAAGAACCAGAGGCACGACTGTTGCTGGAATCCTGTCCTTTGGCCCGCTCTGGCAGCCAGTTCTTCTTTCTCCACCAGTCCATGTTGGAGTATTTCTTCTCTCGCGTCATCTGCAGTCCGGTCAAGATTGATGAGGAGGATATTGGCTTATTAATCGAGACCTCATCCTCCGCGTCTCTCTCGCCTGACGGTAATGGTCCATTCTTCCAGAGAGATTTACTACTCGAACCATCTATCGTCCATTTCCTGTGCGATCGAGCCAAGTCAAGCCCTAGTTTCGAGCAACAGCTCCGCGCTGTCATCGATCAATCCAAGACCGAACCCGGTGCCATCATTGCCGCTACCAATGCCATCACGATACTAGTCAAAGCCGGTAGACCCTTCCATGGTGCCAATCTTCGTGGCATTAAAGTCCCTGGCGCCGACCTTTCTAATGGACAGTTCGATTCAGCTCAGTTCCAAGGAGCCGACTTGAGTAGGGTCAATCTTTCGAGGTGTTGGTTGCGGCAGGCGGATTTGAGCAGTGCGCAGATGGAGGATGTTCAGTTTGAGGAGCTGCCATACCTGGAGATGGAGGGCAGCGTGTATGCCTGTGCCTACTCGCCCGATGGAGGGATGCTTGCTGTTGGTTTCAGGAATGATAATGCCGGAATTTGCATTTACGATACCTCGTCATGGACAAGGACCCGTGTTTTCAGCGGCACTCATGTAGTGCGAGACGTGGCGTTCTCACCCGACGGTAAAAGCATCATATCTGGAGGAGATGATGGCATAGTGAGGTTGTGGAATTGCACCAACGGTCAAGAGATTTTCGTCATGGAAGGGAATAGCGAATGCATAAAATCCGTTACCTTTTCACCCTGTGGCAAGCAAATCGCCTCGGCCTATCATGACGGAATAGTACGACTGTGGGATTCGCAGACCGGCGAGAGACTTTTTCTCTTGGAAGGTCATACCGGCTGGGTAACGACTGTCAGATATTCGCCAAACGGACAACAGCTAGTATCGGGAAGCGAGGACGGGACAATTCGGTTTTGGAATCCGGAGACAGGCGAGATAAGGATCGTTTTGAGGTCTTCTTTGGGAGCTGTGCATTGTCTTGCTTATTCTCCCGATGGACAACGGATTGTTTCCGGCCATTACAATGACGATTTGCAGCTTTGGGACACCGTCCATGGTGAGCCAGGTCCAGTCTTGCAAGGTCACACTAATGCCCTGAACGGAATTACATTTTCTCCGAAAGGTGAATGGATCGCCTCGTCCTGCTGGGATGAAACAGTGAGGTTGTGGGATGCATCGACAGGCGCTCTCGTTTCTACCTTGTCTGGTCACAGCGCCAATGTGACCTGCGTTGCCTTCTCTCCAGATGGTCTTCAGATCGCATCAGGAGGCTGGGATAACAAAATGCGTTTGTGGGATATGCATCCTAGGTCTTCGACTCCCGAGGACCACGCTCCAACTGGTCACGTATTGAATGTGGCATATTCTCTTGATAGTCAAACTATCTTTTCTGTCAGTGGCCTTGGGCTCATAAGCCGCAATGATCCCATAACCGGATTACCAGGGCCGTTCTTCGAGCTTCCGGATTTTCACTTGGTCCAGACCATCGCATTATCTCCAGATGGCAATCAGATCGCGATTGCAAATGACCGCGGTCCCATCCGACTGTGGAATCTTCAAACTGGCGTAGCAGGGCGCGTCTTGAAATGGCATTCAGGCTCAGTGAGCTCGATAGCCTTTTCACCCTGTTGTCGTTGGATCGTCTTTGCTGACTGGAATATGACCGTATGGCTGTGGGACCTCGATAACACCGACCAACGACATGTTCTCTCCAACACAAACGCGCCAATACAGCTCATAATAGTATCCCCCGATGGATTCCAGATTGCTATGAGCTCTACTACAGATGGCACCGTTTACCTTCTCGATCGTCTGTCAGGTGAGTTATTGTCGTCCATAAACTTGGAGGATGATGAGGTTTGGGCTCTTGCTTACTCTCCAATCGACCAGCAACTTGCTATCGGTACCAGCGACAAGACGGTTCACCTTTGGGACCTGCATTCAGACCAGCCAGTTGTCAGTCTGAAGGGACATGATGGTTACGTCGACTGTATCGCTTACTCACCGTGCGGGCAGTGGATCGCCTCCGGCAGTCATGACATGTCGGTACGACTCTGGCATTGTCAACAAGCTAACAAGATGGAGAGCTGGTCATGTGTCTCGTCTGTCCATGGATTCTTTGACACTGTTAGTGATATCGCGTGGAGCCCAGTTGTCCCTATGGAATTTGTTACAGCCTGCTGGGATGGATCTGTTCGAGTCTGGCAAGTGTCCAGCAGTGACGGTGGTGTTGTAATCGAGCTACTCTGGGGTACCAACCTCAGAATACTCTGCGCCGCGGATTTGATCTTTAAAAACACAATTGGTCTGAGCCCAGTAAACGAGAAATTGTTGATCCAACGCGGTGCAATCTCCCCTATTGTCGAACAAGATGAGCATCAATAAACCATGCTGAGAATAAGTGTCCCTTTTTATCATAATTATTTTTCAAAAAAGGATGTTGCCTCCATGCCCTCACTTTTGTAAAGCTATGGTGCTGTTTAGCAAGCAAGCTGTTAATTTTATTATCTGAAAGGCACAATGAGAGGAGAGACAGGTCTGTTAGGGTAAAAGCAATTCACACTGCATTTCTTTCCTCGATCCTCTTTTGTCTCTCTCTGGACTTTTTTTTTTTTTTTTTTTTTTTTTTTTTTTTTTCACTTTATCTCCGAACAATGATGGTCGACGTGGGCGCCAAATCAATGAACTTGAAACGAAGAAACTTTTTTCTGATCCAAACCAATCATCCCAACTTTGCGTCAGCTTTTGAGAAAGACTCTCCAATGCTTGCTGCCGTGGTTGGGTATCATCCAACTTTCTGCTCCACTGCGTCATTTGCATTTGCAACTGATGAAGCGCATCCAGCGCTTGTTGACTCTTCAAGTCGGCTTCAATCAATGCGCGTATGACAATCAGTTTCAAATTACTGGTCAATGAAATTCGCCCATCACTATCACTTCCCATTTATTAGCCCTTCCTTCCTTCCTTCCATTCCTCCCTTCACCTCCAACCTTCCTCAACCATCCTCAACAATTCTCAAGCGTCATAATAATAACAACTAGTCTTCTCCAAAATCATCTCCCGGATTTCTCCCCACCGCTCCCACGGCTGCCGAACAGTTTCCCACCGGGTCGCAGCATAATTCATCACCGACTGGAACTGTCGCTCGCTCAGGAGGCCCTCCGGATCCAGACCTCGCAAGATCATCTCCTTCAGTTCCCAGGGTAGCGCTGCCAGACTTCCTCTCTGCTGCTGTTGTTCGAGTTGCTCTTGTTGTGGCACGTCTTCTACTGCTTCGGTAGAAGGCAGTGAGTGGCGTGGGTCGGCGATGGTGGGGGCTTTAGAGTCGGTGGCGAGGGGTGGTGTGGGTAGTCCAGTTTGTAGTGAAATTAGAGATGGCGTAGAAATCGTATCTGAAATCATCTCTGGCGAAGAGATAATAGTATTATTGTTGTTTCCTGCTCCAGCTCCAAGTGTCAATTCCATCGTCGTAGGTCGAACTGCAATCGCAAGTCCTGCTTCTGACTCCCGCTGCACACTTGTCGTAGTTGCAAAGCGATACTGAGGATCCTCCTTGGCAAACATCAGGACTCGTGCAACGGCTAGGATCTCAAAGCATAGCTTGCGCATGTTGCCGGTACGCTTGTAGTTGTGGCGGACATAGGACTTGAGCGACATCTGGGCCCGTGCCGCTTGGTGTCGTTCTCTGGCAAGACTCTCCTCTTGTGCTGCGGCTGTGACGGGTGCTGGTGGCAAGACTGGCAGAGATGGTGGTGGCGGTGGTGGTGGTGGAGTTAGTGTCGTAGCTGTAACTGTGGGAGTGTGGGCATCAATAGGCGCGTTGGCTGGAACTTGAAGCGGCAAGGCCAGGGCTGCATAAGTAGGCGCCAACACTTCTCCAACTTGTGTTGAGGTTATAGGCTCGTTGAAGGTCGGCAGCTCTTCTAGCTGCGGATAATACTGAGTCTCGACAGCGACGGCAGCAGCGTTCTGGTAGAACTGCTGCTCATGCTGTTGGTGGAACGGCAAATCCATGTATAGCCCCGTTCCCTGATTACCCGCCATAAGGTGATGGTCCCGCTCAACCGTCAATGTCAAATGCAGCAACGACGTATTCGTACGCATCGCCGTCATCATCGCCTCCAACCCAGCCCTGCTAAACTCGACCTCATTCTCCGACAGATCCAGCTCCTCCAGATAGCTGTTCAGACAGAGGCCCTGACTCAATGCCAAGATACCCATATCTCCAACACAATTCCGTCCGAGGCCCAAAACCCTAAGCGACCGATTGACACTCAACTTGATGGCCAGTTTTAAGATCCCAGTATCGGTGAGCTGACAGTCGTACAGGTTGAGCGAGACAACAGGACAGTGATGAGACTTGAGTGCCTCGGCCAGGTAAGGGACACCGACATCTGTGACCTTAGCACCGCGCAGGTCCAGGTGAGTGATCCTAGACTGCGGCAGGACGAGGATCTTGCAGAGATCGACACCGCCGGCAAAGGTCAGCGGATTAGCTTCCATGTTGATCTCCTTGAGTGTCAGCTCGTTGGACTCGAAGGCCGCGAGGATGGTTGAAGCGCCCCAGTCCGAGATCTTGTTGAAGGACAGGTCGAGCTGGACAATGCTGGTACCAAAAATGATCTTGGCGATCGAGATGCAGCCCACGTCGTTGATGTCGTTGTTGGACAAGTTGAGCCGGCGGATATTACACGCCTTATCCTTCTGCAACCTCACCATCGTCTTCATATAGTGTAAGGTAATATACGTAAAAAGCAGTGTTAGCTTCGAAGCAACTGAAAATAATATCGCCACTATATAATAGCGTGCATCTTATGTTCGAAATGAAATGGCAAACATACCTGCTGGAGGGAGTGGATGGCTTTGGGTCCGAGCTGGTTCTCGCTAAGGTCCAACTCGATCAACGACTGATTCTTGTAGAGACCAGCAAGCTGCATGATCCCCTCAAACCCCAACCGGTTGCTGCCCAAATTCAAGTATTGGATCCGACAGACCCTATCTGCCATCAGTCCGCCGACAGCCTGCGCGCCCCAGATCCCTAGGTTGGTGTCCCAGAGGTTGAGGTAAACTAGTCGTGAATAAAATTGGCTGAAAAAGATGTCGTGGATGTTGATGGGTGAGATGATGGTTCCTGCCAGGTTGAGGTAGATATCGGGCCCTCGTCGGTGACTCGGTCGACCCTGTTGGTTCTCCTCCTCACAATTGCCTTCTTCGTCACATCCATTGTCATTTGTTAAGGGCGTACAGACATTGTCGCCTTTGAATCGCTGTTGTTCGTCCTGCAGATGGTGTTGATTGTCGTTCTCAAAAAATCCTGCCTGTAAAGATTTGGATGCTACAGATGCAGTGGGAGGGGAAGGGAGGCCCATGGTATGACTGTGTCCCGTGCGAGAAATTTCCTCGTGCTCCCAGGGATGGTAGTTGTCGTCGATTCCTCCCTCGTGTGGATATCCAGTGTGGTTGACCTTCCAGGGAGTAGAACCAACAACAGCGTTGAACTTCATATCCTTCCTAGTGTCAGAGAAGAAGGCCGAAAACGACGAAGCATGAGGGAGAGGAGGAGGGGTGCTATAAATAGGATATGTGCCCCAATCATCTCCATCTCCACCAAGCATCAAAAGCGACTGTCGACTGTCGTCTTGACTGTCGTGGGTATAATGGTTGCTGTTGTTGCTATGGACATGGACAACCAGGTCCTCGTGCAAAGGGTCGTTCAGCAGAGCCAGGGCTTGGGCCATGGTCACGGGCGAGACATGGTCGTCGTAGAGGATGTACTTTGTCTCGCTGGGTGGTAGGCAATCCTCGTCGTCTTCGTCCATCTCTGTCCAGTCCAGATCTAATCCATCATGCGCATGTTCTTCCTGTCCCCCTCCTCCTCCTATCGCATTTCCACCTCCCCCTAATCCACCTCCTCCTGCACCAATACCACCACCGCCTAATTGAAAGGGTGTGGTAGCATCGGCAGCAGCCGCTGCTGCAAGAGCATTCGACTCGAGGGACATCATCTGCTGTTGGAATATCTGTGTCGCGTCCGGGCTCAACGGACCAGGGCTCTCTCCAGCAAAGCCATGGTAGCCACCAGGAAGGAGGGAATCTTGGAGGGGATCGAAGGCGTTGGCAGAGTTGGCGAGGGACTCTGCAAAGGCGGCGTGGTCGATATGGGCCTGAATCTCGGCAGCTGTCTCGGCTTCTTCCAGGTCCTCGAGGTACAGCTGGAGCTGGAGCTGGGTGTGAAGCATAATATCATCCTTGTACTGCTCGACTTGTTGTTGTTCGTGCTGTGTCAATTGATTCGAGGAAGACGACGCCGAGGAAGACGACGACGAAGAAGCCGCGCCAGGTGGTGGTAGTTGTGGTACTAGTCCAGAGTTGTCTGTTGTGTGAGTTGAGCCCGAGGCGGAGACTGAGCCGACGAGTGGCGCATTGTCCTCCTCCTCCTCCTTTCTTGTTGTAGTAGTGCCTGCGGACGAGGGCGGGGTAGGGACATGACTGGTATGACCAGCGACGGCACTAGTCTCCTTTGGTGCAGTAGTCATATTTGAGGAGCTGTCGTCGGGTTTGAGTGCAGTGAGCCTTATTGGTTTGCCAGCAGCTGAACTAGACGAAGACGAGGAAGAAGAAGGGGCCCGGACGGAGTCTTTGAGGGAGGAGGAGGAGGGGTCCATGCCGGCGTCATTGATTACACAGTTGCTGTGTTCGAATGATGCCTCTTAGTGCAACTTGTAGAAAGGGGAGAGGTATGTGTGCAGCGTATAGTGTGTGTGAGAATGAATGCAGAAAAGTAAGCAAGGTTGATGAAAGGTTGAAAAGGGGATGGACAAAGAGAGTAAGGCGCAAAAAGCGAGAAAGCGAGAACGAGGGAGAGTGTATGAGGGGATAGGGAAGGAGAGCGAGAGAGAAAGAGATAGAGAGAGAGAAATAGAGTGCGAAGTGGTTGGAAGGAGAGGAACGAGCGCAGAGGGGACAGACTGGGAGTGGACGACGGGAGGGGCGAATGGGAAGGATGAAGAGGAGGGAGAGGGGGAAGGGGACACAGAACTGCTGAAGGAACACGGGAGAAGGAAATGGACAAAGGCAAATGGACAGAGGCAGATGGAAAGGGGACAATCAACAAACAACAACAACAACAACAACAGCAGATATGACATCAACTCGATTCATGCATATCTGAGAGAGAGCGTGAGTGTGTGCCTGAAAAACATATGAAGTGGTATGTTGTGTTATGGACACATTTCCTTTTTTTCTTTTCCTTCTTTGTTCTTGAACGAATGAACAAGCCGTTAACTTCCGTCCATGGTTCTCGATTCACAGATACTAACTCACGCGAAAACTATCTCCATGGTTCAATTGCTGGAAGGAAGCATTATTTTCATATCCCTTCATGTATGTGTCTCTTACCATGAATACAGCTAATAAACGAAAACATCCCGCGGTCTTGAAAAGAAAACCTTGTCGCAAACCTGTCACTGGCGCAACCCAAAAAGAAAAAAAAAAAAAAAAAAAGGATGTCATTTCTTTTTTTATTTTTGGTGCAACCTTCAAAATCGGGAGAGGGATCAAGTAGGGAACAAACAGGGTGAGTAAGCAAACAGAAAAGAGAGACCCAAGCCAGCCAAGCAAACAGACAGGTGTTACAAGTGGCTGAGGGGAAGGAAAAGAAAAACGAAAATTGAGGGGATTATCGATGAAAATAGTGAGCTGTCAAAAAGAAAATGCCTCATTAGTTTATAAGTTTCTTGTGTCTTGCAGGGTACTCATGCTGGGGTATCAAAAAAAGTTGAAAGGGATATAAACAAACGTGTGAGCGAGCGGAGGCAATTGTACAGCTGTATTCGATCAACCAGAGGGTGCCAATGGACTTCGCATCTCTTCTGACTGTCAATTGACAACAGGCGAAGGTTGGGTAGGAAAGCATGTAAGGCAAGAAAGGAAATAAAATGAGAAGAGAGAAGAAGAGAAGACTTAGAGAAGGAAAGAAAGACTGAGAAAGTAGAAAAGAAACGACACATACGGTTAGCTGAGAGCAAAACTGAGTTCTCACTCTCTTTCTTTCCTTTGTACAAGCAGCTTGTCAACCTTTCGTACGACAGTGACCATGAAGAGAAAGAGGTGTAAAGTGCAAGGAAGCAAGTACCTTGTTGGTCCTCAGTCCCCCCTGCTTCTTCTTTAGCTCATTCACCCATTCTCATCGTTACCTAAATGGGAGTTGTTCCCTCCTCTTTTTCCTTCTTTCGTAATTAGCTTTTTTTTTTTTTTTTTTTTTGGCTTTGTGTTTTGGTGTGATGGTGATGTCTTCTGGCGTACTTTATCTTGGATACTGGCGCTCTGTTATCAGATTGAGGGCCACGCAGAGTTATCAGATTCAAAGCGTTGTGGGAAAAACTAAGGAGCATCAAAGGGAAAAATAGTAAAGAGAGAAGAAAGAGAAAAAACGGCGTTGGTTCGGACACTTTATCCGGGCATTGCCCCATTGGATTTGTTAGGAGGATGAGAAAAAAGCCGTAAAAAGTTATAAAAGGGGATGATTCCCGCCCTCTTTTTCCTCCTTTTCTTTCTCCTCTTTTCTCCTTTTCTTTCTCTTTCCTGTTGTCTTCACTCTCCCCACCCCTCTCTACTCCTTCCTCCACATCAAGTCAATCCTTCCAAGAACAATCACGCAACCACAAAGGTAAAGAGCACTCTCACACTTTCCACCCCACAGAAAACAAGCATAACCCAATGACTTCTGTGCATGTTTACATTGTCCACCCGCACATTTTTCGACGAAATTGATCCTCGCTTTTCTGTCCATCTCGCTTTTTTTTTCTTGCTACCTTTCATACAACAAAATCACCCTCACACGGGCCATATCTCTTTTCTGTTCATTCTTCGTTCATAGTTTTTTTTTTTTCTCCCACAATATTCTTTTCGTCCTATCAGATTTCACTAACTAACAGCCCTTTTTTTTTTTTTTTTTTTGTTTTTTTTTTTCCTTGTCTGCACTCTTGACATTGCTTACCTTACATTCAGGACATCACTCTCATCAGGACTCACCCACCCACCCAGACGAATCGCCAAGACACAAGACAAACAACAATGATCATCACAGTCGCAATCGCACTCGCGGCCATCAAGGGCATCTTCACCACCGCACCCGTTCTAAACCACGTCGCAGACTCTACAACCACAACCGTCAATTCCTCGACCAACGGGTCTACCACAACCACCACCACCATAACTACCACCACTTTGTCCTCTTCTTCAACCACCGCCACCAACGGATCCGTCGATTCTAACGCCGTCGTCTCCGAAAAGTCCCTCGAGCCCACTGACGACAACCACGAGAAGCGTGACAAGAAGGACAAGAAGGACAAAAAGGACAAAAAGGATAAAAAAGACAAGGGCGATAAACCACCAGCCCCCGCAGAAGAAGAGGATCCCAACATCCCTTACATCTCCACACAAGACTGCAACGCCTGCCCAACACCCTGCAAAGACGAAGACCATCCCCACTATCCCTCCTACCTCAAGATCGACCACGAATTACCCCTCCTCCACTCCATGAAACCTTACATTCGTCATGTCCTCATCTCTACCGGCCAAGACGACTGGGACGCCCACATCGATTCGGACCCTGCTCAGCTCGCTCATCATATGCAGAAGGCGATTGATGCTGGACAACAACGACTCAGGGATGAGAATGGTGGAAAGGATGTACCCAGGATTGTGTTGACGAATAGTTCGAGGAAGGCAGAGACTTGGGATGGTCCGGGCTGGCAGGTGGTGATCTTGCCAGATCAGATTGTTGTGAATGATGTTGTTCCCGAGCAATGTGACGATTTCTTTGAGGCTTTCCTTAGACCTGCGGTGGGGTCTGTCTTTGATGGACCTGTTACTACCACCGTCGCCGAAGCTTCCAACAAAGAACTCCAGGTCGAGAAGGACGGTGGCCATAATTCGACAGTTTCGATTTCCACCGTGAACGGTGCACCAGAAGTTTCCTCCGCGAGCTCAACATCCACCGAACAGTCCGCCGACGGATCCACGCGCACCATCACCACCACCACCACTACAACCACCTCATCCTCCCTCCGCACAATCTCCGCCTCTTCCTCCTCCTCTTCGATCCACACAACATCTTCTCAAGTCGGCCACTTCCACCACGCAACCAGTGACACCACCCGCCAAGTCCACGCTGGATCCACAACCTTCCTCGCCCACAGGTGGCTGCCCAAATCCGCCATCATGATCTGCTCCCACGGAAAACGCGACAACCGATGCTCAAAAACCGCTCCCCTCCTCAAAAAACAATTCCTCCAGTGTCTCCGTCAAAAGGACATCTATGGTGACGCCGAAGGGGATGTCGAGATCTGGCTTATCTCCCATATTGGAGGGCACAAATTTGCCGGAAACGTCATTGTGCATAGGTCGGAGCCCGAGGAGAAGACGAGTATGGCGATCTGGTATGGAAGGGTTGAGCCCTGTCATGCGACGGCGATTGTCGAAGCGACTATCGAGAGGGGGGAGGTTATTAGGGAGTTGTACCGGGGTGCCATGTTGGGCAGCTTTGATCCTTCCAAGAAGAAAAAAGTCGCCTGGTAAATCTCTTGGATGTATGTAATGAATGACTTCATTTTCTTCCTCTCTTTTTCATATAATTTTTCCTTCTTTCACTCTCCGCATTCATACGCTTTTTTCATACTCCTCCCTACTCCAACGCTCTAAACACAAACAAAAAGAACATCATAAAAAAAAACACAGAAGGCTGGCAACCTTCGCAGCGCTCGTCACGGCTGCCAGTCGTTCGAAACATACCACATCTCCGTTGTCAACATGTTCACGCTTTTGTCTTCATTACATTTATTTTGTCTCCATATCGCACACCGTTTAAAAAAGCACTCTTCAGAGCTCCAAGGCCTTGACGGCCATCTCAAGGGCACCCTCATGAGTCTTATTTCCACCAATAAATCCACCCATGTGCACAAAGATGCCTCCAGGAATCCCACTACGCTGCGACAACTCCTCATCGCGGAACCCCCTCCAGTCCTGAGGCAACGCCTTCCTGCACTCAAAGCTCTCAGGCGAAGGAGGAACACACTGGATTCTCCACTGGTCGTTATCGTCAGGATACAAGACATACACGGGTTTCTCTGCAATACACAGCTCCTCCTCCAAGTTGAAAAGGTGCTCCTTCCAGGGGCAAGACTGATCAAACACCAAGATCTTGCCCGAAGGGTGAATATCCATCCGCTTATCCAACGCCTTGACGACCAAATCCCTAGCAGGCAACCACGACAAGCCCAAGTATCTCACGGCATCCGTGAAATCCTGACCCGTCATCGCCACAGCCTTCAGGAACTGTCCATTAACATCAACATCCTTCTGGTTCCACCAAGGGTTCAATCCTGCAACACGCTGAGGGAGGGCGGTGCCGACACGGTACTTGGGCTTGATGTCGGCGGGGTACTGCGAGATACCGTTGTCACCGGCATCGAGGGCCTCGATAAAGTTTTCGTAAACCTTTTGATAGAGGAGTTCGACCTTAGGGTCAGACTCTTCCAAGTTCAAAATTGTCGCAATAATTTCCTTTCCGAAATGCCTATATTTCATTGTTTCGTAGAAAGAGAGAAATGGTGTTAAATTGGACAACATTAACAAAAACAAGTAATTCCCATGCCTTTTTCTTATCCTCTCCAAACAACAACAAAAAAGATCTTAAAAAAAAACATACTTGTAGACGAGACCGGCACTGCTGAGCTTGGTATCAAACTTTCCGCCAAAGACCTCGGTGAATCCACGCTGGTGGTGATCGTAGCGCTGGGTAGCAGGGTCATAAACGCCTCCGACATCAACGACAACATCGCATGTCGCCAACTTGGCAGGGTCGCGTGTACGGACGAGATCTATTGGTTTTGGTTCATGATAAGACAGAGATTGAAGATGGTAAGAATCCTGATGCTTGTTACTCTATAGTAAACGAGAAATAGGTATTGATGTGTGGGGGTATTGAAGGGGGTTGAACAGGTTGAGAGAGACGACATACCGGCATCCTTGAACTCCTTGGACTGTCTGAGCATGTGGACGGCGAGCGCCTCGTCGCAGTGGAAGTGTCCGTTGTGAGTTCCAATAACCTAAGTGAGTAAGTTGTTTACAAAAGAAGGCGTTAGTACACTTTTCATTAACAAAAGACAGTAGCAGAAAGGGGTTCGGAGCTCATCTCCGAGGGGTATTTCACGAATGCGTAAGTGATTTCCCCAGTGAGTTGTTTTAATGAAATTGATCCTTTTTCATTCGTTTGTCATGACTGTCTGCTCCTACTGTTGTTCCTAAAAAGAACAAAAAAGAGCGTGCTGTCCTGTTCGGTAGTGGTGATGCTGCTTACTTTGGCCATATTGAATGAGGAGACGCGTCTGAAGAGTGGTGATGAAAAAGAAGGACGAAAGAGCCAGGAAGTAAACATAAATAGGTTGAAGGACAGACAAAAAAAAAAAAAAAAAAAAAGTGAGAAAAAGTTGTTGATTTTTTATTCTAGTTTGATATAACAGTCACTTCGGCCTTCATTCAACTTGAACTGAAACGGATTCGTTGTTGCTGGCTGATCCCATACCAGAGGACTCGAACACGTCTCGTCTCGGTGATACATCCTCGCCCTGGTCAAACTGCTCCCTCTCCTGATATTGCTGCTGATGTTGATGCGATTTCCGCTGATGTTGCTGATGTTGTGATAGTTGTGAGGATCCACTAGGCTGGCGCAGCTCAAGCGGAATAGAGGTCATGCCATCATCCATCACCACCTCTCGTTCAGGCTGGCTGCTGCCAGACGGACGTCGATCGCCATTTTCCATCCCGAGCGACCCTTTCGAACCTCCTGACTGCTGTGGTCCAACCCTACGATGTTCATCACGCGGGGGTGGGGACATGGACCCTGAGAGTCGGCGTCGGGAGCCACTACTGTTGGTATGATGAAGCTGGTGAGAATGATGATGCGGGTATTGCTGTCGTTGGTGTTGTTGTTGGTGTTGCTGTTGTTGCTGTGGTGGTTGCTCCGACATTGGATATCGGTGCTGTTTCGGTGATGACTCTTGTGGATAACGGGCAGTCTTGCTGTTGTTACCATACGAACCCTAGAAAAGAGAGCAACCATCAATTCACATACAGCAAACACGATTGTCAACAATTGTCAGCCATTGTCATACAAGTAAATAGTCAAAACAAAGGAAGGGGTATTTATTTTGTTACTCTCTTACGTTGTCTACTTGCGAAAAGTCTTGTTGAGACCGAGTGGCGTCGTCTAGGCGTCCGTCGTGGTGATGACTGTGGTGATTATGGTGATGGTGTTGGTGATGTCCACGCTCACGCTCACGCTCACCATCACGATCACGATCACGATCGCGCTCTCGTTCTCGTGACTCCTGAGGGTGACCATGCCGTGATCCATAGTTTGCATGATCCCGTTCCCGATCTCGCTCCCGATCCCGCTCGCGATCCCGTTCACGACCATAGTTGTCCCCTCCTTGTGGAGATTCACGTCCATAATCGTGGTTGTTGAACGACCCAGGATATTCCTGAACGGGACCATGGCCACCTCCGCCTCCACGACCGGGTGGGATCACAATCGTGCCATTGTCGCCACGGAAAGCGGGCTTCCGAGGCTGGTAATTGCTGCTTTCCCGAGCACCGATCGTCATATGAGGTCCGGCGGCTGGAGGCATCGTCCTGGGGTTGTAGTTGTACTCGCGTTGACGAGGACCGTCATGTCGTGAGGCACCCTGACCAGAATTGGACGAAGAGCCGTGAGATCCATCCTTAGAAGGCCTGGAGCTCATGAACTGAGGAGGGATCTGAGTGCTGTAGGCTTGATGTCCCTGGCCGCTCTGGCTGAGTCGCTGGCCCTGACCTGAGTGCTTGGATGACGAGCCAGAAGATCCACCGCTGGCCGCTGCAGCCGCCAGGATGACCGAAGCCGCTGCAGATGTAGGGATATTGCGCGAGGAAGCATTGTGGGATGATGGAGGTCCAAGAGGGCCGGATCCACTCCAGGGTGCTTGGCGTCGAGATGCTGGAGGGGCTGATGTGGGAACAGCGTGACCCCGCGAAGGTAGTGGTGGTGCCTCTTTTGAGATGAGCTTCTTGATCGTTGCAATGTAATCCTGCTTCTTGGCATCCGGGATAGTAGGATCCAGTGTGATCGACCTGCAACGCTCCTGCATAAACTGGATATTTTTGGACTCGTGACACTGGAACGGCAGATGGTAAGGGATTTGGTTGCAAACAATGCAATGACCTGGGGTGATGGTGGGGACAAAGGCTTTGCCAATGGACATCGATCGGAGATTGTCCTGGTAGGCGGAGCTGCCAAGTCGTGCTGCTGCCGCCGTGAGATTCTTGGCCGTCTTGCCCTTGGGGAGTTCGAGGGGTGTAATCTGCTTGTCCAACAAGAATCGGTCGAGAACAGCGAGCGCCATGTTCTTGTAATTATCGGGGTGGTTGCTGGTGGCAATCTGCTGCCTCCGCTCCAACACGAGGGGTATATCTTGGCTCTCTGGGCACCGGTCCCGATGGCTCCGGCTACAGACAAGACAGGGTGGTGATTTGCGCCCTGGCTTCTTTTGAGCAGCGTCCATGGCCGCTCCGCCTCGTCCAGGCATCATGCCTCCTGGTCCTGCATGCATGTGGTAAGGCGACGGGGGCTGCATTCGTGCCTTCTTGACCTTTCCAGTTGTTCCATCTGTATTAGTATAGTGTTCTCCACCCGGTCGCGAGCCATCCTCCAAGCCCTCCATATCGGTCGGCTGCGAAGGCGATTGATTCGCATCCGGGAAGGCAAGACCCTTGCTCTTCTTAGACCTCTTGCCAATATCCAGCTCATTTATAACGTTCTCTGGATCGCCACCCGCATCCGAATCGCCCGACTCGGCGTCCGATCCCGCCATCTCTTGGTCAACATAGTCCTCCTCTTCCTCCTTCGGTACCTCCTTCCCTGCTTTGCGCTTCTTGTTGGGTGGGCTCTCGTTGCTGTTGCCATTCTCCGCATAAGAAAGGACAGTCTTACGACGTGCTCCACGACCAAGGGTCTCCTCCTCCTGGGCATACGCCATCGCCAGACGATCTCGCAGCAGCGTCGACCAGAATCCTTGCTCTTCAGTCTCTGGCGGCGCGTCAATAGGGATCTCCTCGTCCACAAAGCCCTTGGTTTCGGTCCAGACCTTAGCGAATCCAAATCCACCGACCTTGGTCTCTCCGTTTTCATCTTCTTTGTTGCGCTCAATCTTGCTGCGGTCGAGAAGAGCATCCAGCGCGGCGTCATCGTATTTGACATCCTCGTTCGTCGTCGCATCCTCCTCGAAAAGAGCCTTGGCACCAAACTTGAGAATACTCTCGACATCAACAGGATCCAGATTCTCATCTTCCATACGCTCGACAATCAAGTGATCCAGAATCATCTTCTTCTTTCCGATCTGCACAATACGCTCCTCGGCGGAGTTCCTCGTCATGAATTTGAGAACCAGAACCTTGTTCTTTTGTCCGATACGATGGGCGCGGGAAAGGGCTTGCATGTCCGCCTTGGGATTGAAGTCGACATCGTAGATGAGAATGGTATCTGCGGTCGCAAGGTTGACACCGACTCCTCCAGCTCTGGTCGACAACAAAAAGACAAACACGTCGGAATCGGGGGCGTTGAACTTGTCGATCCTGGCCTGGCGATCGTTGCTGCTCGTGCTTCCGTCGAGGCGGACGAAATTGTATCGCTCACCATTGAGATAATCCTCCAGAATATCGAGCAGTCGGGTCATGGTCGAGAAGATGAGAATACGATGGCCATTCGCCTTCAACTTGGGAAGCATGTTGTGAAGCAACTCAAGCTTACCACCAGCTTCTATCAAGCTCTTGTGGACGAGCTCTGCCGTATTCAGGTATCTGGGCTCGACCCCCTCAATCAGGTAGGGGTGGTTCAGACACTTGCGGAGCTCCATGAGGATGTTGTGCAACGATGCCTTGCGGCTGGAGGCAGTTCCTCCACGGTTGGTGATCGACTGGAGCAGCTTGTGATTGCGCGCCAGGATGCCCTTGTAGATCTCCTTTTGCAAAGCAGACATGCCTACAGGGACAATCACTTCACTCTACAGATTACAGTGAGATATGCGTTAGTTACTGGCAAAAAGTGTGAAGATTCATGTCACAAATAATCAGAACAGTTTATCAGTGGTTATTACCATAGGAGGCAAGTCCTTGAGCACCTCGTCTTTTGTACGACGAAGAAAGAATGGCTTGAGTAACTGCACAGTTAAAAGTACAATAGTGGTGTCAGTGAAAGAGTCAAATAACTATACCAAGTATACGTCACGCAAAATGCCTTAAGAGATACTTACTCCGTGCAGCTCCTCGACGGCAGACTTGTCAAGGTTCTCATACTTCTTTTCGAGCTCGGTAACGTCAGCAAACTGGACAGGGTCCAAAAAGTTCATTAAACTGAACAGCTCACGGATGTTGTTTTGCAGAGGCGTTCCAGTCAACAACACTCTGTTCTCGATCACCAGCTCATTCAGCTTGACAAACAACATACTGTTCTCGTTCTTGAGACGCTGGCCTTCATCCACGACCAGACACTCCCATGAGTTCTTCCTGAAGAGTGCACTGTCGGTAACATTGACGATCATCTCGTATGTCGTCACCACGACGTGACACTTGAGATCGTGGGTTCCACGGTGAAAAAGCTCATGATCCCGAACGACCGATCGCGAACTCTGGGGGCCATAGTAAGCCACCACACGAAGATCAGGCGACCACTTGGCAAACTCGCGGACCCAGTTGGTCAAGGTCGAGTTTGGAACCACAATGAGACACGGGAAGGCCTTGAGTTGGTGAAACAACGTGTTTACAAATGCCACCATCTGGATAGTCTTACCCAAGCCCATCTCATCGGCCAAGATGCTATTGACACCCTTCGAGTGGTTGTACCGCAGCCAGCTAGTAAACAGAATTACGACAGAAAGTAGATTGTAAGATTTATATGCTTACGAAGTAGCTCGTTTGCAAAAAACGACAAAAAAAGATGGTATGCTTACTTGAGACCGTCCATCTGGTAGTCCTTGAGTGTGCCACCGCTGATGTAAGCAGGCTGCTCTTTCAGTTCGGCGAATGGTGGCTGGTTTGCCGGCCGTGGTTGAATGCCAGAGCGACCCTTTTTGGCACGTGAAGGAATCTGGATCTTTTGTGCTGCTACCCAGTCTTTGAAGGCCGCCTTGAAGGAGGCATAGTGCGGACTGTCTGGTTCGTCTGGCTCATCCCAGGTAGCTAGTGAGTTTTTGAAAAATCAAATGGGACAAGATTAGACTCTTGACCAAGCTAAATTCACTCGTCTTGTAAAAAAAAAAAAAAAAAAAAAAAAAAAAGGCTCTCACATTGGTCGTAATCCAGCGACTTCCACTTGACAAAGACGCTCTGGATATGGTCGAGCGCTTCCATGTCGTCTTCTGACCCGTCATATTCGGCATCGAAGATAACATCCAAGACTTTGTCAACCTGGAGCCACTCTTGTGGCACAACGTCAGAAATCTCTGCAGGACCAGGCGTCCGTTTCCAGAACGACTTGATTTTGGCGGGCGACACCACTTGGCTGACCCAGTACGCGGGCACCCAGGTCAGCTTCCTATACGACATGTTCTTCCACTTGATAAGGAGCTCGCGCGTAGTGTTGGGCGCTTGAGGAAAGGTACTGCCATCCTTAGTGGTCGACTCTGATAAGCTGGGCGTGGAGGGGTTAGGGGTATCGGCTGGCTGCATTTCCACATCAGCATCTTGAGACTCGGTGGTGGCGGTAGAAGTAGAAGAAGAAATGATGGGAACATCGCGGAATGCAAGAATCAGGTCCAGTTCCATATCCCACTCCAGACATTGATGGCACTTCCAGTCCTTCCTGTACTGGCGTATGATCTCGGTCTGGCTGACTCCTGGATCCATGGTTGACAGTCGCTTGAGACATTTGTCGTGTGCGGTGTATGTGCAGCGGAAACACCTGAACAATATCGTGGGAGGCTCGACCGCTGGTTCAGCAAGATCCTCTGTCTTTGTCGAAAGTGAATCCTCTGTTGTTACTTCAGGCTTGCCAGAGTCCTGTGCTGGTGTTCCTTCAGATGTTATCTCGATTGTAGACACTGCGGCAGCGGCAGCGCCGTCAACTGCTGCTTCACCTTCCACTCTGTTTACTGGAACTATTGCTGTAGTATCCGCTGGTGGAGTCGTATCCATGGCTGTGGCCTCTGCATGCTTTGTAGTAGGTGTAGGTGGAGGCGTCCGGCCAACCCATTCGTGACACTCGAGACACTCTGCACCCTTGGTCTTGATACAAGCCTCGCAGCGAAATCCGGTTCCGATCAAGCTGTCAGTATAGGTCTTTCGGAGACAAGCGCGATGGTATCCGGCCGAACAACACTCACAGAGCAGAAGTGATCCCAAGGGCTCGTCGTCATCCTCGTCGTCACTCTTCTTTTTGGACTTGCGCTTGGAGACCTCGCCTCGTTGACCGCAGCGCGTGCAAAATGGATGATGTGCCTGAACAAAACTCGACTCAGTGGATGTGGCAGCGATAGTCCTTTTAGACTTGGGTACTGTTGCTGAGGTCGCTGTTGCTGCTTTGCGCTCAGCCTTAGGCTTTTGCTGTGCTGACTCGTCGGAAGAACCTTCTGATGAATCGATTGGTCGTTGGGTTTTGATCACCGATTGTGCAGCTCGTCGCGGATATCCGCGCGCCGAGACTGTTGAGGCGGGGGGTGTATCTTGGTCCTGATCCTGAACATCGTCCCCGCTAGATGTCGTCTTTTTGGACTTGTTGTTCGACTTCTTGCCTCCTCGTGATCCAGAATATTCGCCACCATCATCGGAGTCGTCGCCGCCCTCGAAGTACTGCACATTGGCCTTGGCTTTCGTCCGAGAAGGTCGAGAGGCGAGGGAAGCCCTTCGCTTGGATGAATCACCGTCACCCTTAGACTTTTTTGCCTGAGCCGGTGGCGGCGAAGGAGTATTGGATTTGACTTCTGATTTTGAAAATTGGCTGTGTTCGTAATCCTGAACAAGATCATCCCATTGACCTAGGGCTTCTACAGACTCCTATTTCACACAAAAGCAAATATGAAACAAACAGCATGTTAGCTTGGTTCAAATTCACGTCCTGTGATAATAACATATCCGCATGTGCCATATGTGCCATGCTCTCACTCCAATGGAGCCCCTAGCGCCGTAACAGGATGAATCTGCCAAGCCACCAGCCAGCCCCTGATTCTGATTTTGGGCCTTTGCGCAGATCTCGGCCCACTGAGCCCAGTGATGACGAAGGCAAAGAGACGCCCATCTCCTTCCGATCGACTCCGGGCAAGTTTTCTGTCCTGAATCTTGTATCGCCGTCGTTATCCTTTTTGCCAACGCACTCTTCAAACTGTTGACCACTCGAATACCCAGTCTTCTTTCGTGTTTTTTTTTCTTTGTCTCTGATAAATCTTGGACCAATTGAATCTTGCGAGCTACCCCCTGGATGCTTTTTCTAGTGTTGCTAATAATATATAGAGCTGGACATCCTTCGCTATTAATGCAAAAGGTTCCCCTTCATTCCACTCCTTGTTGCTGGTCCTTCATGTTTAATTCTTTGCTTCCCACTCCTTTTTTCGTCCCTGTTCAGTTGACCCCAATCCCTTTCTCCTATTTTCGCTCAATCTCTTGCTCTCTCTTGGCTTCATCACTTTTCATGCTCATCGTTGTGAGCAAAAGGATTTATCCCCCCTGGCATCTGAGCTTCCAAAAAATGGAGACTGTCGTCAACATTCCACGCGAACAAATCGAGAGGTCGAAAGGTCGAAGAGTCGAAAGTTTCTGAAAAAAAAAAAAAAAGGCGGATGTGGTCCTGTTTGATGTATCCTGGAGCTAGTAGAATCAGTGGGTTACCTGCCATCTACCATCTTCTATTAAACCCTTGATGATAAATCTATCCGCAGTTACCGGTCCGTCTCTCCTTGCCAATTGTAGTTGTGCGTGACTGATTGATAGATGCCCCAGACTAATGAGTCTCCTCTGCCAAACCACACGCCTTGAAATACTGCGCGCGCGTTCGATTTGAAGTAATTGATGGGGAAATGGTCCTTACCTCTGTGGTATCGCCGTTCTCCCATACAACTGTGTATTTAACAGCTCCGCCGTCGTCGATGGTTTGATCCACAATCCTGAGGACGTCGCCTCTTGATGAGGGTGTGCCTACAGTAGAGACCTCGATGTTGTCCTGTTCGGCATCCTTCATCGAGACATCGAGTTGGTCCTGAGAATCAACTTCCATCGTGGACGTAGATCTAGGTGAAGATGGTGGCGTAGTCTAGGTTGTGTATTTTTGGTTCTAGGAGTGTTGGGCAAGATGCAGGTAGGCGTGTGATGAAGTCAAAGCGTGATGTAGTAGTATGATCAGGGTTGGTGCTGTTGAGAGGAAGAGAAGGAGGGAGAGATGGTGGCAAAAGAAGACGAGAGAAGACGATCCGAAAAGGAGGGATTTTGATTAGTACATTGATGTGAAGAAGGATGGTTGATATGACGTTTGTCGGGTGAATTGTTCTGTTAGGAAAGAGAGCGCGGTACGTGCAGGAGGTGGAGATTAACGAGCGAAAAAAGGTCAACGAGCGCAAAGAGTGTGTGGGTGTGAGAGAGAGAGAAAAGGGAGAAGAAGCATACAGGAGATAGAGACAGAAGGAGAGAGACAGGAAAAGAAAGTGTTTTTTTGTTCGCCCCTTCTTTTGACTAACGCACGGTGCAATGCAAAGCGTGTAATGATAAAATGAAGACAGCGGACAAACAAAGCACGCGCGTTTCTTTTCTTTTGGGTCCGTGGCGTGTATGTCGTAGGCAATATGAGACAAAGTAATAGTATAGTGTGAAATAACGGGTTTAAGAAAAAGCGGTTAAAGAAGAAAAGAAAAAAAAAAAAAAAAAAAAGACGGGGCGGGTTAGGCTGATGATGAAGGATGGGGTTCTGCTATGTACTGTAGCAGGTGCATCGACTGTGTCGTCGTGTCGTCGTCGTCGTATCCAAGGGGCGGCAGTGTCCGCACATGATACACCTCGAAATGCAAGCCGAGAGGCTCTCATCAAAAAGATACATTTTTTGCTGGCTCGCAGCAAGCCCGATGATTTCCCAGTCCAAAGATGAAAAAGAGGCTCTTCTCCTTGGTTTCGACACTGCCTGGCCTGTCAACTGGCTCTCGTTCACTTGCCTCTCAGGGTCAGGGAGAAGGATAGAGTTGATTCGAAGCATCGCGCAGACCCCGGGCACACAGAGCATGAGCACGATCCCGCCCTTGAAATCGATATGATTATGATTATGATTATGATTATGAATGGCCACTGCCGCTACTAGTGCTGCTGGCAATCCATGTCATGTAGTGAACCCCCTTAACCTTTTCTATTCTTGTTTCTTGCTTCAGAAACACTCATTGCCAGGGACACCTGAGAAACGCAATAAAGGGGGTGACGAATAAGAAAAGAAAAAAAAAAAATCTAGCCCAATTGGGGGCCAAAAGACCTCTCTCTTCTCTTTCATGTCGTGAAAAATGGCGTGCCAGTGACATTGTGTTGATTGTGTAGAAACAACACATAGCCACCACTGGCGGTAGTGTATGGTCATATTCACTCAGGCATAACCGACAACCAATTGGTGGCAAAGAATAAGAAGGTTGATACATATGGATAAGATATGGACGTGTACGTCTCTGAGGGTATGGGGGATGAAGAGGTTCAGACACGCAGCTTATATTGAGGGGCCAATTGATACAAGGAAAAAAGGGTCATGAGGAAGGAAGAAACAAAGAAGTGAGGAGTGACGGAAGAGAGCAAGTAAGAAGAAGGGATCCAGGGGACGCAGCATCATCGCCCACAAGCAGAATACTTTTTGATAAGCAAAGCAAGAAAGGCGAGAACACAAGAAACACAAAATGCGATGCTGGAAGTGCATATTATTGTAGATGCGAATATAATCTTTCCCGATTGAGCAGAACGACAAAAGGTGGTCGCTGAATCAAGAGCGAAACATGGACCTTTTTTCCCCTGTGATTCTGCTTTCGATGTACGGGATTGTACTAATGGATGTGAGTGGTGGACTGGAAGCACTTGGTGGCAAAGGGTGAAGTGAAAAATGGATATACGGACATGTAGAAAAAGTACAAGGAAGGATGGGAAAAGAAAACAAGGCATGGGTGTGTTTAATGAGATTGAGCAAAAAGAAGGACGAAGAAAGAGAATAGTGGCTGTGCGTGAGATTGGATCATGGGTTAGAAAAGAGAGAGAGGAAGGATGAACGACAAGACCCGAACAAACCATGAAGAGAGCCAAGAAAATATGAATCGATAATGTTTGTGTTTACAAGCATGAAGAAGTAAAGGCAGAAAAGCGAGGTATTCGCTGCGGAGGGGGTGGGCACAAGGTAAGGCGAAGGAAAGACAGAGAGAGGGGAGAGGGATGGATAAAAGAGAGAGACATGCAAAAGGAGCTTGTTCCCTGACTGGGGACTGATTGACTGAGCACTTATTATTTGCTGCTTGACAGATAGGAGTAACAAATAATTCTCAAATGGCAAAACTCCTTTTTTTGATGCAGCTGTTTGTTGTGGGTTGCTTCTCTTACCTGTGGTGCTCGTGGTAGCCTTGTTACTTCGTCCCAGGTGGTCAGATTATCACACAACACAACGCGAGCGAAAAGTAAGCCGGTCTGTGTGTTTATCCTGTTTCGGTGCCTGAGCAAGGTAAATCGAATGTATGTGTATGTGTGTGCGTGTGTCTTAATCGTAAATGGACGATTGTTAAGCGAGAAAGGCGGGTATGGCTGGTTGTTGAATTGCTGTATATGTGTGTCTGTCAGTAGACGTGTAGGGTGTGATGTGCTCGAATCACTCGCTAGGTGAGATGAGTCAAGTCGTACTTGTTGTGGTCGTTGTAGTAAGACGTTGTGTCGAGTAAGGTGAAATAGCCAACGGTGGTGATGGCGGCAAAGTGTATGTGTGTGTGTGAGTATAAGAGTACGGAATGAGCGGTGGTGAGATGTCCGTTGCGGGTTAGTAGGACATGGGGGAGTGTGATGCAACCGAGTTAGAGGGACGGAAAGTAGGTAGATGGGTATGTGTGAATAAAGGGAAGGGAGGCGGTGGTTGTGGACCAAAGAAGGGAAAAGGGGGAAAGGGAAAAGGGAACAGAAAGGGAGAAAAGAGGAGAAGTGGGATACGGAAGCGAAGGAAGGAAGAAAAGAAGGAAAAAGAAAGAAAGGCGGACGGAGGCGACACCCGCCCCCCGCTCGACTTCTCTCGTTTTTCACCCTCTGACCGCTCTCCCTCCTTTTTTTTCAAATCTTCTGCCCAGGCCAGGCGCAAGTCATGAGCAGCATCTTCGGGCTGACGGGATCCCAAACTAAAAATCTCTTGAAAAATTGCGTATTCGAAATCTTACATATCCCGCTCGTACAGAACTCAATATGCCCCCAATCAACTCATCCACCCAAAAAACAGCCTCGCTGGTTTCTTTTTACTAATGAATGCCAACTATACCCCATATACCATTGTCGCCATCGTAACCATCCCGGTTCTACACTTTATCTGTCTTTGTAGTTCAATTCTATCCAATATATTACAGTCTGGAATGGACGATCTTCCTCTCTTAAAGCACAGTCGTCACATCATTTTGTTAACGCAAGGGCCATCTCCGAGGAACATATCGTAGGTTGCCACCTCCTACCTATTCCTTACCTCATTTGAATATAAAGGGCGTCGATGCCAACCGACTTCGATACTTCAAGAACTCCGTTCACTACAAAGGCAGTGAAGAGCAGGAGACGGCTTCACCCTATTGCAAAAAATCGTCAACGGGCTCCGCGGGCAGAACGGGGGCCCCACATTCCTTGTTCGGCACATATCACGTTATTCTTTATATGTCACGTGTTTTTTGTACAAAATGATGATATTTATTTGTGTGTGAAGGGAGAAAAGTTGCAAAATATACTATTATGGCTTAGACTTGACGTTGGACTTCAAGTAAAAGTTAAGAGAAATGGCTGTGAGCAAGCAGACACACATCAACGTAGGCATAACAGGCTCGTCTATCATAGCAAGGCATAAGAGAATATAAGTTAGTATTAATTGTCTAATCATCTTCAACAGTGATAGAAATACATCAGATAACGAAGCTTACCATAAGGACCGGGGTCCTTGTTGCGCAACATGGTGAGACGCCTCTCGTAAAGCCAAATAGAGTAAACAAGAGTCAAGAGCGCGGTGATGGCCAAAAGGATACCAGCAAAGCGTCCAATGTTGTCACCAGCGTTGAAGAGACCGACACCGAGGGTGCCCAAAAGAACAGCAAAGTTCATCCACTTGAGGAAAGTACGCTCGTTAGCAAAGAAGACCTTGGCCTCGACCTTCAACACACCAACAACCTTTTTGGGCTTGGGTGGGATAATCCTGATTTGGGGCACAGCATCATCAGCCTGAGTGGGTCCCAAAAGTGGGCTGGTCTCACGCGAATCCTTGCCCTTGGACTTTTTAAACACACCGCCCAATCCCTTGAATCCAAAACCCTTCTTGATACTGCTCGCCCGGGACGATCCTGGGCGAGGTGCGGTTCCATAAGGTCCGCCATAGTTGTTATCGACAACGACATCCATGGAGCGGCTCTTGCCCTTGGACAGAGCAGGTCCGTGCTCAGACTCGGCTCTGGAGACGACTGATGAACGGCGACTGTTGATACTCTCAATTTCGGCGGTCGAGTTGGCTCGGCTAATCGAGGGCGTGTCAGCCGACAATTGACCGCGCATGGCATCGGGAGTACGACCAGAATCCTTCTCCAGTTGTGCCAACCAGAAGGGAAGAAGGGCGACGTGGCTCTCCAGCAAGACGGCAACACCGTGAACATACTTTGAGAATGACTCAGCCGACTCGACCAAGTGACTGTTCATCAACTCTTCAACCCAGGCAGGGGTGGCCTTGTTGGGAGGCAACTCCAGCTTGACTTCGAGGATGGCATAGTTAAATCGGGTCATATCTTGCTCGTGGGCAGTCTTAGTTCCGATAGGGTATTCGACATCCATGCGACGCCAGTGGTTTCCGGAACGAGTCACGCCATCCAAGTTGTCCTCGCGGATCATGCACAGATCGGTATCGAGCGAGAGACGGACGCGGTTGTCACCGGGAATCTGGAAGGCGGTCCTGTTGTAGACGGTTCTCAAAATGGGGCGAAGCTTCATGTCGACAATGCCCTTTTGAACATCCTTGACCAACTCCTGGAACTGCTCAATCTCAGCTGGTGACTTGACTCCTTGCTCCTTCAGCTTGGCAACCTGACGATCCAAAGTGTAGGTGCCCTTCAAGAAAGCGTCGACGTACTTTTCCTTGATAGAGAAGCGATCATGGTACTCTCCCAGCTTGTTGATCTCGTGATGAATCTTGCGCTCGACAAAGATCTCGTTGTTGGAGGGGCTGCCGTACCAGCGAAGACGGATGGCTTGTGCTCCTTCCTTGCGCTCCAGCTTGGTGTTGTAGAGATCAAATGACGAGTTGTCGAGGTAGACGGAAGAGAGTGAGGGGTCGAGAGACTCTGAGTTGTTGGGTCCGGGTCCGCGAGGGGTGTAGAGAATGACGGGCAGATGCTTGAGGACGGTGGTCTTGACCTCCATGACATTGTCGGGGTGGACCCAGAACTTGAACGACCTGCGATCGAGGCCCTGCTGGTTGATCATTCCTGTGAGAGTTGAGGGGGTGATGGGGGTGCCAAATGGCAGAGACTCTGCGCCGATGGTGTGATAGAGCTTGGAGAGGCGGACAACGAGCGAATCAAAGTTGACATTGTAGAACGCGCGCGACTTGAGCTGAACCATGAAGACAGGACGAAGCTTGTATGGGACATTTTTCTAATATGTGCAAAAAGGGAGAGAAAGTGAGTAGTGATATCAATTTTGCTATGCCTTTTGCCTTTCTTTTTTCCGTGTTTCTTTGTTGTCTTTCTTTTCTATCTATTCTTTCCCTTGAATCTTTTCATGCCGTCTTTCCGTGCTTTCATTTCTTGATCTTTCTTTTTGTTGATTTAATCCCATTGTATCCCTCTTCGTATCTTTTTCCCCACTTGCTTTTTCATATCCATGTCAAACAATTTCAACCCTCAAATCACTCAAGTCTCCAAGATCCAGTTGCTAACAAGAAGACGAAAACACCGTCGGAAAACTTACGTCGTGCTTCTTGACGATCTTGAGGAAACCGGCATAGTTGGTTCTGCAGTACTTGGACAGTTGGTTGACCTCATCCGTAATCTCAGAGATAGCAGCAGTCAAGGACTCGAGGGCCTTTTGGTTGTAAGCCTCCTGGAAGGTCGCCACTCGCAGCTCAGCCTTGGTAGTGCGCTCCTGCAACTCTTCAAACTTGGAGTTCACGAACGCATAAATCTATCATTGTTTTCATGCCGTCGTGTGAAGTGGAGTCCAGCAACAAAATGATTAGCTCACTGGTTTCTGATACCCTCGGTGTCTGATACAAAAGAGAAAGAGCGCACACACAACCTTGCAAGATTGTGTATGCTACTCCATCGACTGCAGTAGGAGAGGCTCTCTTTGCTTGTCGAGTGTAGTTTACCTTGGTGAGATCACTGTCGAGGGTCTGCCCAAAGATTCCTTCGTCACGCTCAGTCCAGCCATTGGGTCCGTTGAGGCCTTGCTCCAGCTGCTTTTTGAGGGCGTTGTACTGGACGTAATTGTCCTTCCATGGTTCATAGGTGGAATCTTCGAGGTTGTCACCAAACTTCATTGTGTCTGATGCGTGTGTGAATGTGTATGAGTGTGGTGAAGAGGAGGGCGATTGAAGCTAGACACTCAGAGTGAGAGGTATAAGAGAGAGTGGGGAGTGGAAAGGTACGGAGTATGGGGTGGATGAGTATGATAGTATGAGAGAAGAAGGAAGAGAGACGGGTGCCGGGGTGGAATTGAATGAGGAGGTTGGGCAGCAGGTCAGGTCGGGTGAAATGGGGAATACGAAAGAGAGAGGAGAGAAAGAAGTAAAAAGGAGAGTGGAGTGGACAAGGAAGAAAGAAATATTTTTTGTGTGTGCACTAAAAGCACTGAGACTGAGTTCACGTTATGTCTGTCCTTTCCCCTTGGACAGAAAACAGACCAGCGGAGGCCGTTGCACCGATTACACACTCAAACGAACAGATCACCTAAAATCTAACTGGTCATTCCTTCCCACTTGTTCACCATTGTCATTTGATGCTCCTCCTTCTATCCATAGCTACATAAATGCTTCTGCAAGCCCCCATTCTCACCGCTACTTTCCCTCCATTGGCTGCTCCGACAAAGAAAAAAGAGAGGACTAATGATAACCAACAACAACAGGAAAGAGAGACAGCAAGGAGGATGGAGATGGACCATCAAAGACGTAGTAAAGAAAGGTCAAAAATCGAGAGAGCGATCCAGTACACGAATGGATGGCCATCGAATCAAGCTCATGCTACGATTTTAACTTGGCACAAACTGAATGTCAATTCAGTCAGTTTGAATCTCAGTCCTCCAGACGGAGCCCAAGCACACTCTTCATTTCAATCGTCCATCATATTCAAAAAGCACCGACCTGACTTGACTTCTCTCCTTTGCTGATACCTGCACGATGTTCCCTCTTGTAACCAGTCAATCGCATGAGATAGGCATATCCTATCCAATGGTTCTTCGTACATGCTGAGAATGCCGTGTCTTTCCTCGATGAACAAGCAATTGTACTTTTCCTTCTCAAAAAAATAAAAAATCAAAATCCAATGCCCGACCAGACACTCACTCCTCTCCTCTCCGAGTCGTCCAGTCGTGCGCAAGAACCGCAGAACGTGCTCAGACGAAAAGTCTCGGATTCCTCTTACGCCCAAAAAAAATCAACCTTACACACGCTTCAAAAACTCAGATCATCTGTCATTGTTTGCGCTTGTTGTCCATCCACACCTCCACCTTCCTCTTTCGAAGATGGGAAAGCAGGGAATCGATCCCCATCTGTCATCATTATCATCGACAATACGCACACAGAGCCCTTGTCTGTCTAGCTTGTTACGCTTTGCGCGTGTATGAACAATCTTCGCTCCAAATCCTATGTAAAGCCCTTTGTCTTTCATTTTTGATCCGATCTTACGGTCTGTCTTTCTCCCTTCATAGATCTACACACCCCTGTTTTTCATAGCGATGGCAAAAAAAAGCAGCAACACCTTTCCACACATCGATCTCTTCCATCATCAAGACCACTCAACCTTGGCCACATTTGACCGGAGCCAAAAATCAATCTACATGCTCTCATCCGCTTTTTTCCCTCACTTTTCTACTCTCTTTTTTTTTTACTTCTTGCTGAGATACTAGCTGGCTGCTGAACAACAAAAAAAGCATACAACAGCTCCGATGATTACAAAAGAGACGAAAACTGCTCCATTTAGCTACCATTCCCATCTTTTCATCTATGGTTGCTTGACTTGAAAAAAAGTTATCACGATTAGAGATTTTTATTTTCTCAGCTATCTCTCCTTCGTCTCCCTCCTGGCTGTGTGCGCCAGTCGTATTTTTTTCTCCGGCGGAGACTGTTACAAGCGGAGGTCGTGTGAATTGCACTTGGCGATCGTAAAAGAACACAAACGAGTGCGAGGCGATGTCCAACTTGATCGGATCTTTTCTTGAAGGGGCAAGTGATTAATCTGGGGTAAATGTTTATAAGATGCCAAACTGAATGACAGAAAAACATAGAAAGAGATTGTAGTCAAGTATAGTAAGTGAGAAGACGGATAAAATAACAATGGTGTATTTCACTTTTGACTGCAAGATCAAGAAGAGCTGACCATCTAGCACCATGGATCATTAAAATCTTCGGAGTGCATGCTAGATCGTAGGTATGGATATGTATTAAAATCAACTGAAAAGATGGTAGTTCATCTGACAGGGGGAGACTATGTTGCTTTGCAAACACTGGACAACCTCGCTGGACAAGTTATCGATGCAAACTAGCCTGGCCTTTAACGTAAACGTCCTACATGTATGAACCTCGCAAACATCTTGACAGATACTTGCGGCTGTCTCCAGAGGCCTTCTTGCCATTCACTCACAATAATATTGAGTCCGAAGGCTTTTTTTTAAAGGGATGAAGTGGCAGGCGATCGCCTCGGACCAAACTTGACAGCAAAATGCTTGTAAAAAACGACACCCCCAACCTTTGCCTCTTCTATTCACATTCTACGCTCCCATCCTGCTTCAATTTGGTGGCGCATTTGCAGTACTCACTCCCCGTCCAATTCTGTGACAAGCCACCAACAAGAATTCCAATACATGTGACTGCTTCCAAGCTACCAGAAAAAAAAAGAAAAAAAAATGTGAAGTTAACTCACAACGGCCCAAACAAAAACATTCATTTCCACCCTTCTTTCCATCCCATCAACATCAACACATCAACACCATGGTCACCCGCAACAACATCCAGCGCCCCAAGTTCAACCTCCAGAAGCTCGGTCGTGTCAGGAAGCAGGCTTTGAAGTCAAACTCGACCTCGTACAAGTCTGTCGTCTCGACCAACATCCAGCACGTCCGCCGTATTTCTAAAAAGAAGGCACAGCAGAAGCAGAAGGTCATTAAGCACGTCATGGACTCCGCTCTCGTTAAGGCTGGAGGTGTCCGGGAGGCTACCATGAAGGGTAAGCTTTTCTTGTCTGTCTCTTGGGTCGCTTTATAAAATCTGGAAGATTGGAACAGGAGTACCTGAAAAGGAGCTTTGAGGAAGAATTATGCCCATTTTTGAAGGATTAATTGACTGACCTGATTCTTTCTCTTTGTTTTTTATAACCAATTGCTTCCTGTATATGACAGAGGCCCCCATTCAGAAGGAGGAGCCCGTCGTTGTCAAGGCCATTCCCTCCGGCCCTGGAACCACCTTGGGTGCCCCCTCTGGTAAGGCACCTGCTTTCGATCACTTGGGCCACTGACTCTACCTATTCTAGCCCAGTTGTTCCATGAACTAACCTCCGCGCCCTGTCTTTTGTCTTCAATTGTTATAATAGCTTAAATCAGTTCACAGAGGAGTTCTTTGCAAGGAAAGGAACAAGCAACATAAAGTGGAAATCGATATCAACCCCAACCTGCATCTGCATCTTTTTTGTACAATAAGTCTTTTAATAAACCATGAAAACTCTAATAGCTTCCACCTCCTTGTTGATTGTGCTTCCTTTGGACGTTTAACGGTTAGGAAGACCATGGTTACTGTCCCACTCGCTAGGCGAGGTGCACCTGAAGAGACGTATGTCCGAGAATGGAACTTGGTGTGAAAAATTTCGCATTGCATGTGCTCCTCTCGGAGAGGTGGCTGAGTCAAGTTAAGAAACGTCAGGCACTCTTTCTTTGAGCCTGCGCCTATTTTCTTACGTCTTTTCTTTGGCTCTTTTTTTTTTAGTCTCTCAACCATCACACTCATTCGCCAGGCAGAACCCACGCACATTTTCTGTTTAACATGCCCGCCGATTCACTTATTCCTGACATTCCAGGCGTGCCCATCGATGCCAGAAGTGAGAGCATGCTCCGTGAGCGAATCTGTCGAGCCATCGGAATTAACGGCAGTCGGTATGTGGTTCAAGAGACACGTTGGAAAAAACTTCGAGAGACACTAACAACCGTGTTGGAGGGAATCCTTCCACCCCTTGTGCAAACGACAGCAGACTAATGATATGCGCTTTCTTATGTTTCTTAGATTCATTGGTAAATGGCCAGGACTTAGGAGTTGACAGGAACAAAGTGGCAGTGTTCTCGCAATAAACATAGGCAGTGGAGACGCGTCTAGAGAGGGCTTGGACAAAATGCCAACATCATGGATATTGATGTCATGTGTTTACTCATTATGCTTTTCTAGGCGCCCAGCCTGTCAGTTTCACGCGCATGACACTTCAGGAACTCAAGTCAGAAGAGTAAGCGAAATGGCCCAAGGAACCAACAACCATGTTGTCATTGAATGCAGCTATTTGGAACGGCAAGGTGAACTTACTGCTGTGCCTTATTTCTTTTCTTCTTGTCAACAGTTACTTTGTCGCTGAGAAGTCCGACGGTGTCCGCGTTCTCCTCTACTGTATCCTCAACGAGCGTGGCCAGCAGCAAGTCTTTTTGGTAACTGTCACTTGTTTATGTCGGTTTCAGTGGCAAATAATTTCTCTTGGGATATTCGTCCTGACTAACGCATTTCCTTTTGGTTAAATGCGTAGGTGGATCGCAAGAACAAGTTCAGCTATGTACCTCAGTTGAGATTTCCTATTGCCGGTAACCTTCAGGCGTATCATAATGAGACAATTGTCGACGGCGAACTTGTCACGGACCAGGAACCGGATGGGAGCCAGGTCGTTCGTTACCTTGCCTTTGATCTTTTGGCCTACAATGGACAGAACATTATCAAGAAACCCCTCAGGTCTCGGTTGGCTGTAAGTTCAGCCCTTTCAATGTGCATTGGGTGGCAGGCTTGACATAAGCAACATAAAGTATTCAAAATTAACAGTTGGCAATTCTGTTTGCACTCTTCAGCGATTACAACAGGAGTTTGTGACACCTTATAGGGAGTTGCTCAAGGTCGCTCAACCCCAATTTGTTCACGAGCAGCCTTTCAAGTGAGTGCAGCCCACACGCAAAATATCATATCTTTAGCGAGAATACTGGATGTTCGCACAATGCAAAGAAACTCACGTGCATTTTGAAACTCGCACCAACAATAGGGTTGGATTGAAGGAAGTCAACTTGTCGTATGGAATTGAAAAGATGTTCAGGGAGGTTCTCCCAAGACTCAAGCATGGAAGCGATGGACTGATATTTACCTCCGCCGTTGCTGAATATGTGCCCTCAACCAACACAAAAATGTAAGATTGCGTTCAAAAATACGTCGGCCCGCCTCTTCCGCTTTCTGCTACGCAGAATTTCACGCATTTCAAACGGTAACATGTAACGCGCTTGTTTTATATTCACATATATAGGCTGAAGTGGAAGCCCCCAAGCGAGAACACGATCGACTTTAGGCTGACGCTGGAGTTCCCAACCAACCAGGGTGTACCCGACTATAACCAAAAGCCGCAGTTTGTGCTTAATGAATGGCAGGGCGGTCAACAATATAACCGTTTCGGACTAATGGCCGTTGACAATGGGCTCTGGGAGCAGTAAGTGACAACATCCATTTGCAAAATTACCCGAAAAACTTGCTGAGCGTTGATCGCCCATAGGATCGAGCATAGACAAGAAACAACTGCTAACATATACAGCGCTTGTTTAATTACGCGCTTAGCTGGAAGAACACGTCGACTCATTTGCAGAACAGGGTGGTCGAGGTGAACTACTCATCCAGCGACAACACCTGGAGATTCTTTCGGTTTAGAGATGACAAAGAGCACGGCAATCATTCATCCGTAGTCAGGAAAGTCCAAGAGAGTATTCGAGACGGCGTCGAGCGTGATGAGGTACAGTGGCTGCTGTTTTCTATCAGTATGCGGTCTATGTTGATATTGTTTCTCTATGGAGCATTCGGAACGCCTCCTATTGGTGTTTTGCTTTTTGTTGTATTCCCCGGTATAGTTGCTTACCTTAAATTATTTCTTCTTCATGACATGATAAAAATAGTTGCTGCAAGCGCAAGCGGAAATTAGATCCGCTTGGAAGCACCGAGAACAGATTCTTCAGCAGCAACAGCAGCAACACCAACAACAGCAGCATCATCAGTAGAGAACAACCAACGGCGTCTGCAAGAAAGGATGCAACAAATATATATGAGACCATGAGATCTTTCCTTTACCATATATCAGAACGCGGCGCGTTGATATTTTAGCTACATGGTCGATTTTAAGGAAGAGAGACAGTAGATACATAATAAACAAGGAAGACAACATATTCCTGATGTGCGTGATTCTCGTTGCACCTTTCTTGTCCATAGATCTACGAAGAGAACAGTAAAAGAGTAAACTCGTACGACCGGGCAGTAGAAGGACGATTGAGCGCTCCCCTGTTCTGTCCGCTCTGTTCGCTCTACAGGGATGGGGACTTGGAAGCAAATAGAAGTCTGCGCATTGGAAGTGAGAAAAAATCGTACCTCTGGCGAATCGAAATCCTTTTTTTCCTTATCAAAGTGTTAAATGTGCTGTATTGTTGTGTTTTCGTTCTGCTGTTTTGTTGATTGTTTGTGTACGTTGACCAAAGTAAAAATGGAGTTTTTGCCCTTGTGGATATTCTTTGTTGTTTATGAGTCCTTGTTGGATGTTTGTCGTACGACTCAATTTAAGGCGACAGCTGAGATAAAAATAAACGCGGTGCACACGCGCACCACTGCACAAACACACACTCTTTTATTTTCATCGTTCTTCGTTTTGAAATCAACACCACACGAAAGAGTGTATAGTATTGCTGCCTTGTTTTCGTCAAGCTTGTGCTCTTTGGTACATCATGCTATGTGTGCGCTGTAGCCAAATAGGATGAGGGAGAGTTAGGCGTTGTATCAAATCTGCGGCTTCATTGGCGAAGAAAAATACGTGCGCCGTCTTTGTCGTTTCTTGTCCTGCTGCAGCAGGTCCACACTATCCATGCACCTACTCTGGATAGACAGAGAGACAGGATAAACAAAAGGAAGGTAAGGATGACAAAAGTGGCAAAAAGGCGTGCTAAAAAACGGTTGAACAAGAGGAGAAGAGGATATTTTTATCTTGTCAATCCTCCACGCATTGTTGGATTGTTGCAAAAAAGACGGCGTCTCTGTTTCTTTTTTTGTTGTTCGTCAACTGTCTCTTGATCAATGCTCGCTTGGCTTGTCCCTTCATTTGTCTTTCCCCTTTTACGCCCACCATTCAACCTATCATATTTTCCTTCCCACTATGTCTACTTTTGCTTGCGCTGATGTTATTGAACGAGTTAGCCATGGAGTCTCAACAGAGGCATTGCTAAAAGAGGACGAAAAGAATATTTAGCGGGATGGTGGTCATTGGCCGGCAGATGTTTTTTATTTCTCATTCTCTTGAACGTCAATCGACCTCTAAGAATAGAGGCGAACTTGGTTTATTGTGGGTTAGGGTGTTTGAACCCGGCGTTTCTGAGATACAGTTTTTTTTCTTTTTAGCGACCGGGGATTTTTCTTGAAGCTATATAGATTCATCAGTCAATGCTAGTCAACAAAATAAGAAGAATGCTTACTCCTAAGAGGAGGAATGGGAATGAGTGGGTCAAGCTGAGTCTACTGCCAAGAGGGGGTTTCTACTCTTGCCTCTCCGTGGAACTTCTCTCACTTCGGCTGTTTTTTGTCCATCTGAGTGTTCCGGCTGACGAAAATACGCAGAGATCCTCCTTTTGGGCACAAAAACACAGAGTGAAGCGCCGTGTCTTTGTCCATGTCTCTCCAAATGTTTAGCATAAATACCGTCCTTGTGTTCACATTTTCTCTTCTTTTTTTCTTCTCATCAACCCTCTAAACGCTCTCCTCTCTTCCCTTCTTTACACGAATACACTCCCTCACCCGCTTCAAGAACAAAAATGTACGCCAGAAACCTCGTCACGCTGGCCCTGCTGGCAATCTGCGCCCTCTGCTCTTTCTCCACCGTCTTTGCGGCACCCCCTCCTCCACCCGCCACAGACCTGATCGTTGTCACCAACCCGGCCTTCGAATCCGTCTATAAGGTCGGCCAAAAAATCACCGTCAAGGTCAAACTCCCCGGTGGTGCCAACAACATCCTCTACAAGGACAACACCCCCATTGATGTCATTCTCCAGAAGAAGATCTCCATGCCCAACCTGAACGTCAAGATTGCAACCGTTCCTGCTAGGGTCTTGGCGTCGGCTAAGGGATACCAGTTTGTAGCCAAGAAGGAGTACATTATTCCTACGCAAACCTCTGTCAAGTGGAGGGTTCGTGTGCATTTTGATCATCCTACCAGATCTGGATATTCTGATTCGGCTGGCTTCGTTATTGTTAAAAAGTAAACGAGGAACAGTGATAGTCTCATTTTTTTCTCTCTTTGATATTTAGACACTGGGCCTACTGGGTGTCTACTTTCTTCTTAATTAGTGTAGGTGAGCTCAACAACAACGACCACGCTATCTTTTGCCACGACATAAAAGAAATAAAAAAACGCTTATGTAACAAATCAGTTGGACCATCCCAACAACACTGAAATGGAACAATTAGACATGAGGACCAAACAATGGCAAAGAGGCAAAGCACATTGAATATGTGTCTTAGTTGATTTTGTGTCTATGCAAATGGCCCCTGAACTTGAAAGAAAACAATAGTTTTTTCTGTGTGTCGATCTATTCAATACTGTTGAGGTGTGCGGTTAGGGTCATAGCAGAATAGTAGTGTTGTGCCATGTCAAAAAGCTCAGAGTTCTTCTTCATCAGCTCGCACAGCCCCTTTCGCAATTTGCTTGCAAGTGAGCTCAACGGAACGCAATGATATTAGGAACACCAAACCAAAAAAAAAAAAAAAAAAAAAAAAAAAAGGCCAATGCTGAGCGCCGTAATAAACGCGTCAAGGGCGGTTAGTTTGGCTCAGCTCAGCTCAGCTCAGCTCGTTTTAGTTGTTCTCTCTAACGAAATGCAATTTTGTGAAAATTTGCGAAAAAAAAAAAAAAAAAAAAAAAGAGATCGAATGCTAAGCCACCAACATGGATTCGTACTTCCACCCCCTGCGTAGGCGCTTTCCTGCTTCAGACACCATTCAGAGTCCCTCCCTGATTTTCCAGTATTTTTGTCCTTTTGTCGTTTTGTCTCTTTCTTTCTGATTTCTCTTTTTTCCATCACATTTCTTCACACACACCACTCACTCTTCTCCACTTCGCTCTCGGGGGTAAGCCCATTCACTTTCACTTCTTATTCTTTCTATTCTTTTCTCTTATTTTTCACACTTCATATTCCTCTGCTTCATTCGCACTCTCACTCTTAACCACACTCTCACAACAACATCAACATCAACAACAACACGATGACTTCGGCCTTGTTGTTCCACGGGACTCATCTATTGACCTGAGGAGGAAGACCTCTAACAACAGGGTGCGCACCACTACCTCATTCTCCTGCCTTCCTTCCTCCATAACTACACAACTTCGCAGCAACAACAACAACAAGATTGGAAACCAACACCAGGAAGCTTCTCAACTCAGGAGATTCATCTTTTTCTTTCTCTCTTACTCTCTCCCTTGACCCCTTGATTGCAACAAAAAAGGGCAAAACAGGGAGTAGATCTGGCGCATACCACCCTCCCTGCCACATCCTCACAAACACACAAACAAACAAACACACTCCCTTCTCCTCCCGCAACCAAAAGAACAACTTCTTTGAAGAAGCATGCAACTAACCCTGAATCTGTTTTGTCAATCGCAATAATAGGGCCTGCCATACTTCCAATCAGCTAATCACAACACTAAACACCAGACAACGACCACAACAGCAAACGAGAGACGAGACGCTATTTCTGTGATCACAATGCCAAAGGATTACTACGGTCGTGGAGACTACTCGGATGACGAGTCCAACTCTCGGAGTCGCGACAAGTTCCGCCGTGAGCGTAGTCCTGAGAAGGACGACTTTGGTCGTGACAAACGGAGAAGAAAGACCTCGGCCTCCCCTGAAGACAGAGGTAATAATAACTCTTGTTGTTATATTGTATCAGACATGGAATCATAGGGTGCTCGGAAATCGTTGCAGCAGTTGTTTTCTCTATATTGTTATTAACACAATCCTTGTTTATACCTTTGTTACCTTGCTTATTTTCGTTAACAGAAAGACGGCCCAGGAGAAACCGCTCATCTTCCAAGGATGGCGACGATCCGACCGACCGCTACATCCCCAACTATGACAGAGACGGATACAACCCTGCACCGAGATACAGCCGACCCGATCACTATGGAGGCCGTTTTGATGGTCATGGCGGATATAATGATTACCGTGGTCAAAGGTACATGCACACCCTCATTGGGATGCATGACGCTTCTCTCTGTCTCTTTTAATTAGCTGAGAGAGGCTGTCATTTTAGTTTACTTTCTGTGGATGTTGAGCCCTGTTTGTTTGTTATTCTGACCTTGTGTTTTTATTTTTGTTTATACAATTTGAATGCAAATTAGACGTCGTGATGATGGCTATGGAGACATGGACGGTCCAGATGCGCCTTATGGCGACGGTCCCCCAAGCTGGGGAGGAAGTGGTGGCGGTGGGGAGAGGATCGACGACCCAATGAAGCTGGACCAACTGATCTCTTTCAAGCTGTACTGCGAATACCTCCGAAATGTCGACCGGGCCTCGCACCGCTACAAACGCTACACAGACGAGGATCTTCAGGCACGCTACGGGACTTACAGAGAGGAGTTTGTGGCCAAGCAACTGTCGACCTTTTTCGAGGCTCACAAGTCGGAGGCTTGGTTCCAGGAAAAGTATCACCCGGACATGTCCAAGACCCGTGCCGAGGAGTCACGCGCTCTTCGAAAGTCTCGCTACGGGAAGTTTGTTGAGGGATTGGCCGCAGGAAAGTTTGACAATTCTACATGTGACGAGGCTTTGGCCAAGAAAGAGAGCGCTCAGGCTGCAGAGGCCAAGGCTGCAGGCGAGGATGGCGAGGCTGCTATTGACAAGGATGGTGATACTCAGTTGAACGGTGAGGATGGATCAGACGCCTGGTTGTACCTCAAGGCCGTTCTCCCTACCGCCACCCGCGCATCTATCCTTGAGGTACTTTCTTATTCTCTTCATGTTGTTTTATTATTGGAAATTGTTATCGTTGTTGTCAATTGTACTGAACTATTCTTTAATGTTTTGTAACTTTCATAGCGCTGTGAGAAGATTGACGGATTTGTGATGCTGTCGTTGTCAGAGCCCCATCCATTGAAGGAGCTGCAGAGGATTGGATGGATCAAGTTTAAGGCAGGGACTGACGTCGAGGCAGCATTGACTGCCTTGACTGAGCCAGAGACAGAAGATTTTCAGGCAACGACTGCAGCGCACAGACCAACGCGTGCCCGCTACACACACGAAATTGCCAACTCGGGAACAAGGATCCGTGCTGATTATGAGCTTGCACTTGCCATTGCCAAGGTGTGCGACCAGAGCTTGAACGATGCAGTGGACGGCGAGACCGATGCACCAATCTATGACGGTGTGTCTCTCGTGGAAGCACGTCTCAAAGATCATATCCTTACACCCACAGACACCCCCATGGATGATGCAGAACAAGAGGATCCTGCACAAGCAACCATCCGGCGCGCAAATGAGGTAAACACATGCTTTCATGCGTTAACATGTGCGAAACATCAAACTGGTAATAACAAGAGTTTCTCTCTATTTTCACTGTGATAGCGTCGCTCGCTGGACCTCTTTATTGAGTACTTGCGTCAAGTTCATTTGTTCTGTTACTACTGTGGAGGCGATAGTGACAATGCCGAGGAGTTTTCTCGCAAGTGCAGCAAGCACTTCCGCAACCCTGACACCAAAGTCCCCGTCAACTCTACCAAGGGTATGTAATGGCAGTATTGAAATCGATGCATGTGTGTCACTATGGGTGGCAAAGATGTTTGCAACCAGCTGACATTTCATCACATTTACTATTCTAGGCGCTGTCTGGGTCAAGAACTTGGAGCAGAAGCTGAACTTGAAGCTCAAACCTCCTACAGACGAAGAGATTACCAAGCTGGGTGGAAAGTCTTTGGAAAAGTAAGCGGTCGCTGATAGGCATTAGCGTTAGTTGCATGCGTTGTTTTGTCTCTCCAACAGTGCCTTTCTAACACCAGCTCTTAATCATAAACTCATTAGGGCCTCGCTCAAATTTTTGCAGAGCAAGACGCAGCAGGATGAGCCAACCAAGTGGCGCTGCAAGATCTGCACAAAGCCATTCAGAGGCGAGGAGTTTGTTCACAAGCACATCCGCACTAAGCACCCAGACGAAGTCAAGACCATTGAAGACGACGTAAGCACCGTTCTATCGTGGCTATTATTGGATCTTTGATAGGTGAACTAAGACTCTCCGTAAACTAACATTCGACTTCTCTCTTCTTGATGTGTAGATCTCACTGTTCAATAACTATATTTTGGATCCCAACCATATTAACCCTTCAGCACAACAACAGCAGCAGCCACAGCCTAGCGCGTTCGGATATGGCGTGCCAGGACCAATGTTTACTGGCCATGCCATGCCCATGAGCTTTATGCCAGGAGCACACCCAATGGGTATACCTTTTATGAACCCCGGAATGTCGCCCATGCCACAATTCCCTCCCAACTTTATCCCACCATCTTTTAATGCCGCGGGTGCCATGGCAGGAACACCTATGGATCAGATCCCTCGTATTGGATTTGATTTCGCCAAGCGTCGTGGATCAAAGGAAGAATCTGGAGACAAGGCACGGACCAAGCAACCTGATGTGGCGCCTCCTCGCCCTCCTTCTTCCATGATGCTTGATCCCAGAAGGTACTTATTTCGATTGACTTGTTTTCATGAAGCACTACTATATTTGCAGTAATATTAACAAAATTCCCTTTGTTCACTTTTTGACGATAACAGTAGGATGTCCGATCCACGCAAGGTCAAATCTTATGTGGATCTGGATGCTCCTGCTGAAGGAGACCTTGACTCCAAGTACAATCTGTGGTAGAACACCCTGTTTCTGTAGCTTTCCGTTTTTGCTTCTCTCGTTTACGTGTTTTTCTTGACTAAACATGCCAATTTCATATTACGACGCGATACCGCTTCATTGCTTGGGCAGAACGATGTTGCTGTGTGTGACCTGATTAATCAAAAAGCAGGCAAGAGGAGGTTTTCAGGACAGACAATCTGTATGAACAGAACATTCGATCACTGAGAGTAGCATTTACTAAAGAAATCGGCAGGGTCAGTCAATTGCATAAAAGAATGGTTTGCTTTTATGCCATCTGGGGACGGATTTTCATCAGACAATTTTTTGCCCTCTGCTGTTTTTTCGCCTCCGTCGAATCCTTCGTCTTCGCCATAGACCAAAACTTAATTACTTTGACTCCACGACCTGTCACAAAAAAAAAAGATGCTCAGCAAAGAACAACAATGGCAGCAAGAGAGGGCGAAGGCGGAACACAGGGGGAAAAAAGGAAAGGACCCTTGCTTCTCCTCTCTCTTGTGCATGCATTGCTTTGAGAGTGTGGCTATACGCTTCTACAGCCAGGTGACAACAATCAGACAATGAATGAGTGGTCTTAGATAGAGTTATCACCTGTCCCAGTCAGAAACCAAAGCACACAAGTTTGATCGTGTATTATCCTCCACAAAAACATTATCACCCATCTCCTTCGGTGACCAGAGTCTCAACAACGACCCACTCATCATCTCCAGCAATAACCACACCTTCGTCACCCAACTCATCGCCCTCCGCGATCATAGCACTTTCCTCACCCCATGTGTCTCCTGCACCGTTTGCCCCTCCACCATTGCTTCTCCACCATCGCCCCAAGTATCTCCACCAGTGACCACAGCTCCTCCGTCTCCCCATACATCTGCTGCTGTGACTACACCTCTATTAAAACTCCACCCGTCTCCTGCAGCAGTCGCAGCTTCACCTTCGCTCCACCCAGGGACAACAGCGCCTTCAACAGCACCGCGCTGGCCCAGCAGCTTGCTGTGGATCGGATCTAGACCTATTGCATTCCTGAAAGCCAGGCCCTCGGCACAGAGGATCCTTAGATTCGAACCCCAGACTAACTTCACGGCAACTCTGTCCTCGTCATTGTCGTTTTCGACTGAGACGACGCGTCAGACGCGGACGGATCCGTCAAGGCTTCCTGTCTGGAACTGCATAGGAATGACTGGGTTCCAGACAATGTTTTGGACGGTGCCGAAGAAACCGCGGACCACGGAGACGCACGACCAGGTTTCCTCTTCAACCAATTTCTGATGCCAGAGACGTGCTCTCCTGTCATCACTACTAGAAATGATCCATTGACCACAAGGGAAGTAGGCGATGCAGTAGACGTGGCTTGTGTGTCCCTTCAGTTCTACACTGGGCTTCTCCCACTGCAAGTCCCAGAGGTGGATCGAGAAATCAGTCCCCAAGGCAAGCTGCCGACCTTCAGGCGAAGACGCCAACTGCTGGATTTTGGCCATAGTCAACTTCGTGAACATGATCATCTCTCCTGACCGCGGATCGAGAAGCCGAACAATACTATTCGAGGAACCGATTACAAGCTGCGAAGGCTCAGTCCGTGTAAACATCAGGTCACCGACAGACTCGTAAATCTCATCACCCGTCCCGAGAATAACATGACACTGTTGCTTGGTGTCGTGTAGGTCCTAAATCCGCAAAATGTTGTCCCAGCTGGCAGAAGCCATCCAACGTCCGCAAGGGAATAGGCCAACTCCACAATACGACTGGAATGACCCTCCAAGTGACATCCTGCTACCCCAGTATGAATGTCCCACAACTGGATCGACCCCTCGCTCTCACCACAAGATACGACCTGACTGCGGTCGGACGAAAAGTCTGCTGATTCCATCCAAAAGGACGCCGGAAAGTTGAACGAGAATGAGCCTGGCCTTCCTGTCGAAGAATCCCATTGTCGGAGGGTGTGGTCGGAAACGGTGATGATAGTCCGACCGTCGGGAGAATATGCTGCCTTCCAGACCGGACCTCTGTCGCCGCTCTGACCTTGCATCTCAGCGTTTGATAACGATCGACCAGAGCTCGACTCCCATAGTCGAATCTTCTTGTCAGCAACACCCGATGCGATCTGATGACCGTGCGACGAGATGGCGACATCATTCACAAAGTTCTGATGGCCAACCAGGCTGGACTGAAAGGCACCTGTAGTTACGTCCCAGAGTTTCAACGTGCAGTCTTCACTGGAAGAGATGAGCCACTGGTTGGTCAGAGAGAAGGCGATTCCTGTAATTGCTTTGGTATGACTTCGGAGAACGGGGCCCGCCTCTTGGTGATCGCGTACCACAACTGCAGACCATCATTCTTGTGACCAGCAGCGATCCATTGTCCATTCGGAGAATACGCAAGTCGATTTATCTTTCCCTGCGGCGGACTCAAAACAACCCCGCCCTCCCCTGTCACCGGATCCCAGAACACCGAATCGTCCCATCCTCACTCCCAGACACGAACTGTCGTCCATCGGGAAAATACATAACACTCGTGACAACCCAGGTGTGACCACCATGATGAAGAGACACTCTCCAGTCTGCGAACCCCACAACCTTAACTCATGACTAGACGAAGCGATCTGCTTGCCGCAAGGTGAAAACGCCACGGACTTCACAACCCTGCTATGACCCTCCATAGTCAACACATCCTTGCCACTGACGATATCTCTCAGCCGAACTGTGCGACCGTGACCAGAGGAGACGAGTTGCTCACTGTCGGGTGAGAATGCAATAGCACGGACTAGGTGAACATCCTTACTTAAGGCAATGAATCCTTTCCCAGGTTGTCGTGTGATAGATTTCGATGTTTCCAAACTCCAGACCCGCGACAAGCATCGATCCGTCGGGAGAGTAAGCGCAGACTGTCACAGAACAATCCACCTCAATAAAGGACAACTCTCCAAATCGGGCACCCTTCAGTTGTGCGTCGGTCAAATCTGCATTCCGTAACCAGCTTCTTGAGAAATCAACATCCATCAAGTCGGCTCCTTGGAACTGAGCGGAGTCGAACTGGCCATCAGATAGGTCGGCACCTGGGATCTTGACGCCTCGGAGGTCCACACCATTGAATGAAACACCAGCCTTAACCGAAATCGAGAACGCGTTCGCCGCCGCCAGTGCCGCTTCTACATCCGTCTTGGACTTCACGATTGCATCCAGAAGTTGTTGTTGGAACGATGGATTCTGAGGCGCTCGTTCAGCTTGGAACTGAAGGATCGACGGCTCCTCGACAATTTTCATCCGAGCTAGGCAGGTCATGAGGTCAGGGCCCGGATCGCGCTCGTCAAGACCATCGTCAACTTGCTCGTCATAGTCAAGAGAGTCGTAAATGGTCCTCGAATAGAAATATTCCAGCAGCGAACGATGAAGGAATTGGAAAAAAGCACCCGATCGCTTGACTGTACTCGACTCTCGAAGCAACTTTGGCAAGCCATTGGGACTGAAGAATTCGGCCTTCCAAGTGTCCTTGTCCCGGAGATGGATATACTTGACAACAGGGTTTCCTGCGTGGTCGATAAAGATTGCTGTCGCCAGATCCCTCTGGTAGTGGATACCGTGGTAGGAAAAGTTGTCCTCAATCAGCATGTCCAGCTCCGTTCGCTCCTCCCTGCTAAGCGGACTGACCTCTAGTCATATACGGTTGACCTCGACCCAGCGCGTAACAAAAGTGTTGTACAGCTGCGCGTGTAATACGGATCGAAGACAGGTCCGTCGTCGAAGCAACAACAGTGGGAAGTGCATCCAGAGACATCGTCAGAAGGAAAGGGTTGGAGACTAAATCCATCAGGTTTGGAGTGTTAACCAACTTGTCCATGTACTCTGCCGCAGTCCATGATGGTTTCTGCTGGATAGGGTCGACTATGGGCAACCCCTCGACGTACTGCTCGACGTATTGCTGGATTTGAGCTCTCGAGAAGGCCGCAACGACAGCTTCCTGGAAAAGATCGGCCGTCGTCCGCTGGTACAGATCGATTGGTTTAGGCCGGAACCGGGAGCGATAGTCCTGTCCCAAATACTGGCTACGACAGCTAATGACGACCTTGACCTTCCACTGCCCATCCTGGTTGAACTGGTTGGTGGTGTGGAGGTTGATCTTGAGCTGACTTTCGTCGTATCCATCGCAGATAAGTACGAACTGACGGTGCAGCTTCATCTCTCGGATCTGCTCCTCCGAAAAGTTATGATACTGCAACTGCTTCTTGATGAGGTCATGCGCCGGATCGTCGATGGTGGGGAGGTTGATATACAGTGGAATCGACCCATACTTTTTGTAGTCCTTCCACAGTGTGTGCTCCAGCTCGAGGTTGAATGTCGACTTGCCAGCACCAGAATCACCCAACACTAAGAACACCTCTCGCGGACCAGCCAGGAACTCTTTCACCTTTTCCATGAGTGAGAAGAGGGTATCATCAGTTGCCTGCAAGCTGGATCTCGCCTGGAGAGGGATGTAAACGTTGCTTCGGTGCTCAGCAAGTCGGCGCACCCGCAGCCTGTGCAGATCACACTCAATATCAGGAACAGCCAAAGCTCGCGTCAGCAATGTCGATGACGTTGGGATAGGCATGCAGGTCTCGATCGGATAAGGGCTGACAGGACCTGCCAAAGCGTCGCGGTAGAGGTCCTGCTTGCTGGCGTCGCCTTCCTTTTCTAAATCTTGCAAAATCGATTGGGCGTAGTCCGAGACCGTCGTGTCTGCAAAGTCTCCGATCTGGCGGAGGATGTTTAGGATCCATTTATCGACATCCTCATGTGGAACTCGGATTACGTCATTTCTATACAGTTCTGCAAGAAGATCGACGGCGTGTTGGCGAGTGGCAGTTTCCCATAGCGGATCAACAGCAATTTCTCCGAGCAAGCGACAGATTCCCCACTGAAACTCGACATGGTCACAGCAAGGTGCCTCAAAGACGAGACAGTTGAAATCGTGAAGACGTCCGTTTCGAACATGTCCCTGAGCCTCGCGTAAAGCAGAATACCATACGAGTCTTCCACCAGACAGGATCCCACCCTTGATGCTCGTCCAAACATCTTGACTGCTCCCAACCAAAGACTGAGTTCTGTCAACAATTTTGGTGCTGACCTCGTGCGCGTCCCCTGCAACCTTGCACAGATGTTCAGCTCCATCATTAAGTTGACCCAGGTCCAGCTTGCACACGCTCGCAACTCCGAGAAGACCCATGGTCATGTTGCCCACATGACGCAACATGAATTGGCGCCGTGTCTCATCGTTGGGCACATGCAACAGGCCCTGCGAGGAGTAAGTTGCCAGATGCCTAAGCTTTGGATCGATACTATCCTTCAGCTGATCCAAAAGAGTTGAAAGGGGCTCATGGTCAACAACACGTCGTAGATCCTTGACCTTGCCCTCCACCATGACATCCAAAACTCGAGATAACGCCAGGACCAAATAATAAGGGTGTTTGGTTATCTGTTGGTGAGTGTCCTGCAGGCGTGTGCAGAGAACAGCAAGTATGCGGACAAGGTCGTCGGGCTGGAGATAGTCGGGCGAGGTACTTTCGGCAACTGTTAGCAGCCCTTGAAGCAACTCGATATCTAGCAATTTCGCAGCTTCGAACTCGGCGATCAGGCAGTTCAGCAACTTGCGGTAATACTCTTGGTCGAGAGAAGAGGCAAAAAGGACAACCTCGGAGAGAATGGTAGAGCTCTTGAGACTGTCACTAGCAAACTCCTCGACGACTCTCTGGACCAGCCAGCGGACTCGAGCTGCCTCGTCCTCGTCCTGAGCATATGGCTCAATCATCGCTTGCTGACTTGGGTTGAGAGGACTGTTGAGGGTTCCGACAGCCGCAGTTGGCGACAAACGCTTGCGGAGCAAATAACTGCAGTAGGCCAACTGACTAGCATTCTCGAAGCGGGCTCCAAGTGACGGTAAGGTGGTCGAAACGACAGGAGCGGCGACATTCTGAGGGAAAATGGTCAACCAGGGCTGCTGGGCTGAAGAAGACAAATCTGGCAAGGCTTTACTCATGGAGATGATGGAGAAGGGGGCGTCGGGAGTCTCCTCGTCATGAGCCAAGGGTAAATTCTTCTGTTCTGAAGAGGTCATTATTGGTAGGAGTTTCTATACGAGATAATCAAAGTGTGTCTACAAGGTGAGTGCCCATGTTTTCCTGGCGTGATGCTTCGAGATAATGTCGTTATTTCCTTATTTTTGCGCTCCTGGGCATACTTTTTTTCTGAACGCTCAAGGTCGAATTGGCGTGGTGGGGCGAATAATAGTGATTGAGGTAATGGCGACGAAGCGCGATTGCTGAGGAATATATAAAAAAATCTGATCCAGTATACGCTGCGGTAATTCAAGTCTTGCTTTGCTGCTGCGGCTCACTCTAAAAGGCTTGACGATATAGAAAAAGTATGAGTGGTGAGCTTCAAAGAGTCCGTCCCACTTGGTGAACACAAAAAAAAGCCAAAAGAAAGGCCTGTAGCTGCTACTATTATTGCTGTACATTTAGCAGGAGCTACGAACAGACACAGCGTATGGCTAATATTGCACTCGCCAACGTGTTTATTTTCTTTTTCGTCCTGTGATGAATGAGAAAAACTGGAAATAGTTTAATGTCGGTAATGGGTGAGACGAAGGTAGGTGGAGGGTGAAGAGAGATGTGAGTGGCGAGCGGACGATGAAAGGGGAGGAGTGGGATGCGAAAGCGGTGATGGAAGGAACAATCAGGAACGAAAAAGGATGAGACGCTACACTCGACGAAGAAGAAAAAACACACAATAGTTTCCTCGCAATAACAAAGTTGTTTATTTCTCTCAAAGTATTTCAACACCGAAAAACAAAAGAAAAAAAGACGCCGCGATTTTGTCACAACACTAAAAAAAAAAAATGCCGTCTTCATCAAATGGACCCAGGCTAATATTTAAGGGACAACAGCACCAGTGCGCTTTTGCTTTTGCTTTTATTCTTCCAGACAAACGCTCGATCCTTGACAGACATCGACTCTCCGAATCGCGTGATAGGTACAAGAGGGGGAGTGGAATTGAACAAGACCCGAAAACGCGGATACCTTCGCAACTTGATTTTGACCATAGATCAATGGCAAAAAGTCATTTGGTTTCAAATCGGGATCTGAATAATTTTAGCGCGTCGTTATGGTCATCGATCGCCCAGTCTAGTCTGCCTGTTAACATGCTGTGGCAACATGGCACAGCCTGCACTGCAGCCTGCTCAGCCCGTCCCCTAGGCTCTTCCTGAAAAAATCATGTTGTCTCTCAAACGCATCGCGTCTATTGCAATGATACCAGAGAAAGAGAGAGAAAAGCAGAAGGTAATAAAGAAATTTTATCTTCGACAACCTATAAAAAAGATCACAAAGCCCTCTTCAAAACAGTAACTACTTGCGACCAGGCCCCGCAGGGGCAACAGCCTTGGGTTTCTCCAACCCCAAAAGCGGGTACAACCGATCCCTAATCGGCGTCAATTGCGTCACCGCTAAATTCCAATCCGTATCCACAAGCACCTTGCCCACCTCCTCTGTTTCCTTTGTCGGTTCTTCAACCGACCCACTCAACATCAAATACACCGAATCTGCAGTTGTCCTCCGAATCTTGGGGAACGGATGCACCAACAACCTTAACAACTCCAACAAAATCGCATTCTTGATCTTCCCGCCCAACCCGCACAGTCCACAAAAGGTGCGAATACTAGCGCAGAGCTTGCGGGTGTCCTTGCATTTGATGGTTTGGCGACGGACAAATTTGACCATGGGCGCAAAATCAAAGTCGGTGGGGTGATTAAGGAGGAGGAGGATGCCGGACTCGAAGAGGAGGTCGAGGACTTCTAGGAGGGGTACGATGAGACGGTCTTGGCCTTCGTAGCGGTCAATGATTTTTTGGATCTCATTGGCGAATTCTACGAGGGTTAGGGTTGGAGTGATTGAGGTGCCGTCGACATCCATAATGTCGTTGGCGGTGATTGGTAGGCTGGAGACGAATTCTGTCAAGCATGAACTCGAGTGACGGACCTATACATTGTTCACCGCATAAAAACACAGGCGGTTAGCCAATAGACCTTTCGCGGTAAGAAAAACAACTTCACTGAACCAAAACACAAAAGGCTTACCAAGGTCTCGGTAAGACCACCAGCACTAATAACAAAACCCAACAGCAACTCAGCCCGGTACTCAGGTAGATGCAAGAGCTGAACAATCCGCGCATAGACCTCCGAAGCCTGCAACCAGATCAAGTTCATCTCATCCGACTTTTCAACAACCTTCATCACCTCCACACGGTGAGGGATCCTCAACACATACTCGGGCTCCCTCCTCATCTCTTCCTCCGCACCATTTCCGACAACAACAGGAACAGCCTCAGCCTCGGGGTCAACCTCGGCGTACAAGATAGCCACCATAGCTGTGGCGGCAGCGCCACGGATACGATCAATCTTTTCAACAGACTGCTGCAACAGCTTGGCGAGGACTTGGGTATGAACCTCGTCAGAGAGGTAGCACTGATCTGCCTGGGATGGAGCAAGGTGGTAGTCGAGTCGAGCGACGATCGGGACCATGGTTTGAAGACCTTGCATGCTCGCCTCGCGGATCCAGGAACCGACGTCTCCGCGATGGTCGACACTGTAATCCTCGAGTCCTCTGAAGTACATCTGAAGAATCTTGTTCGATAATGAGTGTGAAATCACTGATTGATATTGGTTTACAAAAAATTGCAAAGTTAGAAGATGGATGAAGATAAGATTAAACTATAAACGTTTACATTACATGTAAAAAATTTCTCACCTCGCTTGTAATCGATGCCCAGGACCTTGACAATATTGGTGACAGAGTTGATAGCATTTCTCCTGGACTCTGCATCAGGCTTGATCTCAGCTCCTCGAATCACCATAGAGTTATGGTTGGCCGTAACGTCAAGCGCTTCAACGACCTTAGTAGAATATCCTGAATACCTCGCATCCCTATAATCAATCTCTCCTAACGCCAATGCGAATCCACGCTGGCCCAAGTACTCTGCTCCAGGACGAATTCTTGTCAAACACTGCTCAAATTCGGTCTCAGTAATACCGTACTGGCCAACCAAAGCGCGGAAGGTTTCCGAGGCAAGTTTCTGCAGAGGTTCCTCGATACGCTCCAAGGTCGTGTAAACAATACCCTTCCAGGATTTCAGCACTGCGGACTGGTTGGCACTGTCACCCAGAGGCCAAGCGGCCTCGGAGAGACAGGTAATATAAACACAGAGTGCCTGGCGGGTATGCTCACTTCCGAAACCGGATAGCGTAAACTCTGGTGTCGAGGGGACAACTTGTGTGATTGCCTAGAGCAAAAGAGAGGACAGAATGAAGCGTCAATCTTGTGGACTTCGACAAAGTTATGACTTTGGCGATTGACTACATGAGTGCCATACCTGGAGAACTTCGGGTGCGATTCTCTCCTCGACAGGGATATCAGAGTGTGCTTTGACAGCCTTGCATGTCCGACCAAGCGCAATCAAAGCACCATGACGAACGACCGAGTCCAAGCTAGTCGCGTTCTTAGTCTACATGAGATATCGGTTCACGGGTAGGAAAACAATGTGTTAGAGAATAACATATAGTTTATAGCTTGTTTATGCACCAAGGACAACAGTATGAAAGGGAGAACTTACAAGGGCAGGGATAATGGATTTGCAGGCAAAGTCGAGGTCAAGAACAGCAATGCGAGCCATAGCCTCAGCGGCAACTTCACGGACAGCAATGTCCCAGTGAGTGATGACAACATCCACAAGATGCTCTGAAAGGTAGCGTCTATACTCCTCGAACCTATTACACATCAGAAATAACATATGTAGGATGTTTAAATATTTTGCCACCAAAAGCACCACTACAATTTTGATATGCAGAAAAAGTACAGGAAATAATTACCCAGCAATGTAAGGGGCAACGTTCAGGAAGGAGTTGTTGATGTTTCCGATCGAAAAATAGTCGGCTACTGTCACAATATCGATACCATGAGGGAAGATGCCCTATAGCGACGGAGACCATCAAGAACAAACAAAAGCATTAGCAACCAAACCGCAAAAAACACTATAGCCGCATTAAATATTACTCTGTCATTGAGCCAATGTGCTTACCATGCGTCCAACGTTCTCCTGGAAGGCGGCACTACTAGCACGACGGATGTTGATATCACGATCAAAGACAGAGACGGCGATCAGGGTGTTTGACAGCTTACGGACATGAACATCCAGAACGTCAGGGGTATAGGCACGAGCAAATGACCAGCATACATAGCAGGCCGAGTCACGGACATTGCTTCCGACAGAATGGGCGCCACGCTTGACATCAAACTTGAGTGCCAAGATGATCCAGGGGATGACTTCAGTCAGACGGTGAGGCAACAGAAGTCCACGGCGCGACAATTCGGCAATGGCCAAACAGGCACCGTGCCAGGTGTGCTCTGAGACGGACGAGATATCAGGCTCGCCGTTGGGGAGCTCAAAGACATCCTCAGAGAAGAGTTCAAAGATCCCACCGACAACATCGTCGGCCATCTCCTTGGGCAGACGGTTACTCATTCTTCCCATTCCCTTCGCCGCCGACCAACGCACAATTGTGTCCTGTTGTTTGAATATAGTTATAAATAATAGAATCGCCATCAGTATATCATACCCTAGTGACACATATACCTCAACCTGATTGACGAGAACAGTTGGCCAGAGATGGTACTTACTCGGTCGCGAAGGCCGTTCATGAGACGCTCAATTACATTTTCGACCGCATCAGGAACATCAAAGTTCTCGTCATCCTCATCCTCGTCTGCAATGGTCATCGATACCTTGTCCATCTTACCAGCACCTCCCCCCTGCCTCACTGCATCAGGGGCCAAGTTACTAACTAACGAACGGTTACCACGCTGGTATCTCCAAGCAGCAACTCTGGGTTTTAACAGACACAGTCCAACACGCTGCGACAGCTTGACAATATACTTTTTGACCGTAGAATTGGACATCAAACCTTCCTTCGTCTCGACACCAACCAAGAGTTGTTCGAGTTGGTCAGCAATGGGTAAGAGCACCTCGCGCTGGCCTAACTTGAAGATCCAGCAGAGTGTTCCCATGATACCGATGGACTCGATCAGGTTAGGAGCCTCTGATTGGAGGGAATTCCTGGCCCAGTGAACGAACTCGGGGAGGTAGACACGGCAGGTATCCTTGCGTGTGAGTAGACGTGCCAAGAAGAGCGAGGCTCCGTCACGGTCCTTTCCTGCGCAATGAAGGTATGTCTTTCCCCTTTCGAGCATCTGGTCCACCAATGGAATCTGTATTTTGGGGAGGTTGATTTGTTCGTTAGTTAGAAATCAGCCCTTCCTGCAGAGTTCCACACATCTCCAGGATGTCATTTCGTGATGTGGCTCATACCCTGTCGCTATCCTTGGTGGCTTGACTATCAATGGTCTTGAGGTCAAAGGGGATCATGCACATGAGCGAGAGCCAGATCAACAGGACATAACGCGTCTCCCACACTCTGCGCTTATCCTGTCTCTTCAAGAACTCGAACGCGGGTTCCAAATCTGCGACCTCGTGAGGCAAAAACTTGACTGTTGCAACAATAATTTCAATAGTATAAAAGTCATAAGTGGTCCTAATTCAATTATCTCGTAGCATAGCAATAAAAAAAAAAAAAAAAAAAAAAAAAAGGTACTTGTACTAACCGATCGTTTTGTAGCCACGGGTCTTGCAAATATAGTTGAGAATATAAAAGAGTAGATCACCATGTTCGTTCATGGCTTGACCCTTGAGATCGCCAAAAGTAACGTCGTGTACGACCTTGCGGAGAGGAGTAATCAGGGGGGCGATCATCTCTTCCAAGAAAGGGTCCAGCAAGTACGATTGATATTGGTATTTTCCGATCTAAATACAAACACGACCACACCGTCATATTCCATTGATTAGCAAGGGTAGTGTTGTCGAGGATAGAGCTGCCTGTATACTGAGAGAAAGAGGACTGAACTGATGGGAATAAAGGAGAAAGGGTGGAGGACGTACGTGGTTCTCGAGGTTCATTTGGAGACCCCAACGGGCTCGGAGATCGAGCTCTGGTTCGCCGACGAGAGAGAAGGAAGCAACGTGTTTGATATCGTTGATGACCTGGGTAGAGTTGTAAAAGAAGGAGGGCGTCTTTGAGGTCGGATGATAGCCGTCATGGTCCTGGACACTATCGAGTAGTGCCTCGATATCGAAGGCTTCTTCTTGTTGATGTTCCTGGTCGTCTGACATAGTTGGTTGTAGGGAAAGGGAGGAAGAAGTAGAAGGGGTAGGCAGAGCGTGGGACCGTGGGAAGTGTGTGTGAATGCGTGTGATGCAAAACGGTCGACAAAAGAGAGGCTGGTGTTAACAGCGTGAGGATGTTGTTATAGGGGAAAGAGAGTGTTCACAGCAGAGGCTTGTCGAGTTATGATAATAAGTAAGATGGAGGGGCGATGAATGAAGAATGGAATGATGGGCGATTCACCTTCTCTTTTAAAAGATGAGAGGGTGTCTGTTCAAAACAAGCAGGTCAGGTACACAGGTGTGTGAACTTTAAACGTTTTTCGCAGCAGATTTCATTGGAGCGGATTCATTTAGAACTGGATGTGCAGGCCAGACAGACAGACAGACAGCTATGAGTAAGCAGTCACCTCGATCAATGCTTTTTATTGTGTTTGCGAAGCACTAAACGATGGACTTTTTTCTTTTTGTTGGCTCTCAATTCAGGCGGACAACTTAACATCGAACGGACTCAATTCGGTCGCAGACATCACCGGACACAAAGGAAACAGGAAACAACAAACAAGGACCATAACTCGCAGAAGAACACAGCATAGAAACAACCTAATCACCAACAAAACAATGTTCTACGATCTCAACATACCTGTCACGCCTTCATCAGGTTCAACCCCCTCAGCACAGGACCAGCTCGAGACCAGGAAACGGGTCGAGCTGCTCGCCCACTGTAAATATCAATCTTGAAGTCGTCACCGATAACGCCGCTGGCGAGTATCTCACGGATACGTTAAAGTTACATGGGAACCCCTACGACAAAGTAATTGACGCGCGTGAAACTTCACTTTCTTTGCTTCGGGAACCTAACATAGTGGGATATCAGGCGGTCGCATACAACAACGAGATCACCGGGAAAATGCCACCGAACCATGTAAGTGGGCTTTCTCGTAACACTCATGTAGGAGCTTCATGGACTATTGACGCGTCCTCGGGGAATGTAATGGGGCGCAACAAATGCGGGAAGAAGGCTCTGACATGATCCTCTTTTTATCGCAATGATTGACTACAATTGAATATAGGTCAACCCTGTCACAAAACTCGCACTTCCCGGAATCAACTTGAAGCAATACTCCCGACTGACCCTTGTCGTTGACGACATCAGTCAGAACTATGGCCTGGTAAACCATCATTTCCAATTCTTGTCCTACTTCTCGCCAACCGACTCCTCCTCAACAGAGACTTATTATTTGCATCACATTTATGTATACTACATTTTGAAATAGAACACAAACAACCCTTCGATCGCATCGTACGACATTCTGGCAGTAAACCCAACCAACGAAAAGCTGTTCCAAGCAGCCTGTGGAACATTCGAAGTCGACATTATCTCACTGGACATGTCGGCAAGGTTACCCTTCTACCTCAAGCATTCGACTGTTGGACTCGCTGTCGAGCGCGGGATCTACTTTGAGCTCTGCTATGGTGCTGCCATCCGAGGTATATTTTGCAATGTGAACGGAAATTTCATGTCAGCTCAAACATGCACACGTTAGGCCACTTGGGATTGGTGCACAAAGAGATGCATTGATAGCTTCTAACCTACTCTGGCATTGCGGGGACTTTTGCTACACTTTGCTTACTTTAGATGCGACGGCAAGGAGGAACTTGATCAGCAATGCACAGAGTTTGATCCGCGTGACGAGGGGAAAGAACATCATCATCAGCTCACAGGCCATGCGTGCCATGGAACTCCGTGGGCCATACGATATCGTCAACTTGTAAGTTCTCCCTTCCCTTTGTTCTTGTTCAAAATTTGAAAGCTTCTCTCGGTGTTGTTTGTTTACAGATCGTAGGACGTGGAAACCATTTTTATGTTAGTTTTTTGGTTCCTTGGATTGTCTGAGCGAGACCAGCGAATCTTTATGATCACCCAAAATCCCTTCTATTCATGTCAAACGCCATGTAAATGTGAAAAAAATACTGATACTATCATTCGGCGTAATTATTTTTCCATTGATTGGATTTTTTAGTGGAACTCTACTCGGACTTAATCAGGCAGTGGCTAAGGACTGTCTGAGCTCGCACTGCCGTGCTGTTACCATGCATGCAGGTAAGAACCAAGGCTGGAAAGAAAAAGAGCTCAAAAAAAAAAAAAAAACGCGCAGCCTTCAATCTGCCCCATTCTCACGTTTCGGAAAGAACAAAACAAATTGCGGGCGTGCGTTGCTCACATCGCACAAAACAAGAAAACGTGTCCGATAGAGTGCAAAGTGGAGAAGGGAGCACAGGGCACAATCCATCAAAATCACAATCCACATCGACTTTTCTTTTTGATTTGTTCTTTGCATTCATATCGATGATGATCGAGCTCACATTACTTTCAATCAGAACCACTTACGCATACCCTCTTTTTTTGTTTTTCTTCATTTCCTTCCCTCTTTGCTCACTCGCCGCATAACCACAACAGAAACCCGCCGGAATACAAACAGGGCGGTGATGTCCGTGGCCCCTGTGGCCTCACTCGCAGAGACGGAGCAATGGAAGCTTGGAGGCGGTACTCCTGGTGGCAAGCGCAAGAAGACTGGTGGTGATGATGATAAGAGTAACAAGAAGGCCAAAGAGCAGTCCGAACCAACGAAAAAATAAAACATTGACCGCCCTTGTCTAATTCAGCATATGTGATAGATGTCGTTTACCTCTAGAGGGTGCTCTTGTTGAAAATCCCCTGAAATGGCACTCCTTAGCGCGATGATTTTCGCATTTCTTGTGACAATTCACAAGAAGCCAGCCGACATGAGGCAATGAGAGGCGGGAAGAAAAGACGCGTTAGAAACCTCTTATCCAAAGTATTTGGCAAAGAACCGTCTTGGAATTCTATTTCAGAAACCAGTCGGGACTTTTTTTTTGTGATGGCGCAAGGAAGCGGAGGGGCGGTGACAATGGAGGCGGTGACAGGCATATAAATATTTCTTCTGTGTTTCCATCCTGGCACAGCCAGCAAGACATCTCGTTTGGTGTTTCTGTCCTAGTCTTTGATGTTTTTCTTCGTCGAAAAAAAAAAAAAAATTGTGTGATATGGAATGAGAATGGGTGAGAAAGTAGGAGGCGGGAAAATTTCGTTGGTGTCATGTCGGGCATATTTGTTAATCGATTCAGGGGAAGGGGAAAGAGGAAACACGTCAGCGCAAAAGGAGCTGAACAAGGGAACCGAAGAACGCAAGGTACGAATAGCAACCTTGCTCCTCTTTCACAAGTAAAAAAGCATCACTATCAATGGGTAATGGAAACATCGATAGCATACCGTTGAAGATACAATAAGAAAGCAACACAAATCCTTTTCCAAATCGCCAGGTTGTTTATTATCATCCTGAGTGTCCCGAATAAAAATATACAAAAAATGAATAGGGGTGGGCGGGCATCAAGAAGGAAGAAAAGAACCCCTGCGATGTTTCTATGTTTAGTGTGGGTGGTGGTGAGTGGTGTAGTAAATGAGTTGAAGAAAGGGGAGAACCTGAAAGAGAAAGGAAAAAGGAAACCTCTTCGTTTCTACTTCAAGATGTGAACTAATCCAGCTAGTCGCCTCTTCCTTGAGAAAAAAAGCAGACGAACAGACGAACAGACGAAAAGAGCCTTTAGTTGGTCTTCTTCTCCTTGATGACCTGGCGCTTATCGCGACCAATGGCATAGGTCCAGTTGTAAAGACCAATAGCCAACAACAAACCACCAACAATGGTCAGACCCTGATCGACATAGACCGAGGTAGGGAACATCTCGGCGGCCTTCTCGGACGCAACATCGTTGGCCTCGGGGGCAGCAAAGACACAGCCCAACATGAGGAAGTCCTTTGTGATAACGAAAAGAATACGGAAGAGAAGAGGGGCATACGAAAAGAGCTCGAACTTCTCATCGGAGAGGGCAAAGGAGAAGGCAGCGGACTCGAGGAGGGCCGAGGCAAAGTTGCGGATAATGTCGACACCGAGGAAGATCTTGTAGTAGAGAAGCGAGCTCTCGGAGGCCGAGGTGAAGGTCTGGACGTAGGACTTGGGGTGGGCATCGACGGCGATCAGGTCAATGTTGGGGAACCAGCGGTTGAAGGCCACTGTGACGCCATAGACGGCGAGGACGGTGAGGACAAAGTCCTGGTCGACGAATGAGCGAGGCATAATGATGATCGAGTTGGTTCTGTTGGTTGGTTGTTGATGAGGATGATCTTGAAGCTGAAGCTAGGCTGGACTGGACAGAGACGGGACGAGAGGGAACTTGCTTGGAGACTTGGAAAGTTGATGAGAAAAGGAGAAAAAAGAAAGAGGAAAGAAAAAAAAAAAAAAAAAAAAAAAGGAAAAGAGATGAGAAAAGGGAAAGGAAGGGGAAATAAGAAAATCAAAAAAAAAAAAAAAAAAAAAAAAAAAAAAACCGTTTTTTGTTAGTGAGCACTAGAAAGTACACCCAGATGAAGAAAGGAGAGATGAACACAACGAAAAAAAAAGTAGTGGGATCTCTCCTTTGCCTTCTTTGGCCTGCAGAAAGCACTCTTATTCTTCACTTACACGTACTGCACATGTGCACATGCATATAAAAAACACCATCGATACACGCACCCCATCTTATAAGGACATCTTCGTTTTACTGCTTTTCTCTGCCCTCCACTACTCCTTTTCTGCCTGCACCTACTTCGTCTTTTTACGCTTTCCTTGGTATCTATCAAGTGAAGGACCAATTGAACTAAAACTCAAGAACAAAAAAAACCAAAGAGGCCAGGCCAACAAAACAACAAGAAGGAGAACCCCACGTCGAATGCTTATTTCGCTTTCCGGGCCCCCAATTGGCTGCATTCTTGTCAATCAGTATTTCGGTACATTTGCTCTCACCCTCTCACCTGCCCTTCTACTGTTGGTTATTTTTTTTATTTTTTTTTTTTTTGGTTTCTTGAGTAACCATGTCTGGGAGCTCAGCTTCAGTTCCAGCCATCTTCCCTTCGTTCCTTCTTTCTTTCGTGTTGTTACCTTCATCTTCCCGCTGAATACAGTACTATCCACGTCGCAATGAGTTGAACCAATCACCTCACTGCACAACTTTAAAATTGTGGCTTGGACAAGATAGGAGATCTATGGGGTAAGGTGTTTGGTGGCCAGGAAGTGGGGCCTATCGCAATAGCTGTGGAGACAAGCAAGGTTTGATTTCTCGGTTTCGATGTATGTATTCTTCAACTCACATGACCCTTCTTTTAATCGTCTCATATCAGGCCAAATCGAGACACCGTGTCCTGTGGACAATAAAGTCCTTTTTCTTCCAAAGAAAACGTTCTTCGATTCAACTTCAATCAGTTCCGATGCTGACAACTTGCTTTGCGTTTTATGACTTTTTTGTTGTCGTTCTTCCGGATAAACCCACTCCCGCTTTCTTCTTTCTTCTTTTTCTTTACACCTTATTACCTTTTATCCTCCTTTTTCTCCTCCCTTTATCAACCCGCTTCTTATCCCTCCTCTCTTTCTCTCTTCTCTTCTCTTTGTCTCTCATCACCCTTCCTCTCTAACATTTTCAATTCCTCTTCTTCTTCAACATACCCTGCCCTCCAAGGTGACAACCGCAGAAGCACCAAAGCTCCTCCCGGACCAGAACGAATTCGTAGAACTGCGCCCAAGTCTCTTCCGCTGCACATTCGTCCTGTCCTTCGGACCCGTCGCCCTTCCCATCGCAACCTTCCTCATCCGCGGCAACCCCATCCCTTCTTCCTCAGACTCTTCCTCGTCGGAGAAAGCCCAAGCCCACGAATGGATCATGATCGACGCCGGCGCACCTCCACAGGCCGCCGGAATTCTCGCCGCCGTCGAGCGCGTCATTTCTCACCCAGGCGATACACTCAAATACCTCTGTATCACCCACGCACATCTCGACCATACCGGCGCTATTCCCCTCCTTCTTGACCGGTACCCGAGTTGTAAAGTTGTAGGGCACCCTGAAGAGAGACCGTTCTTGTGTGAAGGGAGAGGGTATAAGAGTTGCGCAGGGGACACGTGGGTGTTTAATGTGATGAAGCATTTGGCGATGGCTTCCAAAGTCCAGATCCCGGTTGAGAGGATGGTTTTTCTGAAGGAGGGAGAGGAGTGGGAGTATGGGGGGCTTGTGAAAGTGATTGAAACTCATGGACATACTCCAGGTAAGGAATGTCTTCTTTGTTGTTTTGTTGATGTGTTTACTTTTTTTTGCGTGTAAGATTTTCTGAAGATTACTACACTGAAACGAACGCCACCAAAGAACGGACTACATATATGACTTACGTCAAATATGATAGTCAAACTAATGATCATCACTATCATATACTCCCCTGTCGTTCTGCGCCATCACCACCACCGCCACCACTCTTCAACACGACCTAGCCCCTAACCCACCTTCCTTTCTACAAAAACAGGGTCGATCTCATTCATCCATGTTCCCTCACACTCCATTATGATCGGAGATGCATCCAAGAACCACGCCTTCCTTTCTAAACAACCCTGTCTCTCCTACCCCTTGTCCACCGGAACCTACCAAATGGGTACCGCCATCCAGTCCATGGACAAGATTATCTCCCTCAAGAACAAGTTGATACCATCTTCCCCGCACATAATTATAACCCTGAGGGTGTTACTGTTGAAGAAATGCAGGCGTTCCGGGCTGCCAACCCACGTAGTTAGAGCGTACATAAGTTTCTCCCTGCTCTTCCTTTCCTTTATTCCTTCGTCAGCGATAATAACATCCACATCCATATCTCATCGTCCATTGTTCATCATAAAAAAAAAACACTCACGCTGGCTCAAAGACATATTAAAACACGATCAAATTGTTTACCTGTAACGATCGGCTAAATGGCTTCGGGTTGCAGACGAATTGCTTTTTTGCGATTTTTTTCATTTCAAAGATAAAACTCTCTCCACTATCCAACACGGAGTATCAGCCCTCAAAATCTCATCTCTTCAACGGGCTTCCCCTCAGGGCTATAATCATGCGCTGGGAAATAGTATCGATTTGACCCTTGAGAGAAATAATTTTGACCATGAATTAGATGGTGATATCCATATAGCAGGACCTCGTGGAGACGAGGTAGGAGAGGTAGGGTTGATTGGAGAGGCACATGAGATTCTTGGAGGCGTCTACGACCATGATGGAACGCGACGATGTATGGATGAATAGAATCGAGCATAGTTTTTTTATGAATAGAGTAAGGAGGTGAGAGTATGTTGGTAGGTTACTGAGAGTTATCGTAAAGACGCGTTCGTTTGAAAAGTAGTGGCGCAAAAAGAGGTAGTGAAGGTAGTTTGGCGAGAATGATTATCTGATTTATTTATTTATTTTTTTGTTTTTATTTGGCAGAGTGTTTTGATAGAGGATCGACGAGCGAATCCATATATGCAGCTGATGCTCGTTTTTATAAAAAAAAAAAAAAAAAAAAAAAAAAAAAAGCCAGCAACAATAACAACAAAAGCAACAACAAAAAAAAGCTACAACAAGAAGCAAAATCCAGAAACCAGCGAAGAAGAAAACAAAAGGTGTTTACCTGGGGTATGTCCATGGGTCTTTAATCACTTGATCACCTTCAAGTACTCCCACTCATCCCCCTCCTTGACCCAAACCATATCCTCAACTGGAACTTACATCTTAGAAGGCGCACGCCCATCAAATGCTTCATTAAATTAATCATCCATTTTATCCCCACTACACCTCTTGTAACCCCTTTCCCTCACGCAGGAAGGATCTCTCTTCTGAGTGGGCGAAGATCTTATTACCATAGTGCCGGTCGAGAAGAAGGGGGGGAAGGGGGGGATAAGGTTTCCACGGATGAAGTAGGTGACGATGGGGAGACGAATGTACAGCGGAAGAGGCCTGGGCGCAGATTTATGAACTCGTTCTAGTCTGGGAGGAGTTTTGATGCTTCTGCAGTTGTCATCTTTTCGTGAAGTTTATTAATGGCTGTGAAGAGGGAAAGGCCTCGAAATGACAACTCCAATTAATCCAAACACTTCAAAAATCTCAATTCCCCTCCATCTCCCTGGTTCCACTACTCCGGCTAACTCACTGATTCACTACTCCAGCTCTTCGCTACTCGTACCACTTGGTGATAGGGCTTTTTAGAATTTTTTTAGAAGCTTTTTATGTTAGAAAGTGGTTGCGATGGTGGTGTGGTGTGATGATGAAATGTTAAAACAGAGTAGATTTCTTGCTCTTAGTAGGTGTCTTTGTCCATCTGTTTGGCTGTTTTTGATTGTTTGTCTGTCTGTCTATCTGGACCTTTCATATTGCCACATTGCACATTATACACTGTTCTTTTCCGCCATTTCTAAATAGTTTCTAATTGCCTTTTCCCCTCGCTCTCAAACTCATTTCCGGTACTGTATTACAGTGCATGCTGCGGTCTTAAACATATCGCACGCCCACCTCCGTTTCCTTCTTCCTTCATCAATATCCACAGACATTCGCATCTCATCGTCCATCACTAAAGGCTCAACAAACATGTTATTAACCACGATCAAAGTTGTTCACCGATTATGTGATGTTTTCAGATGTTTTTGGTTTTATTATTGGTATTTTTTTGTTTCTCGCAGAAGGGAAAAGAGAGGTAGCAAACAGAATATAGGGGGGAAAGCACAGAAAAGAAAGGTCTCCAGTGTCAAGAAACACTTTCCCGACAACGGATAGGAAACCCTTCCTCTTACTCATCCAACCTCATCTTCTATCTACTACTTCGCTTCTATCTATCGAAAGAGAGTGGCGGTGTGGGTGTGGCTATTAAGGTACTTTTTGGTAGTGGGAACATGAACTTTTTGAAGTATAGGGGATAAACATCATCTAAAGATATGGTAATATGTAAAAAGAGAAAAAGCAAAGAAACAACCATGAAAGCGAACTCAAAAAGAGTCACCCTCTTTAAAGAGCCATCATGAAGAGGGCAACGACACCGGTGAGGGCAACAGAGCCAATGAGCTTGGTAGCAGAGCTCTTGCCATCAGTACCAGTGGGCTTGGTAGCAGCACCAGTAGTAGTAGCGTTACCAGCGGGGGCAGTGTAACCGTCAACGACCAAGTCACCGCAAGCAATACGGGTACCGTTGTTGTGAATGACAACGGAGCGTCCGACCATGGGGCCGTTAGCGGGCTCGGTGAAGGACAACTGGGTATCGATGTACTGGATGGTGGGGAAGGTGCCATCCTGAGTGGGGAGAATGTTTCCGTGCTTGCCGGACAAGTCACCAGTCTGGCAGGAGGTCAAGTTTGTGGGGTTGCAGGGGGCGGGGCCGACGTTGAAGGGGTCGAGGTGTCCACCGGTGGCCGCGCAGCCGTAGTTGGGGCCGACAGGGGTGACGTGGATGTGGTACTCGTATCCGGCAGTCTTGTTGATGGCGGCGTTCAGGGTGAGACCCTTGAGGCCGGTGAGGGTGATGTTCATACCGGCGTCGACCTTGTCGAAGGTGAAGTGAACAAGGAACTCACCTATTAGCGTTGTGGCATAGATTAGGCAGAGAAAGGATTAGTATTTTTTTTTCGTTTTGTTAAATTTGTTCGGACTGGATTGAGAGCCATAAGCTTTCGCGATTCAGCACCACCGCAACACCCGCTCCTTATTTTTGTTGGTGAGTTGAAAAAAAATGAATGTCGTACAAACACATTCACAGAAAAAGGGATAAAGGGAGGGAAAGGGGAAATTAAAGTGCGTTGTTGGTTTGTTTGTCTGTCCATTGTTGTAAAATTAGAAACGAGCAAGGGCGCCCTTTTTTCAATCGAGAGCCGTGAACAATGAGGAAAGTGATGACTCGTGTTTGTTCGCTCTATTTGTAGGTTCCTGATTGTTGCTGATTGTAAATAAACACCCGAGAGTTGATTGTCGAGGGAAGCCAGTTAGGTAGACATGGCAGGGGTACGAAGGAAGGACAGTTGAAATGGGAAAATTGTCCCCACGAGAAAAAGGAAGAAAAGGAAAGAGGTACTGTTGCAAACATAAAAAGAGGAAATGGAGGGAGAAAGGCATGCTGTTATCCGAAGCAAAAAAGGGGGAGATGAGAAGCAAGAGGCAATAAATAGAAATAGAATACTATTGTTGCTTCGCTTGCTTGCTGTTGCTACTGCTTGATGCCCCACAGACACCGAAACGGTTCGAAACAAGACAGATAGACATATATCAAAACAAAGAGAAGCATGTTTGTAATAAAAACAAACAACTAGAGGGATGCAAAGACAAATAAACGTACCGTTGAGGGAGGTGACGTTGGCGGAACCGTGCTTGAGCTCGGTAGAGGGGGCGGCAGCGACGAGGCCGGCGAAGGCGAGGAGAGCGGTAGCAGACTTGAAAAGCATGTTTGGTTATATATGTATGTGTATGTGGTGAGTGGAGTGGTTGGTTGGTTGTGTCGGGCGAGGACGAAAGTAAGAGGAGAGAGAGAGAGGTGAGGGTATGAACGAGTGATGAGTTTGAAGGAAGAGTGAAGAAAAGAGAAAGGGAAGCAGAAAAAAAAAAAAAAAGAGGTGAGCATTGGAGGAAGGGGTCCTATTTATTCAAATTTCGCCTCGAGGATGGAGAGAGTGTGTGTAAGAATGAGAGGCAAGGCAACAAGGTCAAGGTTGGGAGTGGATGGGATGGATACTTTACTTTTACTTTACTTGCTTCGCATTCATTGCCCAATTCAATTTAATTGTATTCAGTATTGTTGTATGTATAGTACAGTGGGGTTGCTTCTATTATTATTCATTACCTTATTATGTATGTATCGTAGTGTATGCCCTGCCTGCTCCTGCGACGATGATCCATCACTCTTTCCCTTTCGCCCTGTCGCATAGCCTTCTTCCTTTTTCCCCAGCTGGATACTATGCGATTCGTACACTTTGTTGTGTTTGCGTTGCCTTTGCACTAAACTAGTGAGGTGGCAGTCCATCCTTTTTCACACAACCCTCACAAGCCCCCTTTTTCGCTTTCTTGACGTGTGTCCGTTCTTTTTTCCTTCTTTCCTTTTCCCTCTTTCTCTCTTTGTCCAATGCCACTTAGATAGCAAAACAAACGGCAATCGCAAGCAGGTAGCCAGACAGACAGGGGTTCTTCTATTATTGTGATTTGTTTTTGGCTATGATTAAACATTACATACTCACGTTCGTTCGTAGTCAACTATTGAACAAGGAAAACGAAGAAAGAAGCAGAAGAAGACGAAGAAGAAGAAGAAGAAGGAGAGGAGGAGGAAAAAGAAAGGCATGACCACTCCACCTATCTCTCTCCAACCCATCACACCTTCCATCACACCCACCAATCCCCCCATCTCCCTCCACAATTCGCATTTCTGTTTCGTTTTCTCGTCTTTCGTTGACTTTTCTACGAATCATTTCGCGAGCAGTTAAATGAACCCGAACACGCCAGGAATGCGCTGTTCCCTATTGCTCCTGCTCCTTACTCTCCTAGCTTCAGCTATTTGCCCTCTGACGGGCTAATTCGTTGGTCACTGCTGGAGTTGTATCGATCGTATGAAGTGAAATGTATCATCGTCGTCGCCCATTTGTCGTTCTCTCTTCTCTCTTTTCTTTTCTGGATTTTTGTCGCCAACTGGGATTTCTTTACTGCGAGCGAGTGTGAATAGATGAAGCTTTTTTTTTTGTTGTCGTCGCGGTTTTTTTGCGCAAGAGCGTAAGAACAACAAGAAGAGGCAAGAAAAGATAAAGTATTCGTTCGATTGAATTGAATAAAATCCCTCGTTCGTTTACCACAACCAAAAACAACCAGCAATTTAATCCTTCCGCCCATTTTTCGCATAGAGGAAGGTCCAGCCTGGGTCGGTAATTTTGCGTCAATTGGTTCTTGCTTTTTTCATTGTGAGGTGCTGGCTGCTCTCCTCAAACTCTCCTCTAACCCTATCCTCATCCATTCGTGTGCACAAGCACAACGTTCTTTTATTTTTACACTCAAACACACACAACCTACTTCATCGATGAGGAAAAGAAAGGCAGGTGAAGGAAATGAACAAAACAAGTAACGAGGGGTGTAACCTCCCCACACACTCTTTCTATCTCTCTCCACCACCACTCAACGCACGCCCACGCATGAATGCCGTTACGATTGTTTGTTGTTTTTTTGTGTGGGTGTGTGTATTTTAGCTGTTGACAGAAATAATAAAGAGGGCTCTCATCTAGCCATAGCCCTCTCCTCTCCCTACAATTCCCTCATACTCCTCTCTTGAGTCTCCTCCCTCTTTCGGTCTTCACTTTCCTATGGAAGAATGAAATTTTTTTTATTATTACTGCCTCTTATCCACAATCCGCCCACGAGAAATGCGAATGTGAGCGGCGCATCGCAGCAAAGATGAATGTTGAGCGAACGTGAGAGTGAAAAAGACTTTCTTGTCTCGATAGTAAACAAGAGAGCATTTTGGCAACAAAGATCCAAATAGACATTTAGTTTTCGTTGCCTGTGTTTGTGTCAACCATAATTATCATGACAAAGGGCTTTTTCTCTTTTTAGCCCTCGAGATAGTGGAGAATGCTCTCGTTCTGTTGTCGTTCGCCTGATGCTGATGATGGGTGGTGTGTGTGATGATTCTAAGGAGGTCTAGGTGGACGAACCAGGGCTTGTAGGTTTGGCATGCTCCACCTTCTCCCCTCCTTTTCGTTGACCTCTTCACGTTTGCTCTCAATAATAACGACGAGTTATTATTTTTTGAGTTGGTGGTTTTTTTTTCTGTTCATTGTGCTTTGCCTAGTCCTTTGTTAATCTCAAGCGATGAAGTGAGTGCCTCGTATCCCGCAGATGATGACTGAGATTCTCTTTTTCCTTCTCGTTCTTCTCCGTAGTTTTTTTTGAACCGTTCTCGGTTATGAAAATTCTCTTCCCCAAAGCGGTGTGTTTGCGTGCATGAATGGCCACTATTTTGTTCTCCTTTCCTGTCCTCTTTCCTTCCGTCCTGCAACCTTTCTGGCCCCTTCCTTTGTCCGTTTCTAAAAATCATAGTGACCTAAAAAAAACCAACGAATCAAAGACAACGCCATACCTGGTGGGGTATTCTGACCCACCAATAGGGAACCATCTGGATGCTAACAAGCTGGTTTCCAACAGAACTCCTCTTTCTCTCCCCTATCTGTTATCATTCTCGAGTCGCGCAACTCTCTTTGTTACAGTCCAGATGGTTTACTCTTTTGTCTCCTTCCCTCGTCTTTTGAACTGAGTGCGTGGGGAAAAAGAGAGGGGCCCTGTAATGGCCCGAGGAAGAGGGCCCGGAGGTATCTGAAGAATGTACGCATGCACAAGGGTGAAAATATTCCTTCTATCTGCAGCTATTTATTGGGGAAGGAGGGGGCCCGCAAAGCACTAGCAGGAAAATATGGCACGCATGCATGCCTTTTTTTCCAACTCAAAAAAGATGTTGCGCAAAAGGAAGAAGAGAACAGGCTTGTTTATAGTTGGTATCTCGATCTCTTGAAATGACCCACAATAAAGGACAACCATCTCTAACCCCCTCACCTCGCCTCGGTTTTGCCCTTTTTTGTGCCTTTTGTTCACAAAATAGATCATACCACCAGCGAGAGGATAACCGCAAACCAGTGAAAGAAAAGAAGGACAGAAACGAAAAGATTGTGGTGGAATAAGGGAACCTCGAGTTGTTGTTGAGAGCATAAAAAAAAAATAAAAAATAATGCGAAATTTGTTCACTGTCTAGGCGTTGCGCATCGAGAAACCCTTGTGGAACCTCATTTTATTTCATTTATGTTTATTTTTCGCAGAAACGAAGAACTCCTTCTATCCTGCAAATAAGAGGAAGATCGATTAGATTGAACAATCCGCCTCCCCTACGAGAGGAAAGTGCACCTCTGATGATGCCAACACGCTGAACAATAGCAACCATGAACAAGGAACAGATCTGAAAAGATGGGACAGAAGGAGTAAGAGTGACAGTGTAGGGAGAGAGGGAATGCGTTCATGGATCGAGTACCCTACCAGCCAAGTCAGCCAAATCGAACCGCTTATCAGATCTTTTTTCTTTCACTTTTTCCATCCCGCTTTGAGTATTTTCAGCCTAGTCAAGGAAAAAGCAAAAGGAGATGGACCCTCCCTTCTCTCTCTCTCTCCAAGTCGGATACAACACCCACGCCCTTTCACTGAGTTTTTTAGCAAATGTACTCTTCCCCTCCATGTTTACACATAGCTTATAGCTCATATCTTCCGGCAACGTCGGGAGGGACGAGACGGACAACACGGACCGGACTACAACCCTTTTCTGTTTCTTGCTCTCATCACTTTCCCCATTACAAAGACCGCTCGATACTAGCTTGTGTGTGGACAGGTGAGTTGGATTGGTTAGCCTAAATAAAACCGCCCAAACACACGCATGGAAGTAAACGCAAATTGGGCGGCTCTCAAAAAATCACAGAAAACTGAAAAGAAAAAAAAAAACAAGCGAGAAGAGAGGAGGAACTAGAACGCGACAAAAAAGAGAGTTTTTCTCAGGTCCATGGACCATGAGAGATTCATGTCATCAATCCCATGAGGAGCAGAGAAGCAACCAGAGAAGCAAATAAGAAGAAAGGAAGGAAAGAAATAAGATAAGAGGAGCAAGGAGCAGAAGAGAAAAAAAAGAAAAGCGTGTGATCGACTGCTGTTTATATGCTGGCATTGTATTCTCAACACTAGGCTTCTTTTTGAGCAGATCCTTCATAGTCTACCACGAGTTGAGGACGACGAGGAGGAAGAGGCCAGGCAGGGCGAGGCATGGGTGAGAGACTGAGAACGTGAAGTAAGGTTAATCTCAGTCTTTTTTTATTCCGTCCCATGCTCCCCAACCCGGATATCAGATGTGCCGTTGAGTCACGAATCTTCCTCGTTTTGCTTCGTTTCCCGTCTTGTTCTGCTCACTCTTGCCACGATGGTAACTCCAGGGTGACATGTAACACACTCACACTCCTATACTTTTCTTTTCAGCGAGAGACACAATGACACTGTCCGATGTCCGACTTCCCCTTCTCCTTGCGCTATTCCTGCCCCTATCGTTCTAGTTCTCCGACTCGGGATTAGGAATACCATTGGACAACAAGGGATCGAGATTGAAAGAAAATGCACCGAGCTGCATAAAAAATGAACGAAAGGCAAAATAGGGTATTGTTCCGGCCAAAATGTAAAAATACTCCCACATCAACATCCGCGCCCCTTTCCTTCCACATCCAGTCTGTCCATGCTCACTCTGTTTGTTTTCCCTCCACCCTCCACCTTTCAAGTGTGTGTCTGTGTTCGCCTAATTTCAATTCTCTGAGCTCTTCTTATTCCTTCCATGGACTGTTGTTTGCTTCTCTGCCTTCAATATCATATCTTGTTAATCCATAGATGCTCCATATCCTACCTTCATGCCCCGCCTTCTCCCTTTGGATGGCTGACTCTCAGCACGATACCACCTGTACTTTATTCCCTTTTTGACCCTTCTCAATTGCTCTTCTATCCCACACATATACACCGCCCAAGAGACAAGAAGCGACACGGACGACTAACTATCTATTCTACGCGCTTAGCAAAGTACACGGCATAACACGGCATGGCAAAGCAGGTGCAATTGGCAACTGCAAGACAAGGCATGTAGGCATGTATAGATCATATTTTTTCTTGTCACCCGCTGGAGGGGAGAGAGACAGAGAGCAAAGAAGCATAGCCTTGCAGGCACTGCCTCCTCCTCTCCTTATTCCTTCACATATAATCTTTTTTTTTTTGTTTCTGCGACATGTGGCTATGGCTGGTAGGATGGACTGCATTCCATAGCATCACTACCGCAAAGTTTCATAGTACGGTGAAGCGCAGAAGGCTATGCGTGCGAACTTGACCAAAACTCCCATTCGCAAACGCACCGCCTGCCTTGCCTTGCCCTGCCTTGCTGGTTTCTCTAGACTCTTGTCTATTTCCAGCAATGAAGCCTTCTAGTAGTCCTTTCCACATACACTCTACACAGTAGCACTGTAACAGAGAGAAAGAGACAGAAAAGAGGGATCGCCACATTTCAGCAGCCCCTCTCATCCTTCCTAAGACCTAAGAGTGGCGAAGTGAGGGACGATGGGATAGAAAGGAGGATGGGGGACAGCGAATGTGCGTCAGAGCTAGGAGCCAGCGTCTCTCTCTACTGTACTGTACTTTACCGCATCTTCACACTCTCAACTTTACTCCGCCTTCTAATGTACCTCTCTCATCCATGCATGATGGCGCCAATTCTCCACACTGGCCAGTTAGTCCAGTTCTACGTATTGTACATACCCATAGCCACACAACTAGCACCCCTTTTTTGTTTGCTTCTTGGTTTCAATGTAAGAAGTACATCTCCTCCTCTCTAGAAACATTATTTTTGGACACACACATCCTTCACTTGTTCCGCCTCTTCCTCTTACCCCATCTTTGTTTGCAAAGCGCTTTTCCACACTTATTTAGTGAGAAATAAGGCATATTTTCTAACAATACACCTTTTTCACCGTAGTTCATCCATCCAAATAGACCATGGATTAACATCCAAACCCTTTACGTTTAGCATGTTTATTTGTAGAAAGCGAATGAGATATATTCGGCCTTTTTTTTTTTTTTTTTTTTTTTTTTTTAGCTCACAACCTGCTGGATATGTCCTAAAAAAACAAGTCAGTGCTCAAAACACTTCCCCCTCCCATCTTTAGCACTCCTTACCCACTTTTCACTAATATTGCTCAGAAACACGGATATTTCACCTGACTCTCTTTCCCCCTCGCTAAACCGCCGACAATGTATTTCTGGCCCCCTCCTCTCCCCCATTGCACATGGCCATAAGCAAGCCAGATTATGTACTGCACTACGATCGCAATCGATCGCAGTAAAATTAGCAATTGGAATATTAAGGCGGGAAGAACGGAATAAGCAACGGAGGAATCAAGAAGCAGGGCAATGGTTCAACACAAAAATACCTTCGAAAAACGAAAAAAAAAAAAAAAAAAAAATAAGGTTACACAGTTGTCCTTTGGAGGGCTACACTGCTAATCGAACACGGAACGAAGGAACTACGAGAGACACTTTGTAACGGAGAGGAGGAAAAATGATTATGAGATATACCGATTCAAATGAAGGTCCAAGCAACAAAAGCGAAAATAGGTCATATGAAGTTGTCTTTAGGCTCATTGCACTATTGACCCTCACCACAATCACCATTCAGAGACCCAGGTATAGGGAAGAATGGACTTGTGAACGGAGAAAGTGACGGGACAATAGATAGAAAGAGAGGGAGAACCTAAAGGCTTTATTTGCTGCTTATTCCACTTATGGTTTTCTTTGATTCGAGATTTTAAAAATAGGACACTTTTCATAGCAAAGACAGGCAGTTCATAGATCAGAAGGATATATTCATGGACGCGTAAAACAAGATGTAGAGGTAACTACGAAAAAAAGAAAAAAAGAGTTGAAAGAGATACTTAATGATCAAGGATGTGGAGATTGCCAGAGACCACTTTGTTCTCGAGAATACTGCCCGAGGGGATATCGATATGAGAGCCAGCATTGGCCACAATAATGACAGTGCCCTTGAGGACAACATCCGACCCGAATGAGACATCACCCGTCACCGTCAAGTGGTCCAACTCGAGGATATGAGGCGGGTTCTTGAAGCGGGTCAGGAACGCATTGACCTTCTTGAAGTGATCGCCCAGTTTAACCAAGGGGACAGTGTTGAACATGCGCTTGGGGTTGATCGAAAGCTCGCCGTGGGTCAACGAGTACAGGTCCGACGTGACCAAGAACAGATCCGAGGTCGATTTGACGGGCAAGAACCGGCTTCGGGGCACATTGACTCCGTGGGCGTTATGGAAATGCTTGATACCGGCACCAACAGCGGTCTCGAGCTGGATGACTTTCTCTCCGGAATCCGTCGTCTTGTTGTTGACAATCACCTCCAGACTCAACTCGCGGTCCTCAACTACACGCTTGATCGCCTTCAGGTTGACCCACAGGTTGTTGGTGTTGAAAATCTTGAATTTTTTGATCGACTTGAAATCCTCCACATGCTCCGAGGGAACCTGCGCAATCTCGAGCAGACGGATTTGGCCCTCATAGTCGATCAGAGTACCTCCCTTGATATCGGCGCGGGTCTTGTCTGTGACCTCCATCAAGAACTCGGCTCCAGACTCGACCATATGGTTCAGGATACCCTCATCGACCGTGGCACCCAAATTGTCAACGTTTGAGACAAAGACATACTCTTTACCATCTGCAATCAACTGGTCTAGCAATCCCGAGTTGTTAAGCGACTCAAACAAGTCTCCGTGGCCTGGAGGGTACCAGTCTGCGATATCTCCGTTGGGATGGCGAGGCGTGGGGAGGAGTGAATCCTTGTTGACACGGGGGTATCTCGACTGGTTGAACGTCAAGATTTCAATATTGTGAGTGGCGTACTTTTGGACAATGCGCTTCGTCTCGTCGTCCGTGTTGAACGAGTTCATCAAAATGAACGGCACATTCACATTCTTTGCCTTATTCAAGTACTATTTCGTATAGGATGGAAAGTAACTGGCGTGAGAATCCTGTTTGTGAAAATATCAGAGCAATTGACATCATTCCTTAGAAACCATATGAACAAAGGGGTTACCTCGATCTGACGAACAGAGAGATCCAAGAAGGTCATACCATCACGGACTTCAATAGCAGACTTGGGGCCGACACAGCCCATGGTGGTTCCAAGACCTCCGTTGAGTTTTAAGACGGCGAGTTTGTTGAGGTGGGGGCTGGACTCGACCTTGGGGATACTGTCATAGGGGACGACCTGGTCCTCTGGGGGCGAGTTGACCTTGTCCCAGTTGATCTTTGTGCCCTTGCTTCTATCTGCCAGCCAGCGGTTGAACAGCAAAAAGAAGTTTCCCATCTCATTTTGGAACAGCTATCAAGGTATATATGGAGTAAGCACATGTGTAAGTAAGGAGAGCCTTGATAGGGTCGTATTTCTGCAAAGATTGCAAAGATTAAGAAAGAACCAGTCACAACAGCAGGGCTTGGATCGCCTTGTCCCCCGACGTCATTGCAACTCTTGATTGCATTGTCATATTTCCATACTCCCTGGGGAAGAAGAATGCACATCCAAGTAAGGAAAGACAAAGGGTCCTGTTGTTCGTTCTTGCATGTATATGTGCTGCATTGATGCATTGTGTATGATGCTACTATGTCTGCCCTGCTGTTCTCATAGCTCCTTTTGTCCTGTAATTTGGCCGATTCACTCCGTGGGATATATGACTTGAGATGAGACAGATCCATCCTTGACATTGGAGATGTCTGTGTATTCATCTCCAGTCGGGTATCCGTTTCTGACGCTCGTTTTTTGTTATTGTAATCATTACTGATCAACTGCCATCTTTATCCGCCGATTCGTGTGAATTGTTGGTGTTGTCGTTATGCTCCTTTATCCCTTTATCTTGCTTTGGTGTTTATTGTTGCTGCTGCTGTTGTTGTTGTTGTTGTTGTTATCGATCGATTACTCGTGAGAAACAAACGCGCTCGCACGAAAAAGTATAAAAAAACAAGAATTACCTTTCGCTCGTTCTCGTCCTTGACCTGGGAGATCAGACGGTTGAGCTCTGTACGCATCGCATTTGCAGCGGCAGCACTACTGGCACCTTGGAAATCCTATTTGTTTGTTGTATCCAAATGTAAAGAAGACAAAGGAAAAAGGCGTTAGTGTATTGCCACTATTGCGTTATTCTCATGTGGTGGGTTGTTCGTAGATATATAATGAAAATGACGTGTGAAGAGAAAAAAATGTAACAATGCCTTTTCTTCTCTTGTGAACCACAATCTCATAATGAACACAGAAACACACATTACACCTCTCATAACTTCCACAATGAGCACACAGAGTGAGAACGATGACCTTTTTCTTGTCAGTCGTGGATGCAGACACTGCAATGCGACCTCACAAGAAAAGGGCTTCGGTGACAGGGATGTAGACGTGGGCAATAAAAAAAATAAGGTTCCTCTTGTGCTTTCCAAGTGTCGTGGCATGAAAGGGATGCAACTTACCAAGGTGGAGAGAGTGTGGGGGTGGTGAGGCTGTCCGGCGGCAGGAGTCAAGGATGCCATGATGTGAATGTGTTTTATGCTTGTCTGTGAAAAAAGGAGGTTATTGGGGTGTATGTGCTGTTGATTGGGAAGAGGAATGAGAAGAAGAGTGAAGGGAGAGAAAAGCTGAGCGAGACCCTTTTTATGCTGTCCCTCCAATCATTAGCGCGATCTGCCCAATGACGCTCCGCCGTACTAAATTCATGCACTTTTGACTCTTCTTTTTAGTTGCTCATTCGACGCCTACTTCCTTTTGCCTCTCTATACTTTTTTACTTTTCTACGACCTGCATCCGATGCATTCACTCCTATTTCTTCATGCACATTACCGTGTATATCCATACTAGAGAAGGGAAATGAAGTAAAAGAAGAAGGAAAGAAGAAGAGCAAGATTCCCAGAGGAACCATAAACCATCTGCAACAACTGGACACACTTCCATACCTTTCCGGCTCCTTCGTTTTCTTGGACCCTTGACTTCTTGACTTGATAATGTGCGCTTGTCCGCCTTCCTCTTTGACGAAAATGGATTTCAAATTGAGAGCCGAGTTGACTTTTGACTCTAAGCCGTAGAAAAATTCGGATAATAATAGCATCCATTGGACAATTGAATAACATAGCCGGGGGGTACGAATTAAAAAATAGGGGGGGGAGGGGGGGAGAAAAAAAGAAACAAAAGAAGAGAAAGAAGAGACGAGTCGGTAGCCAGCATTTATTGTTGGGACTGGGTGACGCGAAGGCTCAATTGTGAATCGTGGGAGTATTTCGCTTCCTTGTTTTCACTTCTTGTGTTGATATTTTTGTCTCTCTTTCATTCATCTTTTCTGGTAGATGCATCAAAATCGCATTGACCGATTTATGATCTCTCTCTTTCCATATGAACTAGCGTCCTCCCTATCAAATAGCACTCCTTGTCCAAGCATAAAGAACCTCCTTGCTGTAAAAAATACACTGTTCATCGGTTCTTTAACGGTGACCTAGTCTTTGTTTGCGGTTTTAGTGACGTTGTTGATTCTTTCAATAGCGGACAAAAGGATGATAGAGGAAAAAATGGGAAGAAAAAAAAAAGTTGGATTTCTTCCTTCTCTTTGTTTATTAGTTTGTTGTGCTAGTTGTTGTTGTTGGGATAACAACGTAGCTGTACGTTTGTGCCCTATTTCAAGTTCTTTCCCCTATCTCCCTTCTCGGAATAAAAATCCAATGACCCAAGCACGCGCGGGGCAGTCTCTTTCATTGGCTGTGAGCGACGACGACGATGAGGAGAAGTGTGCTACTGCAGCATAATACAACCGCGTCTTCCTTATTTCTTGCGCTCCTTACCTAGGCCATCAGGCGCGTGTGTCCTTTTGTACACATCTTTTCTACATGATCATAGTGAACCTCAATTATCCCCATACAAAGTCACTATCACCACATCCCATTACTACATAGCGACAGGGGCCATTCATTTATGATGAGCATCAATACTATGATTACGGCCCACAGATCAGTACCCAAAGATTCACTGTAGCCATGGATACCATGATATGACATGGACCTACCACAGTTTCTTCTTCTTCTTCCACTCTCCAGTTGCTCACCTCCATGATCTTTCCCTCCATAGCAAATAAAAAGGCGTATATATGCTCCTAGTTTTGTTCCTTTTTTAATATCAATTATATTTCTTACTTTCAGCATACTTCTTTCATCTATATCTCTCTCTGATGACAATCATTCTTCCTCATCTCTCTCTTTCACCTTCTCTCCTTCTCTCTTTCACCCTCTACTAACAAAAAAAAAGAAAGAGCAAGTCACCTCCTCAAGTAGTATATAAAAGAAGGACGATCATCCAACTTTCGTTTCTTCCGTCTCTTCTCTCAACAAACAAAATTTAAGTTGATTCCGCCTAGAAAAACACGTCCTTCCTCCGTCTTCGCCACGTATCCTTCTCACAACAACCCACTTACGCGTCAAACATTTAAGAACATCACCAACAGATAATGGCACCAAGAAAAAAGGCCAAGCAGGCAAAAAGCAACTCTTCACCCGTAAGCGCCGATATTCCTATTCAGTCAACTGCCACTACCTCTACCCCGATCGCCACTGCCGCCGCTACCAGTCCTGATTCTACTTCTACCCCTGCCTCTGAATCTGCCAGTCCTGCCTCTGATTCCGCCACTGCCTCCGAACCTGAACCAACATCAGCCTCTGCCTTTGAATCCGCACCTGCAACAAAGCCTTCAAAGAAAAGCAGCAAGAAAGACGCTCCAGACGTGGCAGCTTCATCCTCCACAACTACCAACGTCACCATGACGGCAACAACAACAGAAGAAACAACGCCTGCACAAAAGAGGCCTATCTCTGGAAGAAAAAGGGCTTCGCCAGTGAGAAAATGGGACATTCGTGACACTCATCCCGTAGACAATTCCTCCGACGGAGATGAAGCGTCGACTTCATCTGAAGCTGCAACTTCGACTGCTATGACTTTAAACCCAAACTCGATCAGGGGGTGGAACCATGCAACTCCGGAAACGATGGCCGCCGCTCAATCCAGCAGTTCTGGAAACAAGAGCAAAAACAACAGACAAAAGTCCACAACACCACCAACACTACCAGCATCCACGGTCATGGTGGCCACAACAACAAATCAGCCTGCCGCCACAACCAATACTGTCACTGCCACGACTAGCAGGACCACAAACAACAGTATGAGCACTGCCTTTTCTACTAACATCGGCAACATCGGCAACATCGGCAATAACGCCAGCATCGACTTCGATCCCGATGCAACAGAGACCGATCCCGATTTAACAGAATCCGATCGCGACCACTCGGAAAGTGATTACGTCCCAGGGAACGGACAGAATCAATCGTCCGGACCTCGACATCCTCGACGTCCCCATCCCCCTGTTTGTCAGCAGCAAGCCCAGGTCCAAAGCATCAGTAACAACTATAACAACAGCAATAACTTCGGCCACGATGTTATTGGTATGGTAGAGAATATCCACCCTCCCAACGTTAACGCCATTGCTGGCGGAGTGAATGCTTCTCTGAGACCTACTCTTTACTCATTCCCTCCGCATGTTTGGTCTTCGCGAGCTGAAAACAACGCCAGCAAGAAGCGTGGTCCTAACGGCGAGGAACTGATCTACCCTCGCATGGGCACATTCTCTCCTACACTGTGTCCAACTTCTGATTTTTCTCCATTGTCTGATACATCCGTTCCGTCTTTGCCTTTGCCTTTGTCGTCATCCTCTCAACCCGCTTCCAAGAAACCTCGCACTAACACCAGAACCAACACAATCACAGATACAGCCACAACCACAGTACCATCAACAACTTTCTCGACCGGACGCTTCCCAGACAGAGATGCAGCTACTTTTTCTGCGACTCCCAATAATGGAGGAGGGCGAGGTGAAAGAGTTCCTGCAGCAGCAGCAACTGGTACAGCTAGGCAGACTGCACCTTCTCGGGCCACCGGGGCCACTAACAAAACATCAAGGCGCTATTGGACTGGATTGGCTGGAGCCATAGCCGCGCAGAGCAACGGTTATACTATCGCGGCCACCTTCAGCAACAACAGCGCGGGAATCGGTCACGCTGACAACGGCAACGGCGACAGCAGTGGCAATGGTGATGCTATGGACGTTGACTGTGGCAACCACGATGACAGAAACGATGACAGTAACGATGACAGAAACGGGAACGATAGCAGAGACAATACTACCTACAACAGTACCAATAGGGATAGTAGTAACAACATCGTCAGGTCCGGAAACAACCTTATACGGCGTGTTGGAAACCAACCCATTATAGCCCACTCCCACATCCCACAGCCTGGAACCACTCCTGCCGAAATCGGGGCAGCCGTCGCCCTGACGCTTATCCGTCTCAGAGAGGAAGCATGGCAGCGTAAAGTTGAAGAAGAGCAACGCAAAGAGCGGCGGCGTAGTATGGAAGAGATGCGCAGAAGATTTGCCTTGACCACGCAACAGAGGGGATCTTCGGTTACACCATCCGGCCAGCAGACTTCTTTCTCACCCGCACCGCTCTCTTCATCCACGCAGTATGCACTTATCTCCATCCAGAATACTCCTCTACCTCATCAGATCCCTCAACAGTACCCTGGGAATCAGAATCAGCACGGACAATCTTTTGCTGCTAGTGGTTCTGCTAGTCAAGCTCCTCATTTTCAGGTCTCTCAGTACCATGCTCCTAATTATCAGCCTGGCAACCATGCTCAGAATACCCAACATTTACAGCATCAACAGCATCAACAGTACCAACGGCATTCTCAGCATTCTCAGCATTCTCAGTGGCAACAGCATTATCAATCCTCCCAATCTTATCAGCCTTCACAGTATCGACAGCACCCTCAGCACATTCAGTATCCAGTGTCCCAATATCATCACCAACAGCTTAATGTTCACCAATCATCTTTTCACCACGGGTCAAACCAACCCCATGTAGCATCCCCCCACAGCCCTCACAACTACTACAACCACAACGGTAACCACTTCAACGGCAATTACTTCAACGGCAACCACCACAACTACAACCAGCAGTACGATCACTATAGCAACCGAAACCAATATTACAACAACAATCACTACAACGACAACCAGGAGTACAGCAACTACAACAATTACAACAACACCGCATCTTTCTCTACCTCTGCCCCTGCTGGCTCTCATCCTCCTCCTCCTTCTCCTCCTCCTCCTCCTCCTCCTCAACCCCATCCTTCTTCTCGCCCTTCGCAGGGATATCATAGCCATGGCTCCTATACCCACCTAAGCCCACGAAGGTACACTCCGTTTCCACCTCAGCTGCCAGACAGTCGTTTGACGAATGTGTACTCTAACCGCTACAGCACTAGCACTAGCAACAACACCCGCTATAGAATCCTCACATCCCCTGCACCCCAACCACCAGCAAGTGCAAGAGTATCACAGAACCCTGGTGGCTTAACCCAACACCAGTTCCCAGAGTGGGATCGTATGACACGTGCATCACAGGCCGAATTTGCGACACTTCCTCCAATCATGGCGCTGGCGGTTCAGGGGCTACAGACTCAGCAGAATGATCATGTTCCTACGCCTTCGCCTGCGTCTGTGCCTTCTTCGCATCCGTCGTCCGGTGCTGTCCAAGTGCCCCACCTCCTACAGCCGCAGCACCAACAGCAGCAGAGGTCAGAGAGCGATTACCAGAGTGAGAAGGATGAAGACAACGATGCGGATGATGAGTGTAGCTCAGGATCAGCATAGTTTGACTACGCGTTGACGATTTTTTTTCGGTGGTCGCTACAAAAAATTGAAATGAAGAATTGACACGTTAAAATCGTGTCCATGATCGCATGTGCTTCAGTTTGATCTCTCCTTTGCCCACAGCCATTATTTCAACGTGTCACTCTTGCCTCTCTTCTTTCATCAAAACCTCGACACACATACTCACAACTTACTTCGCCATGGTAATGTTTTACACACGGCACTGCAAGATAACAAGAAACAACAACACACCACCGCAAGGACACACAGACTTATGCATCGGTCACCATCGAGACTACCAGGTCTCTAGGACTCTTTTGCATGCCAACGCCGGCCAGGAACTCAAAGCCAGGATGACACGTTCCCACAACCCTGTCGACATGCAGTTTCTCCCATGCCACAATCAACACGCACATCACCCTCGTACACACATACAGCAGCATGAACAATAGACTGACAGTTGCCGCCCCATCACTCTCTTTGCTTTCATACACACTCCTTGCATTAGTCGGCCCTGTTCAATTTCCAAAGTTTGCTTCTGGTCATCCTGTTGATGATCTGTACCTGCACCTACGTCCAGTCTCAGACAAGTCTCCTCGACCGCAACAAGACTGGGTAAGTTCGCCCTCTTCTTCTTAATCAGAAACATTCGACTGAATTCTATTGTCTACCCTTTTTTTTTTCAGCAGATATTTCACCGATTTTGGTCCACAATGATCAATGAACAAGCAATTAAAAGCGTTTATGGGGGGTTTTTTTTCTACCTTAGTGTTCTTGGCATTTTCTGGAAGGCAGCAAGGATAGGTACATACACAAAACGAAGACAATGCACCGTCTGGACGTCTATCAGCATTACAGGGAAAACGGGTTAAATCACTTAAGGCGATCTTCCTTACCTATGACCCTTTTTTACGTGTTCTACAAATAGGCGAGCGTCTCAGCCCATATGTATCGTTGGCATGCATCTGCATGGGCATCAGCTTGTTGCTCCCATCAAAGTGAGAAACTCACTTTTTCACAGGAACGCAGGAATCGACTGGACGAAACACACATATCTACGACAAACAACACATACACCCCCAGCAGCATTCAATAAAACGATGCGACAGAATACCATTTTTTACATGATTACGTACAATTTCAGTTCGCACCGCACGGATGAGAGAGGTTGGAAGTAGTGATGAAAGGGAGGAGGATGCGATTTTTTTTTTGGCTCGAGGCGCAACGTTGGCCATAGTGGTACAAGGAACAACTAAGATGAATACAACCTGTTGGCAAATAACACACAGCCGCCCTCCTTTTATTTTCGACACAAAGCATCGGTCGTTCTCAATCTTCTATGAAAAAGAGAAGGCTTTGAAGCACCTGAGGTATTCTTTTAGATGATAAAACGAGGGGCTTTCTATTACAGAAAGTAGAATGAGGGCATGTATCGTCAGTGAGTTCGTTCAAATTGTACTTCATCAATGTCCTCACCACGTTACAAAATATCGTTTTAGACGATGCACGTGACTATCTGCTAAACTTGCATAAAAAAAAGACCCTTTTTGTTCTTCCTTCTTGAATATCACATTCATCAACAGAAAGGATCCACACAACATGACGTTCGTAGTACCGCAACTGCCACTTAAGGCAACCGCCGCCGCCTCACAAAGTAATGGAGACAGTCAGGAAACGCAGGAACATACATTGGACAGTTCAGCGTCAGCATCAGCATCGACATCACAGGAGCAGGAGAAGAAGGGTGACGACAGCGTGTTTGCTATGCCTACAGCGCCTGTTAAACGCGCTTCTGCGTCCGGGTCTATGCCACCTCCACCACCACCATTGTTTCCCAAGGAACAGCAGCAGAGGGAGATTTTAGAGCCTAGCAGCTCTGGTAGGTTGCAGGGTCTGTTCCCCTTGCGATCGTTTTCAATTGCTCCTCTACAGGCAACTTTTTTTTTTATTTCAAAGCGAATCAGGATACTAATTTTTCGGCGTGTGATATCTACGCTCTCATAGACACGGACAGATTCACTACACAACAACAACAGCAACAACAACAACAACAATCAAGCAAACCCTCGGGACCACCACCAAACGCTCCACCGCTGAAATACCAAAAGCCAGCATGGAGCGGATACCCAAACCAACAATTCTTTTTCGAAGTGATCAAGAACGGAGTCCTGGTCGACAAGATCCAAGCGCCCCTCAGAGAGTTCTTGACCATTGGGCGGTTGCCCATGTGTGACCTTGAGATGGAGCATCCCGTAAGCCTCCTTTTATTTTGCATTGCTCAATATGTTTGTTTATGGAAAAGGACCTTCGTCGATGTGTGTGTTTACTAACGCGCGTTTTACGTTTTTTTTGTCAACAAACAAAACAAATAGTCGTTATCGAGGTACCATGCAGTGATCCAATTCAAATCCTCTGGAGAAACATTCATCTACGACCTCAACAGCAGCCACGGGACAAAAGTCAACAAAACCAAAATCCCACCCCAAATGCACGTCAAGATCAAACCGGGGGATCAGCTTCGTTTCGGAGAGAGTACACGGATTTACTTGTTCCAGACAGAGGAGACTGTGGATCAGGAGGAGGAGGAGAGGGAGACTGTAAAGAAGATGATTGAGAAGCAGAATCGGGAGAAGCCTGCCAGGTCGAAGGAGGAAGAAGAAGAGGAGGAGTTTAACTCTTGGTAAGTTACAAGCTTCAAATCAGGCCATGTGGGATTGTTCTATTGATTGTCTTTACTCCGAATAAGCTATTAACGCGTGTTTAATTGCACGTTTGTATGTGGATATAGGGGAATGGCGCCGGACGCAGTGGACGAAGACGACATGGACGACTCCGCTCTCATGGATGGTTCAGGACCCCGCCGTCAAGTTGACCCGGACGCATCCTACAGAAAGGACCCCAAAAAAGCTCTCCGGCACTACCTGGAAAGCAAAGGCTACAGCTGCGAATTCGAGGTGGAGGAGTCGGGACCCGGCCACGCACGTGAATACACCGCTCGGATCCGGTTACCGATTGAAACGAGTATGGGGCCCGTGTATGGGCAGGCTACGACTGGCAAGAGACGGGAGGCGGAACGTGAGGCGGCGTTGGATGCGTGTATTCAGTTGGATTCTCGTGGGATGTTGAATAACAATAAGGCTTCTGGGGAAGGTAAGGCTAACCTTTTTTTTCTTTGTTTTTTGAAAGGTTGAATGCTTGGAATGAGATCGCCTTTTTATTGAGGTATTTCTTAACTCGGTCTCTGTGTTTTATGGCTCCAATTGGTACTTGTTGTAGGGTCATCGTCGCACTCCAGGGCGCAGAAAGTTGAGAACTCGGACGATGACGATGACGACTTTTACGACAGAACCGGTAAGTTCATACCTCCTTCTCCTTCGCCTCCATTATATATATATATATATAAGCATGATGCCTTTTTCTCTTTCCTTTTATCTTTCTCCAACATTCCCTTTTCTTATATTCCCTTCCTTCTTCTCCCCCTCTTGTCAACTAGCAAAAAAGAAAAAATCAAGCGCAAAATCCTCCCACCCACCAGCCGCAGACACACATGACTCTCTCCTCCAAAAACACTCCTCCCTCCTCCAACAAATTTCTGCCCTCGAAACCCAGATCCGGGATTTTGATGCCACAGCCGCAGCTCGCAAACAACTCGAAGATTCGGGCGACCTTGACGCTTACATGGCTTCTTTGGAAAAAGAAAAGTCGACAAGCAAGGAATCCAAACCAAAACTGATCCAGATGTTGGCGGCGATGCGGAAGGAGGAGAAGAGGTTGATGATGTTGATTGAGTATACGAAGCCTGTTGATATCTTGGCCAAGATCGGATCCGGACCTGCTGCTGGCGCAGCGAGCGCGACAAAAAGTCAACAAGAACAGCAACCTGCAGAGACAACAGCGAAGAGGCAAAGCGAAGCAAATGCTTCTCCTGATGTGACAGAAGTCAAGAGGCCGCGTGTCCTCGGACCATCCCTCCCACCTCCTTCATAACTCTTTGCACAAAAAGTATAAAAAAAAAGACGTAGCATGCATGCTAAAAAAGTGTACTATTTTTTTGTCAAATTTCTTTTTTTTGTTTGTTTCTTAAGCAAATAATTCTCATAGCGACTATGCATCAATCTATCTATGCCTTGGTCTCCTCGACATAATCAGGGTTCTTCTTCAGGAGCACAATACCCTCAAGGATAGGTGCCTGGGCCAGATATTCTTCTGTCGACAGCTCTGCACGCTCAGAGTACGCCAACAACACAGGTGTCGAGTGTGTCTGGAATCCTGTGATGGTCTTGGGCCGACCAGCCTGACCCACAACATCCACAGCCTGACCCACACGGACCGCTACAGTCTCGTTCTCGAGTTCCTCGTTCAATGTGATCAGGAACCGTGGGTACATGGCCGTCACGAGCGAGTAGAGTAGGTAGTGGTGGCGACCCAAGATCAACGTCTTCACATCCGTGAATGCAACCAATGTCGTCAACAGACCGGCCAACGCAACGTTCGACATGATCTGGCGGTCAGTGTTCAAAGGATTAATTGTCAACGTTCCCTTGCCCATATGCAGCAGACCCTATATGTCATTGAAAGAAAACAATTATGGGAAAAATGTTAGCTTGCTGACCACCTTTTAAACAATATCAGTTTACAAAAGCTAAAACTAAAACAAAAAGAAGCATAAAGTACCTGGGCGATGCGAACGACGAAAAGACAGCTGGCGTCCTTGTGGTAGTAAGAGGCGAGGTGACGCAACATCTGGGCGACACGGGCATTGTTGGTTCCGGCACCAACCATACCCATGGCAAAAATCGAGTTCAAAGCGACCTCAATATCGGTGTCGTGCGAGTACTTGCCAAGGGTATCCAGAACAGAGAGCACAGGGTTCGACGCGCAGAGGAGACCAATGGCCAAGGGTACTGCCTTGCGAATCACTGGTTCTCCATAGTGCATCAAGTGTGTGAACGACCTCAACGCCATCTCTGCTCCAATATCCTCTCCAAGAGCAATCAAGGCAATACCAATGACAGCGAAAGCCTGGAACTCGTCATCACCGCCGCTCTCGCTATCAATATGGTCGTTACAGTAGTGGAGCATACGCTGAATGTGAAGGACATCACCAGAACCGGCATATGCGCAAATCTCGACAATCACGCTCGTCTTCTTGGCAATAGGGTGCTCGACAGCCTTCAAAGTCTCCAACGTCACATCGCACTGACCGCGTGTGCCTATTTCATGACAACAATGCAACAATGGTTAGTCATATACAATAAAAAGACAGATAGAATAGCTTTTTTTTCATTAATTGTAGGCCAAATTCTGAGAAACATACCGAGGTGGAGAAGGCCGAGACCGAGACCCATGAAACGGCCAAAGGTCTCACCGAGTTGACCGTCAGCACGCTCGAGCATGGTCTGAAGGATAGTGCTGGTAATCTCTCCGTCACAAGTACCGACAAAGATCTGACCCAAAGCCAAGGCAGCAAACGAGGCCAACTCCATGGCGAGATCAGGATTGCTGACAATGGGCAACAACAACTCTGAAAGCTCTTCCCTGGCAGAGCCGGCGTAGGCGAGTCCGAGACCCTGGATGGCAGCAACGCGGTTGGCGACTGACTTGGAGTCCTCCAAGTGCTCAGAAAGAACAGCCAAAGCGGGGTCAGCCAAGTTGCGGACACCCGAGTTGACAATACCGACAGCAAGCAAAGCTCCAGCCCTAATGTTCTCATCCTCTGAGTAGATGTACTTATCGATCTGGTTGAGGCCCATGTCGACATCCCAGAGCAAGAGCATGCCCAAAGAGGCAGAGGCACTCATCATGCCGTGATCCTTGTTCTTGAAGATCCATCCACCATCGTCCTCTTCGGGGAGCATCAGCTTGTCAACTCCAAATCCGGCATTGACGAAAGCGTTCACGAATGTAGAAGCCAAGTTCTGACGAGCAGAGTCGACCTGTGCGGCACCAGCCGAACCTAAAAAATGTAGGGAATATGTTTGACAACGTCAGACAGTGCGATATATACGAAAGGCTTCCTTATTGTAATAAAATCAAGCAAATATTTACGCTTGTGCTCGAGGTGAGTTTTGTAAATGTCCTCAGGGGTCTTGGGCTCCATGAGGTCGAGTTCACGGGCGAGGTTGATGAAGTGGGTGGTCAAGTGGGTGTTATTAATGCAGTTCTGAAGATCCTCATCCTCTGTTTCGACAAAAATCTGCTGTCTAGCAAGCATAAAGGCGAGCTGCTTCTTCAGGAGACTAGAATGTCATAGGATAAATCAAAGAAAAGAGATATTAGTCGCTGCACATAGTATCTAATACCAAGCAAATAAGGCTAACGCTAAGAGACACTTACGGATCCTGGCAGTTGTCAAAAAGACTCTGGATGAGGGTCTTGTCAGACATGCGGATGGCAATCAACAATGCTTCGGCGTATTTGTCGTGCTTCAGGTAAATATCGTGTGCGGTGCGTAAGCAGATGGCATCATCTGGGGACTCCAAGTAGTTCACGCAGCTAAGAGATGGAACATAGAAGGATGAAAATAGTATCAGCGTCATTCGTCACATGTACATAACGCCCACTACGTAGAGATTCCAATATCTGTCCAGATGAAAGTACCTTGCGATGTAGAGGCAGACGCGCTTGTAGGAGTTCTTGTCCACAAAGCCGACCAACTTGGGGACAATGTCCAGCTGCAACAACAGGTCAACAGCATCGGCCTCGGCATTGTGAGCCAAGAAAAATGGTGCAACCTCCAATGCGAGCTCGACAAGATCTTCTGTCTCAGCCTCCTTCTCCTGACGTCTGGTGTACTCAAGTCCAATCTCAGTCGACAAATGTCTAATGTTTCATGCAAAAACAAAAACTTGGTCAGAAAGCTGTTGCAGACACTTAGTGTAATCGTGGCAACAATAACTGATCGTAGCAAAAGAAGGGAGATCTGTACCTGACGTATTCATGTCCCCATGATCCGATGGCGTTCTTTGAGCCCACCTTGCGGTACTTGAGAGTATCCAGCTTATCATCGTCGTAGGTCATGGCCAAGATCGAGAGAATATCGGCCAAGAAACGCTAGAAAAGTTAACGAAAGCAAATAAGTCATTATCAGTAATAATGCTGCGTGTCCGAAAATCGTTCTACTGAATGACTAGCTATTAGAATCAGCCAGAAGCTCACCTTGTCTGCGTTGTCAGGCCATGAGTCGTGGATGTTGACCATGTCGGGGTAGAGAGGGCGTAAGTACTTCAATGGCTTGGGGACAGAGGTCATGGAGCTGGTCGAGGTCAAGATCAAAGTGCGGAGGGTCTCCAGTGTGGGGTTGTAAAGCTTGGTATCGGACTCCTGTAAGTTGATAAGAATAAGAAAGGAGGCGCGTCCATGACGCGTCAGCTTGGGGTTGTTCTTTCAAAAGCGCTATTACAGACAAAGTGTAGATCAGGTCCTTGGTTGCGTTACCTTCAGCCTCTCAATCAACATCTCGAGCTGAGTCTTGAGTTCCTGATCCTCCTCAGACTATAAAAGAGATGAAATGTTAGCGGATCAGATACTTTCCATAAGAGAGAACCTGTCAAACGAAAAAAGAGGAAAAGAGACGACGTGTAAGTGTGACATACCAACTCTTCCTTAATAGGGGCATCCTTGAGCTCTTTTGGGGTCTTCTTCAGAGGTTTATCCTCCTCCATGGGGGAGTTATCTGCGGCAGGCACTGGGATAGCGACCTCTTTCTTTTCAACCATGGCGAGTGGTGTCTACTTGTTGTTCTGTGTGTGAATGTGTTGTGAGTGTTGTATTTGTCAAGAAATGCGAATGGTTGTTGCTCTGTGTTGGTTGTTCTCGTTTGAGGAAGCGGGTCGGTGTCTTGTGTTCCTGCTGGGTTGGTGTTGTTGGCTGAGTGATGTACGTAGTAGTTGAGAGAGAAGAAATAAAAAAAAAAAGAAGCGTGTGCTCTGGACAAAGAAGTGCGAGGACAAATGCAAAGAAACGAAACGGAGAGGGCGACTCGTCGTCCTTCCCTTTCAGACGCTTGCGCCTTGTTCAGAGTGTGAGGGTCGCGTCAGCTCTTTTCCATTGGCAGCAAATGCGATTAAAATTCCTTCCATTCTGTCATTCTGGTCGCGCTTAAGTCATACCGGTCCCTTCCACCCTTTGACAACAACTTCCCGCCATGGCATCAACAGCAGGAGTAGCAAGCGCAGCCAAAAGGACGCTCAGCGCCGTCGTCAGGATATTGTCTCCATCAGCACCTGCTCCCATCATCCCAGTAAAGGCTTCTTTCCGACCCCAGCCTACTTCAACAACCACAACAGCAGCGGCTTCACCTGCCAGTGTGACACAGGAACCATCTTCGATATCCGGCCTCAAGTTCTGTCTTCATATGGTCCTCTTTGCAGCCCCAGGAATCGTCCTTTCAAAGAGACTTGCCGACGGCGAGCGCGTCGAAGATATGGTGGAAGAGGCCAAGACGACCTTCAACAGCCTCGTCAACAGCCTCTCATAACTCCAAGATCATTATCAGCAATAACGACATGACTCGTCTTTCACTCTTTCCTAACAAGGTTGCCAATATACGACAGGGTTTCTTTTCCAGACATGATTACCAGTATCTCACAGCAACGTCATATACCCAGTTGGAAGCACCAGTCAATAAACTAGAATAAAATTTCAAATCGTAGCATCGTTTTATTCTTTGTCCGTCAAAAAAGGAACGAGCGACTAGATAGTCGAGAAGGCATAGACAGTCTTGGATTGGTACTTGTCACCTGCGCGGATGATTACTTGGTCGCGCCAAGCTGGGTGGTTAATGGCGTCAGGAAACCGAGATGCCTCCAGACAGAACGCCGAGTGCACAGCATACCCGCCTTTTGCCTTTCCAACGTGCTGAAATCCTACTTCTGAACCCAGGTCCAACAAGTCTTTGGTAGTGTCGATCAAGCCGGGGTCAAGGTGCACAAAGTTGGCAGTGTAAAACTGGAACCCTGGATCGGTTGTCGACATTTCTAACTGGATGCCAGATTCAGGAGCGTAAACTTTGGCCAGGACCAGAGGTGTGGTGCGATCAATGTCCTTTCCGAGGTGATACTCGTCCGGTCGTTTTATGGCTTGCTGGGCAGGGTAGAAGTGATCGTACCCGACACCGCCTGGAGCAGCAAAGAGATCTTGACCAATGGTCTTGGCCTTGCGAAAGTCCATGCTGAAGTCCTGATCCAGGGGCACAACGGTTCCAGTCGGGGCAGAAGTCTCGTCGAGTTCAAGAAAGCTGCCAATATGTGTCGTCTGGAAAATATGATCCTTGACTTGGCTGGTGTTGCCTGTGGAGACGTGTCCTGGCACACCGTTGAGGTTGAAATACGCATGGTTCGTCAGCGAGACAATAGACACCTGACGGTCTTTACCGGCCTCATCTTCCAGAAATGCCTCATAGGAGACCTCAAGTGCGTGGTTGTAAAGACGGTAGGAGCAGAGCATACGAAGTCGTCCAGGGAAGCCTTGATCCATGTGGTCCGAGAGTACACTTAATTGGAGACTGGTGCCAGGGGTGTCGACGTTGCCAAGATCTGGGGTAAGGGTGACATCCCAAATCCTGAACGAAAATCCGTCAGTGCCTCCATGAAGTGAATTTGGCCCATTGTTTGCATCCAGCTGATACACTTTCTCTGGATAATCCGGTAACGCAAACTGTGCTTTAGCGATTCTACAACGCACATTATGATTGAAAGAAAATAAAATTGCGTGAGAAAATTGTTCAAAACATTCACTTGACTTGTAATAAATGAGCGAAGAAGGGATTACCTGTTGGCGGTTCTGCCGACGCTGGCGCCAAAGTAAGGGTCATGCCCGGTGCGGTATGCAGTCGTGTCGTCAAATCCCAAGACAACATCTCTAGAGTCGTTCTTGTTATCGGGTACCCAGAGATGGGTCAGAGTAGCGCCGAGGTTGGTAATCTGACAGGCCATCCCTGGTGAAGACTTGTCGGTGAGGATGAAGGAGCGAATTGGGGTGTTGACTGGTAGCAGGCCTTGTCCTTCTTTGCTGAGGACTTGAGGGAGTTCGACGATGGTCATCTTTTCGTAGGATATGTGCTGAGGTAAAAGGGAAATGAAGAGTTGTGAAAGACAGAAGAGGAAGAAGGAAAAAAAAAGTCGAAGAATGAGTTTTATGGATAGTATCCTTATCGAGATAGGGCGTGGGATTTGTTTGTGCTGCATTAAGCGAGCATGATTTTTTTTATGCCAACTTTTTTTTCATGCACTCTGCTGCTCCTTTCAGCCAAGGAGGGCATTTTTTTTCTTTTGGTGGCGCTTGACAGCATTGCAGCATTTGCGATCAAATTATTTCCTGCTCCTTCCCCCTTCCCCTTCATATCAGTTTCATATGTGCTCGGCGGCAAACGAACAAAAGTGGCGCTCTTTCGTCTTCCTCCTCCTCTGTGCTTTTCCACTAGCTTCTCCACTTCCTGCTTCCCGCCCCTTACTTTTTTCGACAAACACCTAATCACCAAAAGCATAGCCTGCAGCTAACGCTCTACTCACTTACAACAAATCACATCAATTTCGCAGACAAGCTCAACACAAACACAACACAAACACAAGCACGCAGGCAAAGCAAACAATCAACAGCAACAGTATCAGCCGAAAGCTGGAATCGCCACTGCCGCCACCATGCTGCACGACGTCCTTGAGATGGACGGCTACGAGTCCCTCGAGTCCATCGGCTCAGGATCGTTTGGACTGATTCGCAAAGTCAGAAGGAAGGCCGATGGCAAGGTAATCACACTCAAAATACACAACGGGACAGCTGTAAACAACATGTAAGACGCTCTTTAACTAACAACCCCTCTCCTTGAAAAAACACATATCGCTTCTAGATCTTGGCAAGGAAGGAGATCGACTATCGTAAAATGACGACCAAGGAAAAGGAACAACTGGTGGCTGAAGTCAACATCCTCAAGGATCTCAAGCACCCCAACATCGTCCAATTTCTGGAGAGAGTCATTGACCGAGAACACTGCTTCATCTACATCCTTATGGAGTACTGCGAGGGCGGTGATCTCGCTGCGGTTATCAAGCGCCACAAAGAGAGTTCGTACGTTCAACATATTTGACTGAGCTGCTGTATGTGTATGAGTGTGTGTATGGACAAGGGCGAGGACTGACTTGCTGTTATTCCTTTTTTAATACATTTTAGGACGCCTATACCCGAAGAGTTCGTCTGGAATATCATGGTCCAGTTAATTATGGCCTTGCACGAGTGCCACCATGGAACAACGACAAACGAGGAGACTCACCAGGTCACACCGCGGCCTATCCTTCACAGAGATTTGAAACCGGATAATGGTATGACGGCAGTTATGTTTACTTGCCAAGGACGATTACACAGGAACTATGCTATTGCGAGTCGCAGCTTCAACTAACACAACAGCCATCATCTTGACGCGCTATTGCCATAGTGTTTCTGGATGGCAAGCACAATGTCAAGCTGGGCGACTTTGGGCTCTCACGATCTCTCACCAACCCACAGAAGGCTTTTGCACAAACATATGTCGGGGTAAGGAAACACTATATCGATCTTGCTAGACATCAATACACTGTAACGATTTAGAATCTGTCTGTTGATACACTCTTTCGTTTTTCTTATGCTCTCTAGACCCCATTCTACATGTCGCCAGTAAGTCAGGATTCAATGCGCCGATTATGTTGTCCGCAGACCAACGTGGAATTTTGTCCGCAGGGCAGTTGTATGTTTGATATTAACGGCCTTGATCGTCGCTCATTTTTCAACGTTTGCAATTAGGAACTGATCGGCGAGTTCACATATGATGCTAAGTCAGATATTTGGTCCCTGGGTTGTGTCATATACGAGTTGTGCGCTTTACAGTAAGTTTTCGTATTGTAATAAAACTTGCATGCTTTGTGTGTGATGGATGGTATGTGGATATTCACACAACTTTGATTTCGTTTTATAGACCACCATTCTTAGCTGATACTCAGGCACAGCTCTCTGCAAGGATCAAAGAGGGCAGGGTCCAGTCACTACCAGGAAACTACACACAGGAACTGAACCAGATTGTCAAGTGGATGCTTCAAGTCAACGTAAGACTTCAAAGTCGGCCCCAACTTCTCTATTCGGAATGGAAGGACGATTAATGTGAAAATGGACTAACAGGAGAATTTGTTGTTATATTAATTAATAGTCACGGAAACGACCTACTACGAAGGAACTACTCAACGACTCTCAGATAAAAAAAGTCCAGAGGGGATTGGAGCTGACGCGCAGGCAAGTGCCGTTGCAAGTCCAGGCATTTTATTGATATCTCCTGTCTGCCGGTAAATATCTAACCTAAAGGTCCTCCCTTTTATTATGAATTATTATAGAACTGAAGATTTGCAAGTCAAGGCACAGTTGCATGCAAAGAGAGAGGCCAGTATTGCTGAGAAGGAAGCACTGTTAACGCGGGTGGATCGGGATATGCGGGCAAAGGATCAGACTCAGCGAGAGCGAGAGACAGCTCTGAACGCGAAGGAGGAGACATTACGGAACGCGGAGGAGGTATTACGAAACAAGGAAGCGCACCTTATCAGCTGGGAGCAGAAGCTGATTAAAGAGCAGCAACTACTAGAGGAGAAGTACCGAGTCTTTCAGGAGCAGGAGAGGACGTTTGCTTCACGGAAGAGTCTCTCGAGTGGCTCGTCTTCGACGGAGGCGATGATGGTTGACAGCAAGAGCACCTATGACCTATACAGCGCCTCGACAACTTCATCCAACTCGACTGCTATGGATACTAATGGTACGAACGGGATTGCGAACAAGCACACACGGTCAACAGGGCATACATCCAAGCCCACATTATTCTCGGCGAACCACAAAAATGCCATGCCTACATCCAACTCGTATCCAACTTCATTATTTGCGGCTTCAATCAACACGGCCCCCAAAGGAACTGTAGAGAGCACAACACTTGCAGGCGATTTGGCAGGCACGACACGCGCAGCTCCACGACGCAAAACGGGGCTCAATGTCGGTCGCCATTCCCAACAGACCACGAACGCCTCTCGAACAAGGACCTCGGGCGGACTCGGAGGTACTGGCACGGTATCTCACGCAACCAACATCGAGACGCAGGACAAGTGTGGTTTGTTCTCGGGTGGACAGACTTCAAACAACCCAATCATTACGCAACCAAGACCCAGCTCCGTATTTGCGTCCTTGTCTTCTATCGACAACGTGTCGAGCTCATCAAAGCAGTATCAGGGTCAATCATATACCTTCCACGGCATTGCAGGCAAAGAGTCGAGACTTTCGGGACGGCCTAGCCTTACGGGAAATACAGGATCGGATCCGCCCAGGTTACGAGCCAAAGTCAAGTCTGCTTCTACATTAGCGGCGACGTTGTCGTCGACCACGTTATCGGGAACTGGAGGAGCAGCTGGAGGAGCAGCTGGAGGAGCAGCTGGAGGAGCAACTGTTGCCGCGCCTCCAACATCAACAGGCAACACTGCAAGCAATCACACAAACAATCCTTTCCTTGTCACGGACACTGGAAAATCTGCAACCACCCTTCTTCCTACTACTACTACAACGATGACGGCTACCGCCAACTCAGCCGCGGACCAATCGCAATCTAATATCACCTTTGGCAATAATTCGAACGCGACATTCTACTTTACACCGTCCGTCACGCTTTCGTCCATCCGTGTGCCACCACAAGATGAGAACTCGGAGTCTTCAGATGTGCAAATGGGTGAATCTGCTGCCGAACCACCAACATCATCATCTTCATCATCTACGACAACAGCAACAAGGCTCTCGTCAGGCGCGCCGTCATCCATCAATGGGCATTTGAGAACTGGTATCTCGCAGACCAATGGTGCTTCTCCTATCACCTCCTCATCAACAGCATCGGGAGCAACAACGGTTGCAAGTTCTGCAGCCTCGTCGACTTCGGCGATCACGTCCACGCCGCAGGCATTCACGTCGCGTCGGTCAAATACCTTGGGGATCACTGCGTCCATGGGTCATATCCGATTCCAACAGCAACAATCTGGAAGTACTCCAGCGACAGCGAATGGTGGTACGACAACAACGCCGACAATAACGGCTGCTGGCGCCACATCCCAGGCTACGGCGTCTACATCTGCTGCGGGTACGGCGGCTGGGGCGCAGGATGTCAACTCGACCACGACGCCGATCAAGTTCCATATTGGCAGCGGAGGAGGCAGTGGCAGTGGCGGCGGCAGCGGTGGTCCTCATATTTTGGGATCTGAACGGTTTACGCGCGATAGGACGCCACCATCCAACAACAATAACCGCTATCACCATCACTATCAACATCATCACCAACAACAACAACAGCAGCAGCAGCAACAGCAGCTAGGGGGTCATTATCGGGATGATGACGACTTGCGGATGGAGTGGGATGGCGATATCCCTAGCCCGTTTATCAAAAAGACTTATAATCGACCCCTAGGCGGTACTAATAGCGCGATTTCGTCTGCCGCACGGAATCTTTAATTATAACTTGTTTTCCCTCCAAAACTAAGTAAATAATAATAAAATACGAAAAAAAAAAAGACACGCACGATGGATATTTTTTTTTTTTTTTTTGAATGGCATTTATTTGTTTAAGAGAATAGTGTGGCAAAAAAAAGAAAAAAGAACAGATATATTTCGTAGTGTGAAGGTGTAGGTGTGTGAGTCAAGTGGTATTTCAGTCAGATAATCCAGAGAGTTCTGAAAGATCATCCAAAGAATCGCTGTGTGCATCCTCCTCATCCTCCTCATCGTCATCTCCTGCGGTATGTTTTGATACTCCTGCTGTCGCTGTGCTTGCCATCGTCACTGAAGAAGAGCCCTTGCGCTTCTTGTCAGCATGCCCAGCAACAGTGGACTTGCGCTTGCGATTCAAAGAGGCCGACAGGGGCTGATCATCATCATCCTCGGCATCTGAGGATGATGAAGAGGAAGAGACGTCGCCGTTGGATCCATCATCATTATCGGCTGCCGACAGTTTGCTGGGCTCCTTGGCGCGACGGGCCGAAGGCTTGACGGCGTAAGGGGAGGTCGACTTGCGGTGGTATGGCAGCTTGGGTGGCATCTTGAAGAAATATTGCTTATCCTAGATTATGCAAATGTCAAAATAACAACATTAATAATTATCCATAATTATTAAAAACATCTACGCCAAGCCGAGAAAAACACAAAAAGTAATTGTACGTTCTGATAAAGCCTGTAAGTTACCTTCAGGGTGCACTTGCGGGCGCTTGGCATGACCTCTTGGCGGGTGAGTTTGCGCATGACATTGTGGTCACACTCGGGGATATAGTACCACTGGTTTTCTAGAGGCTTGTTATAGGCATCCTTGCCCTTGCGCGTGATCTTGCCAACACAGCGCGCGGCGCTCAGACACTGAAGCATCTGTTCCTTGATCTCCTCGGCATCGTGGGTTGCCATCAGCGAGGGCTGGCTGGTAATCATCTCGTCAAACAACTCTGTCAAAGTCATCGATTTCTTCTTGCGCGCAAAGACTAATGTGTCGATAATCATCTCGGTATAGTCGCGTGGCTCCTTGTCAGATTCTGATTTGGTGGTGGTGGGTGTCTCTGGCGACGATCCTCGTGATGACGATGCAATATCCTGCTTGGTGACCGCCGTTGACTCCTTGACAACTGAAGGCGCACCCTTCTCCTTGGGTGCGGTCTTGGGCTTGAGTGTCTTGACAGCTGTGGTAGAAGTAGTTGTTGATTTTGTAACTGTTTCCTTGACCTTGCTGAGTTGGGCCGTTGCTGTGATCGAAGTAGGTGACTTGGTCTTGGTTTCGCTCTTGGCGCTATGGTTATCCTTGTCCTTGGATGTCTTTTGTGCCGAATCCTTGGTGATGGGTGCGACATTTTCGATATCCTTGCCTGACGAAGCAGATTTCTGTGCGTTCATTCCTGACTTTGCTGTCACAAGTTTGGTGTTGATGTTGGTGTTGATGTTATCGTGATTCTTTGATAATTTTGATAGTGGTGATCCTAATATGGATGCTGCGCGCTGTGTCGGTTCCTGTGGAGATGATTTGGTGACCTTGACAGAACTGTTCTCGGCCAAAACAAGCGGAGCTAAGGGTGCGCGCTGCTGTTGGTTAGGAACCCTGAAGGGACTGGATGCCGCTGTATCGTCCATGAAAAAGTTGGGCTCCGATGAGGGACTGGCAGGGAGCGAAGCGTTGTGTGATCGCTTAGGAAGGGCGTCAAAGGGGATGGCGAAGACTGGAGGAGGCTTGACGGGCGAAGAGCCATAGTCTGCTCTCGCATCCGATGAAGCCGAAGGAGGGGTTTGGTAGACGTTGTTGTTGTTACTGTTGGGTGATGAAGAAAGGTCGTACTTCAACATCTTGTGGCGCATACGGGCTGTGGGGGTCGATTGAGAGGGCGAGCTCAAAAGATCGCGAGGAGCGGGCGAGGAAGTGCCAGGTGTCGCCAATTGGTGGTGGGTAAGGGTCGAGTATTGGGGGCGCTTGGGAGTAACCAAGCCAATGCCATTAGAGTCTTGATAGACTTGATCCTCCTCGTGAAAGTTCTCGAGGCCAGCATCGTGCGACGAGTCATCATCCTGATATTCCTGCTGGTGTGCCGATGGTCCTAATGCTGGTGGAGGTGCGGTTGTGGGTGTTTTGAAGAGCATCTTGACGCCGACCAAATCAACAATATCGCCTCCTCGCAGGGTGGCCTGCTGGCCCGATGGGAATCCGGTGCCGTTGATACGGACACCGTTCTGACCGAGGACAGTGATTTCAAAGGCGGCGGACTCGGCGCACCACTGGATAATCGCATGACGTCTTGAAACCTGCTTGTTAACCCTGCCGAGATTCAAGGTCGCCTGCGATCCTCTGCCGACGATGACGGGCGTGTCGTAGGAACCGTTGAGGACCATCGAGGGGCCTTTGGACTTTTTAGACTGGCTGCTCTTTTGTGCTGCCTTTACCAACAAGTCGAGTCCTGCTGGACCGTTGTTGTTCCATCCAACTATTAGATGTAGATAGGGGAAGCAAGTGTTTGTTAATCTCTGCTCTACAGTGAGGTGGTTTCAAGTGCATGATGGGCATTTAGGTCGCCATATATGTGTGAAGGTGTGAAGGTGGTAGCAGATGGCTGCTGTGAGGTGGCTGGAAGGTCGAGTGTAAGAGAGTGTGTTTGTAGAGAGAGAGAGAAAGAGTGGATTACCATTGACGACTGGCGGCTGGTTTTCCTTCATCAACTCCATGCGAGGTTGTTGTTGTTGTTTGGTGGTGAGTGGTGATTGTCTATGCTTTTGTTGTTTGGTTGCTTGTCGAGGTCTCCTTGCGCGTTGTATATTACTGTAGGGAGTGATAGAGAGAATGTGCGAGAGGGTGTATTGGAGGGCACCGAAGAGGAAGGAAGAAGGGGAGGGTGTAGCGGTGTTGATGGGGGAGTCGGTGTGGATGCGATGCAGTCAAGGAGAAAAACAAAAGGGCTTCCTGCACAATACAAAATTATTATTGTCAGCTTGTGTGTCTCTGCCGCCTCGGACGCGCTTGAAGAAAAAAAAAAAAACACTCCCCGTCTGTCAGCCAAAAACGCGAATATCCAGGCACACTTTCTTCTTGTGAAGATGACGTCTAAGGGAGAAAATTTCAATGCAAATGTTGCAGAAATCGCCAGCTTGGATTTTAAGAGTCACGTGGAAAACGCGCTACTTGACTTCGTTCGGCTTGACACTTTCAGAAAACTCTAGTCCCTTGCTCCAACGGTCGAATGTTGTATCCATGGGTCAAAAAAGAAAAGGTACATGAGGACGGATCCTTGATTGCCGGTGATCCCGCTCAAACGGTTGAATGTTTATCTTTTTATTGTTGCTAATGCATCCTCTGACTGCACTGCGCGGGCATTTTTCTTTGCTAATATGCGCTCGAGTCGATACTTGGCGCCCAGCGCTGGACGTATGATGTGGGCATCATTTGTTTTTGTCATTGAACTCGGCAAATCGATACGTTTGTTTGTTTGTTGACATAAAGGAAAGAACAGAAAAACATGGATCAAGATCCGGTAGGTCCGATTTCTTTTTTTCCTATTTTATTTCTCCTTCTTTCTGTTCTCCATCTTTGGATTGTCGTCCTGTGCAGATCTGACAAGAGAGGAAAGGTCTTTTTTTTTTCTTGCATGTTGCATCAAGCACATACAGAATAATAAAGAAAATGGGGCAAGTTTATTTTTGTCCCGTATCATGGGCGCGGAATCATGTCCGAGAAAACTGAAAAAAAAGACGCCGCGATTTTTTTTGATTTTTTTCCCTCCGTGTGGATGGATTGGATGGACTATTCAGTCCATCCAAAATAGTCACTCCATCGTGCATGAGCAGTGCAAGAGATGAGTTGTTATGTGCGTGTGTGTGTCACAGCTAAGGACGAGGGGAGCTCGATCAATAAATGATTTGGGCAATGATCGAATATGGCAGAGATTGAATAGGTGAGAAACAGCGACTAGAAAGAGGGAAGTAGTAAGTGTTCTTACGCAACTAAGTGAGATGGGCTAGGGGTATCGCCAAGTCGGATCCCTAGTTACAGTCACAATAATAGGATAGACTTCCACTACTGTCTCTTTCTAATTAAAACAAAGTGGCGGCAGACACGAGAAGCATCCCTTCCAGTTACTGCGAAGAGCAGCAGTGCATCAAAATCCAACTAAAAAACAGCAAAAAAAACAGCCTCCTCGATACTTCCGTGGGCTTTTTTTAAGGCTTGAGTAGATGACAGGCAAGGTCTGTCAACGTTCATCATCTCCTTCGCCCCTTGTTCAAATGGAAATTAAGGATGTGTGGTAATGGACCATGTGTCAACCTAGACCTCCGACGAACCAACCAATTAAGTAAGGCTTTGTCTTTTGTCAAAAAACGAGGAGAATGGAATGACTGGATAGGCTTTGTGACAAGGTTGACCACACACGTACACACACAAACACACACAGACTCGATATTTCGCCAACAATGTATGCCGCAAGGGTGGGAACAAAAAGTAAAAAAGGGGAAGAGCAGCAGCAACAAGAGGTCGACAAAACAAATAAACAAACAAGTAAAACAAAGGTTGTGCATTATTACAAAAGCAAGTATTCTTTCCTAATGAACGAACACAAGAGAGGAGGTACACGCCAAAGAAGAAAAATTGAAAAATGCACCACCGGAAATAAATTCGACTGTGCAAAGAAGAGCTCACGCGCAGGGTTCAAATGCTTGCACTCCACTTGTTGAACCTGCTAACTAAGAAAGAAGCACGCTCTATTCAGTTGCTCTCGTTTTTGTATTGATCCACTCTTGCTTGCTTGTTTTTCGGTGTTGTTGGGCTCATTTGACCAATTTGACTTTTTCTCTTTCAATCCTGGTTGACGCCCACATCTTTCCATTGACCTTCTCTCTTTATTTCCTTGGCATCTTACTAGTTCTCCTTCAGCATTCACAGAGCATTGTTCTTTTTTTTTCAAGCTGGACTGCTGGCAATTACGAGGTCGGCATCGGCGACTTATGGCTTACAGTCCGTCACCAACAGGATTGTCCGTTAATCTTGATTGTAGTTCCTGTATTTGCATTAGTGTAGCGACGTTTTACTGTGCTGCGGTGCTTCATTCTCCTTTACCGTTCCGTGAGTGGGAAAAGTTCACAGGATGAAGAGGATGACGCGTTTCGAAGCGACAAACAAACAAATAACAATATCCCCGGTGAGAAATGAATCGACCCCGCCAAAGCTCATACCACTCGCCTCTCTCCAATGCTCCCTCCGCTTCTTGTTATTGTTGATCTTGCGGCTTTCCCCAACGATAGGAGAAACAACGAAACAACAATGCCAACTGTCGGCTTTTGTGTAATATTCAAACAGGCATTAAGCATTGAATAGATGCAAGAAAGACGAAACACAAGAGGGAGACAAAGCAGAACAAGCCCTGGGATTTTTTCGCTTGGACGGATATGGCAACGATCTGACATTTTCTGTATTATGCCCGTCGTTCGACTCGTTGACACTGTTTTTTGGCGTGTGTGTGCTCGGTTGATGGACATTTGGGATGAGATGCTGAAATTTTCCAATTGAAGAGGGTGCTCGAGTGGGAGTCATTGAAAAAGACGAGGAAAGAGGAAAACCTAAAAAACAAGGTTTATGTGGCAGTGCCGCGCTAAGACGGGAATTCAATCCGTCATTTTCTATTTTAAAATGAGACTAAATGTTAGGCATTCATTCATTCTTTTTAAATCAGCCAGTATATTCTAAACAAGTATGTTGGACTGACGGAACTGGGTGGGAAGGAGAAAACAGTGAGCTGTTGGTAGGTATCCTTTTTGATCAGGATTGAGTCGAAAAGATTATTTTTTTTTTTTCTTGTGGAACTAGTATCATCCTATGGTATTCCATTTATGTTCAATGATATTATTTGGATCATTTATTTTCTTTCGTATATTTGTTTTCGCTCACCTTCTCAATTGTAGTATGCCTCAACCATTCTGTCACGTTCATCTTCTCTTTCTTTATCTGCCTTCACAACCAACCCGTTTCCGTCCATTGATAGGATCGGCAGATCCAAAAAGTGGAAAAAAAATAAAAAAAATAAAAAAAAAAGAAAAGGAAAGTTTGCTCCGGTGGCACCCCATCTCTCCGACCGGGGAAGTACATATGGTCCGGTATACTTTCTTTTAGTTCTCACACTCATACTTACAAAAAATAACAGGTCTGGATTATTAGGTAAACAAACATCAGCACACCACTTCTGAAAATGTTTTTCATTTCTTGGATCTGTTTGTGAAGATTGAAAATGAAGAATTGGGTCTATGCTTCATAAAGCTGTGTTTTTAGGAGACCTTAGTGAGACCATAAAGAGAACTAAAAAGTGATATTCATAGTGAGACAACGTGCTCTATTATTTTCTTTCATTCCTTTGTTCCTCCGCATTTCCCCACTCCAAGCGGTCTTTTTTGTTATGCTCTCTTGTAAACGATCCATGCCCAGCCTGACTCAAAAGAAACGATGAAAAAAAAAAAAAAAAAAAAAAAAAGAGAGAGAGATTAAAATTGAACCCCGTACAGAAGAGAAGACAGTCAAAGAGGGATAAAAAAAGGTACATATAAACATCATTATGGCGTCAATAAGGTCGCAAAACGAATAGGAGGACTAAAGCAAGAAAAAAAAAGTTCAAAAAGAATATGACCTCTACAAAAAGGAACAAAAAAAAACGAATGATTGCTCGTGATGACTCTCTTCCTTCCTCAGTCTACAATTTGGCTTTCTGTGTCTTCTTTAGGTCGTGTGCGCTCAAGATAGAAATGCTTCTTTTTTACTTTTTTCTAGCTGTCACACTTCTCTCTACTCGAGGGATCACGTTCAAAAACAGTGAGCATTCACGCCTTCTTTGTTCTGCCTTTCTTCATCACGTCCTTCTTTTTCGTCCGCATATCTTATTGTTATTATCAAATGAGCACATTTTTTCGAACCGAACGATAAAAACTATCGCGGTACCAATCATTTGCAAGGAAGAGATGAGAAAGAGGACGGCACAAGGAGGCAGTTCTGTGTTAACTCACTCTCCTGGTTTTTCTCCCCTGCCTCAAACAATCCACTTGAAAGGAAAAAATAAAGACTATAAGGTTGATTTTCGCTTTATTGTAGGTCTTTGAGACATATGAGGAGTCTTGATCTCACTTTGTTCCCGACAGGATACATGTCACTCTTTTTGTAGGCACACTTTCCATACGCGAGAAAACGTTTACCAACGTTTTGATAATTTTGTCCATAGGGCCGAGATATCTCTCTTTCTAAATAATTTTTGTTCACCTTCCCTCCCTTACCGGACTCGGAGACACAAGGTGACCATGTATGGTTCGCCTAGAAAAAAAAGCTTCGTCGTGAAGGGGTTTGGTTGAAAGTAAAGTCGAAAAATAAAAAGAAACGATAGATAATTAGAGGAAGAGATAGAAAAGAGCAGCGTAGGTAGTCAGGAACGTAAAATAGACATTCTCTAAGGAATCCTGGGACCACTCGTTCTTCTCTCGATTTCTCCCTCTTTAACAATGAAAAAAATGTGATCGAACCCCTTCAAGAGCAAAAAAATTTGTGCACTGCCACTCGTAAATGTGAGCAACTTTCCTTTTGATTTTTGAACTCCTATATGTATTGACTATGAAAAAGGAGCTGAGTCGGGTGGTGTCAGAGTTGATACTAAGAAAGTGGGTCCTGGATGTATTGAAGTTAGGAGAGACGTAGGTTTCTGTTCCTAACCCTGAGGGACACGCGCGGGACCCAACCTAAAGGTGATCTCTCCTTTTCTTGCTTTTCTCCCGCTTTTTTTTTGTTTGATGTACGAACAGGTATGGTACCTGCTTACATCTCTTTCCCTCCATTTTCCTTCCCTTTCTAGGTCCTCTTTCTTCACCCTAGAGCCCAGATAGATGGTTATTGGTGCTTGTTGGTGAAATGAGATGAAAGTATTGTCCCAACAATAGCAAATAAAACAAGTTTCGAAAACCTGCTTTTGATCGAAAACAAGTCAACGTAAAACCCCCTATTTTCCTTGCTTGCTTATGAATGGGAAAAAACATCATAAAGGATAGACGAGGGAAGTGCCAAGAGGTAGATGATTGCGAGTCAAAAAAAAAAAAAAAAAAAAAATTATTCGCTTTTTATCCACGTCTCCGTCAAAACCAAAAGAGTTAGAATGAGCAGCAGCAGCAGCAGACACCAGAAAGCAAAAGGTGAATGAGGCGTCGTGAGCTGCAGAACTGAACAACGCACTGCGGTATTCTTGTTTTCTTGCGCCTCACTCTTTATGACATCGATTAAAAAAGAGAGTTGCAAAAGTCAAATGCTCCACGCAGGGTTATTGCTTCCTCTTCCTTTCGCTTTGTTGTTGGCAGAAAGCATAAACAAAAAAAAAAGTAAACAAAGCAACAAAAGATCTAGCCTGGACCATGTTTTCATGACTCCTCTCCCGTCATCCTATCAGACTACCCAGAATTTCCCACCGAGGAGAGTTTGTGCCCCTATGTCGCTCTTTTCTTCTCTCTCATCTCCCTCCTCTCCTGTTTACACTCTTGGTTTTTAGTTAGCCTTTTCCAGATCACACGCAAAATGTAAAAAAAACCAACGAAACAAACACGAAGAAGTCAACATCAACAACAACACAAGAACAGAAATAGTCCGCGTCGTGTCCGTCAATAAACAACATCATCAAACAATAAAAAAACATCACTCCTCACCCTCTCATACGTATCAAACACGCAGTAACATTTTTGCTCGCTTGTCCAAACACATACGCCCACATTTTTTTTTAACCTTTGACCTTGGTCCAAGAAACTCAAAAAGCCAAAAATAAAGGAGGTTCTCTCTTTTCCTCATTTCCTTCTCTATCTGCACTCCGTCGCCACAACAACCTTTTTTAAAAAAAACAATTCCCCGAATGACTCTATCACAAAAAGGGGCGAACAGTCGAAGATTGCAGTGGCTGTTGTCAGATGGAAGGAAGAATCATGGTGGATGGTCAAAGACACAACAGCCCGGTTTTTTAGCTTCTTCTCCCCCTTTCTCCTTCTCCCACGCCTTCCTTTATTCTCCTTTAATCTGTTTTCGTTTTTCATGCTGTTATCTGTCACTGCCATCCTAATGTTGGCGTTGTCTGTCATTTCGTTCTATGGATGAACGCACAAAACAGAAAATAGGCTATTAATACGTTCAGAATGCAAAGACAGCCCTTGATCATTAGAGGAGTAATTTGGAGAAAAAGTAGCTACAGTTAGACCTGTGTCAGCGGATGGGCTCTTCATGTTTTTTCTTGTATTTTCTTTCTTCAATAACGAACGGTGTCTCGAAATGGATAAAACAAAGGCGGTAGGGTCAATTGAGAAAAAAAAAAAGGGGGGGACATGCTATGGAGTGAGGGTGAACGAATATGCATTACTCACATAGGGATGAGTACTGATGGAGGAGTGAAGCAGAGGATAAACTTGGAGTGCTGCTGTTTTTAGACTTGCAGTTGAATCCTTGACGCCAAAACAAAAGAAATTCAAGTATCAAGTCGCGATCTGTAATAAATAAATTGGTTGGTTGGTATTTTTCGCAAAACAAAAATAAATAACAAATCACATCTTGGCATGATCACTCCCCCCTTGGCTCGCATTGGCATACTCATCTCTTCGGACATACATAAGACGCGCCAAGAATAAATAATTGGCAGCGTAGGCAAGATACAATTGCCTAGGGATCGCGGCATTTTTTCTCTTTCACTCTTTTATTCTACCTCTTTGTTCAGTGGTTGATTTATAGGAGGTAATAAGAAAAAACAATGCATTGATGAGATGTGCATAGGGAACGGAGCAATTACAACGTGTCGCATTGGGATACGGCATTTGTTGCTGTCAAAAGCAATGCGTTTGTCTATATGTAAACCAGACTCGAACGCCGTGGAAGGTAGAGGTTTATGACTCAATCTCTGTCGTTTTATTTCATAAAGATGGATAAACAATCCTGGAAAGCACGATTAAACACAAAGTCTAATCATGATAAAAAAATATACATGTAAATAAAGTAGCATTGAACGGTGGCAAAACCACAAAGTGGTCAACAAGAAAGCGAGGCGTAGCTGGAGAAGCGGCGTACGCTTAGTTGTGTTTCCGGAACTGTGCGCTTTCGGCGGATGGCTATGCTAGGCTCTCTCTTGGGGCTTTCACGCCGCGGGCCGTGAGGTCGTGCCGCGGGAAGAAGTGATGGTACAATTGATTGGATTCCCGGATGTGTAGACCCTTTTCTGTCTTTTACAACGCTACGCCTCCTCCTGCTCCTCAATGCTTAAAGAGAGAAAAAAAACGGTGGCAAAAATAATTAGTGGCACGGCCACACCAGAAAGCGGCGTGAGGAATGCAAAGGAGAAAAGGTTTATAGTTTCCCGTGGCTGAATTTTTTTGAGAATACTCTTGTTTGTTTGCCGAGAAAGGTAAGGTGGGTACCAGGGAGAACAGAGAGGAAGAGGGAGAGGGAGTGTGTATGTACAATGTATAGGTGTGAAGGTGAGAGTGAGGTGCGAGTGCACTATGTAGCGTAAGACTATGAGAGTTACGATGAGAAAAGGCCGAGATCCATTCGTTTATGCTACTCTGCTTGACTCTTGGTATTGCCGAGGAAAACGTGAGATATTTCTTCCCCCGAAATGTGAGCTTGTAATTGCATTTTGTTTATTGTTGATTGGTACTCCACCTCATCCATAGAAACAGAACAGGATCCGGTCGGTAGTCGTTAGTCATCATAGACCCACTCGCTCGACTAACGTTGACGCATGCGAAAAAACGAGAAAAAAAAATTGCGGGATGAAGCAAGGGAGCTCCGCTCAGGGACACATACATAATTTCGAATTTTTCGACTGCTCTTGTGGTTGCCACCCTGGAGAGCACAAACGGAGTAAGATAGAATAAAGAAAAACAGGGACCAGCTCAGCTAGCGAAAGAGGTAGTGAAAATAGGTATATGAGAGAACAAACATGTCATCGATGGATGGGACATAGCAATTTAGGGTTTATTAATTGGTGTGTGCCTGTCAGACCGCAGCAGAGCCAGAGTCGACAATTCGGTGGGACATGCATTGGGTCCCTTTTTCTTCTTCTTCTTGCATGCATAAACAAACAACAAACAACATCAACACATCTTGTCAACAAAGAAAGACATACTAGTCAACACATACACACATAGGAAATATCCCGGACGAGTCACTCCTGAAAAGGATAGCAATGCTTGCTTGGTTAAGGTAGGCAACCTATCGCTGCGCTTCCTTTTCACCTTCACCTTTTTACCTCACTGTTTTCGATCGTTCTTGGCTCTTCCTGTTAGAGTCAACTTGACATGATTCTCTCTGTTTATTTTCAATTGTTCATTCAGCTCACTCGTCGTCAACTCGCATTGGCAACATATATACACATGGTCAGAGAGAGAAATAAATACCCTACGTCAAAACCATTACCCCCTCTTCTTTTCTCTCTTCTTCTTGTCTTCTTCCTCTTGTTTTTTCTCCTTTGTCTTTAATTGACACCATTTTGTCTGTTGTAAATAGCACAAAGAGTCATAGAAAACACATAGCGTGTCTTTCTTGTTCCACACCTTCATCACACAAACATCTTTCTTCCTTAACGACAAACCTCCTTTCTCTCCTCTTCCCTTTTTCTACTTCGCTCTCATCTTCTCTCATATCCATCATCATCTCTCTTCTTCATTTCTTCACTTCTTCACTTCTTCAATCCTTCACTTTCGCCTCTCTCTTGTCATTCACCGTGCTCTCTACCCCTCGTCTGCATTAACCTTTTATTTGAACCAACAAACAAAAAAAAACAAGGAATCAACCAAGCCCTCTCCCTCTCTTGCTTGCTTCAACAACCCTAAAAAGGTGAGTTTCTACCCTCTAAAATAATCCACCCAAAACTCTCTTTTTTATATTTTCCTCGGAACCCTTTATTGCCGAACACACTCTTACCCTTCCCCTCAACTTCGCCACTTTTACACCCCTTCCCTCCTTCCCTCTCCTCCCCTTCCCTTCCCGTTCCTTTCTTTCCTTTTCTCTTTTTCTTTCTGTGGTGATGCGTGCACTCTTTGTTCATACAAACAAACTATGTTTCTTTTTTTTTTTTTTTTTTTTTTTTTTTTTTTGGTTACTGCCCTTTTTACCCGTTTTCTCTGCTTTGTCATCACTCAGTACTGATTAAACATGATATACAAGAAAGAGAGTTTCTTGATGAAGGAGAGTTGCCGAGGACCTGTTGATGCTTAATAAGTGCCAAGTAGTCGGAGTGAGCAGAAAAAAGAAAATAAGTGACTGGATGCTAATGATTGTCGACAGCCAAGCAAAGATCGAAAGGAAAACAAAATTGCGATGCAATGCAATAGCCAAGAAAGAGGGATCAAAAAAGAAAAAGAAAAAAGGAAGAGCTGCGCTATTATATCGATTGTAGTTTGTGATGAGGGACAGGGTCGGTTGACAGACTGTCTGACAAATACAAATCGATTTGACTGAGTGCAAAGACGCATTGTTGTATGAGTGTGTGTATGTGTGTGTGGAGATAATAGTGTGTGTGTGCAGTGAATGTCCAAGACAAAGGGGTCGTGAGATGGACGGTTGGACGTTTTCATTTTCCAAAGGATAATATGTGATATGTGATCGATTGAACCAAGATAAGTGATGGTAGTGGAAAATGCTTGTTTGAATTTGAGTTTACAGAGGGTCAATGGGTGATCACTTTTTCATTTTACATTGGCTAAAGAAAGTAATGGCATGGGAAGACTTGCGATTGAATCAAATTGAGTAGAGCACCACTACTATGTTATTTTTATACCCTTAGTGCGGGTGTTTATGTAGGGCAATTTTTTTGTTTTAGGGGGAGTAATAAATGAGAAGCACAGGGTGTATTGGGTTAAGGAAAGAGCACTTTTTTTTTTTTTTTTTTTTTTTTTTTTTTTTTGATTTCGGCACCTGCTCATTGCTGAGTTGTTCTTGCTCTCTTTTTGATTCTATCCGACGTTAAGATTTTCTGTCTTCTCGTTGTTCAGGTAGAGAGAGACAAGCATAAGCACAAAATATAACACATCGAAAACAAGAACACACATCCACGAGTCGAACAGAGCAACAAAGGAGTAGTTAATTGAATGAGCCAAAAAAAGAAAAAGAAAAAAAACGCAAACAGACAGCAGCAGGCGCCCTCATTGAGCAAGAAGAAAAAAATAACGTTGTTGCTTGAAAAGCACGCACACACGTTAGGATACTCAAGGTTTAGAAAACAAGAACGAGCGAGTGTGCTGAGTGTGTCATGTTGTTGGGTGTCCAGCTTTCTCCTTCCTTTCCTCCCTCCCTTTATTGCTCTCGACTTTCGGGTCGCCCCTTCAATGCCATGAGAGGAGTTCCCGTATGGTCAAAAGGTAACATTTGATCCGAGTTCTTCAGCATTGTTGACCCAAATGTCGAACGTGTGACATTAAATAACCTCGGGTGGTGAATGTCTGCGTGTACGTGTGGTAAAAAAAGCCCTTGCATGGATGCAGCCTTCTCCTCTCCTTGCAAAGAACAGCCCTTTCTTTTCAGGGATCAGAAAACAGAGGGCTGTTGCTTGTTATGCTGTTGCTCCTTCATTCCTCTCTCTCTTTCCCCTTTATGTCTTGTCCGAGGAAGAAGAAGAGAAGATAGAAATGCCAAGCAAAGATGAGCAGTGTCGATTACTGCCATTTCGTCGACTTTTTCTTAAATGTTTGTTGTTGTATCCGAGGTTTTTCTTCTCCTTTTTGGGTTTGTAAGAATCAGCTTTACACACTCGTTATTTGCTACGACATCCAACAGCCAGCCTTACAGAGATGTAACTGCTATTCTGTTGTAGTAGTAAAGTGGTGAAGGCAGTCTGGCTAGGAGCGTCTATATACTTTCTTTATTTTCGTTTGATGGTAGTGATGCACCTGTACATCTGTACATCTGCCCTGTCGAGAGTATCTAAAGGAAGAAGCATTTCAGACACGCACACTCGCATACACACAGATACATCTTCCCTCTTATTTTTCTCTTTTGCACGACTAAACCAAACCACGCTGCAATCAAGACATCAACAACCCTCATTGCAACAAAACTAACAGCATCCACCAAACAACAAACGACAACATGCAAAACAAACAAAAACAAAGAGGTGAACAAAGCAAAACAAAGAAAGCGTCCTATATATCCATATATTATCCACTTTTTTTTATAGTCTCCTTGGTCTTGTTCGTGAGTTGCTCTCTTCCCTTCCCTCTCTCTTCCCTTTATTGCTCAGCGTTCATTTTGTTTACGTTGCAATTACAGGGTGAGATAGTTAGTCCGCATTGTTTTTTGTCTATCAATCGCATCAAACATCAAAGAGAGGAGAATCTATCTCCTCGTTCTTTCTCTTTTTTCCTTTTTCTCTTTTTTTCGACTCTCGGGGCCAAAGAGCACACACGCACCCTTCGACTTGTTTATTTATTAGAGTCCTTCCAACTGAGCGTGTGCCCAATTGGATTGTGCATTGGATTACCATTGGATACTCCGGCTCCAGTCCCCACCCAACAGGGTCCATTGCCGCCCTTCTCTCTTTCTCTCTCTCTATTTTCCTTTTGGTTACTGTCCTTTTTATTTCTTTTTCTTGTTTGTGTTCTTCTTCGGTCCTTGTTGTTATAATTATCAGTTTCTTTGTGTCAACTTCATCTCTCTTGTCTTTCGTTTTACTTTCTCCTTTTTACTTTCTATTTCTTTTTCTTTTTCTTTTTCTTTTTCTTTTTCTTTTTCTTTTTCTTTTTCTTTTCCTTTTCTGCTTTTCTCTTCTTTTTTTTCTTTTTTTCTCTTCGACTCTTACCTCTTCCCCTCTTCCCTTCCTCTTCTTCCTCCTTCACTCATCCAAAAAAATCGCATTGGCTTGCCCCCTTCACACCACCACCTCGCCCTCACCTCGCCCCTTCTGCTCGTACTCACCAGTCCTCATCAATTCCCTATTCTTTGTCCTAGAGATATCCTCTTCTCCCTTTTGTCCATCACAACGGGTGCTCCGGTGTTCTCTCCGAACTCACACTCACACATACATAAACAAACACACCCTTGCATACCTCACCTTGACTCATTCACTTCTCCCTCATTTACATTCCACTGTCCCTCATTGCACTTCCATTTCATCGAGTCCATCGGGACACTCCATTGCAGGCGCGTTTATCACGCACCGACCACAGCACCCATTTTTTATTCTTTCTCTCTCAACCACGTTTATTCACTTAGCCTTACTTCCTCTCTGTTATTTTGACTCTTTTCTCGATTGCCCGCTTTCTACTCATTCCTGACATGAAGAGATTCACCATCTCCAACTGACAAGAATACCCTCGTAAAGCAATTTATCTCCTGGTAAATAAGCCTTTCACTCTCTTTCTTCATCCAACAATCATACTTTGACTTTGAAAACGAAGTCGACTTCTGTTTTTTTTCTTTCTTCTCTGCTCTCTGCTTGATCTTCACGTTTTCTTATGTTAATTCTTTACTCCTCTCTCTAACCAAAGGCAATTGCTTGCTTATCCTCGTTTTTTCTCACACCTACCTTACCTCTCTCCAATGCTCTTTCCTTCGGACTCTTCAGAGTCCAGTGCTCATAGCAACCATTGCTTTCAACAAGCAGATATCCATTCAACCAGACCTCTTCTATTCTGAACAGGCGTATTCAATCAACTTTTCAATCCATACACCACTCCACTCCAACTCTTCACCACGACCACACCGTCATCATTCTACAACGGCAATACCAAATATTCTCTCTCACTTTTACTTCAACAACAATAGCATAACCAATGGCTATTCCACCACAAAACCCATTTCAGTTTCATCAGGTCAATCACCCATCAACCAACGCATCTTATCAGGATCCCATCATGAAAGTTGCACCACCTTCCACCGCCACAGTTGATCCCACACTGGCCGCCAACAATAATAACTCTTCCTCGGGAGCCAAGAAACAAAAGACTACGCCTCCCTGCGATCGTTGTCGACAGAGAAGGGTAAGCAAACCTGGTATTTTCTTTCTTCGATTGAATTGTTAAAATTCAAGGAATGCACAACAACTACCGGCAAGAGCGGATGACAGGCGACAGCAATTGACAAACGGCAACAAAAAAAGGAGTAAAAAAAATGGTCAGAGGAATGGGGATGAGTTACCCGAGCCAAAACACTGGAAATCAGCCAATGAGGATTTTGCTTCACCAAGGGATGTTACCCAGGGTACTTCAAAAAAAATCCTCCCGTCTTCCCTTTCTCCTTTTTTTTTCAAATCCATTTTTTTTTTCTTTTTTGCCAGTTTGCTGTTTGTGATAATTTCAGCCATCCAACCCGAGAGCCCTCTTGATCTTTTCTGTCCCTCTTCCATTCCTTCTTCCTTCCCCACCCATTCCCATCCACCCAACGCCTCCGCCTCCAACCATCACACATGCTTTCCTTATTTTTCCTTTTTTACCTTTTTTCTTTTTACGCCAGTGCTCAATGGCTCAAAACCTTGATCTTTGGATGGTTCAGTGGGGGGAAGCGAAACAGAAGATCAACAGAGACACTAAAAGCTCCTCCCCTCCGCCCTCTCCGCTCCCTCTGAGGTCAGGATTACGACAATAGAATGATCTGGGCCATTCTCTGGATTGAGTACAAGATGGAGGTGTGCATGGTTGTACAGGATCTGACAGATATAAATATTATTAATACACACTTTGCCATACTGAAGAACATTTGGACGCGACTTTTTGTTATTTTTCCGTCACCTTTTGGGGGCTCTTCCCTTTTTCTTATTTCTTTACGTTTTCTGCCTCCCCTTGCAACACCCTAATTTTTCATTTTTGTTTTCATCAGTCGCGAACACGCGCGTCAAAAGGAAAAAAAAAAAAAAAAAAAAAAAAAAACCGTTAAGCAGTCACGATAATGCTGAGCAATCGTCCGCCGTGTGCCTGTACCTGAATAATGACGCGTCATTTTAGCCTACGCAACACTCTCAAAAGGGAACAGCCACCGCGCATACAAACGACACAGTACTAACTCACTCCCTCATGCATGCATGCACGCCCAATTTTTTCATATTCCTTCTCTGTTTGTTTTGATTTTGATTTCACAACTGAAAATAGATCAAGTGTGACAGACTAGAGCCAGTCTGCTCCTCGTGCGTCAAATACAAAGCACCCTGTCTGCGAACAGCCCTCCCTGCAGGAGTGCCCCTCTCAACCGTCTCTGTCGATGCCATCGGTACCCCCGGTCTTCGTATCTTGACCAACGCGGGCAAGCGAGATAGACATTTCTCCGAGACAGAGATCCTTGACTCGTGCCTTCGAGATGTCCAATCGCTCCAAATGAACCGTCTACGTCGGATCGAGCAATTCTTTGATCGCGTTGGCATTGAGGAGAACCGACTGGAAGAGGTCGGCTGGCTCTCTGAGCAGATCAAGATGCAGCACGAGTCTACTCATGGCACTCAATCTGATCTCAACTATCGTCCTGAAGAGGTAAAGCAATATATTTTGTTCGCACATGGTGACGGATGTACTTTAGAGTCATGACTAACCTTTTGTTTTCTATGTCCGCTATGTACTTAGGTTGTTGACAAGCTTGGACACCGTGCTTCTTTGTCTTGGATCAAGCAACTTTTGCCGCTTTTGCAGGCCACAAAGGGTATCCAGCAAGTCCCCTCCACTGCTCACTTGTATTCGAAGGTATGCGACCTTCCAACTCCATTTTGGAATATCTTCTCTGTGTCTGATTTCTTGTCCTCAATACTAACAATACAATTGATACGTCATGAAACTTAGGGAACGACACCTCCACAAGCAGAAGCGGCCCTTCAGGCAACTCTGACAGACGACGGAAACTTTACCTGCCCAGCAACCCGACCAACTCCTTTCCCTACACGCGTCCCGCTGTCGGTTTTGAACAAGACCATGTTTGAACTCTCGGTGTACGACTGCACAGAATACTTGGGTCCCGTCGCCGGTACTCGAGCGTCTTCGTGGAGCGAGGAGATGCGGTTCCCTCTCCCTTGGCTCGTTCCTGAGCCTCAAGTAAAGGACTCCCTTTTGGCTCTACCACCGGTCGAGCTGATGTTAGAATTGATCGAGTGGATGATCCAAAGCCCTCTCTACGTTTATTTTCCTATCCTTACCAAGGCCAGTATCATGAATGCTCTTTCTGCCGCCATCCCCGGTCCTGATGCTCCATCTCTTGGAATTGAGAAGCCCCTTGCCAACCCTTCAGTTGCCGACAGCGGCGCCTTGCCCCAGCGCATCACTGGCCGTGTCAGCGCCATCTTCTTGTTGAATGCCATCATGGCTCTTGGAGCTGCATATCGCTCAAACGCGATCAAGGAGAAGAAGAAGCATCGCCTTCTTGATAATAACAATATTCTAGAGCTGCCTGAGCACAACTTTCAAACATATTTTGACCGAAGCCAAGGTACCGTTTTTTTCTGCTTCGAATGTCTTAATCCTCACTCCCAGATGAACTTTTGACTTTTTGTTTTGCTAACATTTTCATTTCTTTCCTTTGTTCATAAACATAGCGTTGACGGCGTACATTCTACATCAGCCAAGAGTCTCGAGTCTTCAAGGACTGCTTCTTTTAATGAAATGCCCAACAATTCCCGGAATTCAGAACCTGTACCGTGAACAAGCCTGCGCCATGGCCCTTGCTCTCGGACTCCACCGAGATTGTGAGCCCTGGACACTGTGTCGGTCCGTGACCCAACTCCGCCGAAACATTTTTTGGTGCTGTTATGTCATCGATGCCTCGTATAGCTTGAACTCTGGTTCCCCGGAACGATTCTCAGACGACTATATCTCTATCGGACTTCCTAAGCTTCCGTCCCTAGAATTGGGTGACGATGTGGGCGAGTTGGAGTTTGAGGTCGAGACCAATCGGATTGGATTTTTGCTTGAGCAGGCCAAGCTCTGGAAGATTGTCAAGAAGATTAGACGGTGTGGACAGACTTCTCATAACTCGGAGGATGGCTACCGCGAGGGGTCGAACTTGTACCGTGCTCCTGAGAATCAGACACCTGCCGCCCCCTCAATAACTGGCATGTCTCCTGCATCCCAATATGGATTCCCGACCAATAGCAATCCTACAAGTCAACCACCTTACTCACCTTATTCGCCTCAAGGAACAACACCCACGTTTGTCAACAGTACCCCACAACCCGCTTGGGTGTGGCGTGCTGATTCTGCTCGAAGGATTCTGGATGTTGAGTTGGCGAGATGGCAGATGGACCTTCCATCGCACCTCCGCTTTGATTTCTCGCTTACACGGAAGGATGATCCTTGCCCACACGCAGTCCGACGTAATGGTCTTGGAGGTAACACACTGCCTGTTGTTGTTTTACTTGTTGCTGATGATCAAGTAATTGATCAAAATGTGCATATCGTTGCTTCGCCAAAGAAGATATTACCTGAAACTGATAAGTTTTTTCCTTCATGAATGATTAGCGATGCTGCAATTGATCTTCAACGAAGTCTTGATTCTGCTGCATCACCCTTTCCTGATTCTGGCCGATTCACAGGGTCAATCCAAACGCGATCAACTCACACAGCCACCTGCCCGAAACTCCAAGCCTCGATCGAGTACCAGTTCCATCAAGAGCCCCCGGTCCAGGAGATCAAGTTCCACTTCCCGTTATTCCACAAGTAGCATGTCCAACATATCCTCCCTCAGTGACGACGGTATCGTCCGGCCTGTGAAACCACCCCCACCTTTCCTCAATAGCTGTACCAAGGCTGCCGAGGCTATCACCTTTCTGATCGAACATCTCTTGCGCACAACCCCCGAGTGGCTGGCTTGCCATAATGAGGCCGATTCCGCGATCCATATAGCCGAGCGTGTCCACGCCCTCAATGTCAGCCTGGCGGCCAAAAACGCCAGCCTAGGCACGCCCCTGACCACAGGGACTGCGAGTCATGTTAGTTCTGTGCAGGCCAAATCCCAATATCGGCGCACGAGGGCTTTTAGGAAAACGGTGGCGGATCTGGACAAGTTTACGATGCCGGATGATTACCGACCAGAGCTGTTGACGCAAGAGTTGATTGTTCGCGGGACTGCTCGTGATCGACTTGTGAGAAGTATGAAGCAGATATTGCAGCATCGTGTTGGAGAGCATTACTACCGACTCCCACGCGTCGCGCCTGAGCTAGATTCTTCTCTGTCGGAGAGCGAGGGGTCTGAGCAGGACCGGTTAGCAGCAGCCGCTGCAGGAACAGGTCTTGACTACTTGGAGCTGAAGTTGGCGTACATGGACGAGCGAGTCTGGATTCGATATTACAACATTCGTGTCCAAGACCATATCGAGATCAGGAACGGATCTGAGACTTGGCAAGAGATCTTGCTCCCTTACTCACCACCTACACCTGAAGTTGAACTTGATGAAGACGGCGAGGAGGAGATGATGGAGCACCACCAACAGCCGTTTGGATTTTCAATGATGGACGAGCTCTCCCTACCTATTTATGAGGCGGACGAGGCTGAGGATGGACAGCCAAGCAGCAATAACAATGCCAACAACAACAACAGCAGCAAACAACGAGCACCAAGACGACGACTTAACTCGAAGGGAGGACTCATAACGGCGTCTGAAGATGATATCTCGGAGGGCCGAGAGGAGACCATGGATCCGCCTCAAATCTCGACAACGACGTTTTTGGAGATTTTCGGCTTGAACCCTTCCAGTGTCGAGGTTTCGACTGCCATGAGAGATCCTAATGTCTTCCTGGGCGGACAACAGAGCTTTGGTGGTCACCAGAAGGATGGGCCTAACAACAATGGCAGAGGGATTGATCCTGGGTATGATCAGCCTTATTATCCTGGTTATGGATCTCCTCAGGCATCTATGGACAGTTTTGACCCTTCTATGGTTCTAGATGGATCTCCACACGGTCGACCTCATTCTTCCACCGGCGCTGTACCTTCCGCGGACCAGTCTGGACGTGGCTATTACAGCATGGGGGCTCTCCTTCATCAGAACCGTCCACCCCAGGGTCAGATTCAGTACCCGCAGGAGCTCTTTCAGCCATCGTCACATCATCAACCACCACAACAACCACACCACCGACCCCACAATACGCACTCTTTGCAACAGGACTCCAATGGACCATTCCCGCACTTTGACCTCCACACTGGAGCGCTGGGATTCGACCCCTCGACATCTTCTCCTTCGTCGTACTCGGCCCCCGATTCCCCCAACCAACAACCACCCTTGGAGACTAACTTGGGGCTGGGACTCGTCTCTGTCTCGGCACCTCTTTCGACGCTCCAAGGGCAGATATCGATGGATGGAGGCCATTACTTGAACTTGATTCAGCAACAGTTCCCGAACCAACATATCTCATCGCAACCCCAGGGATCTATGGACTTTCAGCAACAACAGCAACAGACACTGGATTCCACTCTGAACGGCGGTGGTGATGGGGGACATCCGAATGTTCGACCCTTCTACGGGATGCCTATGGGAGGATTCATGACACCCGGATTGGATTCTCTGCCCGTGATCAACAGGACGACTCAAGGGGCCACCAGCTACTTTGGCGCCTCTACCTCAACCAATAACAGCCACAGCACCACCTCTGCAGTTGGCCAAGCCCTGTCCGGTGCACAGTCGTCTGGCGTTTGGTCATTGGACTCTGGAACCGCTGGTGCCGTAGCCTCCTATCTGGCCAAATCTGAACCCCATTCCCCGGCATTACCACCCTCTTTGGTCTCGTCCGTCCCCACGTCTCCTATCCCTATGCACCAACCGTCCTCCTCATCGTTCCGTCTGATGCTGTCTCCTACATCCGAGACCATCCAAGGGATTTCGAATCGGATGAATGCCTGGGATGGAATCTCGGGTCCCAAGGCTGGTGTCAGTGTTGGTGTCGATGGATCAGACCTGCAGGGCCCTACTCTGATGGAGTACTCATCTTCCACAGGATATCACCATCAACAACATCCCCCTCAGCACCATCATCACCAACATCAGCACCATCACCAAGGATCGCTTCTGGAAGCCCCTCCCACTGCCGCAAGTGGCTCAACATCGCATTACGGAAGCAGCTGGTCTTCTGCTTCCTCCAGTTCAGAGCTCACAGCCACGACGAGTACCCCCGCCGGGTCTTCATCATCGACAACAGCAATAGCAACAACAAGGATGGACGGAATTGAAGCAGGTCCTTCATCAAAGTCCACATCCTCATCCATCTCTGCAGTTCCCGAGACGCCGTTTGGCGATTATGGTGTTGTGGGTGGACTCGATGGAGGCAGCCACAAGGTGATGTCAGTTGTGGATGATCGTGGTGACGGTAGTGGTGGTGATAAGGACTTGTTATTGCATGGACAGCAGCCGTCGCGGTTTAACCCCCTTCGGGCTGGTAGTATCACTGGTCGCTCCCAATAGCCCAAGCCTCTTTATCGTGTCATTATCAGCCAACTTCAGCCGGATCTGTCATTGCCGCCATTGGAGCACCACAGCCACCATCCCGACCCAGGAAGCGAAGAAGTGCGAGGATTGGAAGGAGACGAGGAAGCGGGATGTCTGGAGAATTCCTGGGAAGCAGAAATGCAGACCCTCACTCGATGGATACACTAGGGCTAGAAGAGCCGTAAGGGGAGCGTCAAGAAGATGGACGCGCCATCACTGTCTCTTATCGTCGTCCCCATATTTTGAAAGGGATCGAAAGACCTTTATACTCTCTATGTTCCTGGTGATCTACTCGTCATATCAATAGCATACTCCTCTCCTTTTGCATATCACTCCATTTTTCTTCACACTATCCCTCTCTTTACACCTCTTCACCCTTCGACAATCTCCTTACTTCCAAGGTTACTTCTATTTTTTCATTCCATTACTCATTTCTTTTATCCGAAAGAGTACTCGTCTATATAGACGCGATTCTTTCGACCTTCCTCTTTATTATTCATATTCCATACCCTCACTCTTCCTCTACTCTTCTCCCCTTCTCCCCTCTTTCCTCATTCTCTGTTTTCATTGACGTTTGATGGTTAGCGAAAATTCAGTAGCGAAGTATTCATAATCCTTACCCGAAAAAATAGTGCAGCCACAAACAAAAAGAAAAAAAAAGACCGTAGAAAAACACAATAAAAATAAAATAATAGAAAAAACAATTCTTTTGTTTCCCAAATTCCCTCCTTTTATTCCACCTTGACCTCAGGGTTGGTGGTGGTAGTTGGATCTGAGGTAGAGGTTGTACTAGACTTTGGTGGGTATACTTGACGGATATTGAGATTAATCCTGGCTTCAGCCAGATAATCCGCATAGATATCCCATTCGGGGTTTGCAGGGTCGGGTTTCAGGTATTCTGGTAGGGTATCCTCAATGATCCTTGGTACTCCTACAATTCGCAGAAGGAAAAAAATAAAAATGAGGGTTAGCTAGTTGCTTATCTGCTGGTCGATTAACACTATGGTTCCGCAATCGTTTTTTTTTTTTTTTTTTTTTTTTTTAGAAAACCAGTAAGGCATTTTACCATGGAAGGCGGAGCGACAGGGTCCGGTCATGACGAGGATATCCCCGCTCTGGAGGAGAATTGGTGTGGGAGACTGTTCTCGCGTGGGCCCGCCCAACAGATAGATACACGAGTGTCCAAAGCTAATGATTTGTATCAGAAAAACCAGGGAGGGATCGCATGTCAGTAGTTACCGTCATTTGTGAATTTTATCCTGTGAAAGAAAAACGCAGTTGGTATACCTGAAGGAGACGAGGGGGGCATGCTTGTTAAGTTCGCTACGATCCACATGCCCCATCAACCGATCCTTGAGCTGATAATAATTTATGACTCCTGCCTCTGCTACGAAATCCTCTGCCGGATATGGGTATGGGAAATTTCCTCCTTCCTCCTCCTCTCCTTCACTATTATCAACGGCCGCGACAACAGCCTTGGACAAGATACACAGCTCCTTAGGGAAGGGTGCGTTCTGATCGAAATGATAGGTCTTGGAGGGCCAATGGTACTGGTACCCCAGAGTGATCCATCGCATCTTGCGGATCAGCTGTGAGGGTGGGAGGATGGGGACTTGAGAGGACGGTTCGGGGTCGATTTTTGGGACGTTGTCGGGGACAGTGGGAGTTTCGTCCGTGATGGGGACCATTGCTCGACGTTGGGGTGGGGCTGAGGGTTTGGGTTTCTTGGCTGCGGGTTGTTGTGGTGAGGGAGTAGGTTTGGGTCTTGGGCCATTCTCCTGCTTCTTCCTATTCCCGTTCGCATCCTGATCCTGACCATCGTCGTCATCGCCATCGTCATCGTCAGAGCCATATCCATGAGCTTGATTATCAACATCTGCCTTCCGGGGCACGAACACAGACGGATCCTCGAGGGATTGTTTCTTGAGGTATACATTCTCATGGAGGTCCCAGAGTCCTGAGGAGGGTACTTTGTAATGAGTGTCGAGGTTGGATTTGTTGGGGTGGCGGGAGTATTCCTTGAGACAGCCCTTGATCAATGTCCGTTGTGCCGAGGGTGTGAATGCTGCCGGGATATAGATCAAGCCTAATTGATTTTGTGGTTGAAGCGCAGGTATGGTTAGCTATATATTTGACAACATGAGTCAATTGATGGCGTTTACTCAAGGGAGAACAAAAGGTGAAAAGACGAAAACTCACCTGGATGGTCATCATGCAGATATGCATATTCCTCCTCCTCCTGTTCCTTGACACCAAACAACTCTGAGAACTGGCTCAACGCCCTCCCACCATTTAACCGCACCCTTCTCACCCTCGTATTCTTCAACAACTCCTCCGCAGGCTGACGGAAATCCAGCGCAAGTGAAAAGTCAGGTACTGGGTGGCGTGCGAGAAATGTCAATTCTGCTTCCCGGAAGGGAGTGCGTGCGCTTGTGTTTTCTCCTGTAGGAGAAGTGGTGGGGGAAGAGGTGGAGGAGCGTTTTGCGGCGGCGAGGAGGCGGTTTTTTTCGGCTTGCCGTTCCATGATCTTGCGTTGGCGGTTTGACATGGGCGGGGGTTGAGGTTGTTGCGGTTTCGACATTGTGCCTTGGCGATGCTTGGTGAGCGATGGGGGCGTTCCTGGTGACTTTTTTTTTTTTTTTTTTTTTTTTTTTTTTTTTTTTTTTCCAAGTGACGAATGTAGCTGCCTTGATGTTGCTGCTGGGTGATGGGAAAGAAAAGGAGGAAGTGCCTTCGACGCTGGGTTCTTGAAGGTTAAAAAATATTTCTATGTGACTGCATTGATCCAACCGTTGTGAGCGTATCTGAATTTTCGTCTTGCCACACAAAAAAGGGAAAAGACGCTTTTCACACTCCACCTCGTCCACAATAAAGCATGGTCGCGTTCGCAAGCATAGCACCTAAACAGCAATTGAGTTTTGTTTTTTCCGAAGAATGTTGTTTATAATAGAAAGACCTCACACAGTGACAGAGGAAGAGGCAGGCTTGCGGGTGAGGACAAACAGCTGCATAGTATCCTGCTCATGGACCAACTCAATCTCAAAATGTGCTTTGGCCCGCTCAAAAAACTGTTGCTCAGCCTCATGGCGGAACTTGTACCCCAACAACACCTTGGTCCGCTCATCACTATAATCCAACACCGTCTGCAACAAAAACTCGTGTGACAGGTCGTTATAAACCACATCTGCCAGCAACAGGATCTCGACGGGCTCGCACTGACGATCCTTCTCGGCCCAGTCCAGGAACCCAACCTTCATGTTGTTCTGGGGCAGGAGGGCCTTGTTGGCGTCGACGTTCTGTTGCATCAAAGCCAGGGCTTCATCCAAATCGGTCGACAGGACGCTCAGTTCGGGGAAGGCTGCTGCGACGGCGATGCCGACAAGTCCGGTTCCTGCGCCGAGCTCTAGACAGACTCTCTTTGGGCGTATTGATGTTGCTGTTGGTGCTGTTGTTGATGCCTCTGTTGATCCTGCTCCTGTTGACTCCGAAACGCTCATATCTGCCATCGAAGCCTCCAACGCCTCCTTCTTCCTGTCCTGCTCCTGCTGCTTCATATACTTGCTGAGCCAAGAGTCGGGTAACATCAAGTACTTTGTCATAAACACTCCCGAGTCCCAGATATGACGAGCCATAAATCCTTCATTCGCATCCTCACGCACCAAAAGTGATCTGCCCGGGCCATGAACTCCCGTCAAATGAGGGGGCAACTTGAAGTAACGCTCAACCAGATCCTGTCGAGTATCAATCAAATACTTCTTGTTGACCTTGCGGTGTTTGGTCTTTTTCGAAAAATTCAAGGGAGCAGGCTTGAGGTGGATTGGGAGCGACCAGGCAGGGAGGATCTCATATTCTGGTGGAGCGACAAGTGTTTTCCCGTTGTTGGAGGTATAAGGTGCCGGGTCAAGAGAAAGTACGATCTGACATTCGTCGTAAATGGTCATACAGGGGGCCATGCGGAGGTCGACGGAGCAGTAACCAATCTTGGGGTCGTAGTCGAGCGAGTATCCCTGGGAGAGACCCTGAGGCATGACGGTCATGATGGTGTCGTCGGGCGTGGCTCCTGGGGCGGTCGAAGGGGTGCGGACGACAGTTTGGCAGCGAAGCTTGCAAGGAGATTCGTAGAACTTTTCTGTAAGGTCTGTGGTGATTGTGAAGACCATCTTGAAGGGCTCTTGAATCACGGCCTCCAGTGGCGTGTTCTTTAGCAGGCGGATATAATAGTACATTGCTGGTTCCTGCGCTTGTCCTTATGTCCTGGTCCTGGTAGGCGGAGAGTTGAGAGGCGGTTGAAGATGAAAAGCTACTGCAGCGTTACTTGACGCTCAAAAAAAAAAAGTGCCTTAAGTTGTTGTTAAAATTGTGACTAGGGTTTTAAGTCACGTGCGGCACCAAGTCAGTGCCACCAACTTGAACAATAAAGAGGACGAATCGCGTTCTTTTTTTGTTCACACTTTTCAGCCATCAACCCATCAGGACAACAGGACACATTCACCACAGATAAAGAAACTCAACATGGACAACGAGACAATGAAGAAACTGTTCAAGGCGGGAGCCATCCTCCTCGTCCTCAATGCACCTCACAACCAACTCGAATTTGGAATTGACGTCAACTGTTGGAACACTGGTCCAAGGTTCAAGGGCATCAAGATCATTCCTCCTGGAGCCCACTTTGTCTACTACTCCCTCCACAACACTAAATCTGCAAAGACTTCTTCAGAAGCAGAAGTGGAACAAGGTGGCGACGGAAAGAAGGAGGATGATGGGACGGTTGAGATTGAGGTGACAGAGGGCGGGACGACAGGAGGGGATGTCAGGACGGGGTTCTGGCATTTGTTTGAGAGTGGCGAGGTTGTGGTCATGAAGTGGAACGCTTATAATGAGGAGCTAGAGTTGGAGACTGATCAGGAGCAACTTTCACGGTACAAAGCAGGTAGGATTATTTGCAAAGCTTTCTGCAAACTCTTGTTCTTCAATATGCTCGTTCTGGACTGATCAATGTCACAGATGAGTCCGAAAAAACTAACACTTTGTCGTACTGCGGAACAAATAAAATAGGGATTCAGGAATTTGATCCGTTCCTGGGATCATACCCACTCCTCCCTCCAACATCGACCTACCCAGCATGGCTCAAACTCTCCAGCCACATCAAGAAATCGACCATTGCCTCCGTCTTTTCGTCAAGCGGCTTTGTTAGTTCACACGACGATCAGTTGCAGGATGAGCTTGCCAGAGCTACCAAGATCCTGGAACGGAAACAGAATGAAGATGATGACAAAGCAGCAGCAGAGACCAAAAAGGAGCAGAGTCAGAGCAGAACGACAACTACGATCCAGGAAGAGGATGAGACGGAGGACATGGAGGTCGATAATGCATTAAGTGAGCAGGAAAGTTCGAAGGCAACGGCAGGCGCTGAAGCACCGGCGCCGTCAAAGTTCGAACCGACAAAGTCCAACACAACGATTTCTTTCACACCCATCAACCTTCGGTCGTCGTTCCGAAAAGGTGCTGTTGGCGAGGAAGTCACACGGTATAGTCTTGACAAGTCCTGGCTCCTCAACAACCTGTTTACCACCGTCTACAACAAAGGTAAACTTTCTACCTGCGCGCTGTGCAACCCATGTCAAATCAATTATCAACATTCAAAAAACTAATGAATCAACTATTTCTCATTTCCACTATGATAGATGTATCGGCGTTCTTGGGAGAGTATCAAGCAGCGTTTGTGACGATGCTGTTGAGTTACCATCTAGGCGCATTCCGACAATGGAAGACCATGACGATCCTCGTCTGCCAATCGACTGAGGCAACCTCCTCGCCCAACTACACAACCCTCCTTTCGGAATTCATACAAACTCTCCACCACCAGTTGACCTCAATTCCTTCCAGCTTCTTTATGGATCTCTTGTTTGCTTCTCCGGACGAGGACGACATGACGGCGAACTTTTTGGAACAGGCGCTGAAATCGATGGGCAAGAACATTCAATCAGCCCTGCGTCGGGGTCATAGTCTAGCGCTTCGGACACCGATGCAGGGGCTTCAGAAGGCGGTGTTGGAGAGCTTTGAGTGGAAGATCCCTGGGGATTTTAAGAAGGTCCAAAAGGTTGTTGAAGTGAGGCCTGTGGAGATGCTGGATAGTGAGGATGAGGATTATGAGGAGGAAGGAGAGTACGCGCCTGTTATTGTTGAATAAATTTCTATGGCAAAGCAGGGCCGAGAACATCATTTGCCGGCATGGGTCTTTTTTTTTTTTTCTTTGCGCAGTTGGATAATTATGCTGGGAATCATATCCTTTTTCTCAATTGCGGACTTTCTTCGAGGATTACAAGACTGGTGGTGATCGACCGACGACCACCAGAACCGACACCGACCAACTTGGATGATCGTTGAGAGCAATTTTTCCTATTCTTATGAAAAGAGCTGGGAGCTGGATTTGAATGCTGGCATGTGTGTGTGAGTGTATGTGTGCAAAAAAAAAAAAAAAAAGGTGAGCATTTACCAGGATAGCAAAAGAATTAGAGTACCCTTTCTTTGTGCAGTTCATTTTCCATATCATTCACTCCTTCTATTCCGGAGTTGTGAGATACGTTTCATGAACTACCAAGCACCCTACCTAGACTCGGTATCACCACTACCACCACCACCATCACCGGCAGCATGTGTCTCATGCTGGGTCATGAATAAGCATTTTTGGCGAGATGGAATCTAGCCCTCCCTTTTCATTCTTCACTAGGTGCACTAGCAAGGAAACCCGTTTATCACAGAAATGTCTCCGACGCGTAGTTTTCAATAGTATCTCCCCACCGGTCTCATCCCTCCATGTCTCTTCCTATTTTTTGTTTCCGTATGTACATCCATGTATGTCCCTGTGAATACTTCATGCGGAAAAAAACAGTTGAGATTAGCGGGTTTTCTTTTCTCATAACTCCTTTCTATTGTTTACCTCGCATTGGTCTAGTTGCTTCCTTACATAGTCCCTCACCCTTGCATTTCCGTTTCTAGTTTTTTTGTGTAATCCTGCTAAAACAAATTGTGTTCATGCGCCCTGACTGAGAAGAAAAAACAAGGGAACAAAAGGGATAAAAGCAAAAAAGAAGGTTTCTGGGAACAGAGAGAGAGGGAGAGAGGCGCAGGTGCATTATCGGTACAACGGTTAACAATTTTGTGCGCAACACATGTCTAAATTATAACTGAAAAAAATGGGAGAGTAAGAAGAGAGAGGAGGCGGGAGAGGAAGAAAAAAGAGAGAGAGAGGAAGGAAGACAGGGAGGGAAAGGGAAGATAAAAGCGTTACCTGCGTAACAGAAAATTGTGAATAACTACATCACAACAAGGCGGTAGGAGCGCCCTAATAGAGAGAAAGGGGAATACTTCTGTGAGAAAGAGAGGGAGGTGCAAAAGTTGACACCGGGGGGTATTTTGTGCTTCTGCTGGATAGGACTGGGTTGGCCTTGGCGGGTTTTGGTATGGGGGATGGTGGGGTTGGGATGGAGACAGGAATGGGTTTGAGACACTGCAGCGCATAGTCCAAGACACTGACAACCGCGCAAAGTACAATGAGGTATGTATAATGCGTCAAGGAAGAGTTGAAAAAATGCAATTGAGGAAAAAAAATGTGGTTCGAGTGTCTGCTTATGTGGACATGGCGCAACCCCTTAGGTTGCGCCTCTGCATGTTTCCTTGACTTGCGATCGATCGAGCAAGTACAGTGTCTAGATCTCTGTCCTCCCCTGGTTATGATCATTATCTCAGACAACGCATGAAGGGTGTTGGGCGTTTCGGGTTTGCTTACCTTACATGGGATACCTCCCTCCCTTCCGGTAAGGCTGTATTACGGGGAGGAAGAGGGTTGCTTATGCTGCCGATGCCGATGCCGATGTAGAGTGGGAGTTGAGCAAGAAAAAGGAAGAAGGGAAGTGAGCAAGGGAAGGAATGTAAGCAGGATTGAAATACCCGTTGAGAGAGAGGAAGGCGGAGGCGTTAAAGGCGTTTGTACCAAATAGTTGCGAAGGAGAAGGTATCTGGATTGGATGAGTGAGAAAGGAAGGGAAAAGGGAAGCAGGGCAAAGAAAAGGTACTGTGCGTGCTGCACAGCAGGAACAAGACAATTTGTTCATTGTTTTGTTTTCGTCGATAATGCCATACTCCTTGCTTAGAGTGCTTTTACTCGTGATTCGAGAAGGCGAAGAAGGAGAAAAGAAGGAGGAAGGTGGCACCATGTCCCTGAGCTGGGGGGTCGGATAATAATGATTCCAAAACAGTGCTCCAAGTATAGATATGAAATGGTGGCGTCGCCTCATTCGCATAATCACGAACCCGAACGGTAAACGGTGAATGACACGGTGGAATACAACGATCAATTAGAGAGAGAGGAATAGGTGACCCCGGTCAAATAGGAAGGGGTCAGCGGGAGAACGAACAACCATCCACAGGCACAGGAATGAAAGCGAATGAAATGGACAAGTACACTTAAGTGACAATGAACGAGAGGAGGATGAGGAGAAAGTGAGCATGAAAATGTACAAAGGAAGACATACAAGGATGACTGGAGAGCGAGAGAGGAGGAGGGAAAGGGTGAAGGAAAAGGTGGAGAAAAAGATGAAGGAGAAGGTGGAGAAGGCGCGGGATGATTGCTTTGGGGAAGGGGGGGGGGGGGGGGGGGGGGTGAGTGAATGAATGAGTGGATGAAAGGACAAAAGGATGGGTGTTTCTTTTCTTCTTTCTTGGTTGTTTCATACTCCTTGATGGAGACAATGAAATAGTGAGGGAAGAAGGGAGAGAGGGAGGCAGTGTAAGGGGGTTGGAAAGGGAAGCATGGTTGGTACAACAAGGATAACAATGCCACGCTCGCCATTGCCCTCAACTGGGCATTGGTAGGGTGCACATGGAACCAACAACTGCTTGTTGGAGTTTAATTGCGCGTATGCGTGTGTTTGTAACAGTCAATTAGCGATATCGCTAGCATGAACGATGGACACCATGGCGGGAAAAAATAATGAGTAACGTTTCTTATGCGCATTCACCAACGAAGCGTGCGTTTATTTAAGGTGACACTGAGAGGGATAGTGTTTGTGTGTGGATAGGACGTGAAAGTTTAGTTGATTTGACTGGCTGAATGGAGTTACGGTGCAAGAAATAGAGCTATTTCTTTCCTCACTCATCCCTCTCTTTCCTCGATCCTCTTTTCTTCGCCCCTCCATCTATCGATTGTCAATCTCGCAACTTTCTTTTTTCTTGCTCTTACTGTCTCTTTGTTTGTCAACTGTCGGTTGGTTCTAGATGCATCCACACGTAGCACATATGAATATATGGGCTAATTTCGATTGTTTTCTTTGTTTACGAGAGCGACGGTGTGTGTTCAGACACCTTGTCCAAGACTGTGGTGCATTGTTTATTTCTCCTTTTCTTTCCTGAATAATTAGTCCTTCTCGCCTACGTTCACCTGTGCTTGTGTGCAAATAATTGGACGCTTTACTGTTCTTTGTCATGCTTATTCTCGTTCAACCACGGACCCCAGAAAGCCGCTATCCTTCTTTCTACCTTGTCCTTACCTCGGGCACCAATGAACGAGTGAGGATAGAGAAACAAAAAACAGGGGGATAAATAATAAAAAGCAGGGACCTGGGACAGAATAGAGCAACATGACAAAGAGTGGAAAAAGAGAACTAAACGGGATAACAAACCCCGCTCAGGAACATGCGCAACCAAAATATGTCGACCCCCGACAATGCAAAAAATGTTTGTCCATGGTCGACCAAAGAGCGTATTGTGATATTTTCTTCTTATTCTCCACTCCTAACTAGACAGGATATGCTCTCATCCTTTTATTCTCTTTCTATCACAATCTAGCTGTTCACTTGCTTGCTCGCAAGGTTCCTCCCATTGACCTCCACCTTTGCCTCCTTTTGTCAACCCTTCTGCCTTTTGCTGTGTGCAAAAGTTCTTTTCCTCCAAAATCGAAAATGGGTGTTTGGTGTGGTCAGCAATTTGAACTCGCGCTTTTACTCGAACGCGGTTTCTTGAACATTAAAATACCAAGGCCCCTCCCCTCCAAAGAAACACGAAGGAGAAGTGCAGAATGGTTGTTGTGAACGATTCATCCTCCCCTCCTTCCTCATTTCTATTCCTCCCATCCCTACCTCCTTCATGCGCATATTTCATCACAAAAGAAAAGAAAAGAAGAAAAGAAAAAGAAAAAGAAAAAGAAAAAAGAAGTTGTTACTGTCCATCCTTTCTTGCTGTTCTAACACTCGCATCAAAAATTACGCTTCAATCCTCCCTCTTCCCCTTTATCTCCCTATTACCACCTACACAAGCACCACCACCATCGCCTACAACAAACATTCGACAAGAGTTTATCTCTAAGAAATGAACGATAATTCAAAGAGCAAGGGGCAGGGACACAAAGGAGAGGTAGAGGGAGTTGGTTTATGTAACATGTTTCTTGTTTTTGTGTATGTGCAGTTGTTGTTGTTTTTTTTTGTGCGTTACGCCGTTCTCTTCCCTTGTACGAACGAATGCATCAACCACACACACACATAAACACACATACAGAGACACCAAAAGCGGGGGAAACATGAGTAAACAATAAGAAAGAAAAGTCTATTGAAAACGCAGAGCACAAAAAGTGAATGAATTAGAGCCCTTGCTTGCAACAAATGTGAATGGATGTGTCAAATGTATGAGTGTATGTGCATGAAAATACACACTCACGGCTAACCAGTATCAAAGTGCACCACCTTTCTTCCCTCAAGGCTCAAGAGTTGTTCTTGGACCTCCCCGACGGATAGACAGAAAGACAAACAAAAACTGACGAACAACCCTTTTGGTACAGCAATGAGAACAAAGCCGTGGGCCGTGGGTATAAAAGGGAACTGAGGCGAGGCGGGACCCTTGGCCCAACCGCTCCTCTTTTTTTTTTTGCTTCTTCCTTTTTCTTCTTTTTACCCCAATTTCTTCTCCCTGTCTTCTTATACCACAGCATTCACTTGCAGTCGACAGATCCAACCCTCTTTATACCCCTCATTATTCAATTGAGCACCCCCTCATACCTCACAACCTACACGCGCTACTCCCTTCGCACTAAATCCCCCTCCTTTCGTCACCAAACATCACTACTAACAATAACACAGCACAACGAACATGGCACAATCGTCACATCTAAAAGTCCTCATCGCAGGCGCAGGTCTCGGCGGTCTCACCCTAGCACTGCTCCTAGAGCAAGCCGGGATCGAATACACCATCCTCGAAAAACACGAAGGCGAACTCATCCCCCTGGGAAGCAGTATATCCCTCAACCAATCGATCCAGCCTCTCTTTGAACAACTCGGCATGCTCAAAGAATTGGAATCGATTTCGAAACCCATTAGTTCGATGACATTTTTGAAAGAGAATATGAATAAGATTGGGTCGTTGGATCTTTCCTCTGATGCCGTCCGGTAAGTTCTTCCCCTTTGTTGGCATTTGGAGAGGATCTCATCTTTAGTATGAGGGCTAGAGACGAAGAGGGACGAGGCTGTGAGGTCTAACAAGACTAACATTTTTCTTGATTTTTCGATCTCCTTCCTTCCCTTCTTTCTGGTGTTTTTTTTTTGTGCGTCCCCGATTGTCGTTGGTGTGAAATGCGTTTCGTTCCTGAAAGCAGATATGGATATCATAACAGGTGAGCAAAAACCATTCCAACGTCCATTCTTGCTCATGTTTTCCATGCCAAACACAACAAACACAAACCAACATAACACAACAAACAAACACAAAAAGACCGCATTGCAAAAAAAAAAAAAAAAAAGGACAGAAAAATCCCTCATTAATCGATCATCACCATTGCCACTTCCTTCTATCCCATTCTCCTCCAATGCCTGTTGAACACAAGACCTCAAAAAAAACCGCGCATCTAACAAGTCCTCTTCCCTCCTTCCCTTCTTCCCTCCTTCTCTCCTTCCACTTTACTTCCTCTCCAGAATCATGGACAGACCATCGCTCTACAAACTACTCCTCTCCCGGATCCCCGAGGAACGGATCATCACAGGAAAGCGAGTCTGCGATATCGAACAAAGTGATCAAGGTGTCCTCGTCCGTTGCTCCGATACCAGTTTCTATGAGGCTGATATTCTTGTGGGGGCCGATGGGGCCTACTCGTGTGTCCGTCGGTGTCTGTACCGTGATCTTCGGAATGTGAACCTGCTGCCCAAATCGGATATGGCCCCGCTGGCCTTTGACCATCATTGTCTTGTCGGTAGGTTGTTGTCTTTTCTAATTTATGAGAGAAAATAGCTAAAGCACATGCCAAATGTTGATTGAGATGGCGAGAAAGAGAGAAACGAAGAGCTGCAAACCTTCAGGACAGAGGGGGTGCAAGGCAAGGGCAACACACAGCGGGGCATGTATTTTTTTTTTTATTTATTTATTTATTTTTGAGAGCTGGGCTTAGAGTGATAGTAATTGAAGGAGAGAGATAAGCTTGTTTGTCGGCTAGAAAAAAAAAAAAAAGCTCTTGGCCCTCATGCCCCTCATGCTTAACATCGAAAAGGCCGTTTATCACTTCTTTTCGAGACCGACGTTGTCACTAAATGCGATTATTTTGCGCTGCCCGCATTTGAATTCTGAACTAATAGGCGTCACGGACCCAATTGATCCAATCTACTTCCCAGACCTGTCCAGGTCAACCTGCGACATGATGGTCGTTATTGGCAAGGACAAGCCCTATTCGGTAAGAATATTATCAACGACTTTGTTCTTGTCGGGGGGACAATTGTGATGCTCACCTAAAAAAGGGCCAATTGACCGTCAACAAATCAAGGATGGGCTCATACGTTATCCTTCTTCCGTAATCAAAAATTCCATTCACTTCAGTCATTTCTCTCTGTGCACCATTTTTCAGCACCTTTAATCTTTTACCTTGTGCCATGTACACCCTTCCACCTAACATTCCTCATCATTCATTTTTTTATCCCTTACCCACCAAAAATAGTGGTGGCTAATCCCACTAAAAAAGAACCGTCTAGCTTGGCGTGTAACATACAACCTGCCTACAACCCAGATCCGTCAGGAACATCATATCCGATCCTCGGATTGGGGGCCGTTGCAGGTCGAGGAGATGGCGAATGCGTGTCGAGATTTTGTTTGTCCTTATGGTGGCACTTTGGCAGAGGTTATTGATAAGACGCCCAAGGACCGGATATCTAAAGTTCTCCTTGAAGAAAAGGTAATTTCTACACACTACTTCCATATTGGTTGGAAACGAAAAAAAAGTAGTAAAAAAAATCATCTCGTTTGCTTGATCTGTGTAACAATTTTGATATGTGCTCTCCGTTTAGTTACATGTTCATATTTTTCGCTTCGTTAACGCTTTTTCGTTTTCTCTCTGCGCACTTCTTTCTCTTTGTTTGTCCTGCCTCTTGCTTCCTTTGGCGTTAGTTCTTCGAAACATGGTACCATCACCGCACAGTGCTCATGGGAGATGGTAAGTTCCAAGGATCGATGCCTGACATGATGGTGATTCTTTGTGTTTGTTTTCTTTTTGCCAGCCATGCTGCCTCAGTTTGATAACGATCATCGCTCACACATGTTTTCTTTTTCTATGCACCTTCCCGTTTTTCTCACGCCCATATAGCTTGTCACAAGGTAAACACTGAAGGACAAACATGAAGGCGGGCGTTGGATCAAGAAACTCTGTACACAGGATGAAGGATACATGATACAGGAAGTGGCGCAAAGGGAAAGACCGGCGTTCTGGACAAAACTAGATTATGGGAAGGAATTAGTTTTTGTCAGTCCTAGAAGAAAAGAGTTGATTTAGACTTTTTGACTTTTTGGAACCCTACGACGCGTGATTGACGCGACATACAAAAAAAAATCAGGACTGATCCCTGATCAGAAAATGACAGGAGAAAGGGAGAAAAACGCTACAATTTTTTGAATGTGCGCTGACCGTGTCCGTTCGATTCGCCCTTATCCTATTCGTCCTCATGCTACGTCTTGTCATCCCCTATGAAAATGACAGGTTGTTCCTCATGCTGGGTATGTAATCCTTGTCACTTTCCTGCCTTTATGTTATGCAAGGATATGTACTTTCTTATTCTTTTCTATGCATCCATATGCAGTTTTCTAACCCCCATGCATTGCCCTCATTTATCTTTCTCTTCTTCATCTTCGTGATTCCGATTTGACCATTATCTATCAATTTCTACAGTCAGGTAAGCAGAGAAGGAACAACATAAATTTGAACTGATGCATTATCTCCTCATCTTGGACCCTTTCTATGTCTCATGTGCTTGTGTGAGATCCTTCAAAACTAAACATATGTTCCTCTTTTCGAATATCTTTTTTATTTGACTTCCACAGGGGGCAGCACAAGCAATGTTGGATGCAATAAGCCTTGCCAACATCCTCTACGACCTCTCCACCACTACCACTACCGTAACCTCAGCCTCCATAACCACCGCATTTGAAGCCTACTACAAGGACAGATCCGACCACGGAAAAGCTGCCGTCCAAGGATCCCGGCATATGGGTCGACTCAGTGGTGGGCATAAATGGACCGAATCTGTTATTCGAAGCATGTTTCTGAATATTGTGCCAAGTAAGGTGCAACAGACGATATTGGATAAAGTGTTGTTGCATCGACCGCAGGCGACATTTTTGCCATTTGTCAAGGACAGGGGAGAGTTCAAGGCGAAACAGCAGAGTCAGGTTGAAGCAGGGAGGATGAGGACATTGAGTGGCTTGTGTTTGAGACTCTTTCAGCAGGATTCTTTTAGTTGAGAGAAAGAGAGGAAGGTCTAGAGGTCGACACACAGACAACACCCCCCCCTTCTCCCTACTGCCACTACCACTACCACCAAACTTGTATATTACCACTATTCGCTTAGGCGAATAAAACAATCCAGCAAAGTAGAGACCCCAAAACGTAGCAAAGAAATGACGTTGCAAAAAAATGAAGGAAATTTTAGTGAGCGGATCATCTGTCAGTAGATCTTCCATTTTGGTGGCGCAACCATCAAAAAGCAACAAACCGGGTCCCAGACATGGTGCCAAGATCAGCATCAGATACTAATAGACCTTAATGAAACATGGCCAATACCAGTATTACTTGGACGAATCAGCTGAAAATGAATGAGGGGGGATAAAAAACATAACAAAGGAACTGACTGCGGCTCTAATCAACGTCGGGAGAGAGCGAGAGGGCAAATGAGATAGGCGCCGCAGTATGAATCGGGACTGTCCCTTGTTTATGTTTTTTGCAGGCTAGAGAAGGAGGGGGACTGTGAGTGTTAAACTGGGGAGAGAAACGAGGAAAGGAAGAGAGGGAATTGTGGGTAGTACATGGCTATGGTAGTTCGTATGGCCCTGTCAATGGGCCGCAGTGCAAGTGAGAAATGTATCCGTAGTATTATGGTTCCATGTGTGTGTGTATGTGTGCGTGTGTGCCGTGCACAAAGGAGAGAAATCATCTACCTACTTCCGAAATGAGCCCTGGGGACGGGAATGAAGTGACTGAGGGAGTAACAACAAGAAGGGGTGTGAAGCCAAGTTACTCTTAGTAGCTGTCAAAACACATAAGAGAGGCAGGTCACCGCTCGCTTCTCTTTTCTTTTCTTCTTTCTCCACTCTCATTCATCACTGTCACTCCCCTCCTCCCTCTCCTTTTCATCCTCATCTCTCCCTGATCCCAACTATTCTTTCTATTTCGCTAGTCGCATTCTACTTCCACCCCTTCGTTATCTTTATTTCATTTCATCAAGGACACCAATCCTTTTTCTCACACCCATCACACTACATCCAAGCCGGGACCCCTTCCCCACTACCAACAACACAACAAATGACGCGACACCCCCTCCCACCCATCGGCCACTCGATCCACGGCCAAACACAAGCAACACTGATGATGTTGCACCAACAGAGCCTCGAAAAAACCCTTCAATCCGCAATCACTCTCGTCGACGCTGACAACAACCCCATCGTCGCAAAGCAGCAACAGCAGAGGGCACACACCAAGAAGAAGAAAAAGTACTACCCTTGGCTCCAACGCGATTCTCAGACTCAGAGAGAGAAAATTGGTGGTGAAGGAAGCAGGCGTCGCCAACGACACGATAACGGCAAGTTACACATATATGTTAGGGTGTGTTGGTGGGAGTAATAAGGACACATGATATAGAGTGTCAAAAGAGTGCCTGCTTATCCTTCCCTGCCTTCCTTTTTATCCACTTGCCCCTCATCATTCCCTGTTGTCTGCCTTCATATCCGAGTGTGCCCCTCCCTTCCTCTCCTCTCCCTTCGATCTGAAGTCTCTCCTATCTCTCCCCTTTATGAAGATTGGCCCTTGAATCCCTTCTCTGGACTGGACGAGCGAACTAGCGATTTGACTCTTTCCCCTCGACTGCGGATAATTTCGAATCGGATTACCCCTGCTTGCGGCGTTGGATCAAATCGTAGACTCATTGGACAGACACTCACACCACATACACAAACATACAGCACATGTTGAGGGAGAAAAGGCATAAAGACGTACAAGAAGCGTGAACCGTTGGTCAAACACGATTGGACAGTACACACACGAAGGATGATAGCACGTATGCTCGCCTACTTCTGTGTCGTTCTCTTGCTATTTGTATAAACTCAACTTGGATTCCCCTTTCCTCTTGTATCGTTGTTGACTGCCTTGAAAGAAGAAATTGTAGACTGTGAAAGCGAGGCTGGGTTCCAATTGAGTAATGAAAGTGAGAGAGAAAGGGTTTATGCATCATGACAGAGTATAGCGATCGACAAAAATACAAAGCGCTTTCTCTGTTTATGAACCCTTACTTCTCTCCTCCTCGCTCTTTGGATATACATGCCGTCCCTCGCGATTCCAAAAAGAATTTTTTTTTTTTTGGTCGTCTTTCTTACCTATCCTCTTATTCTCTCTATCTCTCCTCTCTCGTTCCCATTTCGTTGTCATCTACGAAACGGGTAATTTCCCTCATCTTGTACGGTCCTCTCCTTTACTGTCTTTTCTTCTGCGCGTGAGAATAGACAAGTTTGTGCATCATCCTTTTGCAGTCCTCTACCAGGCCGACTTGGCCTTCCCAGGCTATGGTCATGATGCCCCCTCGTTCCATTGGAAATATGACTCTGTCATTGAATCCCTCATCCGTAACAACCCTCCTTCCTCAAGACGCTCCAAGGTCGCCAATGCCACCGAGGAGAAATCTGAGCCTACTGCCTCTGCAAGTGTTCCTCAGATCGGCCATCGACTCTTGACGCGTGCTCAACGGAAAGATATCAAAAAAGTCCATGTCCCTCAGGGGATTGTCATGCAGTACGAGGGAGAGTTGGTCAACTTTTTGGACCAGCTTACTCTTTCCGATGACGAGAGCGATGATAGCAGCGACGAGAGTAATCCTGCCGACACCTCCGCTCCTGTACTTGCAGTTGCCGCTGTGGTCGAGATGGAGAAGGCCGGGCAGACAAAGGAAGATGATGTGTCGACTGAGGCAGAGCTGTCCAACTGGGTGGTTGTCGAGAAACCTGCCGTAGTCGAGACACAGCCAGTGAAGGAGGTTCTTGTTGAGAAGATCGAGACGCCTGTTACTGCAACGGAGGAGCTGGAGGCCGAAGAAGAAGATGAGGAGCGACCTCAGGTCTACCTCCGCTGGGACATTCAGGACCAGTTCCTTCGCTTTGTCGCCCATGCCCTCGTCGCCTTCTATGGCCTTGTTTCCTTCAGTAAGTATCCTTTATGGGTCAAGCCATTGTAATTTGTCCGCGCTCTCTGTACAAATGCATTGAAGTACTTGTCATCAGAGGCTGACCGCGTGTTATTGTTCAATGCGAAATTTAATAGGTAAAACGGCCAAGGACGGAAAGCGGTGGGTATACATCTGCCATCCCTGCCATCTGGACTCGATCTACCAACTGGCCTCTCCAACTCCCGCAAGCACACCCGCAAGCACTGCAGAGCGGTCGCAGGGTCCTCGTCGCCAAAAGACGCTGGAACACGTTCAAGAGATGGCTGTCCATGAATTGGAACTGTTGTGGAACCGGATTGAGCCTACAAAGTTGTTGTCGAGCCACTGTCCTCGCCCCGATATGACCTTCTTTGAATACCTTTACCCTGCCACTCGACCTGTCTTCTGAAGATTGAGGGGCTCGGTGGTGGAGAGGTGTATGTAGATGACGTTGCTATATTATCAACTATTTCCCTTCTTTGTTCAGCTAGAGGTTGTTTTTGAACTTGTTGTTTTTGAATTTTGTAATAGAAGTGTTGTTTTTATTACGTTGATAAAAAAAACCACGCGTTGTTTGTGCGACACCAATATAAAAGTCTGCATTTTTTTAAAGCAGACTGAAGACCATTTCTCTTCCTCTTCTAAAAGCGATTGCGCTTTTTCCTTTTCGTGTTTTTCCCTCGCCTTCTTCCTTTTTTCACCTCGCCCTTTTCTCTCTTCTCGGTTGTCAAAATAAGCACGGCGTTAGAAAGGGGATTACACTGTTGATGTGTCCAAAAGTGGAAGAGGCTGGACTTGATTTGCCAAAGGGGAAATCAAGGCGAGTCCAGGGAGAGACCGGCCGTGATGTGAATGTGAGCACGTGGCCTCCAACAAGAACCAGATAAAGGAGCTGGGTCTCCTAAGCCAGTTCAAAGGCAGACGGTGGTGTTGAATGTTGATAGGGGATTTGTGTCCAGAGTGGTTTATATACACATTCACCAAGGATCTGTTCCGTAAATAACATAATGACAAAAAGCGTGGTTTGCGAAATATCGGGCTACTACCTGGCTGTTTTTACGTTAGTCGCTGAAAGGGATTATGGGGTTGGCATGTTAGTCAAATCGCTCGACTCGGCTGGGTTGCAGAGAGGACAAACACGTACTGCATCGACCCTAATAAAAACCGTTAGTTGTCTGTCAAAGATATGACTCGGAGACGCGGTTTAATCTTAGAGCACAGTCCGGACGCGTTTAGAAATGATGAATGGTCGTTCGTCTCTTCGTGATTTTTTTTATCTTATCAATATGTGAATATCGTACACAATATATTCCTCACTATCAAGAATCGTTTGCTGTTTGTGAAAAAAGAAGCACTTGGATGCCAAGAGTAAACTGCGCTTGCACCTTTGGACGGGGTATTCCCTTAAGCAAAGCAGAGAGAGGGAAGAACAATGGGGAGGGTGCAGTTGAAAGGGAACAAGCACGATCCATTCCCTCTGTTTCATTCGTTTGACTGTCAGTTGCTATTTGAGTTCATAGGAGGTTAAAAGGGGAGGGATGAATAATAAATGCCTTCTGCGATGGATTTTGAGAAAGAGAAATAGAAAGAGTGGAGGCATCTGCCTTTTTATAGCCATCGTTTATTCAGATTCAGAGAGAAAGGGATTTTACATCCGGTTTGAGAGCGATGCATCTCTGCTAAATGCCCGTTAAAAAGTCTAACAATCGGAAGTTAGTATGCGCTATTAATGTTTTGCACTTGTTGGACAGCACACTCTTTCCTTTCTTCCTCTCATTCATCACTTCAGCTTCTGACCTTGGCTATTACTTTCAAGGCTCGTAGTTATTTACTTAACAGTCGTTTTGCTAGAAGCTAGCTGTACCTTTTTCTTTCTTTTATTCCTTTTATTCTCATCAGCCGATGAACTTAAATAAAAACGGTGGGGCAATGCTGCTTTGGTCCTTACTGTATTACTTTGAAAAAAAAAAAAAGAACGATACTATGGATAAGGACAGGGTGTATGTTATGTGTGTTCGGTGTTGTATGTGTTAAGTGCTGTGTGTTGGAGTGCCTGTATGAACAAGCAAGAAAAAGACAAAAAAGTTGCGGAACTACTCGGGAGAGTCACCGTTATCATCCTTCGAAACAGGAACTAATGTCCAAAGGTCGAACCCTTCCTTTTCGGCGGGGTGAGAAACCAGCACCACATCACCTTGGTCGGTGACCATCTGAACCGATACCGTACTGTCCCCAAAAGGGAAAATACGATACTTATCACTCTCAGCAGTGGTACTTCCCTCGCCAACAGACGTAGCAACGTTCTCCAAGTTGAACCTGAATAAATCGTGAGACAGTCCCAGATGACGGTCGCCGTATGCGGCACCGGCCTCCTTGACAGTCAGGAACCCGTTATGTGCTTGTTTCAGGGTATAAGCAGCAGTAGTAGAGGCAGCAACAGCACCGTCACCACTACCAATTGATTTGGTGTCACTGGGGAGGCGTTCGACCGTCCAGATGTCGCCCGTGGTATGAACTTCCGAGATTAAGGGAGGCTCGGTATCGTTTGCGCCTATCGTGACAAAAATGCACCGGATTTTCCGATCCTGTACCGGCCCGGTACCAGTTCTCTGCCGGAGGAGGCGGCGGCGGTGGTGGGAACGGCAGTAACGAGGTAGGCTTGAGTGACCATCAAGAAGAGGAAGAACAAGGAGAAGGCTAGAGTGGTCGACGAGTTTGACCGAGAGTTGTTCGTGCGGGCCATTTTTTTCTTTTGGTCACTTCAAGACTTCAAGTGCGGTTTTCTTTTTTCAAAGTAGCTGAAACGAAGGAAAATAAAAATAAAAATAAAAATGGTTAGCTTCTTTCACGGTCGCTCGAGTGTAACAATGGAAACAAAATTACCTTTGATGCTTGATAAGAATACGGATGGAAATAGAGTACTGAAATATGTCAAGTCAATGGTTTGAACGTAATCAAAGCAACAAAAAAAAAAGTAAGAGGAAAAAGAGGCGATCCTCAGAGGGACAACATTCACAACATTTTTCTTTCGCCTTTCAGCTCCGTCTTTTGTCTTTGTGTACTTTATCTTCACGAGATCTAGTCTAGACCCATGTCTTCTTTTACCCGACCTACAAAAAGGTGTACAACGACAAACCATTGCTCGCCAAAATGAAACGAGCCGTCCATATCTGTTATTCCCCGCACAGACAGAAATCACCCTTTTTTGTCGTTTTTCTAACCATAATTTTCGCTCTTAATTGTTTGCCCACAACCAACGAACAAGCCTCCTCGATAATATCTGTTTTTTAACCCCTCCGTGTTATCTTTTGCTCATAAACCTCACAGCCCTTCTAAAGGTTACAAAGCGACCCCGCCTTTCTGTATCCATTTCCACCCGCTCAACCCGAATAGTCTATCCCATCTTAACTAGAAACAATACAGAGAGGTAACTCCCATGTATCCCCTCCTATTTCCATCTATAGATAAAGAAAACACGATATCTCGCTAAAGAATGTCCAGCGATTGTTATCATAATTGAGAAGTAACTGGTTCAGTTAGAAGGACAAATAAGTGTATCTTATCCACATCCTCGAGAAGAAATCAATCTATTTGAACAGAGGTCCATAAGTCGTTTCTCTGTGATATAAAAGTATGCAGGAGCTCTACCCTGGATGACTCCTCGTCGACTACCTTCTGAACCGACAACCCTCCTCCCACAACAGAATCGACGCGGTACAAGTTAGATTCCTAAGAAACCTTGTTCAGAAAGAACTGAGGTGACCCTGTATCTAAAAGCAATTGCTGGCCAGGTTGGATGGATTGGCTCTGACCAGCCGACAAGACATGAGTAATATGTTCTTGAGAGTATAAGGACCATTGGAGTAGTCGCCATAGACAGCAAGTTTCCAGACGTTGTTTTTTTCCTCGATGCTGACTTCGAAAGCGAGGCTCTTTACGAAAGGGTCCATGCCGAGGTAGAGTGACAGTCCGGCTCGTTCGCTAATACCTTTTCCTATTAAGGTCACCAGCGGCAACAAGGGATACGAGGCAGACTTGAGAAAGGATAAATGCCAGGACGGCAAGCCAGCAGGAATTGGGGTTCAGCAGGCAGGTCATCCGTACAACAGCCATGCTAACTGAAGGCGATGGACGATAGATATTGAAAGAGTGGTGTAAGCAATAGGATCTCGCGGATGGTGAGCAAAGGGCGTGTACATAATGAAAGAATTGAATGATTGAATCCGTTAGCTTGGTTCGTGAAGAAGATTTGAGGGTAGTGGTGGAGGAGGATAGTGAAGAGAACAGGCTTGAGAGCGGAGGAGCTTTAAAGGAAGGAAACGGAGAAGAGGCTACGGTGCTGAGGTCTATTGTAGTACTCAGATAATATTTTTCTTTGTTCATTCTTTTGAAGGCGTGAGACTAAGCGTATGACAAGTGCCCAAAGGATTTGCATGCATGGGTGTTCGATCGGTGTTTAGTGAAGCCGAGCTGAAGCACAGAGAGGGTCTAAGCGCAAGAACGGAATCCCGTTCCTTTTCCCCGACAACTCCAACGCATGAACCGCGCCCCCTGTCTTGAACTGGAGACTACCCTCCCTTGAAAGAAATTTACTCCTTTCCGTTCTCTTCTTTTTACGAGGGTGCTACTGTGTCAAGAGAATAGGCAGAGGTGGGCAATTGGTCCAAGAGAAATCAAGGGAAGACCAAGGACAGGGAGGGGTTTGATGTGGATGTTGGATATGGATCTTGAATGTGGGCTCAATGGCTACAGTCCTAAGCAGTTGAAGGCAAGTTGTGTGTTGACAGGTGATCTGGGCTAAAAGAGTGGCTCACACACATACCAACGAATCCTTGCTTACTCCGCCGCATGTTTGTTGAATAACGAGTTAAAAGTTATCTTTTGACATTTTTTTTCGCATAATTATCATCGCACAGAAAAAAAGAACATGGGGTTTCTTTGAGTTTTTGTGGAACAAACCAACAGAACGATGTGTTTCTTATATAATACGCTGGCAGAATGAGCTTGCTTGGCCCTTTTCTTGAACAGTCTTAACCTTGCCTTCACCACAGCACTTCACCCCATTTCCGTCTTCCAAACAATTTCAAGTCGCCTAAGGTAAAATTAACAACGACACAATCTTCATACATTTCTGTTGTATGTTATTTTGCTATTGAATGTATTCTACGACATCCATCCTCGTCCGTTTAGCACTGCCCGTTTGAACTCCTCATCGACCCTATTCGCCGCTCTGGTCTTCTCGCAATCCTACATTACCTTTGTTGTTGCTACGGATCTGGAGTCTGGTCGGCAAAGATTCCGACAATTCACAACGGCCATCAACGTCATTGGCGGTCACAACAGCTTTTCGGTTGAAGCCACCGAGACGAAAAGTGGTTCCATCTTGGCCATCCGGCGACTTGATATGGATGGCCCCTACACAATATACAGTGAAGACGCAAAGTACCTGTCGTCGAGGGCACAGCCGATCCTGCTTAACAGGGCGCTCGGCTTGTGCTGAACGATGGGTATTACAACTGTACAATTTTGGAGCATCTTGCCAAGGGACTCCTCAGGTACCTCATCTCACCCTCTAGAGAAGCTGGTTTGACTATCCAAAAGAGCGCTGCTGAACCCGAGTTGGTCGTGCAAGACACCACCGAACAAGAAAATGAGGCGTGGTTGTTCGACTCTGTCAAGTAAAAACCTTTTTTTTTCATGTTGCGAATGCAATTGACAAATAAAGAATCCATCGGACCCTCAGCTCTCTTCTGTATTTTGGTGTGGATTTATGTCAAACAAAGACAACAAATTACAAGGTAGTGTCACTTTCTGTCATCCAAGTGTTGTTTAGATGTGAAGGAGGGTCCACTATCATTGACACTCTTAGGTAGGGAATCTCTCCGCGCAATGCAGAAAAAAGGGGCGAAGAACAAGTGCGGACAACACTAAGTGATTTGCCTGGATTAAGGAGGACGAAGGGAGAATACATGACATAATGGGTCTCTGGAAAAGAAAGTAAAGAGAAGGCGCCTGTCCCTATCACCTCTTTGGGTGCTATTAATGTGTTTGAGGATACGGGACTATGGCGTTCGTTGCCTGTCCTAGAACGTTCTTTAAAAAAAACACGGCGTAAACAGGCTTCAGGCGCAAAAAAAAAAGTCCTCAAAGGAATGTTCAAGCTGGGCACCTTTTTTTGTTGGCTAGATAATAAAATTGCCTTGCCCATTTGCTTTCTTAACTTTTGATCTTTTACCCTCGACTTTCCTTAAAACTCTTCATTCACCTCTCATCCATTTACACCAAACGTGAATGGTAGTCGTTGTACTCGTCGTACTCGTTTTCCTTGTTCTGTTTTGTGTTCTAGTATGGTTTGCGTGTACAGTGCCTAACGATTAACAAACAAAAACCAAAAAAAAAAAAAAAAAAAACCGCTGAATCTAACTTCGCTTTTCTTAGCGCAAAACACCATCCAATAGCCCAATCTCAAAAATGACCCACCCAAGTCCTCTGTCTGTCTTTTTGCAGACCACCCTGGCTTTTCTCTCTTCTCAAGCCTTCCTAGTTCCCCACGTAGCCGCTGGTGACATCTACTCTCAAAAATACAGGAGCTGGACTGTCACTCTCCGTCGGGGTGGACACTGTCGCATAGTAGTTCACAGTCGAGGCCATCATCGAGGGAGAGAACAACGTCTGGATCCTTGCTATCCATGGCAGTCGTCACGATGGGCCTTGCACGCTTGGGAACCTATACTCGGGAAGGATTCTCTCCATCGATGAAGGCAAACCCATTCAACCGCGCAGTCCACTGTCGATGGAGGTTGAGCCGACACTATCCTATCTGGACCAGGTTACTCAGGGATCGGACGTGTACCGCATCTTGTCCTTTGAGGGTAGTTGGTTTTCGGTCCAGAAGGAGACAGTTGAAGGATCGTCCAAGGTGGTCTTACAGCCTATTTCTGACCAGCAAGGGAACGATCAGTGGACATTTATCCGTTTGAATTGATTTCTTTGAGGATGCGGGTCTAGCCACCTCGGCTGTCCTACTTTCAACTTTGTTTTATCAATGAGAACTCCTCAACAGGTAATAAAATACCTTTTCCAAAAAGCAGGTGCTCAACTTTAATATTGTCTTTTGGACAGATGGAAGATGGTTCATGCATGTGTATGCTCCCCTTTGTTTGTTGATCATGGTGGACGTTCGAGTTGAGGAAAAAAAGAGAAGAACAACAAGACAATGCGCACCTTGAAGCCTGTCGAGGATCTGGTTGGAAATGGCAGGGAGATGGAGGTAACTATGCCTCTGCCGGACCTTAGTACCTCCAAAAAAAAAAAAGAACATTTGAATAAGAGCCTCCTGGAAAAAAGCAACCATCATCAGCCTGTGCATATTACTTTCTGTATGGCTATCTTGGTTCCCATGACCCTTTTCTGACCCAAGCGCATTGTCTTCCTATCTCTTCAAAAACAACCATTTTGTGAGATATCCCCTTGCACACACCTCTGCCCGCGTTTTTATTTTATTCACCTTCCGCTCAGGGATCTGTGTTATCCGCAATTGATCATCAAATGCACACACGCACACACGAAAAAAAAAACGCTTACTCAGCCACTGATCGCTGCGCCCCATTCGCGGGTCTCATAAATAATGTATATCTATCTACCCATCACTTTCAGACGCTACATTTTGTCCAACAAAACTGTCTTACAAAAAAAAGGTGTGCGCTTGCTATATATACTTGGCAAGCAGGTCTTTTATGTATGCATTCCGTGACTCCATCTGCTTTTCTCGCCTATTGAAGCCATGTCTCTCCCCTCTCGCCCCCTCAAATCACATTTTGCAGTTGCATTCAACAACAACACCCCTTGAAAAATTCTCTGACTCATTTGCACGCTGTGTTACGAAAAGGTTCAAAACGAGAAGGAGAATAAAAAATGCAAGATGCTCACATTGATGTGCGCGAGAAATACATGAGAAGAAAAATGGACGAACGGCATTGTTGCAATGAAGAACGATTTATTAGGCTGTTGTTTCACTCTGCTTGGATGCGACTTCTAATTACTCTTTTTTCGTATGATAAAGAGGAGGAGAAAGAGGAGGAGAAAGAGGAGGAGAAAGAGGAGGAGAAAGAGGAAGAGGAAGAGGAGCGGAAGTACGGAGTGGGGAGGGGTGGGGCGGGGTCCAGCTGGATAAAATCTATCAGTCAGTAGGGGAAGATGCAGAGGTAGTGGTAGAAGCAGGGGTAGTGCTAGGAGAAAGGGTGGTGGTAGGAGGAGAGGCAAGGGTAAAGTCCCAGAAATCAGGGTCCTCTGTTGTTGGGCTGACGTTATTGACGGCGCAGAATTTGGCGTATATATCACTAGCAGCTCCGCAGACCGCGACGTTGTTATCCGTAGGAGGGTGAATACGATGGCGTTGCGTAGCAGCATCGATGAGCTCAAGACGGAATGGGTGTGATGTGGAATTCGTAAGGAGTTTTGTCCCAACGGCGGCGGGCACGGTGATGTCGTTATATGACATGAACTTTTGTGATGTTTCGTACTTAAGGGTGTAGTAGGTGTTGTCAGCATTGAGGTCGACAACCCACACCGCGGAGACCGTGGCTTTGTCGAAGTTTTGCCTGGGCATGACTTCACCGGCCCTTGCACCTGGAATGAGAAAGACCTCGCCCCTACTGAGAGTGTATCTGCCTGCATCAAGGCCGGTGACAACAGAGAGGGTGATGACCTGGATAATCGCGGCAACGGTCAGGAGGGTAGTGCGCAACATGATTTATGGTTGTGGACTGAGTGAAATGTACTATAGGATAGGATAGGGAGGTGAGATTACTGTAGATGAAGAGAAAAAGAAAAGAGAGGAAGGTTAAGGGCCCATCTTAAAGCATTTTTTCTGCCCTTTTCCTTCTCGTTATTTACACCTCCGCGCTTTCTTTCCTTGTACTTCTTCAAGCTACTTCCACCCCTTAGATGCTTAATTGCCTAGTCCCTGACAAGCATTCCGCTCTTCCGTTGATATTTTCGGGCTATATGCATCCCTTGTTCTTTTTTGGTCCTCATCCCTCCCTTCGGCTGCTCCCTTGCGTACCTCCTTCAAACTCCTCAACAAAAGTTAGGGATTCATCTTTAATAGTCAGCTGCCTAACGTAGTTCCATTCATTGATCTTGCAAGAAATGAGAAAGTCAATGAAAAAGGAAGGACAAATGGAGCTACAATAGTGATGTAACCATCCTCTAGAGAAAGTTTGTTCAACACGTCTTTCTTTGCCTCGTGGTTTGCATTGACATTCCATTGCACTGATATGATTGGTGTATTTGCCTGCATGGAGAACACTGGCGGCGGGGATGAAGGCTAGAAGGCGAGTTGATGATAATGTCAAGTATATTGAATAGGAGTAACAAGAAAGGAATCACGGACGGTGTATATAGTGGAGTAAATTGGAGTGGAGAGGCAAGATGGTTGAAGCGATGCAATGAAAGAGAAAAAAAATCGTAAACAGCGGGACGGTTCTAATTTTTCATGGGAGATGACTGTACATCGGTCAATGGCCGGTCTTTTTTTTTTTGTAGTGTCCAACTTAAGCCATTTTTTGACATATATATATATGAGTGCGTGTGTACCAAACATCCACCAGGAATGGTTTCCTTTTCATTGTATATTTGGGCATCAATATTTTTCTCCCTTCTCTCAAGCATGCATTTCTTGTGTGTAACTTTCATAAAGACGACTGCCTTTATCTTTTTTCTTTTCTTTTCTTTTCTTGTTTTTTTGGTCATCTCCAAGTGTTACATCCTTGGGCTGAGCAATGAGTGGGCGATTAGGAGAGAAAGACAGTAGTGTTCCACGCGTGTTTCCAACTTTCTTTTTATGGTCCTTAGGCGATAGGCATTCACAAATCAGTTCAAGTTCAATACGCGTCGCAATTCCTCTTCCCTCTTGGTGCGTGCTATTGAAATGCAATTAATTTTAAAGTGCAAGTAACATTTACGATCAGATTTCCTTCCTTTCATTTCTGTAGCTCTCTTTTTCCTGTCCCCCTTTGCGCTCCCTCTCCCTCTCCCTCTCCTTTGTTCTCCCTTTTGTGCTTCATCTTTTATTTTCATCCTTTTTTTTTTTTTTTTTTTTTTTTTTTTTTTGTTTTTTGTTTTTGCTCCCATCTTCTTCTTCTTCTTCTTCTTTGTCTTCTTTCATCACCACCTTCCCTTACACTTTTTCTTCCTTCCTCCTTTCCCTTAATACTCTTTCGCATCCTCTTTCTCTCATCTTCCTTTCTTCCCCTCCTTCCAACCAACACAACCCACTCTCTCATCATGTCCGTCGACGCAGAATCCACCCAGGTACACATGCAATACCATACTCACTCTCACTCCAATGACAACCCTGCAAACAGCGTCAGCAATAACAACAACAACAATAGTAAACAACAGCAACAATGACAGATATAGCAAGAGTAACAACGGCAGTAATAGCAACAACGACCACACACTGGGGAACCTGTGTTTGCGGCTACGTTGGCACGATAAAGCCAACAATTGCCAAAAGCTACCCTTGGACACAACAAAAGAAGCGCCAGACTAAGCTTGTAGGTCCGTCCTCATTTCCTTCGCTCTTTCACACTCACATTGTCTCTTCTTGTGCGCCACCATTTTATTATAGCCCATCCTCCAGAGCTACGTCGGTTTCGACTCTATCACCTCCCAGATTGAGAAGAAGCTCCTCAAGCGTGGCTTCCAGTTCAACGTCATGGTCGTTGGTACGTAGCCCTTCTGTTGTTACAGCGAGAAACAAGAAAGGATGTTTGAACTCGCAACCAGCCGGAAAACCAAGGAAACGACAACAAAAAGAAACGCTTTCTTTTCAACTCAGTATGCTAACAGGAGTACCATTTTGTGTTTTTCTTATTGTTCATCTCATTCATTCTATGCATTCGTTCGTGAACAGGTCAATCTGGATTGGGCAAGAGCACCCTCATCAACACCATCTTTGCCTCGCACCTTATCGACTCAAAGGGACGCACCCAGCCCGACGAGCCCACCCGTCAAACCGTCGAGATCCACTCCTTCACCGAGAGTAAGTCTTTGCTGTTTATCTATCACCCGTCAATCTATTCAATCTATTACTCTTCTTGTATACGACCCGGTGCAATCGAAAGCCCACAAAACATACAACACGGTTGCCCTGTTCTTTTCTTTCTTCCTTCGCTTGTCACTTTCTATTTCTCTCCTTCATATCTCAATCCACAGACACATACACGTTCGACAAACACCTCCCAATTGCTCCTATCCCCCTCCTCTCTCGTTTTCTGTTCTGTATGAGAGAGTGAGTGAGTGAGTGTGTGTCTTTGAATCTCTTTATTTCCGGCACGGGCTCTCGTTCTGTTCGTCTTTATATATTTGTCTTTAAAAGGGAGAGCGAACATTTTTTTTCGCTTCTGTCCTTGACCCTGCCCTAACTGACTATCGAACAAAAGTGCTCAAGCTTGGAAGACTTGGAGTTGAATTTTGAGCCTGGTTAAAGAAAAAAGACGGGAAAGGGTCGGCCCAAAAGGATATCAGAGACCCATTTCATTTCCTCTTCAGGAGGAGGAGGAGGAGGATGTGAGGAGTCGAGGACAAGTTAAAAAAAAGGGACGGTGGATTCAGGAGGGACGGAAACCAAAACTCACGGAAGTAACGAGAGACACAGAGAGAAAGAAGATAGACAGTGAGGGAGAGAGAAAGTGAACAGAAAAATAACAAGAGCAAGGAGCCATCTTCACATTATTGAGAAGAGATTGAGAGCCGCGCGCGAGTGAGAGGGAGCCAAGACAGACAGACAGACGAGCAACCTTCTTTGCCTTTTTGATTCGATACAGCAAACCCTTGAAGGCCACCAAACAGCAACCACATCTACAACAGGCAAATGGAAATAACCGCTCTTCCTCTACTCCATCAGCGTTCACGGCCGCTTCGAATTGCAAACAACAACAACAAAAGCGATCCGTTGCTGTGTTGTTTGCTCTCCCTCTCCAACCTTGTGAAAGGGTTTAAATTGGCTCATTGTACAACAACATAATTAATGCATACTCTAACGGTCGTTTTCGTATTCTGGTCACTTTTTATAGCCATTGTCGAGAGGGGCGTCAAGCTGAGGCTCAACATTGTCGACACCCCCGGATACGGTGACCAGGTCAACAACGAGAACTGGTAAGCATCACTCAATGGCTTAATGCCAGTGTGCGTGTGCGTCTGTGTGTGTGTGAGAGAGAGATAAAGCGATCTTTGTCTTGCTTTCATTCGCAAGAGCAGAACTAACCGAAACGAACCAATTGTCTTTTTTTGTTTGTAGCTGGGAGCCCATTATCAAGTACATCAAGGACCAGCACTCGTCCTTCCTTCGCAAGGAGTTGACAGCCATGCGTGATCGCTTCATCCAGGATACCCGCATTCACTGCTGCTTGTTCTTCATCTCCCCCACCGGCCACTCGTAAGTTTAGATCCTTCTTTGTTTTACTGTGATGGGACGGGACAGATATTTGAACTCTGCATGCGAAAGGACATGCATCTTGGAAATGGTTGACTCCAGCTCATTTCAAATAGCAAGACGAAATCTGAAATAAGGAATGAACAAAAGTAAGGCTCACAATGCTTCTGAATCTTGTTTTCTATACCTGTAAAAAAAAATATAGATTGAAGCCCATTGATATTGTTGTGCTCAAGAAGTTGACTGAGGTTGTCAACGTCGTCCCTGTCATTGCCAAGTCAGACTCTTTGACCATCGAGGAGCGCATCGCCTTCAAGCATCGCGTAAGTTTTTCTTTTCTCTTCTTTTTTTATCTGTCTGGATAGCAGTCATCTGTTATTGCCGACATGATCCTTAAAAGGGACACTTATATTAACACATTAACCTTGTTATTGTGTTCTAATGAAAATAGATTAAGGAGGAGATGGCTTTCCACAACATCAAATTATACCCCTATGAGTCGGATGAGGATGATGAGCAGGATGCGGCCTTGAACGAGAGCATCCAGGATTTGATCCCCTTTGCTGTTGTCGGATCAGAAAAGACCATCGTCGTCGATGGCAAGCCTGTCCGTGGTCGCCAAAACCGCTGGGGTGTCATCAACGGTATGCAAACAAACCGGCATCTCTCTTTTTTTTTTTTTTCTCGTTGTCGCTTCTTTGTTTATTTAACTATTCATGTACACTAAATACCTATGTCCCTTTTTTCAATCCTTTTAATAGTCGAGAATGAGAACCACTGCGAGTTCATTCACTTGCGCAACTTCTTGACACGCACTCACTTGCAGGACTTGATCGAGACGACCTCGTTGATCCACTACGAGTCCTTCCGCTCCAAGCAGCTGCTTGCCCTCAAGGAGAACGGCCAGCAGCAGCAGCAGCAACAGCACTAAATATTGACGACTGACAAGGAGGAGAAGAAATGATGAAGGACGAGAGACTCCTTGACGGATCTCCCCTTCATTTTTTGCATTCTCTACCTCTGACACCATCGTTTATTATTTTTGCTTCATTTGTTTTGTGCCCACCTCAACAGCAACCATATACTTTTTTTTATTATTTCTTTCACCTCTTTTCTAATACAGTCGTTTCATATGATAAAACACCAAAAACACAGACAAACGGAGGAGAGACGAGAGATGCAGCAGCAGTTTAGCCCATGATACCAAACGACCATCACAGAAGGACCCTTTACATCTAATTCATTGCTCGACAGGAGATTTGCTTTCTTTCGTGGCCATTGCGGGGCTGTTTCTGGTAAATGCCTCAGCATGGTCTTCAGATGGGATAATAAACACCGTTCAAAAAAACCTATAGCGTTTGCAAAAGGAAACGTGCAGGCACGCATGCTATTTATTTCAAAACGGAAAAAAGAAAAAAATATTCGCAACACGGCCATTGTGTTTTCCTTTTTTTTTTTTTTTTTTTTTTTTTGGTTTGGTTCTTGCTGCATACAAATAGACAACATTTCTGGTTTAAAAGAACTCGAGGGTGGCACGGCTAATGGGAGAGCCGAGGACAATGTCTCCCAGAACAGAGTTATCTTCATCATCATCGTCGTCATCGCCGTCACGGACAATGATCTTGCGGCCGACCTTGGCGTTCTTCTGGTTCTTGGAGTAGTCGATCGTGCTGGGCGAGTCCTTGACTTCGATGACTTCGGCGGTTCCGAAAATCGTACCGACCTTGAACGATCCCAAAAACTTGTCCGACTATTATTCATATATAAAAAAAAACGAGTGATATGAGTGTGCTGCGATAGGAAAGTTTGACAATGAGACGAAAAGCGCAAAAAGAGTCGCATCCATCCATCATTTTCACAATAAAAAAAGTGGACAAGACTTACAACGCGGGCGTAGATTTTGCCGGCAACGGACTCGGACTTGAGGCTCAACTGACGGTCGTCGATGAGATCAATCGAGGTATGGATATCTCCTCCGCCAGTGCCAGAGCGGACGGCGAGCATTCCAGGGATCTGCTCAGCCTTGTGCTTAAGCTTATCGATCCAGTCGTCCTTGGCTTCAGCGATCCTGACATGGATGTTTCCAGCAGTCGCAGTTGTCCTGACCAGGTGGTGAGAATGGCGGCGGCGGGGTTTATCATCATCATCATCACCATCGTCACCATCATCGTCTCCCTCACCATCACCACCGCGCTTGCCAAGACATCCGCTTTTAATATCCTCACCATCATCATCATCGCCTTCATCCTCCTCAGGCTTGTCGATGGTAGTGGTAGTAACACCCAAGGTAATGTTGGCAGCGACCGAGGCAACATGGGCATGGATGGCAGTTCCGAGGGTAGCAGCCTGGACATTTTCGATATGAATGTTTCCCGCAACGACATTGGCCTTCAAGGTATTGGCACGGACAGATCCAGTCTTGATCTCGCCCACAACAGCGTTAATCTCGAGGTTATCAATACCCTCGCCAAAGATGGGGGCTAGGTCATCTTCAACCGTCGCGCGGAGGACAACACCGTTGACGGAGAGACGATCGATGCTGTTGTAGTCGATAGGCAAGACGATCTCGATATCGATCGAGGCACAGAACTTTTGACCCTTGGGGTGACCTGACGACTCGTCATCGTCACTAAAGCGGCGGCGGTGAAGGGCACGCTTTTTCATCCAGAAGGACTCGTCATCGTGGCGATGCTTGCGCTCGTGGTGCTTGCGGTGATGCTTCTTGCTATGGTGTTTCTTGTGGTGCTTCTTGTGATGCTTGCGTCCGTGGCGGTGGCGATGGTGAGGTGGGGGAGGAATAGGCTCCTCAGGCTCCTCAGCAGGCTCGTCCAAGTTACTATCGGCCCAAAGGATAATCTCAAGACTATCCTCCTCCTCCTTACGCTCCAAATGAAGTCCCTTAGGACTTTCCTGGCGGTTGTCATCATCCTCGTCATCATCATCATCACCATCATCGTCATCATCATCGTCATCGTCATCCTCAGGTAAGTTCTTGGTAACGTTGGCCTTGATCTTAAAAGTAGGAGAATCCACAAAGAGACTGGTTCGAACAACAACGTTCGTAAAGATATTGCCCTTTCCAACCGAAAGCTTGATGTTACGAACGTCAGTCGAGATGGTCGAGGGTCCATTCCAGGGGATTAAGTTCTTCATACACTCGTCCTCAGACATGGCAAATACCAAGTCGGTCTGTTGTTTGGGGGTAAGGTTTGCCTGGCTGGGGGTTGAGAGGGGCATCAGGGAGGGCGAGCCACCCTTGATGTAGACATAGTCATTGTAGTCAGGATGAGACTCCCAGTCATAGTCGTCATAGTCGTAGTCAGAGCTGAAGAACACGCAGTAGACCCAGAAGAGGAGACCGACGGCAAAAAGTCGACGGAACACCCTTCTCGCCTTTGCCTTGCCTATGATTTGTTTCAACGAAAAAAGTATGCGAGTGAGCGAGTGAATGGGTGAGGCGTGAAAAAGATGACACGAGTGAGAATAAGGGTAAAGCGTCTAGGGTCTTTGTGATTAATTAATATATCCCCAGGATCATAGTTTTAGCGAAGAGTTCACCAAAAAAATGTTCACCCACAGAGGCCCAAACAGCCTACCTACGAAACAGGTGGACAGCAAGACTCTACAACACTACTACACAACCACTTACAGGCAGCACGCTGTTCAGGAGTGCGGTTACAACGACGTCCCCAACGACGTCCACACGCCTTCTGCTCCTGGTTCTGGTTCCGGTCCTCAGGGGTGGGGGTGGGGGTAGGGGCAGCAGGGTCGAAGGCCTTCTTCTCGTCGGTAGCAGAGAGCAAGGGGACGGCGTCTTCCTCGTGGTCGGAGAATGGAGGAGGAGGGGCCGAGTTGGAAAGGTCATTGTCCTCGTGGGAAGACATGTCGACAAAAACCGAAGGGTCCTTGTGGTCCTGGGGGTAGCCAGGTTCAGCCATGTTTGCGTTTTTTGTTCGTTTGTTTGTTGGCTGGTTGGTCGTTAAAGTATAAGAAAGAAAAGAAGAGATGTCGAAGAGAATAGATTTCAAAGAGTAGCGATGTGAGGGAAGGACGAGATGAACAAAGAAAGAAGAAAAAAGACGAACAGGCCACATACAGGTATTTATCCATTAAGTCGAGACTCTCTCCAAAGGGTCCAGGAGGTGGTGGCGGCGTGTCTTTCGATTTCTTGGCATTTTTTTTTTTTTTTTTTTTTTTTTTGCATTACTGGGACTGCTCACATCATCTCTTATTTCTCATGCCTGCCTTCGAGCAGGCTGCGTGGACATCTCTTGTATCTGTGTACGTGTGTGTCGACATACAACAAACAAGCAAGCTCTTTGCCTTTCTGGGCCATCTGCGCAAGCTAGAAGAGAAAGGGAGGAAAAAACGATCGTAGCGAGTGCAAAAAGGGAAAAAGGGGATGTGGCAGCGACGACACTTCGATATCAAACACAGTAGGGACAGGCTTCTAAATAACTACATATGAGACATCACCTCTTTCGTCATGCAAAATCAACCTTTTGCTGTTCTGCTTGGCACAACGACCAATTGAACAAGAAACGCAATCGATTGCGTATGTCGCTCCCTCTATTACATCTTGCTCGCTTTCTCTCTTCCTCTCTCTTTCTCTCTCTCTCTGCTTATTGTGAGAAAGAGGCCACCGGGTGATTCCATACCGAACACTTGAAATGAAGAGGTAGTTGTTGCGTTGACAAGGGAAGAATGGACGCGACACTTTTTTTTTTTTTTTTTTTATTTTTTTTTTATTTTCGGTGGGTGGTGTAAGAAAAACAGAGAGGTCCTGTTTAGGGATCAAAGAGACAGCATCACCCAAGAGTCGTCCCCTCCTGTCCCGCCAGGACCTGATGCGCCCCCAATCGATGATGACGATCCTCCTCCACTATTACCGATTAATGATGATTCTGACACATCCAGTCCCGATCCATTGTGAGTATTACTATTTTTTCCAATGTTAGCCGATGCATGGTTCCGAAGAATAGGGCCCATACGCTCATGTTTCATCGTCCGCAAATGATAAACCTTGCGCAGGTCCCGATACTGTCGAATGAACCCTTCCTGATCCAGCTTGCCCTCTAAGAATGATTGAGCAATCGACTCTGATAGCTCCTCTGACTCTGATGCTGCTGACCGCAACTTGGACTGTAGCGTCTCTGGTCTAAACCGCTATTTATGTGTATAGACAAAACGTTGCGCTAGTTAGAGATGTTGTGGGATGTGGGTGACGAGCCACATGAATCTGCTGCGGCTAAATCATCAAAGCACCAAAATTCCAAAAGATTACTTACCCAGAGAGCATCCTGTTGTTGCTGGAGTTTCTCCTCCAGTGCCTTTTGAAGTTGATTTGCCACCTTGTGACCTTCTACCGTACTCTTTTGAAGCTCAAGCATTTCTGCCTCCAAAGCCAAGTTACGACCTAATGATGATAAAACGACACAGCCCACAATCAATGTTAAAAAAGTGATGATTTGAGAACCGTTCATTTTGAGGCTGTCGTCTTTTTTTTTCTTCTTTCAATCGATTCGTCCATGGGCGAGCTAAATACAATGTATTTAAAGAGAAAAAAAAAATAGACTTACGGGAAACATTGTCGTTGCCGAGCCACCATTCGCGCTTGAGGGTCCTGCTGTTGATGACAATGTCGAGGTGATCAACAAAATGATCGAATGCAATCTGGCTCTCGAGGAGTTCCTCCACCTTTTCGGGCGTCAGCTCCATAATAATGCGCGCCTCTGGTGCTAATGTGTTGCTGTAAGAGTTGGTCAAAGCTGGTCGATTCTGGGTATGGCTGCTACTGCTGCTCGATGACATATCGCCTGCAGCAGAAGTAGTCTTGACGTTCATCTTGTTATTATTATTGTTGTTGTTGATGTTCATTGCACTGTTGATATGGTTATTGTTGCTTGAGCTTCCGTTGCCGTATTGAGAGCCATTGGTGTTGATGAATGTAACCACGCTACTCGAGTTGCTGTTGTTAGTCAGTCCAAGGTTTTTGGATCGCGCTCCTGGGATGGGTGGTGGTGGTTTGCGTGAATACTCGTCAAAGGCGACCTTAACGGTGTCGAAATTACCCTGCTGGTTGTTGTTGTTGTTATTGCTGCTGTACATGTGGTATTGGTTCGATGCGCTACCATTGACATCCTTGCCGTCGTTAACGAGAACTCCGGTGCGTTGAATATTGGTTGCAATCTCCTTGACAATCCTGCCGAGGTGGGCATGGGTCGACCACCCACCAGGCATGAGTCTCTCGTGTCCAGTGACTGCACAGGGTGTTACAGTTCCGTCGACCCAGAGATGCCGCACTGTCGGTTGGAGCGTGATCCTTGGTTCCTCCTCGGGAAAAGCTGGCGGTAGGTAAACTGTAAGGGTGACCGCATTGTTACTCCCCGCTGCTGCTGCTGTGGCTGGTGAGGAGGATGACGGTGAGGTGGTTGAAAAGGTGTTTCCGATGCCATCCTGGGATGAAGGTCTACTGTTGTTGGTGTTGGGTGTTGAGGTTGTCCGGGCAAGGTGAGGCGTGGCTGGAGACGGGAGAGGCGAGCCTGGGCTGCTGGCCAAGTACAGTAGTAGCTGGAAGCGGCTGTTGTCGTTTGGCAAGGCTCGCACTGTTGGCAGTTCCGAAAGTAAAGAATCAATTTGCCTCTTTCGTCTATTATCCATTGGAAGGGGAAGGAAGCGTGAGCAAGGTTGTGAATTCGTATTGGTGTGTATGTGAACGTGACAGAATACCATGGAGAGAAACTTGAAAGCAGCATAACCACGGCGACGACCCTTCTTCGCTGCGTCATTTTTTCTTTTGCGTATTTTTGAACACGTATGGAAAGGAGCCCCCAAAGTAAAGTTTTCTTTTCTTTGTAGACACATGCCGATCGAGGCCAGGTCGCTGTGGTTTTGTTTTTGGCATGCATTCTGGCGATGTATAAACTTCCTTTGATCTTTACTACTTTTTTGAAATAGTGCAAACAAGCATAGTTGGTGATGTGCGATGCTTGATGTGATGTGAGATGTGATGCGATGCCCTGTGCGTGCCGTTTATGAAGAGTGATGTGCGTCCCTACACTCTTAAAAAAAAAAAAAAAAAAAAAAAAAAAAAAAAAGAGGAGTGTCGCCGTGGTCGTGTCCCTGCCGTGCTCTTGCCCTTGAATGAATTACTTACGGTGATGGGTCGTCGTGGCTCGGTTTCCTGCCCCAGTGTGTGTTGAAACGCCTGTCCATGCAAACGAGAGTTGGAGGGGGATATGAAGGTTGAGAGAGTGAAAAGTGTGAGAAAAGAAAGAGAATGTAAAATAGACAACAAAAGTGGTGGCGAGTGTCGAGCAGAAATAAAATACGAAAGTGAAAGAGGAGAGAGGGAAAGAGAGCGAGAGCGTGAGCGAGAGAAAAAGAAAGAAGAGCAAAAGGCTCGCCTGTTTATGGTCTGGAAGTGGATAAGAGAAATGGAAGGCAGACCAGTTTCGCTATCTGTCGTGCTTCTCGCAAGTCCTATGTGACGTTGCATTGGTCATGTGCTCCTTCTGATCGCTATGTACTATACCAACTGATCATATCGCTTGTGTGTTCCTTGATCTCGACCTATGAACAACTCCCTCGCACTTGACCTGTGCCCTTTTTTTTTTCTTGCCTTTGTTCTCTTCACACTCCACTCTGCTCCATCAAACAGCCTTTTCTTTCTCTCTCTCTTTCTTCCTTCCTTTCCTCTCTTTTGTCACTTTTTTTTTTTTTTTTACTTTCCTTACTCCGTCTTCCTTTTTTTATCTTCTCACCCTTCACCTCATTTCAAGCCTCCTTACACTCCAACACTCAATCATTCTCCTAACGAACAACAACAAACAGCATACATAATGTCCATCATCTACGCCCTTGTCGCAAGAGGCACCATCATCCTCGCAGAATACACAAATTCCTCAGGAAACTTCACCACCGGTAATTCCATTTCAACAATAAAACACTTTATCAGTTTCACATTCTTTCCTCTTTGCTTTTTACTTGGACGACTTACTTCGAAGCAAAGACAACTAACCCAGGATATGTACCAATTGCTGACCATTCACTAGTCACGGAGGCAATCCTCGAAAAGATCCCGCCTAACAACTCCAAGCTCACCTATGTCTACGACAGGCAAGTCCTAAAGTCCTCACTCGACATCTGCATATCCCCTATTCCCATCCCTACTTCTCTCCTCTCTCGCTTCCCTCCCTCCCTCCCTTCTTTCCTTCCTTCCATACCCCCTGCAGAAAGAAACCAAGCAAATGAAAAGAAACAAAAGAGAACAATGTAAAAAATAACTCTCTAGACCCAACCTTTCTTGTCCAATAGATATCTGTTCCACTACATTTGCCACGATGGCTTGACATACATGTGCATGGCCGACGACACTTTTGGCCGCCGCATTCCCTTCGCTTTCCTTCAGGACATAAAGACCCGCTTCTTGACAGCTTACTCTCGGGAACGCGCCATGAGCGCCATGGTTCCCTATGGCATGAACGAGTTCTCAAAGACCATTGCCAAGCAGATGGTATGTTGCAGAATTGTCAACAACGATATTTTTCACTCTTTGTGTATCATTAGGCTGGAGAGGAAGAATGGGTCACAAAACTTTTTTTTCCCTTTTGTTTTTGCTGCAGCAACATTTATGCTTTTTTTTTTTTTTTTTCTTTTGTTTTGGTTTTTGGTTGGGTTTGTTGCTTACGCTAGCCAGATAGGCGACCATTGCACAACAAATAGCCATGTGTGTTCCCCAAAAAGGTTGCTTTTTCTGACATACAAACTAACGCTCATACATCCTTTTCTCTCTTTGTTAATCGTTTTTTATATGGCGCATGATATGAACGGGAACACCCTTTATTGATTTAATTCAGGAGTACTTTTCGACAAACCCCGAGGCTGACAGGATCAAGCAGGTGCAAGGAGAGATCGAACAAGTCAAGGATGTCATGGTACACAACATCGGTATGGCACACATACACTGGCACACATTTGCACAACACTTGCAGTACACACAGCAGCAAGAACACAAAAGCACATAAGCACACACGCACCTACAAAAAAAGATGAAGAAAGTATCTCCTTACTTCTCCTTTTTTAGTATTCGTATGTCAAGGATATACACATCCGCGTGAACAAGAACCATCGGAAACGTTACCTTTGTTTGTTCACCAACTGACTGACTAACCCACATCCTTTTTTTTCTGTCTTTGTCACACTGCCCTCTACTCACCCTGCCCCCTTTTTTCACTTTCCACATCTCTTGCCTTCTCTATCAACCGGAATTGACCACATCTACATGGACCAAACTACCGATGTCTATTTTAACAACACACAGAGCGTGTGCTGGAGCGTGGAGAGAGAATTGAACTCCTGGTCGACAAGACTGATAACCTGAACCAGCAGGCTTTTGCCTTCAAGAAAAGGAGCACTCAACTCAAGGTAACAACTTGAAGTAACAAGGAAATCATCACAATACCACTTACACCGGACACGGACGTGGACACGCATAAGACGGAAAGATACACGGTGGATACTCTTCGACCATACACACACGCTGTAGACGAACATCATGGATGTCATGGATTCAGACAAGCAAAGATTATAATATAACATGCGGAAATATCCTCATCCCCTTTTCTGCCCTTTTGAAAATGTAGAGAACCATGTGGTGGAAGAACACCAAGCTGACTATCATTTTGACCGCCGTTATCGTCGTAAGTCTCTCATCTCTTTTCCCTTACATTCACTCTCGCCTTGATGCGTTTTCCCACCCCCACCCTTTGTCAGTCTTTCTTATCTACAAATCACGAAAATGGCTCTTTAGGCACGTATCGTGTCGGTCTGAGCAAAAAATACTAACATATACTCACATTCAATGCTCGATTTTTTGGTTAGTTCTTTATCTACTTGATCATTTGTTCCGCATGTGGATTCCCCTTCTGGTCAAGCTGCCGCGGCTAATTCGTTAGCACCACAAAACAAATAGCTTTCCCACAAAAAAAACAAGAAAAAAAATAAAACAGTATAAAAAAATGTCCACCATCGTCAAATAATAAGAGAAATATGATGACTTTGCATGTATATATTTGAAACTACATTACCAAATGCCCTTTCTTCTTTCTCCACCCCGAAAAAAGAACCCCTTATCCCTGGCGTTGCCTTGGCGCACAGCGGATGATATTATCCACCCTCAAGATCATCTCAGCAGCCTCAGAGGCACTCAACAGCACCTGACGCTTCAACTTGAACGACTCTGTGATCCCCAACTCACGCATATCTCCCACGGCACCATGCTCCATATCCAGACCATGCGTCTTGTTACCCTCATAATGGCTCGCTCTCAACTTGGCCACCAAATCTGCACTATCATAACCACCATTGTCAGCAAGGATTGTAGGCATCTGACGGAGAGCACGTGAGAAGGCCTCAATCGCTGCTTGTTGCTTGCCGGCCGTCTTGGCGGCCACCTCATCCACAGCCTTGGACATCAACACCTCTGAGCATCCACCGCCGAGAACTGTCCGGGGCTCCTGGGTTGTTTGGGACAAGACACTCAAGGCGTCGTGGAGCGAACGTTCAGACTCGTCCAACAACTGGTGCGTAGCTCCGCGAAGCACAATCGTGCACGCCTCTCCAGCAGCAACTCCCGAAAATTTGATCAACTAATTGATAGCAGACGCGAAAAAGAGGAATAATCGTCAGTCAGCGCAAAAAAAATAATAAATAAAAATAAAAAAAAAAAAATAAAAAAAAAAATATAGTTGGCTCCTATTGTCATGGTATTCAATCTAAGAAACACCACCACACCGCAGCCAAAACTTACGCGGTCCTCGCCAATGATGATCTCCTCGATGACATCGCAGTGTCCGAGACGGACGAGCTCGGGGTGGTCAAAGGTCGAGGTAATCTCGCCTCCAGTAACAAGGGCCAAACGCTCAACACCATCGAAATCCGCATGCTCGATTGACATGATACCAGCATCGGCAAAGAGCTGCTCAGGCCAGTTGTAGATCAGCTGACGGTTGACAAAGCACGTAATACCGTGCTCTTTGATCTTCTCAACCTTGGCCTTCATCTTTTCGCGCTCTGCACGCTCCAACTCTTCCAACTTTCCAGTGCCCTCGACACGAATACGGGCACCGAAAATCTTGATCTTGTCCGTGTCCATAGCTATTTTTTCATATTACCAAATAAAATCGTTAGTACAACAAGTTCATGATCAAGAACAAAGCAACGATGGCAATGAACAATTGAGAGACGTACGGGTGTTGGCGACCATGATAGTGGCGTTCTCAATGCGCTTGGGCTGGTTGACACCAATCTTCTTGTCCAGAATAAATCCCTCATCCAGGTACGAATCCGCAAGACGCCCTCCAACCTTCTTAATAATCTGAATGTTCTCCAAGTTGGTGCTTCCCTTCAATCTCAACACGGCATCGACCGCCAATTTCGAAAAGTACTCCTTGTCCTGCGACAACACCTTGGAACTCAATGTCGTCTTGGCAATGTTGATCAAATCAGCCCTGAACACTGCGGGATCCTGGCTATGGTCGACTGCAGACTCCTCAAGGGCTTTGTAGGCTGCAGCACTGGCAATGCGGAAACCTTCAATGATCGTCTGGGGGTGAATCTTTTGGTTGACCAGCTTCTCGGCCTCTCTCAACAACTCGGCTGCGAGGACACAGACCGAGGTCGTGCCGTCTCCGACTTCGTCGTCCTGAACCTTGGAAATGTTGACAAGAACCTTGGCTGCTGCGTTGTCAAGAGCAATCGATTTCAAGATTGTGGCGCCATCGTTGGTAACCATGACCTCTCCAGTGGAAGCCGACTGAAGAATCTTGTCCTGTTTATTGTTAATCGTTATCGTTGTCGTTGTCGTCAGTTGTATTGGCAAGTCCAGATTTGTATTAGTTTTATAATAAAGAATGAAAAGGCGTTAGCTTCTCTTCTCAATAAGACAATGTAACATCAATCGAGGATTCAGCTTGATAACAAAAAGGTACTTGCCATTCCCTTGGGTCCAAGTGTGCTCTTGACGAGATCTCCAACGGCGATAGCACCAATGAAAGAAGACTATATGCCACATATAGCATCCAAAACAAACACCGTTAGTCAAACAGCATACGCAATGAAAAAGTGCTTTGTCTGCAGAAGAAATTAGTTGTGTCGTTTTGATGGATTAACAAAAAATGCAAAGAGCTCTATTTCTTTACCAGACGAGCATTCTCGGCGCGCTCCTCGGTCGCATTGTCCTGGAAAATCTGCACTGGAGCCAAAGACTAGTAGCAAGAACAAAGGGAAGTAATAGCATGAATAAGTGGATGAAGTAGTTCCTGGAGGCCCAAAAAAGAGGATAAAGTTGCTTGTTCTTGAACTGATCAACCTCTCCTGAGCTGATCAGCTGAAGTGTGCGATGTCGAAGGAAGGAGGGTTCTTGAGTGATGTCAGTGTAATTCCTGCCGTGCTGGATATGACGTCGAGTTCTCTCAGGTCGAGTCTTGAATAGTCTCCCGCATGAGTGCATGCAGCTTAGTCGTTACCATTGTGCTGTGTGTGAATGTATGTGCGGGGTGAGAGTGAGGGGAGGTGTGTGATGATAAAAAGGGTAAAGTAAAAACGCGAACAGAACAGAAGGTCAAAGAACGAATAACCTTCCAAATTTCTCACGTGATGTCGATCTATTTAAATGGACTCGCCTTCCACTACACATGGACAGCAATGGTGGGATGTCCATAAAGAACGGCTACGCACCAAGCTACCATCGCTTTCACCCTATTGCATATACATGATTGCTATCAATATACTCTCTTAAAGTAAATTGGCCAAACTCTTCCGTCAACTGAATGCTACACATTTGCCGACGTGTTTGTGTCGCTTATCAACATTTTTTTAAAAGCGCACCAACAATCTCAACGGCCCACTCCTGACACAGTGAACAATGGCCAGCAGGAGATATGACCGATAGCGTCTCAATTGCCTTGAAACGAAAACTACCTGCTGCGTAGCTATAGTGATTATGAATAAACCAACTCTAACTGAGAATGAAGACACCAAAGAGCGACAGCAGTTTTCAGAAAGGTCCTTTAAAAACGCCACCAATACCACTTCATTCAACGGAAGCAAGACCCCTTAACAACATTGCACCCTCGGGGGAAGAAAGTGATGATCCAAATCCTCTTTTCCATTTGCATTTACAAACCATCACCAACACCAACAACACATCAACCATGTCCGCCAACAACAACACCAAGGCAGCAAACATTCCCAGCGAGGAGATTCTCAGCCGCAAGGTAACCCTCTCGTCACACTCAAGGAAGACCATCAAGAGCTGTGTTCGCCATCGGGATCTCGTTTGTCGACACGTTCGAAGGCAACGAAATCGCTAACAGACTTTTATTCGCGCTCTTCACGTTCGAACGGGGTTATTATGTGTACTATTATAGTGGGACGAGTGCCTTTCGAACGTCATTGTCAAGTCCGGAATTGGTCTCAGTGTCGGTATCGTCGCCTCTGCCCTCGTTTTTAAGAGTAAGTTGCACTTCTTGTTATCACCCATCATGGACACTGAAGGCGTACCACGCCTCCAGTCGCGTCGAATTTAGGATAGTGCCATCACGTTCTTCCATCAGGACAGCAACCCATTCATTATAATAGTTCAGAGGAAGAGGAACAATAAGAAGGCAGAACCAACTGATCCAAACGCATCACACATGACACACACCGCTGACACTCAATCTCATCCATCGAAACTACGATAAATAGAGCGCTCGTGGCCCATTTCGGTGTCGACTGGTCTTGGATTGGGATACGCTCTTTCACAATGCGAGCGCAACTTCAACCCTACCTTGGTTCCCGTCTCCAAGTACCAGGACAAGAAGTAAACTCATTTCAACTTACCAGAAGCAGCACAGTTTGTTGCTCTTACATTGCCATAAACTCCACTCATTTTTTAAACACACACGTATACCAGACATGAAAGCGCAGATGATCAATTTGTGGACACTTCTAAGGAGCTGGAAAGATTTTTTTTATATTTGATGTCATGTCGTTGTCCTTCCGCGTGAGAGAACAAAAAATTCACCGCATTGGACCCTTCTCAGGCTCTATGCAACTCGACAAAGAATCAAGAGGTTGATGGATTTCAAAAAGTCGCATCTTCAGCTCTGGAGTCGCCTTGATCTTGTCCCTCATTATACCAGTGCCAAACCCACTCAGATTCTCTAAACTGCTCAAAGATCTCTCCTTGTCGTCAGCGCCCTAGTTCTCCTCCTCGTTAACTGGGTTGGCTGGAATGTCCCCGGCAGGCAAGGGAGAATCCTTTACAACCTCGCCCACACCAACACCATCTTCCTCTGTATGATCAACAAACATATCCTTGTACTCGCCAGAATCCAAGGTCTCCCGGACAGACTCCAGCGTCACTTCGTTTGGTCCATTGCTGTCAAGAATGTCAATATAATCCAGACCGTCAAATTCGCCCGGATACTCGTAATAACGATTCCTGTACCGATCGACCAGCGAACGTTGATCATCGAGCTCATCCTCTTTCATTCCAAGATCCTCGAATTCCCTGATTAATCAATATCCATGATACAGGATGCATGATATCCCAAACGGATACATGACGGTTCGACGTTCTTCCAGGGCATGTGACTTTCAGCATGGCCTTGCAATAGAGAAGCTTGAATTCTCGGACGATGATGAAACTCAACGGCTGAGTAGTATTGTAAGTCGTTGTGCTGGGAGGAAGTCGAATGAGGGTGATGTTGTTTAGGCGGAGGTTTTCGCAGCCAAGGGTAACTGGAGTGTTGTCGAACATGAGGGCGATATGGCGTCCTTGTTGACCCATGCCGCGGTCGAGTTTCTGGAGCAAATACGAAAAAATGCGAGCCGTCATGAATCCATCGTCGAAAATAGCTATATTCATATCCCGATTGGGTTTGTCCTGTAGACGGAGAGGGAGTCGCTTGCCTAGATTACATGAAAACAATGCTGACGGTAGATAATTGTTGCAGGAGGGTGCCGTTTTTCTCCACAGCAAAACAGCAGCACTATACGTAGTCATACGTACACATAATCATAAGCTTCTGGTTGTCGCTTCCAGTAGCGTTCGCACAAAGCAGGATTGACACGCGAGAAGACCGAGCAATCTTAGGGGAGCGATCGGTAGAGGAATCGCCAACATCTTTGCTGTCACTGTAAGGAATCGCCCTGAGATGCAGTGCGGTCTCCATGCAGCTGTAAATATCCTCCGACCTGAACTCGTGCAGCAAATTACCGATCTCTGTGATGCGCCTCTTCGAAGAGAATCAGGTGCGTCGTAGATCCGGCATCTTCCCCATATCCACGTTCAAATATCTCCATCCTTTTGCGGATTCTATGATGCAAGCCTTCTGTATGTGATTGTAAGTGATTGGGTCTGGGCGCCTTATGCGGATGAATAAAGGGCTTTAACTTTACCCAAATCACGCCCGCTTGCTCAGGAAGCAGGGATAACGGAACGCCAGAACCTAAAGTAAGCGTAGCAATTGCTGACGTATTAGAGCACAAGCGCTTTCTTTTTGCAACTTCATTGGCACCATACGAGGCTGAGAATAAGAGCGTCCTCAAGCGGTTGCATTATTCGATCCCATTTGATCCAGTCAGCTTCCACCAACTCTGCCTTTCCTCCCAGGTCTGGTAGTCTTCCTTGCTCTCATCCTCTTCAGCGGTGTACGCGGCGTCAGGACTCTTCCTGTCTCCCTCGATGACATCCTCATCACCAACTGCGACATCATCCTGTCCTGAATTCGAATCCCAAGACTTGATGACCTTGGCCTTGACGTTCAAGACTGGAATATCCGCACTGCGTTTCTGAGACACTAGAGTGAGTGTTGAGGATTCACCTGGTATCTTGGTTGCTTCAAACGGCATGGTGTCTCGAGTAGCTGAAGAATGAAAAAAAAATCTCTTAAATATTCCCCAGGGACACCGTAAGTGAAATATTTGGTGGCGTTAATTTTTTTTGTCACTTCGCATCTGTTCTCTTTTTAATAGCAACAAGAAACTCATGGAGCACGGCGATTCCCTCGGTCCAATCACTCTGATAAATAATCTAGCGCCTGATGAACTCTATCGGACCGCCTGTTTAGCTCTGTCGTAAACTCAACCTGGCCATTCATCATTCTAGTGCCAAATCTATTAAGTCGCCCCTGACTTCTCAAGTATTTGGCCATGTCGTCAGCACTCCAGCCAACCTGCTCAACAACTGGCTCAGCAACTGGCTTAACAACTGGTTCAACAGCTGGCTCCTCATTAGCGGTGTCGTTGCTGTAAGCATCGTCCGGTAAAAGCCCATTCTCGGTCCTGTCCCCGTCCTCGCTGCCGTCCTCATTCTCGTTGGCTTTAGCCACCTCGGCAACAACCTCAGTGCTATTATGGGTCGCTCCAACATCATCCTTTCTGCACTGGACAAAAAGATCCTCATACTTGCCCGAAGTCAAAACTTCTCGAGCTGACTCCAACGTGGAACTGTCAGGACCTTTGCCGAGGACCACAGTGATATAGTGCGTCCACTCCATGCGAAGCCAATAATCACTAAAGAGGTCCTCCTGCAGTTCCTCAGCGTTATTCCCGATCAGATCTATTTCAGACGCCTCGAGCCCACGCTGATGAATGTGGGGTATGATGCTCACCATGCTAAATCCGTAACAGATGCAGTCGGCGGTGGTCTTGTTCCGGCAGTTCGTAAAGAATGGCCAAGGTCTGCATCCGGAATTGGGAGAGGAAAGGGACCAAACTCGCCTCTAAGGATTTGAAGCACGTCTTGGCAGTACAGGGCTTGAAATATGGAACGATGCTGTGTTCCAGTGGTTGCCTGGCCGAATAAATGCCCGGATGTAGGCGAGTGACAAGGGTGTTGCTAAGTCCAATTGACCCGAAGTCAGCAGTCGATGGAATGGTCTCAACCAAAAGGACAATTCATCTTGCTTGACTGGCCAGGTCCCGATCGAGTCGTTGAGGCCATCTCGAAAAAACTTTAGTAGTCAGGAATCCACTGTCGGCAGTATCAACATCGATATCCTTAAGGATACTGCTCTGCAGCTTGATCGGCAAACGTTCACCTGGATATTAATCAAAAAAAGAACTCGGTGTCAGAATAAGGGTTCTTATTTTTTGGTGGTAAATAATGAGACATCAGATATCCAATGCAAAATACTCACAGATGACCAGTGGCTTTCGCTTATCTCTACCGGTAGCATTCGTACAAAGCAGGATCGACACGCGAGATGGAAGGAGATCCATGGAGGTTGTACGACCATCGGCTTCTTTAGACGGTCTAACCTACATCCCTGTCTCTGTGCAGTTGTAAATATCTTCCAATTGGAAGTTCTGCAAATAGTGCTGAATCGAGTGGCGCGCTTTTTCTCACTCTTCCAGGCATCCGTTAGACTATCCTGGCCGAAACTGCCATAAGAGTTTCCTCCTTTGATTCCTCTGCACGCCTTGAACGCCGCGGACCAAATCGTATCAAATTCGAGCGATGGGACGGATGTATTGGTGGAAAAACGGCTTCATCTCGGTCCAAATCACGCATGCCTGCGACGACAATTTTGTGCTGGTGACAATGGCCCCTACATATAATAAGACTTGAAAGATGTTAATATGTCACAGTAGTTAATTTACGTGTTATGTTCATGACACAGAAAAGACGAGTGAGCTAGGTGATTTGTTGCCCCTTTGACGCTCCTTGACAAACCATTTGTAAAGAGCATCCTCAACCGGCTACGTATGTTGCCTGCGCTTTTCGCTCGCTCCAGTAAAACCAGTAGGGTAGTAAGGCGATTGCGCCTGCTGCCTCTTGTAGGTGATAAGGATGGTTCTGACTGAGTTTACGCTCCACAAGAACTTCAAAGCAATGAACTCCTCGGTGATGTCGGCTCCTTGCACTTTGCACGACTCGTACAAGTCGATGATCTTGGCTTTTTTGCTCCTGTCGTGAAAGGGCGCCTTGCGTTTTTGGGGGTTGGGTGTTGCCGTCACAATGGAAGTCGATTGTGCGTTTGTTGCTTTAGGCGGCATGGTTTTGTCAAATGCATTAAGTAAGAAAAATCCTCCTTGAGTTTTTATGAACAACCGAAAAAAAACTCAAAGTCAAAATTTAGTGGCGTTGACAAGTAGGCGAGCTGCTGCTTTTTTCAGAATCCGATTTTCATTTTTATTTTTATTTTTATCCCACTATCCCCACAAAAAACTCATAACTCAACGCTTCTCTCGTTCCAAACACCCCGACACATAGTCAAGCGCCTCGTTGGCCTTCTGGAACTGTTGTACCGGCTCAGAGATTGCCTCGGTCCGGTCATTTATCATGCCAGCCCTAAACCCGCTGATTCGCTTCGGACAGCTCAAAACCCCATGTTGTCGCCGATAGGCAATGTGCATACTCTTTGACCTCTTTCTCACCATCGACATCCTCCCGAAGATACTCAACAAACAGATCTCTGTGCTGTACTCGTCAGCTTGCGAGATTTCCCGGATACACTCTAGTGTCAACTCCTCAGGACTGTGGTACCTTCAACTTTCAGAGTGTGTGTGGTGGCTGGGAAACATGCGATTGATGACGAAGATGCTTAGTTAAATGGACGATTTGCTGAAGCCATGTCGCAAAACCTTGGATCGTCGAGAATCCACTTTCGGTAGTGCCAGACCCATACCCCTAGGAGTCTTTTTTACATCGACAGGTAGACGGCTGCCTAGGCTATATTGAAAAAAAAAATGACGACGTTAAATAATGCGGAAGCACAATGACTCTTATTTGTTATACCTCATATAACCAGTAGCTTGTGTTTGTAACCTCGATTCACAGCTGTGCCATCGTCTTGTTTTGAATTCGGTTCATCGATCTTATTGAGTTTGACCTGGAGTTCGTGGCTTGAATAACCCCCTTGCACTCCTGAGGGGCTGATGTCGCCGTGATAAGCGCTTTAGGCAATACTCGGCTATCCCTTTAGTCGATAGACCACCGCCTTTTGCACTTTGGGATACTGATGGCCGAGTGGGTCACGATGTTGGGCATGCGTTACTATCAGTTCTTTCAAGAATAATGTAGCAAGAAAATGAGGAGAGGAAAGAGTAAGGATAGTTATCTCGCTAGAAAAAAACTCCCTGGATGATCAACAAGGCAAGGTTGATACATATCCTTCACGACCTTTATGAAATCCCCTTTTTTATTTCCCCTGCTTGGGATCGTCTTCATCACTAGAGTAAGACGGATACGTGACAAGCTATAACTTATTGACAAGCGGGCGAACGCGTTAGCTTGGTGAAATGATGCTCTGCTCAGCATTCACCTCGAAAACAATAACGAAAATTCAGTCAACTACTTACCGCATAAGGCGATACGCGTTTTCTTCCTGCGGCATGCTTGCTTATAAGCTGAGGTTTTGATTATTTTTTTTTTTTTTTTTTTTTTTTGCTGAGGTTTTGAAAGGCGTGCCTTTCCATATTTACGCGCATGGTCTTTTTTGCACTAGGCGAGGAAGTGCAATTGACTATAACGACATGGATCAATTATTCCCAAAGTGTGGTATTCTATAAACTCAAGATAGAGCAGGGACACTTCTGAGTTCAAGGTATGAGATTGATTGACTGTGTGTTGTAGTTTTTTTTTTTACTTTTGCTCATTTTCTGAAAATGGTCACGTGCATAATATCCCACAGGAGGCTTGTATTTTTGCTGCGTTCAACTTTCAATCGTCTCTTTCTTCATTTCACACATCAACACCTTGAAGCAGCCAACAACACCAACCATGCCAAAGATCAAGTCATCGCGCACAAAGAGAGCTCCTGAAGGCTTCGACGACATTGAACCCACCCTCAGGGAATTCCAGACGAAAATGAAGGATGGCAAGTCTTTTCTTCTCACCTCAAACGAAACGCTGGATTTCACAACAAAAAATCGCAATGCTCAAGGAGGCGAGATTCCTCAGCATGCATGCGCACTCCAAACAGTAGAAACAACGGTAGTAGAGCCAACCTCCAAGCAAAACCAAATGCTGACACCACACCTCTTTTTAATTCTTTCTACCTTCTACTCCAATAGCTGAAAACGACCCACATGAGGGAAAGAGAAAGATTGAGGCGTTGTGGCCAATTTTCAGACTTCACCACCAGCGGTCTCGATATGTCTATGAGCTCTACTACAAGCGCGAGGCGATTTCCAAGGAGTTGTACGAGTACTTGTTGAAGCAAGGATATGCCGACGCCAACCTCATCGCCAAGTGGAAGAAGGTGCGTGGAGCTAGGGAATTAGTTCAACAAATTATTGCAACTTACTGATCTGTTATTTTCCCAATGGACTCGCCATGGATCAAACGACATTTGCATTCTGGTGACTAACAACATCCTGGTTGTTTCTTCTTCGATGCATCGATAATAATAATAATAGGCTGGATATGAGAAGGTGTGCTGTTTGAGATGCATTCAACCCAAGGACACGAATTTCGGAACGACCTGTGTATGCCGAGTTCCAAGGGACAAGCTCGAGGATGGTAAAGTGATTGAGTGCATACACTGTGGCTGCCGTGGATGTTCCAGTGGAAGCGGTGCCTCTGCAGGATCTGCTGCCTCCCGCAAAGGCAAACCTGCGGCCAAGAGCGATGATGCATAATGGAGGAGAGTCTTTTGTTTTATCTCTCTCTCTGTCTCTCTCCAACCTTTGCTTTCCTTTTCTTTTCACTGTTCCTTTGTTCCCAATAAACCTGTACCAATAATGCTGCGCACATACCATTCACTTCATTCAACAACAAGCTGGCATCTGGCACTTTCTACAAGAGACCCGCAGGGACCCTCACAACGAGGCTCATTAGCCAATCGTGTCCATGTGACTGTGGTCGATTTTCTTTTACACTTTTTTTTTCACACAGCAGCAAACGCATAAAAGGGGTGCGCGTGTGCCTTGTGATTCACTCCTCCTCTTCTCCCTTCCACCTCACTCCCTTTTACCTTCCCATTCGACACACTTCTCTACAAACTCCAGGGACAATGTCGACGCAAAGATGAATTTTTACCACCTCAAACTGGACCTCTACCCATCACCACCTCCACAACCAGATCAACCTCTTCCTCATTCAACTGCAGTTATCACCTCTACTTCTACGACCACTGTTACTGCATCCTCCAAGACACAACAAGGACACGGACCTGCGCAAGAGCTGCTAACAGCACGGTTCAAGACCCTCTTCAAACCTTTTCCTCAACAGACACACCACCAACTACAACAACAGTCGAGTTTGCTTCCTCAGAGTACAACTTTATCTTCTTCTGCACAGAAACGGAACAGTAAGCAAGAGACGTCCACAGGATCGACGGTCCCTCACCCAAAAGACGACTACAGATTTGGACCTATCTCCGTCGCCTCTCTCGACCAATCTACAGCACCCTCTACCTTGGCCGTTAAGCAAAAGTCAGGCACTACTTCCACTGCCTCAACCATCAATACCGCCAATAGCAGCAATACCAAGAACCGAACCACCAAGAACAAAAAAATGCCTCCATCTACTACGACTACCGGTGCTGCAACCACAACAACAGCCACTTCAGACCCACGGTCCACAGGATTCAAGGACTCGGAACCTGCACAAGGGATACTGCGCCTCTACAGAGACACCAACGAGATCACTACTGGCGAGATCACTACCACGACTGCCACAAACCGCGAGATGACTAGCACTACTTCCACGGCCTCTTATTCGGCAGCGTTATCAGCAGGGACAACCAACACAAGTGAACAATCAGTAGCCGCAACAGACACAGTGGCAAATGTAGGAGCAGGAGCGCACGAACACGGTCCGCAGATTATTCAACCGGACCAAGGAACGTCAGTTTGTGTCCTGGCCGTGCCCAGTTACCTCTCTCCAGGCGACTTTCTGAACTTTGTTGGACCTGTCCGTCCCAACGTCTCTCACTTTCGCATCCTCCGGTAAAGTCCTTCTCCACCTCTTTTGACATCAATACTTTTGATCCTGCCGCTTTTCATATTACAATCTTGTGACTTCTGGAGCGAATGTTGACAAGAAAATTAATTATGAAAAACGTTTAATAGTGACTCGGTACCGAATCGATTTATGGTGCTGATGAAGTTCAGGACCAAAGAGGCAACCGCAGAGTTTTACACACGCTACAACGGCAAGGCATTTAGCTCCCTAGAGGTATGGCGAACCCTTTCTTGTCTATTTTTACCCCTCAGAGAACTTGAAATAGCTACCAACACTATCATCTTTGTTTTTCTGATTGTACGACTTTAATAGCCAGAGATTTGCCATGTGGTGTACCTGAAATCGATCGAGATCCGAGCGGGAAGCATGCCCCCCTACGCGTTCCCATTCCTCAACGACGATCCATTCCTACAGAGCCATCACTCATCATCTACTGCAGCAGCACAACCAGAAGCAGGAGAAGGATCACATCATCACCAACATGGAAGCAACAATCTGTCATTGGCCTCGCTACACTCAGATCACGGACTGGCAGAACTCCCAACATGCCCTGTCTGCCTGGAGCGTATGGATTCTTCTGTCACGGGCCTGCTCACCATCCTCTGTCAGCACACTTTTCACTGCCACTGTCTTAGCAAGTGGGGTGAAGGCAGCTGTCCCGTCTGTCGATACAGTCAAAAGACCATCACCACCAAATCTTCTACAGCAGGGGCGACTGGAGCTGTGGGAGGATTGTCAGCGACGACGGATGGAGTGTCGGAGGACCAGAATGTATGTGCGACCTGTGGGACGACCGAGAACCTGTGGATCTGTCTGATCTGTGGACATATCGGGTGTGGGCGGTACCAGGAGAAACACGCCTACCACCATTACTATGAGACCTCGCATCTTTACGCTCTGGAACTCGAGAGTCAGCGTGTGTGGGACTATGCGGGTGACGGATATGTGCATCGGTTGATCCAGAACAAGGCCGATGGGAAACTGGTTGAGTTACCTAGTGCGGTTGATGGGACGTTGCCGAGTCAGCATTCTGTGCAGGTGGGCCAAGAGAAGCTGGACGCGATTGGGTTGGAATACACGTACCTGTTGACGTCTCAACTGGAGTCGCAGAGGTTGTATTTTGATGCGCAGATGGCGGCCATGACGGCTCAGCTTGCACAGCTAGGCAAGGAGGCTAAAGATTGGGAACAGGAAGCGGCGTTAATGAACCAGAAGAATAGAGAGTTGGCGCTCTTGGCCGAATCGCTTGAGAAGGAGAAACTGCCGATGCTTGTCAAGGAGAAGAAGGCGGCCGAGAAGCGAATGGAGAAGATGCAGGAGCGACTGCAGGTTCTGGAACGACAGTATGAGGAGGAGAAGGAGATGAATGTGGGCCTGATGACGAATCAGGAGAGTATTCGGACCAAGTTGCAGGAGAAGGAGGCTGAGATTCTAGAGTTGCAGGATCAGGTCCGGGATATGATGATCTACCTGGACACCCAGCAGAAGATTGAGTCCAGTTCTCTGAAGGATGAGTTGGCTAATGGAACTGTGGGGGTTGTAGTTCAACCGCCGCAGACTTCATCGCTTTCTGGAAACCATTCTCGACGGAAAGGACGGAAATAAAACTGCGTGCTTTTTTTTTTTTTTTTTTGAATGCAAAGTTGGGGTTGTTTATTTGTGTCTTATGTATTTGTTACAGATGAAAGTTATGTTACAAGGGTTAATGCTGGGAGTGGAAATTTTTTTTCTATAAACAAGCGAGCATAGGCAGGAAAGGGATGACATGACAATTTCATCGATCGCCTTCGGTCTCATAGCCATCTTCCTCATCCACCTTCTGCAGCGCGTTTCCGTCTACTTGGGGCTGAGTCGCCCCGTTCATCGACAACCGCATCGCAGTTCTCTCGGAGATCGGACGGTCCGCATCTCCAGCAGCCTCAAAATTCTTCTCCTTATCCTTACTCATATTCTCATCAGACCCGACAAGCGTAGACGTCGTACTGTCATTGGAGCAGTTACTGTAGCTACGGCGACGGTTCTGAATCAGGATCTGGGTGGGGATCGCGAGGGATTGGTGTGTTGGATCGAATCCTGCAGGAGTGGTGACAATGGTGGAGGGTGGGGCAGCGGTTGGGAAGAGCGCTGTGGATGTGTTGGTGTGTGTCATGACTGGGTTGTTCGAGGGGTTGGAGGAGGAGTGGGCGTAGTTGCCTGAGGTGCCTGTGGATGTCGAAATAAGGACCGTGCCTGAGGGAAGTGGGGTGGCGGACGAGAAAGTCGAATGAAGATGGGTGCCTGGATAGACTGTCAGGATTGAGGATGCCACAGCGACCATCTCTGGCACCACCGCCTCACCAGAAGCAGCGAGGGCCTTAGCAGCAGCCCGTCTAGCAAACCACCAATTGCGTCCACGGTGCAAGAAATACATCGCTCCAAACGCCACCGCAATCACGAATCCCACACCCAAATACATGGCGGCCCAAATGGGACCCACACTCGTATCCAAAAACGGGTAGATCCAGAACCCATCCACATAATGGACCAAGTGTGCCTCTGCCAGGTACAACAAGCAGATAAAAAAGACGATGACGATGTGGGAGGGGATGAAGGGCATGGAGTTGATGGAGATTTCAAGGAGGACGAGGATGAGATCTCCGCCGTGGAAGGAGTAATTCCGCCAGAGAGAATTGACCGACATTTCGACGGCCATTGTACGTGCCTCGCCTTGGACAGAGAGGTAGCCCCAGAAGAGGAGCGGGACGATCACACTAAAGGTAAAGAGGGAAGAGATGAGATGGACAGGAACGGAGTTGCATGGGTTAGCGTGGACCAGAGTCACCAATGGAAAAGAGGTACGTAATGTACACATGGCGCCATGGATTAAGGAGTAAGTGGCAAAAAGGTTCAACCGCTGAACAAAAAATTCATCGGAGACAAAGAAGAGGGGAAAAAACAAATGGCGATTAAAAAAAATGGCGGTGGATGAACGGACTGAAGGAGAAAAAGGGAATGAGAGCAAAAACAACAATGAACTCTGTTCGTTGTTTGGTCTCTTTGTTGTTGGTTGTGAATGACAAATGAGAGTGCGTTTTGCGCACTGTTCAACGGTTATTCCTGTTCCGACGGGGTGATACACAACGCAACGCACACACCCCTTCCCTCTCTCTCCACTGAGCGAATAAACAAAATCAATACAACAAAAACAGCACCACTTAACAAACAAACAAGTATGAACTAACAAAAAAGACTTACTGGAAGGTGCAGATAGTGTGGTACAGAAAAAAGTTCATATCTGTCAGGAACCAATGCTGTCGCTCAATTGTCGTCGTCCGTGCCGCCATCATATCCTCAACCGCAACTGCGCCAGCTTCCTTATCGTCGCCAGTGGAGGAGTAAGAAGAAGAGGTTTTGGTTGCTCGGAGACCGCGCTCACGACGCCATTCGCTCAACGTGTGCCATGAAACCGTCTATTAAAGATTATTTTGTGCCAAACATGTTCAGTATGCATGTATTGTTAGAGAGACAAAAAAAGTTTATCGGTGAGTATTTTTTGTTTTTCGTTTGACTAGCGGGTTGGGATGCCCGTTTTATCGGGTTTGCGCAATTGACACGACGCCGCATACGCAATGGACGCATAAACTGGCTCCCTTCGAGCGATAATAATAAAAAAAAATAATTGCGCAAGAAACATCCACTGGGTAATAATTGCAGGAGAGAGAAAAGGTGCGTGTGCGGGAAAAAAAGAAGAAAAAAAATAACAAATCGTGCGCAGTTTTATTACTCCGCGGGCGCCTCTCCCTCCCCTCTTGGTCAGCATCGCTCACCCATGAGGCAGACGTTACAAATCTCTTTCTCCCAAACCCTCAGAACCAATCTGAAAAAAAAAAAAAAAAAAAAAAAAAAAAAAGAACCAGACGTGCTATGCGATAAGACATTCTGAGGAAAAAATAACGACAATAGGCTCTTTATGTGAAGAAAGGGAGAAATGAGGAGGAGGGTAATGATGAGGAGAGGGGGGAAACAAAAGGAGGAGAGAGATGACAAGGAGAAAGTCGTTGCATTACGCCCTCAAACTGGCCCAGGTTGGATTGTTTGAGCCTTTTGAAACGGAGTATTCCGATGATGACGAACAAACAAAGCAGAAAGAAAAGAAAATGGGAAAGGCGGCACAACCGCATGCATGCACACAACTGACATTCAGAATGTAGCAAACAGCCAATTGACATAGCCCATCCTCACCCATTCACACTGTCCATCTCAAAGGCAACAAAAAACAATTGCTAATACACTTACGCCAAGGTAGGAGGTCAAGCCAAGATACGACAGTTGTGTCAGATAACAAAACTCGTACCGTGGCCGTTCTGTCAGAATAATGTCCGCCAGCAATACCGAAGCAGCGTACAAGAACATCATGCACCGGATCAGGAACAGTGCACCCGTCCAGAGCCAAGTCGAGTGTACGATCTGGGAAGAATGGGTTGCGGGTGTATTGTCGAGGCGGAAGAAGCGGACGTAGAGCGACCGCCATTTGCGATTTGTAAGAGGATGGCGACCGTTCGACCATGTTTCTTTTTGTTGCTGTTGTTGATCGGGTTCTGATCGTTGTTGTCGTGTCAGCGAGGAAGGATCGATGGGTCTGTGAGCCTCATCCTCACCGTTATCGATCGATGACGGATCGTCAAAGGGGTTGTGAGAAGGGTATCCAGGATACTCCTCCCTTAATGTGTGTTTGTTGTATTGAAACGTCGGATCGCCATCGCCACTTAGAGAGAAGAGAGTGCGTGCGGTCTCGGGTTCACTCAAGTCGATCCCTACTGTTGTTGCTAGTGCGTCGCTATTGTTGTTAACAGTAGCGGTGGTGGGAGAGTCATCATGATGGCCTTGTTGCTGCTGATTGTTATTGTAACGAGGGAGAGTAGTGCAAATGGGTCGCACGGGTGCTGGTCGATGGTGATGAAGTTGTTGCCGTTGGTTGTGTTGCTGGAGGTGCTCGCGTGTCAGGGTCGATGCAGATGCAGGGGAAGAAGTGTTGGTGTCAGCGTAGATATGATGAGTTGGTATACTGCTGTCGAGGACCATTGTTTTGTGTTTGTGCGAGGAGGGAGGAGGGAGGAGAGAGGAGTGAAAATGTGTCTGATCTGCAAAAGAGAATTTAGGGCACAGCTGAAAGAGAAGTAAACAAAGAAAATAAAAGGAGAGCCCTCAGATCTTCTTTGTCAAAGCAGGAAAGGGTGAGTGAAGGGAAGGGAGAGTAGAGAGAGTTATTAAGGGAAGGGAACAACTGCACGAAGAAAGTAACAAGAGAAGAGAGAAGAGAGAAAGGAGAAGGGAGAAAAGAGAGGAAGAGAGGAAAGAGAAAAAGAGGGTAGTGGAATGTCGATCTGCGATTCGAAGGTATCCGTCAATTGCCAATGGGAGAGGAGAGTGAAGAGAGGAGATGGAATGAGTGGGTACGTGGAGAAGGGGGGAGGGTGGAGGGGACGGGAGGTGGAAGGAAGAAGAAGGAGGCCCAATTGAGAGGGAAAGACGAATGCGAGTGGCGAACAAGGGAAGATGAGAAGAAAGGAGGCCTGTTGAACAATAAGAGAGAACAATAGGAAAAAGAAAAAGAAAAAGTGCGAAGATGGTTGTCTTTTTATATAGAGAAGAAGACAAAAGAAGATGGCGTTAGTGAATAACGACGGTGTAGGCAATACATTGCCGCTGTGGACTAACACTCCTTCTCCATTGGATAACGATGAACCGGTTTGATAAATGGGGATATTGACTGTGATAGAGCCATGAGGACAAGATAGGAAAGGGATTTGAACCACGGATTATATTGACCCGGACTGCTCATGTTCAACAAGACGTATTATTCTTCTATTTTCGACTCTGAGGCGTACATACAACCACGCCATGTCCTTACATCGCCATGTATCATGCCATACCACCATTGCTACCACAATCAGACAACAGATAACATGCCAAACAGGCCATTCATGAGCACGTAAATGGGGCTTGAGGGAAAAGCGAAATAATGAGTGAAAGGCAGTGGATGAATAATGCAATCAAATCAAGACATACAAAAAAATTGAGAAAAACTTTCACCTTTGCTTTCTCCCTTTATTTGTTCCTCAGATTGAGTCAGCCAACCATAGCCACTCACATCCTCCTATCTACTCGTCATCACACATATTGTCCTTTTACTCCTACACTCAACTCTCCTTGATTCCACTCCTCTTTTCAACCTCAGGTAGATCCGGAGCCAACCAGAGTCAACTAGCCATTTTGCCCCTGATCCTGACGCCGGGGCCAATTTTCAGATTCAAGTCAGGGCCAGCGTATCTAGCCCTTGATGAAAAGGAGTTGTAGAGTCCATGAGGACGAAAAAATCTTTTTTATCTCATCGACTAATAACACGCTGGGACCCTGCCCAATGATATGCCCATGCTACTCTTGGACCAATGGAAGGCCTCAGAACTCAAACAATAGGACTAATAAGGGCTAATCGCAAACTCAGGTCATTTTCCTCCTTCGGAGGCATCTTGGAACATCGCTGTTGAAATAAAGGGGAAGGGGAAGGAGGGAAAAGGAAAAAGGGAAACCATGCGATAGAGTCATTTTGGACGGAGCAAATTCGACGTTGAGAATGGCAGTAATATTGAGGGAGAATGATTTCCCTTTGAAAAGCAAAGGAGCAATAGAAAATTCGATGATAATAATAAAAAAAACATCAATCAACACCAGCGTTCGATCCGCCCTCCCCCTTCTTGGTCCGCGCCCTTTCCCTCCACCTGGCTGTGTCTGCGCGATTTTTTCTTTTTTCTCGTTGTTCTTTTCATTGACTTTTAACCACCTAATGGACGAATTGAATACGAAGATGAACACCAGCACGCTATCAAGGAAGACGAGGGCCATTTACTACCTCAAACAACAAAAATAAAGAGGCAAGGGCCAATGTACAAACGGCTCAAGTCGGCTTTCATACATCATCCCCATGTACCCTTACACTATTCCCGAGTCCAATAGTCCATGTTACGCTTTGTTTGTGACATATGTTTTGTCTTGGCACCTTGAAGCACTGCCTCTTAGTTTGTAGTAAACCTATCAGATCCACGTTGTTCATCTCAATCGTGTCGTCTTTGATCAAAGAGCCAGTAACGCTACATCTCCATTCTCTCCTATAGCCTCACTGTCCTTCCTTTTCTGTGTGTGTTTTCCCTACCTTCTTCCTCAATTACTCATTCCGTCTCTACAGCCGTAGAAAGGCGCGCCCATTGTGCAACGACCTTCATTGAAGTACAAAGAATCATATTCAAAACGTCCTCAATTAAATACTTCATGTTTCTTGTAGGATCCACTCCGTAGAAAACCTCCCTCCTTTTTCTCTCATAGATTCACATACCATACATTGAGGCAAGTTCATAGCCAGTAAAAAAACAATATCGGCTGTGGTAACGAGGTAATAAGAGCGATTGACACAAGAAGAAAAAAAAAAGCAAAAGCCCAATGACCCTTACCCTGTCCTGTCCAACCCTTTCCTTGTTCGCATCAATTCCTCATTCCTTCTATTTAGTCTATCAACCCATCTACCCACTCTTTGTCAAAGGAACCGAAAGAAAATCAAGGCGCTAATTGGTTAGGGAATCCAATAGAGGAAAAAACGCAATGGGGGTTGCATGCCTCATGACGCGTGCCATACCCTGCCCATACGTTATGCTTTTCTAGAAAGCACACACACACACACACACGACTCACCCGCCTATTTTTTTTCTTTCCCATGTCTTGTACAAAACAAAGCTCAAGGAAGTTTTTTCAGTTTCTGGTAACTAAACAGAACAACGTAGTCTTATTCAATTCTGTTTACCTGTTTGGCCCTTCCACAGGGCAGTAAGCCACACGGCGTCGAGGCCAGAGATTGTTGTTTTTGACTGCTGAAGAAGGAGTACAACGGAAGGCACTCCGGTAGGAGATGGCGCGAGCAAATTTGGGCTGTAGTGCTACACTTTTTCTTTTGCTTTATGCGCGCGTGTGTATTGTGTATGGTGTATGTGTGCCTGAGAGCGGTAAATGAGGATGGACGGTAGAAGGTTGTTGTTGTGGAATTGAATCGATGCAAGGAAAATAGGCCCGATCACAGGGACTTGAGTCAATATTTGAGAAGTGGCGTGAAAAGATGGAAAGTCGAAGAGATTGGCGTACAGGGATAGGAACATAAACAAAGTGCGTGTAGGAAAAGAAGGCAAAGAAGGCGTGAAAGAGGGGACGACTGCAAAGATGAGGGATGCTACGAAATAATATAGCAGCGAAAGGTGTACTTCTTGCTATAATTTCACACACTTCCACTTCAAGTGAACATAGCGAAGTAGATGAGATTCCTCTTTGTCGTCAGGCTGCAGTAGCTCAGTTTCTTACTTCTTTACTTGGCTATTACAAGTAGACGCTGTCGCTTTTTGTGGTTTTCGAAGCCTCCGACTCGACAATAATCACCTGACCTTATCCTCACCGAGCGAAAAAAACGCGTACAAAAAGGGACAATAAAGACAAAAAGATCGCCGCTATCCTGACGGATGGCATCATGCAGGATGACAGATTCCAATCTGGCTATCTTCAGTGATGCAGTGATGTCTGCCGGAAAAGTACGCTTTACGTCATGAATCGAAATGAGTTGAGTATCGCAATGGAATCTGAACAACATGCATGTGTATGGTAGCTAAAAGAGAAGAGCGTCGCCTGGACCTGAATGGCACACTCCTTTGTGGCATGCCGTTATGACAACTGTCGTCGGCTGTCCGTTGGATAATTTGACATCTATTTCTCGGCTACTATTGCGATAAATAAAGAATACAAGCGATAGCTAAATATGAGCTGACAGCGAAAGCAAGAGGCATGATATTATTTTGTGAGTTGATACCACAGACGCGTACACACCCAAAAAAAAAAGACGCGTTCAGTTGATCAAATTAATCAGAAGAGATGAAACCAACAAGCTCAGTCCATATCGCCCACATCAGTTACAAGTGCCTATGCAAATGTCAAAAAAATTGCAAATAGACGCGTCCTGCTTCCATCCCCTTGCCGCTTTTACCTATGCGGTTGCTGCCTTTTTCTCTTTTTTCTTTTTGTTTGTTTTGCTTCGTCGTGCAACAGGCCCTTTTTCCACCCCGTCTAGGCCGCCCTCCGTCCCTTCTTCCATTCCACAAGTCACGTGCGCTCTATTCTGGGTGACTGGATCATGGATGAGGTCATTGTGCATGTCTTTGGTTCTTTTTTCACACCCATATCCTATTTGCCCCCCCCCCCCCCCCCCCCCTTGAGCCTTTACACACACATCAAGCACGTCGCTTCCGCATCTGGTCCAAGAGTCCACTGGCACTGGTACTTTCCCCCTTCTGATCGATATCCATTGGTCAATTGGCCTGTATTTCTGAACTCCATAACCCCTACTCTTCTTTTCTGTCTTGGCGTTGTGTTCACTTTACCACCTTATTTTGATTACCTCACCCATTTCACCCATTTCACTCATTTCACCCCTTTCACCCCTTTCTCCAAGGACCAACAGCCAACAAGCATCGCCTCCAGCTGGCTTCCTTTCCTCCTTTTTTCTCTCCTTTACGGTACATTTTCTTCCTTTTCTTTTTTGACCCTTGTTATTTGCCACCTCCCAACCTCCACCTTCAGCTCCACCTTCACCTCCACCTCCTTTCTCTTTCTACTCTTTCTTGGTCTTCTCCTCTTGCCTTGTCCTCGAACTTGCCAACCATAATATACTCATCCTCCCTCCTTCAGGCCCCCTCCTTACCCTTCTCCTTACACCCACCGACTCTCAAAAAACGACACAACGAGACGAGGCAACCATGGCACAACGGACGCCCGTGGTCCTCATCGGGACCTTCAACATGAACCAACGGCCCATCGAGCAGGACCTCTCAGACTGGCTCGCAACCCACCCATCCCTGTCCTCATTCACCCCCGAGACCCCACCCAGCAGTCCCACCCCTTCCTCCGCCTCCGCCTCCACTGCCTCCACCGCAACCCCCTTTCACCCCTTTCCCAACACCACAACAAACGCACCACCCATCATTCCAGATATCGTCGCCGTCGCCTTGCAGGAATTCGCACCTTACCCCGACGCATTCATCCACAACACCTACAATATCCGCACCCGGATCGATGACCTCGCCAACCTGATTATTCGTACATTGCATAGGACGTGCCCGGGGTATAGATTTTCGTTAGTGTCGCAGACGGCACAGGTGGGGATGATTTTGTTTGTGTTGACGAGGGATGGGTCTATGACCGAGTTTGTTGAGCGGATCTCGAACGCTTCTGTGGGGACCGGTCCGGCCATGATGGGAAACAAGGGCGCCATTGCAACCAAGCTGTCTATCCGGTTACCTTCTTCTCCGTCTTTGGGATCTTCGTATTCGTCCTCTACTATCACAACAACCACTACAACCACAACCACAACGACTACCACCGCCACCGCAACAGGGACGACCACTTATACCGGCATTCAGCTCGGCTCAGAGGACGACTTCACCAATAACACAAACAACACAAACAATAACGCGGAGGTGCATCACAGGACAAGTTTCGATATTTGTTTCATAAATGCCCATTTGAGTGCGCACCTGAACAAGATCAAGCGGAGGAACGACGATTATCTGGCCATCTGCCGACGCATGGTCTTTTTGAACGACAAAGACAACCATGTTGAAGGCTTGCTATTTGAGCATCAGGAACGGCTCTCGACTACTGCTCCGTCCCCTGCGGCTACTCTTTTGGAGGCTACGGTGGGTAATGGAGGAGCGTACGAGTCGTTGGAGGATTTGCAGACGGAGGATGATGTTTATCAGGTGGACAGCGACTCGAGACCCCTGCTGGGAGGAGGAGGAGGCAAGAAGGCGTCAGGAAAGCACAACACTAAAGGACATCGCCACCACCATCACCATCACCGCCATAGTCACAGCAGTCGTCGTCACAGCCATAGCCACAGCGATAAAGACGGCAAGAAGGCCATGGTCTGGGAAGAGAGCATCTTTTCGTGCGACTACATCTTCTGGACCGGTGATCTCAACTACCGTCTCGACCTGGCCCAATCCGACGGCTCCCTGTCCTCCCACAAGAAGAAGAACAAGCAGAAATCTCAATCGACCGAGGACCTTCTCTCCCAATCGACTATGCCCGACCTGACGGCCAGCGAGATTGTCCATGCGATCAAGGCAGGCCAGTTGAGACAGCTCTACAGCCATGACCAGCTGTCGGCTCAGCGCAAGACCCTCAATGTGTTCAAAGGATTCCATGAGGCTCCGTTGGCGTTTGGACCGACATACAAGTGCAAGATGGGATCGGCGACAGAGTATGATATCTCGAAGCGGGTTCCTGCATGGACGGACCGTGTGCTCTGGTTCGTGCACCCCAAGAATGCAACCAGCGCGGATGAGGACCACGAGGACGAGCTGGATGCGTGGGATGAACACTCACGGGAAATGGGCCACGGTACTTTGCCCTTGGATTCGTCGCCTAGTACAAGGATTCGGTCCGGTAACTATAGCTCCATGGCGTCGTCATTGAGTTCCTGGAGCGGATCGAAATCCCGCGGCACATTCTCAAGTCTAAGCAAGCGAGGCAGTGGACCTGCCAGAGGTCCAATGACTGCCGGGTTGTTCCAGTCCCCACTTGGAATTAGCGACAACAGTCGACAACAGCCTCTTACGACCGCCAGGTCAAACCAGACACTGACCAGCCTCTCGTCCAGGAACAGCAGTAGCCATCTCCAACAGGCAGCCGCCAATCTCAGCCAGTCGCCTACAACCTCCTCTCCTCTAGGCGAACCTTGCACGAGCCCGCTCCAGATCCACTACTACACCTCGCACCCACACTACGCCTCCTCGGACCACAAGCCCGTCTCTGCACTGTTCACCTTGTTACCACACAACCTGGCCTGGTCGCATCATGAGCCCAACCCATATGGCATCGACCCGAAGTGGAAGAGCAAGAAGTGGTTTGGAAAGAAGCTGACGACGGTTGTCGGTCATATGTTGAGATGGGGCTTTTTGGCCCTGGGTTTGGGTGCTATCGTTTATTTCTCTGTCCTCATCCGGCGGCACCTGCACGGCTGGTAGAATGGATGGAGAGGGAGTGTAGAAGTACCGCCTTTTGTTACATAGCTTTTTCTTACAAACTAATAATGATCTACAGTACTCGTGCTATGTTTTTTTTTCTTTTCTCGTTGGCTCTATTGCTTGAATGAAGTGGAGTGAAGTGGGTTCATCCAAAACGGCCAAACAACAAGCGAGCAGAAAAGAAGGGACGGATGCCGGAGCCCCAATTGACGTCTCTTTGTTCTCCAATGAAGTATGACTGTAGCAGATAATTCTCCTTTGATGTCCCTTTACGTGCACTATTGCCCCGTGGGGGGGAGGGGCGGGGGCAGGAGACACCAATGTAAACTTGAGCGGGGTTGGATACAAAATATATATGACAGGGTGCGAAAAAGAAAAACAAAAAGATATGCGAAATACAAAAAATGATGGTGACTCAAGCTGAGGTGGCAGTTTTTTTGTGTGTTCTCTCTGACTGCTGAAAAAAATAATTAATAAGTGGAGGATTGATAACGACCGCCCTGCTTTTCTACACCTCATTCTTTTCCCTCCTCCTTTCTTCTCTTACTTCCTTCATTGCATCCATTCACTCGCTCCTTCTTTTTCTTGCATTCATTTCACACGCTCACCTGCACCTTCACATACCCACCTTCATACCCTCTCACCAACATTAGCAACTAACAACCAACAACAACAAAAAATATGACGGGAACATACTTGCTCGACTATGGCGCAGGAAACGTCCGGAGTCTGGTCAACGCCGTCAAGAAACTCGGCCACGATATTACTTACGTCAAAGACCCCTCCGACATCCTCAAAGCTGACGTACGTCCTCTTCTTCTTTTTCCTGTTCTTTTGTTGTTGTTGTTTTTTGTGAGTTCGATCGATATCCATCTGTGCCTGTTGTCTTCGGGGAATTTTTCATTGAAAAAGAAAAGTCTTAATTGCTCGCTCATTGCCACATGGATCTATCTAACATTTGCCATACTACCCAAACCATACCATCCTTCCTAATAGAAACTGATCTTTCCAGGAGTAGGAGCATTTGGCTCTGCCATGCAAAGCCTCCACTCCAAAGGTTACGCCGAACCCTTAAAACAGTACCTAGCTCTCAACAAACCCTTCATGGGTATCTGTGTCGGCATGCAATCCCTTTTCGAGGGATCCGACGAAAACCCTGGTATCCCAGGTCTGGGCGTCATTCCGGGCCGTGTTCGCCTCTTTGATTCCTCGCTCAAGGCTGTGCCCCACATGGGGTGGAATACTGCAAGGACGATTCAGGGACCGGAAAGGGCTAAAGGTTGTGGGCTGGAGGAAGGGAGGGCTTATTATTTTGTTCACTCGTTTGCGGTGCCGTTTGTTGAGGGTTCGACTGAGGCCAAGGAGTGGTGCTTGACGACGACGCAGTATGGTGGGGAGGGTTCTGGCGGAGAAGTCTTTATTTCGTCCGTCAGGAGAGGGAACATTTTCTGTACACAGTTCCATCCTGAAAAGTCGGGCTTTGCGGGCGTGAATGTGTTGAAGGCGTTCTTGGATGGTGATGCGGCCGTCGGCGCCGAGGGCGATGCGGCTCTGATCCAGGCTTCGACCTTGGCCCCCAGTGGCGGATTGTCGGTCTTGGCACCTACTTTTATCCCTGAACCAACGCAGGACCAGTTCACGAAACGCATCGTAGCCTGCTTGGACGTCCGCGCTAACGACCAAGGAGATCTCGTCGTTACTAAGGGCGACCAATACGACGTCCGCGAGCAATCCACCAATGGTCAAGAAGGCGACGTCCGCAACCTCGGAAAACCCGTCGAACTGGCCCGTCGCTATTTCGAAGAAGGCGCAGACGAGATCACATTCCTCAACATCACCTCCTTCAGGAACTGCCCCCTCCTCGACCTGCCCATGCTTGAAGTTCTCCGTCGGACTTCCGAGACCGTCTTCGTCCCCCTCACCATCGGAGGAGGCATCAAGGACGTTGTCGACCCCGACGGAAAACTTCACCCTGCCCTGGAAGTCGCCGGAGAATACTTCAGAAACGGCGCTGATAAAGTCTCTATTGGCTCCGACGCCGTCTACGCTGCCGAAAAGTACTACGCCCTTGGCGGACGCGGCGACGGCACGAGCGCCATCGAAACCATCGCCCACGCCTACGGCTCCCAAGCAGTCGTCATCTCTGTCGACCCCAAAAAGGTCTACGTCAACTCCCCCGCCGACGCGCCCACCCACCACGTCATTCAACCCGCCCAACCCGGACCCAACGGCGAGAAGTACTGCTGGTACCAATGCACCGTCAGCGGCGGTCGCGAGGGCCGTGACATGGACGTCCGCCAACTCGTGATTGCATGCCAAGCTCTGGGCGCCGGCGAGATCCTTCTGAACTCCATGGACCAGGACGGAATGAAGCAAGGTTATGATCTGACCTTGATCCAAGACGTCCGGGCTGCGATCTCGATCCCCGTGATTGCTTCTTCGGGTGCCGGATGTGCTCAGCATTTTGTCGAGGTGTTTGAAAAGACGGGCGTCCAGGCCGCCTTGGCCGCAGGCATCTTCCATAGACGCGAGGTTCCCCTCGAGGATGTCAAGACGACCTGTGTCAACGCCGGCATTCGTATCCGCACGATCGATGCTCCTCTCGCCATCTAAACTGTTCTCTAGTTTTGTTCCTTTCTTACACTTTCATCTTTTCATCTTTGTCCGTTTCAGAAAAAACAAATAATTCATAAAACGATAATCAACACCCCCTAATTAATTTCCAATGGTAAATGTTAATGGTCAAATATACACATAGGGTCAGGATTTGTTTCAAAAGATCCTTTACGTCAAAAAAGAACGTTTGAAAGGGAAGGCAGGAAATAGTGGAACAGGGTAGGGCTTGTAGAAAGCCTTGGCTGGATGCGTGGGATGTGTGAATGTGTGTCTACTCTACAAATATAACAAAAAAAAGTCTATGGTTGGGTGGCAAAAAAACAGGTTCGGAAAGGGGAAGTGAAGGACAAAAGTCCAAACTAGGAAAAAATAGGCAAAGGATAACTACGTGACAGAAAAGGGCTGACATCGATATGACTAAGGACAGAGGATGATTTTGAGAACCAGGGCACGATGGGTGGGTGTCATAAAAATGAAAGATGTCATAAAGGAGAGGTGGGTATTCATAACAATGAAAGTCATCAATCGAGATAGCGGTTAAGAAAGGATGAGTGCAGGTGTAGTTTTGCAGTGGAAAGGCGTACTGGTTCTCGATATGTTTTTTTTTTTTTTTCTTTTTTTCCTTGATGTCCTTGTCGATGATCGTCCTGTTTTCTTGTCAGTCGGCTGTCTTTTGTTTACGCACTTCTGGATCCAAAAGGAGTCAACAGAGGGTCATATTTACTCAGAGTGAGGGTGACTCTTGGATTCAAGGACGGGAAGGACATCATGATTGACCTTAATGGCGTGAATCATAAAGCTCAAGAATCGCGACGCATACTCAATCGGGTTGACAGATGAGATCGCATGCTTGTCCTGACTCATCGCCTTCCAGTAATGCTCAATCTTCTTGACATAGTTGTACGGCGTCAAGATATCGATAATACCGAGGTAGTAGAGATCCTCTCCTCGGACATTCTGTTCGTTCGTCGACAATAGACCGCCGTCGTCCGCGTAAAAGATGCAGTGTCTTCGTTCCGAGAAGGAATCCGACGGTAGTGTCGAGGGTCCGAGTGCCTGTGGATCCGACACCTTCACTGCCATTCTCAATGCGTTGACCTTGCTCTCCCGCTTATCCCGACGCGACGGTTCCCTCACGAGTTGTTTCGTCGTATCCGGCTATATTTATCAGAAAAAGACGAAAAAAAAAAAAAAAAAAAAAAAAAAAAGGGTCAGTACATACACACACAATTAATAGTACATATGTCATCTTCAAGACATACTGTATCGTTCTTATCGTGAAAGGTACAGGATGAGAAACTTACGTGGAAGACCTTGAGGGTGTTATCTCGAATGTTGTCCTTGTTTCCACGTTCGAGGTCATGAATACCGATGAGCAAGCTGTAGTCCATAATGTTGAGTCTGGCCAACAGCTCCACATCCCGCTTGGTCTGTTCCACAAACAGATGGCGCTTCTCCGGTCCGAGCTCCAGCTTGCGGTTGCGGTTTACCCAGTTGAGATCCTTCTGAGTCGCACGCGGGTTGTTGTTGAGTTCCTCGTCGCTGATTGCACGTCCCAAAGTTGAGCCCTTCAAATCATATGTCTCGTGGATATCCCTGTTGGGAGGGAAGACGTTGCCCATAACCACAAAGTGAATCTTGCGTCCATGAGGTAGCTTGACACGATGCAGTCCAAAGAATCGGCAGAGCAGGGTATGTGGGTTTTGCTTCACATGCTATACCACATAAAAAAAAATACGCACGGAGGTAATGTTAATACCAAATTCACAAAAGAAAAACGAGCAGAGAATTAACAGCCATTAGTAACAAAAACGTACGTTGAAGTAGTCCTTGAGGATCTTGCGCATGAACTTGTGCTCGGCGTGGTGGATGGTCTTGATGATGAAGCGGTAGTCCTGCGAAAAGTAAAAGAAACTGCCACTCTTTCCAGGCGACCCCAATTCCGATAGGATATACTTGCTTGTCAACGACACCTATACAGCATCAGAGAGGAATCGTAGATCATTTGCATTTAGAATAAGTTCGAATCTGCATTCAAAACCACCCCCACTTTTCATTTTTCATGTCCGTCTATTCCCCCTGTTCCCCTGCGTTTTTCTCCCCCCGGTGTTCATATCCACTGTTGGAGCGGGACTGAACCTTGGGCTGCACATGCATGCGCACTCATCCAAATTCGATCTATATCAGGCTCCGTTTCTCCTCTCCCTGTGTGTGGTGTGTGTTCACTCCTATTGAATCCTGGGCTCTCAATCGGCCATGTCCCATCCAAGTCTGTTTTTTCTCTCTCTATCTCTGCTCCCTTATTTTCTTCCGCAACCCATGAAATGAAATCTTGCGAAAAATAGAACGCTTCTTTGCCTGTTCGCTGGCTGTACTGTACAGATATACTAAACCATGCTGAACTCCAGAACAAGATGAAGGGTACCCTCTTGTTCTTCATGATGCAATGGTATGTATTGTCGGTCTACACACTTTTTGTAAGCTTGTATCGGAAGAACCTTTCTTGCTGCTGCCTGGTGTTCCCTGTTTTTCGTGTGTGTTGTGTTTTTTTTTGTGTTTTGGAGCCGAAATAATACATTTTTTTTTTTTGGATCCGATCCCTGTTCCATTGTCGCCTCTTTTTTAGTCGATGAGCCCTGCGTGAGATGTTCTTTTTTTTTTTTTTTTTTTTTTTTTTTTTTTTCAAGCCGCCTCTCTTGACCAATTGCTCTAGATGTAAAGAGAAAAGAAAGCCGAATTACCAAGTAATCAGAGGCATCAATGTGGAAATCTTCGCGCAAGTTACGGAAGACCCATGGTGCATAATCCTTGAACTTGAAGTCGTACTTAGACGAAGGTGTCAATTCGTTGCCAGTACTATTCAAACAAAGCCATAGGCGTCATTAGTATCACGTCGCCAAAATAAAAAAAAGAGGAGAGAGGGTGATTCAAACATAGCAATCACCAGTTTGCCTTACATGTCGAAGGCCAACTTGTGGGCTGAAGTAAAGTCCTCGTCGACCAGGGCACGCTGAGGCTTTGCTTGGCAGCGAGACACCTATAAGTGCACGAAACAACGAATTATTTTGAAATCATAAGTAAAACGCGCTTCTCTCCGTCTCCTCCCCCTTGTTGCACAGTCTTGTGTTTGGTCAACGTTGAAATATGATCCTTAGAAAGGAGTCAATGGTATTGAACGTACACTAACGCGGATACCGGTCAACATATTGTACATGAGGACATAGTTGACATGATCCTCGCCGATAGGTGTACCGATCATGACACGGTCATCGTTGTCATCCTTCTTGCGCTTCGACATGCGTCGACTGCTGCTCTTCTTCAAGGCATCCATCCTGCTACGTCGAGCGTCCTCGACCTCATCCATCTCCATCTCGTCGTCCGAACGAGGAAAGGAGGATGTGGCCAATTCAGCAGAGTAGGTGTTGCGGCGGTAGAGCTGCTTTCTACGAGCCCGGGCAGAGCTTTCGGCTTGAGGGTCGAGTTGTTGCTGGGTGCTGCTAGGTCGAGAAGTCGATGAGTTAGGCAAATCGCCCAAGTTCATGGAGCCGTGCGGGAGCTTACGATAATCCATGGTCGACGCACGTGTAGGTGGGCCGTAATGAGAGGGTCCAGACTTGTTGTATCCGCCTCCTGCTCCAGAAGCGCCTGCAGTAGGTATCAAAGTCATGGTAGGTCTCACCGATGGCTCTGGCCAAGACTCTATCGCGGCCACCGACGCCGTCGCAGGCTGTTGTGGCTGTTGCAATTGATCCTTCTGAATGTATTGTTGATGCTGCTGCTGGTATTGAAGTTCAGCGGAAGGTCGCTGCTGCTGCTGCTTCTGACTGGTAACGAGAGGAGGAAGGAAAGCGCCTGCAGGGTTGATGGGCGAAGAAGGGGCAGAGGAAGAAGGCACTGAGGAGGCAGCAGAGGCAGAGGGTATTGGCAGGGCTGCAAGAGTTGACATATTGGCGAGCGTCGACGATACATCCGAGATTTTGATGGGTGCATAGCTGGAGGGTCGAGGGCGGCTGGGAGCGGGGTTGTTGGAGGTCGAGGAGGTTGAGGAAGTCGAAGGGCGGGAAGGATTGGCAGAGAGGGCAGCCAGGGCATAGTCGACTGGGGTTGGTTGAGAAGAAGAGTTGGTGATGGGGATGGAGATGGAGGAGGCAGGGGATGAGACATTGGTTGACTTGTAGGTATTGGAAGGAAAGGTCTCTGTGGAGCTGAGGGTCGGGGAGGGCTCGAGGTGGAAGGCATTGTTGCTACGGTTTGAGTGGCTACTGGCACTACTGCTGGCAGTGTATCCGTTGCTGTAGTTGTTATTGTATTGTTGATGGTCGAGTGAGGCGGGTTGAGGAGGAGAAGGAGGAGGGGAATGGGGCTTTTGTTGTTGTTGCTGTTGGACTAGAGACGACTTATTTGTTGGTGGGGATAGAGACGATATCCTCGGCGGGGTCATGGGAGTCTTTAAAGTCATGGAGACGGCAGCTGCAGCTGCAGGTGAAGAAGGTGGAGGCGGAGAAGAAGACCGCAACGAATTGGAATGTGGATCGAGCAGCTGATGATTCTGTTGCTGTTGTTGTTGTTGAATTGATCGTTGTTGTTGGTACTGTTGGTATTGTTGAGAAGGTAAGAGGGGCTGTTGCTGTTGTTGTTGTTGCTGGTATTGGTGGAGGTGAGGGTTGTGGTGAATTCGTGTCTTGCGGACCGACGGTTCCTGAGTCGGGTCCGCAGGGGTCTGAAACCGTGCGGTGTTGCCAGAGGGCCAAGTCGGAAGGGGCTTCTGGTTGAAAGAGGTCTGTTGTTGTTGCTGTACAATTGGTGGTGAGGACTCGAGAGAGGGGGTTGTCTGTGTGCCCTCAGAGACCCTTTGGATATAGTCTTCATTAAAGTCCTGTTTCTCTTGGAGAAGGTCGTGATAGAAGCCATTTGTCTTTGAGTGGATGTGCTGGTAGATGTGCTGGTCGATCAGACTGTCATTGTCACTTAGATGGCTGTTGTTCTCATGAGAGTAACGAGTAGCACTTGTAGGGGACGAAGGCTGTTGATTGTAGGTGGTAAAGTGGCCGTTGAGGTGGGACTCGACCTTTGCAGACTCCATTGCTGTTGTTTGTTGTTGTTGTTGTTGAATAAATGGAAGTGGTGGCAAATGAATATATATATACGGATATGGATGTGAGTGTGAATGTGTAGGCAAGCAGGAGAGAAGGGGAGAGGGAAGAAGATTTGTAGAGAAAGAAGTGGAGATGCTCAACCACAAGAGAGAGAGAGAGGGATATATAAAAAAAAAAGGAGTTGCGGATGAGAGTAGATAAAAGCAAAAGAGAGGGAAAGAGGAAGAGAGAAGAGGATGATGGCGAAGAGAAAAGAAAATGAGAAAGAAGAGAAATGATGGAGAGAGACGAAGAGGAAGAGGAGGAAGAAAAAGAAGAGCAAAAATAAATTAAGCCCAAGTGTATATGTGGCGGCGATGGTTATGGTGTATGTCCGATACATCATTACAAACACAAAAACACAAGAGACACAGAGACACATCGCCACACGGTACATATATATACGACGACGGAGATGGCATATGGATGGCATATGGATGGCATATGGATGGCGCATCATTCTATTATTATTATTTCTGTGTATATATGTCGATCGACTGTTGTCGTTCGCTGTTCCTTTTCATTGCCACAACAGCCAGGCTAACTAATGGATATGGAACCAAGTAAGAAGACAACGGGCAACTAACGTACACACCAAAGGAGGTGGTTGCAATGAAGCAAGTAGGCAAGTTGTCGTCGCCCTATCATCATCCAGCTACTAATTGCTACAAGCTAGACAATACCTTCCCTTTGCTTCCGATGACGACAAAACATAGACAGATACTCATTTACTGAGATAATGACAGCCGGCCCTTTTCTAATACCGAAGGATGTAAGAGAAAATACTATATCCGACACTGGTACCCTCAACCCGACACACGATCACAACAACTCAGACAACTCATGTCTTGTTGATTTCTTTCTGCCATTCTTCTTTTGCTTGCTTGTCGAGTAGTTAAAAAGTCAATCAACTACAGTTCAAACAAGAGATACCACAGACACAGATATGGACAATCCATCTCTCTTTTATCCAATGTCGTTATCCATGTTGTTATCCATGGACCACATCCAATTGGCAAGATTGAAAGGGACAAAAAGGAAAAAGAAAAAAAAAGGGCTCTCTCGTTTGTGTCTTGATTTTGCTCTCTCTATTCTTTTTTTCCCTTCCAGGATGTTTCATCCATATCCATGACCATGACAAACTGGCGTGCTCCCTTTTCGTTGTTGATGGTTTTTTTTTTTTTTTGCTTTCAGTTGAGCCGCACTTTCACATTACAACTCCACTCTCCGCCCCGCCCCGCCCTGCCCTGCTGGGACGCACGAAAAAGAGAGATGGACACCCGTATCCGTCATCATCGGTATCATCGTCTATCCTTCAGAACACCCTTCATGTCTGATCTAATTCGACCGGATCTGGTACCTGAATTTTTGCCACCAATGGAAACCACATCTCCATCTCTGTCTCCCTTTTCACTTTTCTTTTTTCTACTCCCCTTCCTTTGTCAGCACACACGCCTCGCCTTGACACCTACACCTACACATACATACATGTCCATACCATTGAAAGATAGTTTGCTCACTCTGCAATCTTGTTATTTCTTCTTGAATGCAATTATCTCCGTTTACAAGCCTATCCCAAAAAGGCGATCCTCAATTAGCCATCCATGTCAATCTGTTCGCACGACAGGCTGTTTTTTTGATGTTGTCTTATTGTTTTGTATGTTTTGTTGTCCTGCTTTCACAACTATCATATTTCTTTATTGCTTTGCTCTTTTACCTTTGTTCTATCTTATTTTCTTTAGGTGTTTTGCTTTCTTCTACCTGTGGATCAAATTACCTCTTTTCGATCACTCCTCATACTTCTACTCTTCTTCCCATCTCTTTTTTTACACTCTACATCCTTCTTGCTACTTCCATTTTCCAACGTCCAGCACAGTGCCTTCATCCAAAGATCGCCAAGAAGTCACTACGACATAAAGATCAAAGATTACTATTATTACAATTGCTCCTGCCCTTTTTCTTCCACTTCAGACTAAGCCCATTCATTCATTCCTTATACCTACTATGCTTTTCCAACCACCAATTCTTTTATTCTTTTTCCTCTTTCTTTCCTTCCTTCCCTCCCCCCTTTTTTCCCCCTTGTTTCCCTACATGACCTACCATTGTCATCCCCCCTAAATGCGCATGGTCGACAATGTGTTGGATTCATCTATCATTCACCCTTTTTTTGTCTCAAATTACGCCGCGAACTAACTCAGTATAGTATTCCTTTTTTCGTTTCGCTGGCTGTGCGATGCTGTATGTGTGTACCCATTGAAATTTCGGGTTTTCATTTTCTTGTCGCTTTTTGCTAATCGCGATCAATGCACGCACCCAGGCCGGGTACGTATTAATGATGTCAGAGTTCTGAGTGAAAAAGGGCTTCAAATGACTCCTTTGGAGAAGTGATCTGATGACAAGGGTCCATCTAAAACCCATTTTGCCTCGTGCTTCATTCACTCTGCTCAAAAGCGTGCCCTGTTCATTCGACATATAGGACTTTAAAAAACGAGTCTTCAAAAAACACGCTCAAAAGTCATGATTTCACTACCCTAGGCAATCATTTTCCAACGAAAAGTTCCTACCTTTAATAAAAAACAACCTCGAGTTACCAAATGTAACATATACGGACAACGCAAAATCTTGCTTGGCCTAGCAGCAAAGAAAAAACGCGTCAAAAGAAGGGCAGTAAAAACAGCAGGGTTCATTTATCAAACAGGTCAAATCACTCTTAAATAGACATCGTTGGTCTGGAGTGAGTCTGAGTTCACACCACCCTATCTTTCTTTTCCCTCTCCTCTGTTACCATTTACATTCATTGCGTCCATTGCTCGTTCATGGGGTGTATCAACACAAGAGACCCTTTCCTTTCATGTCGTGGTACCCGTCTGTTCAAGGAGGTCTCGCTATTTGCAAGTAGCAACATGGATACCTTGGTGGTCATAAGCGATTATGCTAGACACGCACAGCAAGGCACCCCGTAGCGCGAACCTTTAAGTTTGAAGGCCCCTGTACAACCAACGACCGTGGTGTTCAGCCTGCACAGATAAGGAAGATGCCACTATGATCCGAAAATACATCGCCAAATAAAGGACATTGCTATCTCCTACAATTTCGCGATGCCTTGTGCGAGGTTGTTTGTTGGCAGGGAACAGCAAGATTGGTTTTTATTGGTTTTGTTTTTGTGAAAGGAATAGCTATGGCAAACTGACAAATCGAGGTGAAAAATTGCAGGGAATGCAAAAAACCGAGCTTCTTTGTAAAAGTTCTCGTGCATGTTGATCAGCTTAGTGGGGTTGTTCGACATCGCCTTTTCTTATTGTCGACGGATACCATCCTTTAAAGTCTGGTATCGTCATCATAAAAAGTTGAAAGAAAGAAAAGAAACTGTCGATCCTGTTGTTGCTATTTTTTTTTGTGCTTTTGTTGATTTTTTGTTGGTTATTGTTGCTGTGGTGGAAGTCGCCTGCCATGGGGGGGGGGGGGGGTGCTTGAAAGAGAGGTATAGTTGGGTTGCTGCTGTTGGGTGGCATAATCCAGGTCTCTGTCCTTGTCGTCATCGACTTAGACAAAGTACATCAAATTCTTAAGCGTATGCTACAATGTCAAAATAAAGCACAAAGAACAATACGACAATGCTAGTCAGCGATTGAAGTAATAGCCGAGCCAGTGCGTACATAATGATACGAAAATAATAAGTCAAAAAAGGATCTTACCGAAGTTGTAAAAGTGGGCGCGTTGCCGGCGTCGCTGCCGCTGATGGAGCTGGCAGTGTCCGAAAAGTCGCCGCCCTGATAGTGACGGGCACGGTAGGCGAGCAAGTGTGCATAATAGACCGAGGGAACAATACTGACAGACTTGGGACAGCGGGCGTAGACGTGGCACAGCCGATAGGTCAACGACTGAAGTGCATCCGAGGTAAACTTGTTCTCGTCCAACAAAACATGGTACAAAGTTGGGCGCGAGGTTCCCTGCAATCCGCCGTGACTTTGCAGGTCTAGAGTAATAAGTAATCAGTAAGAATGAAGGCATGCGTTAATGCCACCACAAGGAAAAAAATATGCCTACAGCTGATATGAACTGAAGGATCCAACGAACGAAAGACAATTACTTACAGAAGTCAAATTCGGTGGGGTGAGTGATAACAGTGTCGACGACGGTACCAGCGACACAGTTACCAGATCTGTCGGCTTCTTTTGGGCTCATTGGGAACAAGCGGGCGTGATGACGCTTTTTGACAACACAGAAAGTAAGAGTGGGTTTGTATGGTTCGTTGAACTTGACATTGGCTATATGAACGTATAATAAGAAAGGGAAATATTAACATGGATACATGACAATAGCCTCTGGAACAAGTTCGCCGATGATGAAGTGCATAAGTCAACCTACCATTAACGTGCTCGACAGCGTCTTTGACAGCAGCCACCTCGGTCTTCATGACCTCAGCATACTGGCCCTCGGAAACACCGTCGCGGTAGAACAATATTCTTTTGGGGAACGTCTTGTTCCTCTCCGAAAACGCGACCAGCAGCTGGTAGACCAAAAATTTGAGGCCATCAATGACCTCTGCGCCACTTGCCTGGACCTTGATTCTTCCTGAATATTTAAAAGCAAATTGGTCCATTGATGCAACCACAGCGACGACAGAGGGTCGGTTCTCACCCGGAGCAGGATGGGTCACGTCAGCTCCGATGATCATCGTGGGTGCTTGGTTCAGGAAAGGAACCGATGTTTTGGACAGCGTATTGTTGATGCCTCCGAGCTTCGAGTTAATCTTCAGTCCAAGCATACCGCAGTACTGCTTGCTGGGGCGGAGGATCTTCTTAGAGAGGACACACTGGGTCATGACGCCAGTTTTGTGAGTGGTCTCGCAGTAGGTTTTGATCACCGAGTATGTCTGACAGACCGAAGGTAAAACGACCAAAATCATCTGCGGAGGGGCGTTACAGGCTTGGCCAATGGTGGTCCACATAGAGTCAACGTTTCGTTCAACGTTTCCTGGCTGGGCGTATATGATCGGAGGCGATCTCATGGGCACGCTCATACCGTTCTCGGCCAGGGTCCCGGCAAGCTCGCGGATGAAATTATCAACTTCAGACCTGCGAAGTCGAATCTCGTTCTCAAAAATGAGAACTCCCCAGGACGAGAGAGTAGCACCTTGAACCATCTTGCGGGAAGGGTTCAGTTGCCATCCTCCGAACTGAGGGGTAAAAGAAACGTTGTTCCTGTACTCGACTTGTGGTGGTGGCAAGACGCGGGCAGGAACGACCTGCATCTCCTTGGAGATCTCCATTTGGAACCCTTTGAGGTACTCGTTGTGCTCGAAATCGAGGACGGGGAAGCTGGCCTGGATCTTGGCAGCACGCTGATCAGGGGTAATGCAAGTTCCCTTGATCATTTCTGCGGTTTGGAGTTCGTTCAACTGTTGAGAGCAATTATATGATACCACCATAGGGGCGGTTAGTACTGGTGCGTAAATGGGTTGCTAGTAGATGGTAAAGAAAGAAGCAACCCATTAAGGTAAAAGACTGTTGAATGTCCACTTACGCGCCTAGTGTATCGTCTTCCAGAGACAATGTTGCAGACCTCAAGAGGAAAGTACATGAACTGGTTGTCGCGACCCTTGACTCCGATGCAAGGCAAGAATGGGAAGCGGAGCTTGAGGTTGTAGGCAGCCGCATAGTACTGGGGGATGGTGATCTTCTTGGTGGCACCGTTGTTCAGCTCCTGGGTAAACGTGATGCCTTCAGCACCCTGCTGGCTGATCTCCGAGACCTTGAACCTAAAACAATTAATTTGATTGCAAATACCAAAAACCAAAGTAAGCTCTTGGGTATTGATATCGGGGAGCAGCACTTTGGAGCACAGAGACAAATAGTGACAACACCTACTTCTTCTTGAAGTCTCCCCCGCGGTGGTTGACCGTGAAGGAGCAACCTTTAAAGTGCTTGGACAGCTCCTGGATGTCACGCTTCTGAAGCTTGCGGGCGCTACGGAAATCATCAATACTACGAACATTCTTGATCTCGGCGACCAACTCGGCAGCGTTTCCTCCCTTGATGAAGGCAGTGTTGGCGACGTCGATGTTGGCGTAAAGCTTTCCTTGACCGGGGCGGACAGATTGAAAAATACCGTCCCACTTTTCAATACCGCCTCCAAGGTTCTGGGCGTTGTTGGGGGTGAAAGCTGAGCGGCCGACGCTGACCATTTCGGAGAACAGCTTGTGTGACATGACGATGTTCAACGCTTGGATGGCAGTGAGGCAGCCTGGGGTGATAGGACCCTCACGACGCAGAAATCGATGGAGTTCCTCAAGCTGGATGACGGCTGCTTTTGAGATCTTGACCGTGAATTCGTTCTTGTTCTTGGCTGGGGGACCGCCAGTCTGGGCAGCAGGAGTAGTGGGGGTAGCAGGAGCAGCGGCAGGAGCAGCGGCAGGAGCAGCAGCAGGAGCAGCAGCAGTACCACCCTTGGGGCCACCCTTTCCACCTTTGGCACCACCTTTGGCACCACCCTTGGCTCCTCCCTGTCCGCCTTGCCTGGCGGGAGTAGCAGCAGTAGCAGCAGGAGCTCGGCCTCCGTCGGGCAGCTCGACCTTGCGGGTGAGTTTGTCGACGGTCATTTCTTCGGCAGCGTAGGCGTTACATTTTCCGTCAAAGACGATCTTATTCTTTGCCAACTCGGGGAAGGTCGACTCGATGACCTTCCAGAGCTATTATAATATCAGTTTTTGTTGTTGTAATGTGTAATGTGAGCGCAAGGTTCGTGTTGTTTTTGTTCTCTTGGCTTCTTTGTAGGGGTATGCATGATTCCAATGTCCTCTTTGTGCCCTCTTGGGTTCCTTGTACGGGTGCGTTGGTTTGTATATCTTTTTTTTGTGTTCTCTTGACTTGTGTGCATGGTCCACATTTTGACTGCGTCACATCCCCTTGTCCAATAGGCTCTTACGTTGCATGTGTTTTTGGTCAGCCTTATTTTTTTTGTCAAGTAGTTACAAGGAGACAATTACCTGACGGGCCTTGTCAGCAGGAATCTCGGGAGAGATGGTCACATCGTAGTGGTAGATGGTGTCGACTTGGAGCTATAATAGTCGCGTTAAAAGGACAATGAACTCGTGTTATTCGCAGTGGATGTGCAAGCAACGAACAAAAAGAAAAAAAAAAAAAAAAAGAAAGAAAGGTCCGCTGTTCGTTGTCTCAAGGTGTAGAAGAGTACCTTCTTGATGGCGAAGAAGTTTGTGCGGACGCTGATAGGCTTTCCGTTGGAACCACCCTTGTCGGGTCTGAGGGTGTTTCCGGTGAGCGTGATGGGCGCTGGTTTCGCTGGTTTTCTGGCAGCCATGAGGGTTGTTTTTTTTTTTTTTTTTTTTGGTTTTAGTTTGCAATGAGCTTCTGGTTGGTTTCTATATGTAGTGGGAAGAAAGAGAAGGGAGGGTGGACAAAGGGAAAAAAAAAGAGAGGAGGAAAAGAGTAGATACGCGGCGCACAGGTCCATTTTATCGATTTTGGAAAATTTTATTTCTTAAAGCGGGACAGAGGCAGCCATGGTAACAACACGCAAAGGCGGCTTTGATAAGAGAAGAAAAAAAAAAAAGAGGCGATCTTAGAAGCCAGCCTTCTTCATGATCCGTGCGAACTCTTGCTCAGTCACCCCTCCATCGCCATCACGGTCTCCTTCCTCAATCATCTCCTGCAATTCCTGCTCTTTCATCGGTATGCCCAGCTCAGACGCAATCCGCCTCAAGTCCTCCAGTCGGATACTGCCCTTGCCCTGTGTGTCGAACAGCTGGAACACTCGAGATATTTCATCCTGCGCATGTTCCTCCTAATATGTTATTGATGGTCATGGCAAATGAAAGGTGAGTGAGTGTTGTGCTTTTTTTCTTCGCTGCTAATCGACACATAAGGAATTATATCCACATAAGAAAAACAAAAGGCTGAGAAAGAAGCCCACCTCACTGGGCTTCATAAGGCTGACAAAGTCCTGGAAAGTAAAGTAATACTCGTCACTCTCAACACCATATTCATCTTCATCCTCCTCGTCCTCTTCGCCCTGATACACATCCTGATCGTCGTCATCATCCCCGCTCGGCTCGCCTTCATCTGAATCAACATATTTAGATTTCTGGCTTGCCCGCCTTGATAGCGATCTCCTTGAGCTCGTCCTTGCTTGACTCGTTGTTGCTGTTGTCCCTTTGCCCTTGGATTTCCTTGTCTTTTTCTTGTTCTTTCCCTTGTGCATGCTGAGAGTAGGGGTACCGTTGACAATCTCGAGGAGGTCGTCGATTGTGGCGTCGAATCCAAGGGTGCGCATGGCTCGCTGCAGGCTATGAAGCGAGAGTGTGTCTGTTTCCTTGGCGCTGTGGAGTTGGAAGGTTGCAACGAGTTCGTTATAGTATGCATCGGAGACTCCTTCTGATGTCTTTTTGTTGGTTACTGTTCCTGCTCTTGACTTGCTCATCCTTGCTGTTGTTGGTGTCCTTGTTATTGTCCTTGTTATTATCCTTATTTTGTCCTAATTGATTGGGTCGCTGATGAGTATGTTTTTTTGTAAAGAGAAAGAAAGGAGAAACGAAAATCTGATTTGCCTCTTGGCTGGACTAATTCGTTTGACCACCTTTATCACCGGTGGCTTATCGTCTCGTCTTCTTCAGGAGACCATAGTTTTCAGTCAACAGGGATGCACACGGATGAGAAACAAAAGGCCTTCTTGTTTCTTCTTCGTTTACTTCTTCTTGCTCTTTTGCTCTGTAGCTTGCATACATGCAACGAACACACATGTTCACACTCACTAGCACACGGCAGAAACAAAAAAAAAAAAAAAAAAAAAAAAGCCGCGCTCTCTTATCTCGCGCGCCATTTCATTTATTTTTGAGATTTTTTTTATTTCCTCCGCCCCACTACCACCTTGGAGACACATAGGCACGCGCATGTGGAGCAAAAAAACAAAGAAAACCAATGGTGTCCTCTTTCCAATACCATGCACGCCTAAACCTTTATGCCATCACAGGTTCAAATCCCTCACCCCATTCCACGAGCATCTCCGCTTCCATCCTTTCACTTATCCCCACGCAACCCCAACCCCTCCAACCATCATCCTCAATAATATACCTTCTTGGGAGCTGCGGTCTGGCTGTCGATTGGAGTAGAAGCCCATTCCTGTACACATGTACAGACTAAAATTATTGAGGTTGCTAATAGTCATTGCATTAACTTTGTGAATTTGATTTTTGTTGTGGATAGTAGCCAACCTAATTACATCGTCACATGGCCTGGTTCCATGAAATCGTGTTCTTGGCAACTTGCAATCCCAACCTTAACACACACAAGCAGCAAAGCTAAGAGAGCCGTAGTCATGAAGAGTAGGAGGCCGCATTGCGAATGATATCTCATCAGCCAAGGATCAGCCCCCACCCTATCACTCCCTCTTTCCTCGCCTTTGCAAATGACGCCCATAGATAACGAACTCTGCTTCTATTTGCACATGGGTGCCGCCATTTTTTGTGCACTCAAACATGTACTCAACGTATACATGTTTCCTCTGTGCATTCTTTTGCGAAGAAGAGAGGAGAACTATAAGAAAAGAAGGTTCGCTGCCCAATATCCCAATATGCCGAGGTCACACAGAGCCATTGCTTTTCCTCCTTGAAAGACAACTTGATAGAGAGAAGGAAAAGTCCTTCTGTCAACTTTCTTGTATTCCTCCTTTTTTTTTGTTCTCAACCGCAAAACCATTTATGAACCGAGCAAATAGCACTGTCGGACCGATAAACACGCCTACTCAGGATGTCGTTCTTCTTCACCAATGGATAGTCTGTCCTGTAATTATTCCCGTTATTTTTTTTTTTAATTCAAACTTGCATCCAGCGATCGACTGCAGTGCAATTTATGAATATTTGGATATCATTGAAAGTTGACGACCTTATTCAGTGGTAGAGAGATGAAGAGGGAGAAAAATGCTGAGCATCAAGGAAGTGAGTAACTGAGTGGGAGAGGGAGGGAGAGAGTGCTCATGCCACAATGTCTCTAGTTCATCATCATCCTCCACTCACCGGACATACAAATAGAGTTGATTGGAGCGAGAACCATTAGTGTCTCTCTGTCTTCTTTGGCGGTTTGTGGGTGGATCTATGGGTTGGAAAGAGGTTGGCACAAGAGGACAAGAGGGAGAGAAAAAGAAGAGAGACAGGGGTGTGTTTGCAAGAACAAAAAGGAAAAAAAAGTTGAGAGCAGAGAGCGGGAACTTGCTGAAGTGGAGAGACTGTGGACAAGAAGTGTTTGTGCAAGTGTGGAGGAGGAGGCAGTAGATGAATGAGAGCACAAACAACATTCAACAAATGCAACCCAACGGCGGTGTTTCCTTTTTGTTTTTATTTTCTTCATGTGCTAAGCTAAGAAATTAGCCTGCTTTGTATTTTCTGTTGCATTGTTTGTCATGTATGTGCTTGTAAACGACATGCAAGTGTGTTGTATGTCGATGGATGTATGTATCGAATTACTATGAGTTGGATGAATGAATAGGGTGTGCTCTTGTGAGTAGCCCTCCCCCTTCGTCTTTCTCTCCCACTTCATTTGGCATGTCAACTTGCTTGGACATATAAAGACTACGCATCTTCTCCCACTTTTGGCTTTTTTTTGTTCTTTTTTCTTTCTCGCCTATGACCTCGCCATCGTCTTCCTTCCGCCTTTCTCACGCTTCTATCCTTCGCTACCTTCCTCTCTACCTTCAACCTCATTTTTTTTTTTTTTTTTTTTTTTTGCTTAATAGCCAGCAAAAGATACACATACCTATACCCGTGCCTCATTGACCATTTATTATTTTCGTGAGTGAATGCCTACCATGTCTCGAATCTCCTTCCTCCTCCACTTTCTCTGTTTCTGGACACCATTGCCCCCCTTTTTATTTCAACCGGGCGGGTTGACTCCCGCTGTCTCGGTGGCAATAACTGGCTAAATCATCTCCCCGATCGATGCATCAATCGCCTCAAAAACTAACGCTTCTTTACTTGTTTCTCTTCTCCACTCACCCTCCGACACTCCCATTCACCCTCCTTTCCATTCATTCATTCATTCATTCCACATCCATCTCTCATTCACTTGCTCATCCTCATTCTCTGCTACTCTTCTCTCACTCTCGATATCCGATACCCTATTGCACCTATTACTCCCTCCTTCCTTCCTTCCTTCTTTTCCCCCTTTCCTTCGCCCTCTCGCCCTCACCACCAGCACAATACCCTTACCTTCCCTCCACCTTCAATTATACCCTACCTCTCCTTAACAATGACGACGGAATATACAACTATGCCTGTGCCTGTGTCTCTCTCGGCTGTGCCTGAGGATGCGACCATCCGCACAGAGACCATTCTTACCGAGGGTGATACTACTCAATCGCTCAAGGCATCCAACAACCTCAATCGCAGCAGCAGTAAAAACGGTATGTTCTTCAGATAAGATGAACCTTTGAACCAAAAAGAAAAAAAAATCCTTCGGGTCATTTGGTGAGAATTGAAATGACTGGCTGGTGGTATCATGATACATCACCCGGGATTATTACATACTTCCCTGCTGTCGGCTTGCATGTTTGACAGGCGACAACAGCGATAATAAAGTACAACAGGAAACAACCAATGCAAGGTTCATGTGGTTGTTATTAGCAGTCTGCAAACGGTCGACAACGCACTCAAACAATTCACCCATGGACTGCAACATCACACAAAATATACAGCAGCAATTTACACGTACCAGTGCTCGGTTCCTCCCCTTTTCCTTTCCTCTGAGCGTATACACACAAAAAGAAAGAGCCAAGCCAATTAAGCCCTATTTTCAGCCTGCCTCCACTCCAACCCGTTCTCCCTCATTCGCTACGCCTTGTCATTAAAGTAAACATGCTATGTCATTCCTTTTTTACTCATCACACTCGTCTTCTTTTTTATAATCGACTTTTTTTTTTTTTTTTTTTTTTTTTTTTTTTTTTTTTTTTTTTTTTTTCATTGTGTGAAACAGCCCGTGCACAGCCCAGTAGTGTCCCGCGGTTAGACAGTGGCGCCTCCTTCATGACCCATGCCACCAACACCGGTCTCGTCTTCGAGCGTAAGTTTTGGTGTTTGTGTGAATGAGCGTGAACAAATGAACGCATGAAAGTCATTGCAAAAAAAAGGCTTTTCTTGTTCTTTGCCTTTCAGCCTAACTTACTCAATACGTCTCTGTTGACTATGAATTCCTCGTCCGTTTTGCCACCAATCGTTGTATATTCCAAATCTTACAGTGGTCCCAGGTAATTCATTGCATCCAGCAACTATCCTTTGACGTCCTTTGACGTCCTTTGACGTCCATGTTGTCTTGCTATAGTCCACTGGAAACACGTCCGCTCTTCCTCCGGCTCAACTTCCACCCTTTACCCATTTGCTCGTTTCTCCACAATCTCCTATTAGAATTCATATCGTTCCGACTCCGCAGTGTCTCGTGCCAGGGCCTACACGACAAGACCCAGGTCACCATGAAGCTCCAAAACATCTCCCAGTCCACAAAGGCCTCCAAGAACCTCGGCGACCACACCCATCAAACCTTTGACTTTTCCACTTCTGTCCATAACATGACCTTTGACATCCTCAAGATCGATGTCTACGACTACAAAAAGGTCGCATTTGGTCAGAACGCCAAAATTGGACGCGCCTATTTGCCCCTCCGCGAACTCCAAAAGAAGGTTGGAAACGCTTATGATAACGATGGCAATGATAATACGGAGCCGGAACAATCTGTCCTCTCGACTCGTTTTGATGCCGCTGCTTTCTGTCAGAAGCATGATGATACCTTTGAGATGGATCTGCCACTCTATAAACATGGCTCTTATTCCATGTTCGGATCTAGTCGCCACAACCATCATCACTCAGAGGACGAAAATGTTTGTACCAAAGGATCAGAGACTGGACACGATGTCGCGGTACCCATACCTCCTGTTCGCCGACGACCAGCACGCGCAGATTCCTTTGCTCAGAATGCCATGAATGGAATCGAGGTCGGCATGGTCACTGTCCAGGCAACACTGCACTTCAAGGACCAGACCAAAAATCCTGCCTTTGCTCATCTCGGAAAGGGATTTCCACAGCAACAGCAACAACAACAACAACAGCAACAACAACAACAACAACAACAACAACAACAACAGCAGCAACAACAGGTAGCTTCCAGTGTCAGCAACGCATCCATTTCAGAATCAAGCGATCAAAGCGGACTTCAAAGAACCCTCTCGCGAAAGTCTAGGACGCAGTCAAACCAATCCCTGGACTCGACCCACTCGAACGATTCTTCGACATTAGGCGCCAATCATATCCCGTGCGGAAGCCCTACTTCGGATACATTCTCGCCCGAGCGAGCCAGGAACTCAACCACCAGCAGTGTCGAGTCCCCCGCAATCTCGTCTCATCCACGATCCATCCCCATTGACAACCCTACAAGGATTTTGCAGTCCCCTTCGTCGCCTCCCAACTTGTCCCTGCACAGGAATGGTGGAGACCCAACTGTTGGATCTCCAATCTCGCCACCCTTATCGCCCACGTTCCCTCAATCGCCTGGATCTCCTGGATCTCCAGAGACATCGTTTCAGTGGCTCACTGACAACAACTTCCCTCAGGCGACGACTATGTCCAACTGGGACGAGCTCCACTATGGCGACGGTTTTGTTGACGACGCAGACGATGACGAAAACAATCAAAATCAACAACGGCAACAACAGCAGAACGGAGGTCAAGGAGTCAAGGGCGAAAATCCGACACAGTCGGATCGGGAGCAAGAGGAGGAGTTGATGGCTGACATTATGGCGAACGGAGACCAGGCCAAGAAGGATATGTACCTCCGTAATTCCCACACGGTCCATGCCAAGAACAAAAAGGGAAAGATTAACTTCTTTTCGGAACAGACTCGTTCGGCCTTCAAGGACATCCAGTTGATGTATTCGTCCTTCTTTGGCCACGGTTGGAACCTATCTCGATCTGAGTTCTGGAGGGGTTTTCATATTGTCCAGCAGTTTTATGCTCGCCACCCCACGTAAGTTTTATTTCTGCCGTCTTGTTAAGTGTTATGTGGACCGGACTAAAGCTTGTAGCTAATTGCGTTCTTTTTTCATCTATGGCTACATAACAGACCAACGACAAACAAGGCATTTGATAATATTGAAATCCTCGAGCATGCCAGACATTTTATCCGCCTAGCCATTGCCTCTTACGGGTCTCTTCCCTGGGTCTACTTTGGCTACAGCTTCAGAGTTGCTCCTCTCAGTAAGTCTCCCCATTCTCCTTGACAAATATTATGCTTTGAGGATTGTCCTCCTACATTTTCTGCTGTTGACTAAATAATATGATGTTACGCTGGAATATAGACTTTGTGCGGTTTAACTCGGACCGCAAAAACGTGCAGGACTACTTCAAGTTGAAAAAGGAGGACATGATCGTCTGGCACTTTGACAAACGCACAGCTCTCGTCCCCAGTTATTATATCGTGCGCGATCCCAAATACAATGCTCTCTGCATCATCATACGTGGCACCTTCGTAAGTCATTTCATTACTGTTTCCTACTGTTTTTCTCTTTGCACCCTGAAAGGCGAAATTAACTGGTATTATTGAGAATGGTTATGAATAGAGCATTACGGATGCGATGACGGACTTGGTGTGCGAGTACTACCCCTACAAGGGCGGTCTGGTCCACAAGGGGATCATGGATAATGCTCGCTTTGTACTCGAGCGCAGCGGCAAGGATATTGAGACGGCCTTGAGGAAATTCAACCTCAAGACTATCTACTGGTAAGTGTCCTGAATCTCAGCAACAACCTGTTCATGCTATGTTCGAAAAAGCGATCAATATTTGATAAACTAACCTGAATATCCATATTATTCTATGATGCAGTATTGGACACTCGTTGGGAGCGGGATCGGCATCGCTACTCTGCTCACTCCTCCAAGACCACTTCGCAGATTACTTTACAACTCCAACCACCCAGCTCCCACAACCTCAAAAACTCGAAGTCAAAGCCTACCTCTTCGCACCCCCACCCATCGCCACCCCCAACCTCGCCGCGCAATGGGAACGGACCCAAATCTCTTTTATCAACGAAAACGACATCGTCTGTCGACTCTCCTACGGAAATGCGCTCGATCTTAAGGAGCTCATCAAGATTGGAGCTATTGAATCTCTCAACCCCGCCTATGAGGGTCTTTCGGCCGAAGAGAAACTGGATCGAATCTTGAAGGTTCTTGAGAAGGCCCAGAAGCGACTCCAGGAGGTCAATGATGTGCCGAGGTTGGTTACGGCGGGGACGGTGACTTATTTGCACAAGGTTTATGAGGATACGCCGGTGGTCAAGAATAAGAAGGGTAAAGGACAGCGGGATAGTCAGTTTGGGCTTCCTGAGAACTGGGCATCCGAAGACTCTAGCAACTTTGGCAGTCATCAACAAGCCAACGGTGGTGGACGTGCGCGTGGGATGAGTGTCAGTTCTACGGTCAGCCACAACCCCTTGGCGCGTTCGCTCTCGGTCCTTTCCTCGGCCCTGAGTCTCAAGGGCAACTACCACGGACAAGGACAAGCCCAGCACTCGAGACAGACCACAACTTCGACTTTGGGAGGATCAACGAGGACCACGCCTATTGTCACTCCTTACCAGGTCGGTCAACCTGCAGTCCGCCTTGAGAGCTCTGTTAGTCTGGCGCTTTCCGATCTGAATGAGCGACACAAGGAGCTCTCGCAGCCCCAGCCTCAGCAACAACAAGGATCGCTTGCGGCTGAGGACCGCCCGCCCGAGTCGCGTAGGGTATCAGCCTCATTTGGTGCCCCTGTTCATTACGAGGGCTCTTCTGAAGAACGCGCCCAGGCGACCGAGAGCATCCTCCAGCAGAGCCATCAAGATCAGCAACCTCAGTCGCAGCAGGACCAAAAGTCGGACGCTACCCCCGCTTCACCCTCCTCCACCAGCGAATTCGACGACGACCTCCTCGACGACGACTCCTCGGCTCCCTACGACTCGGACGACAACAGAATCTACACAACCACGAAACCCAAAAAGAACGGCTCCAAGAAGAAAGAAATCCGAATCGAGTTTTCGGACAAGCGGAATTTCATGGCGATCCCCTTGAGGACCAACTGGTTGTGGCATCACTTCCCTCAACAGTATGATTCCCGTGTTGAGCGGGCGTTGGAGTGGGCGAAAGCTCACAAGGAGAAGGAAGAGAAGAGGCAGAGTCTGCGAGAGGCCCGGCACCAGCAGCGGCGCAAGGTCTGAGTTGCTTTGATATTCCTTTTTAAAAACTTTTTACCCCATTTTTTCACATTTTTGAAAATAATGGTAATAATAAATATTTAATTACCAATTCGTTGGCAACTGGCACATTAGATGACAAGAACTATTCTTCAAAAACAAAAACAAGAAAAGCATAGCACGGTTACAGGTTGGGAGAAAGAGGCGTCAATCCAAGATCATGCTCCGAGATCCGATAGAATCTACTTGCATTCCTCCACAAGATATTCTCCAACGCCTCGTCTGTCTCTTTCGTCCTATGCTCCTCCTTCCTCACCCTCTCCCCTTCATTACGAGCAGTAGCCTCCCCATCACCATCAACCAAACTAACAAGATTTGCCAGCTCGCGACACCAATCATAAGGGATATTGGGCCAATCGGTCCCGTACAGGATCCGGTCCGAGTGGCGGAGGAGCATGGTTCTGAGCATTTCTGCAATTGGTTTCAGTGCGGTGGTGGTGGTGCTCGTGTTGTTCTTCGTGGTATGGGTGGTATGATCGCAGGACGAGGAGCAGGAGGAAGTAGTGGTGGCGGAGGGGGAGTTAAGGGATTGAAAGAATGCGCCGAGGGTCATGGTGGTGTCGAGGTAGAGGTTTGGGTATTTGTCCAGCAGGTCAAAAAACTCTTCGTATTGGTTCATTCCTATCAGTTCAAAATATTATTTTTTTTCCAACGAAAAAATAAGGAGTCGTCAATGTCAAACAGTTCTTCTTCCCGATTCAAAGTAATTATTACAACCCCTCCCTCCTCTCCCCTCAGTGATGCAACAAAAGGAAGCATAGCACACGTACCAAGGTGAGGAACACAGATGCGAAGACGAGGATACCGTCTCAAAACATCTTCAACAATCGAGAAATCACAAATCTTCCCAGCGTCGACTTTATAAGCCTTGCTATTGGGTTCCTTCCCCGCATGGATCAAAACGGGTTTATCAAACTCGATACATGTCTCGTAGACTTCGTCCATATTGGGATGGTTCGCGGCCACGCATTGGACATGGGAATGCATTTTGATACCGGAGAGACCTAGGGTTGTGAATGCTTCGGCCAGGATGGCGCGGGCGTCGGGTTCGCCGGGCATGACTGTTGCCAGTCCTGAGGCTACTCGGACGCGTTTTGAGGTGGAGTTGGGCGGTTGAGGGAGGGAGGCGTAGCGTTCGTTCATAGAGTTGACGGTGTGTGCCAGGAACTTGTTCAAATCCCGTGCAATCCCATTCTTATGCGCATATCTAAGTTGTTATTTATTTATTTATTAGAAAATCGCGAAAGTATTAGTCCATTTTCGTCATTACCGTAACATATGTCACACTAGCACATACACACAAAAAAAAGAGACAAAAGTAAGAAGACGGTACACGAGGAGGACGACGTGGCGGATGCCTTGGTCGAGCAGGAAATCGGCCCTGGTCGCGATGTAGTTCTTCTTGTATCGGATAGGCCAATAAAAGTTATCAAAAAACGTCCACACCGCATCCATCAACTTTTGTGGGAATACTATCATTCAATTGGGGCGTGGATGCGAAATGGGAAAGGAATGAAGATGTTAGCACAAAGATGTTAGTTAGTAGTGCAGTTGCGTTTAGTTTCAGGCACCGCTATAGTCACTTTTTTTAACAACCATTCTCCGAAACATAAAAAAAAAAAAGGAAAGAAGAACCCAAGTTTACCATGGACATGGGCATCAATGATAGGACAAGGCGCATCACGCGCAACACGATATTCAAAACTATCAGTCCCCATATCCTTCTCCTCCGTCGCCTGGGCTAAGAATCGAGAGTTCAACCAGTTCTGGGGTAGAGGTGCAGGACTCTCCTTGAACTCGAAATATTCGGGAACACAGCCTTGACACATTCTGGCGGTTGTTTTGCGGTAGGCTGTAGTTGGGTGAAATAAAGGGAAAGTGCAAGCTGAAGTAAGGCAAAGAAGAGGGAGACGAGAGGTGGTAAAAGGAATGAGGCGTGAGGGATTGCGAAATGGTCGGAGGAGCAAAAGTCTGTTCATCCAAGGTCCGAAAAGTGGAGGAGGGTGGAAAGGATAAAGAAGGAAAAGAAAATAGAAAAAAGAGAAATGAGGAGAGCCGAGTGTGGAGTGGATAAAAACATCCACGGACGGAAGACAGAACTTCTGAAAAACTGCACAATCACAAATGTGGGGCAGGGGAAGCGTTCACAAGAGATCAAAAAGTCGATTGCAGTGAAGGAGGGCTTAGAAAGAATTTTTTTTTTTTTTTTTCTTAGAAAGAAATAAAGTGTCGCGAATGAGCCGAGCCATAATCACCCACTTTTATGTTTCCTGTAAACTCAATTGCAATAGCTGGTCTTTTTATGATTTTTGGTGTGAATGATATGAGCACAAGTAGAGGACTCTATTTTTCAAATAACAAGTAGAGAAACACTACCTATGGGGTATGGGTTCAAACTATGAGACGATAGCTAGAAGAGCGCGCATTAGTAAAGCAGGATCCCTACAAGGATCAACGTGCCAAGCATAAAGAACATGCGCGACACATATGCCTGCATCGGAGTTTGCACTACTTGGGGAAAACAAATAGTTGAAGAAAAGTGTGATCAATTCTCTGGTCTTAACTTTGTCGTCCCCAACAAATGCTTTGCCCTTGAACTTCCCGGAGAAAAAAAAAGCCACGTAGTTACCTGCACCGTTGCCACCGATGGTGCCGCTGTAGGTAGCACCGTACTGGATGCCAAAGGGCGTAAACATGAAGGGGGGCAGCATGGTCCCCGAGAATGTCACCTGTCCTGTTCCCAATGCAAATCCCGTCTGGTTTGGATTTCTGAACGGCTCTGGTCTCTGTCCCGCAGGCCTCTTTGGTGTCGTCGATCTAGTAGTTTAATTAGAATATTAGAGTATTAGAAACCATGTCTTCTTGAACAAGAAGTATCGTCGTTTGATCATGAGTAATACAAAACGACATGATGTAGTACCTGGGATCGAGTTGCTCCTTGCCTCGTCCGTAGATGGGTATAACCTTGTCCTGTGCACATCCTGCCTTGCAGACGGGACATGTTGGGTTCTGATGTTGGGCCTCGAGCCATTGATGAAGACACGCCCAGCTATTTTTGTCGTTTTGATTCGAAGATAGTGATTGGTGTGAGTTTGGATATCCTTTCCAAAATGCTGCTGCTTCTCTCCAACTCCATAAGAACGACATAATCCAGAGTCGAAGAGACAAAAATCCCCTCTTTCTTACCAGAATAAGTGGCCGCAGAGAGTGAGGACGGGAGACATGGATGTATCGAAGCAGATGTTGCATGAGAACTCGCCGTTGGATTCCGAGTCTGACCCTACCCCTGCTGCTGCTGCCAAGACAGTGGCGTCAATTGGTTTCGTTGTTGGCGTAGGCGTGAGCGTTGCTGTTTCTGATTCTGTTGGGGTTGTACTTGGCAAAGCTGTAGGCGATGCTGTTGTCATCGTTGTTGTTACTGTGTTTCCTATGCTTGCTCTTACTGACTCCAGAGCCACTGTCGCTTCTTGCCCCTGATCAGGTATTGCTGCTGCTGTTCCAGCGATAAGTGATTCCGAGTCAGTAGCAGCAGCATCTCCTAGAAGAGATGCCCATCCTTGCGAAAGGGAAGAGGTGTTGTCCTTGTGAGTTGATGACGATAGTACGGCGGTGGATGAGCCATGGGGTTTTTCCTCTGCAGCTGGTGCTCTGATGAGCGTCTCGCCATCCTGTTGTTCCTGTGTGGCTAGTTGTGTGGAGTATGATGATGAAGAGGTGGATAGGTGATGTCTATTCCTAAGGACGGATGCTGCTTCTGCCCCTGGAGTAGTTGTGACTGTAGATGGTGTCTGAAGATTATCCATGGTAGTGAGTTCCTTGTTGATTGAGTGATGCTTGCTTGTCCTTGATTAGGTTGTGGGTGAATGGCGATAATGCTGCTGGTTGACTAGCATGAAGTGAAAGAGAAGAAAGAAGGAAAGGAAGAAAGGAAAAGAGAAAAGAGGAGGCAACAAAAGAACAAAAGAAAAACAATAATAATAATAAAAGGAATGAAAACGAGGATGGAAGGGAAAAAGGAGAAAGGTAAAGGGGACAGAAGAGTCTAGGGCCAGAAACAAGTGAATAGTGAATGAAAGAATGCTGGAAAAGGGAAAAGGAGAAGATGCAGTTCCGAAGACATGGTATTTTGTATCTTGGCCAAGACATACTTATCCACTGCTGTTGCTGTTGAGACGAAGATGGTCACTGATATGACTCTGCACATCAACAACCTCGAGCTAGGCCCTTGACGATCATCGGTCAGCAGAGGGCAAATACCGTCGATCACTCGCTCTGCTTTCTCTTACAACTCCACTTCCCTCCGCCAAAACGTATAGAAAAAAAAAAAAAAAAAAAAAAAAGGTAACGACGATTACTTGAAACACCGCAAGGACTGGACTGGACTGCTTCCACTTGTACCCTTCCTCTCTCTTTCTCCAATTAATTGTTATTGTTTCTTCTCTCGCACAATAAGTACTCCCCATGAATCGCTTCTTGAACTTTCACTTGCTCTTATTCAATCAAGCCACTGCTACGAGTCACATTTCGAATGACATCCAAGGCGCGCACGGCAGCCGTGTTGAGGTTCCTTACATATTACCACGATTCACTTTTAAACCAACCGTGTAATCTCTCAAAGAAAACTTGCCCGGTACATGGCGTGAACCAAGAGCAGTTTAAGTCTCCCTTTACCTTCATGGAATCCATTTTTTATAATGAAGTGGTTTCCAACACGGGCGAGCAACAGTTCCCTCTTATATCATTGTTCAATCCATAACTCTTCCTTCCTTCTTTCCTTTTTGTCGATTGTCCATTGTTACATGATCATCAATGCTCGATATTTACAGACAGACCATTGCTCTTAGTCTATATTCTCCTGTATTGGATGCTTCTAATTGCCTCCTTACTATAAAGAAAATGCTGGCAGAATCACCTTCTACTCCATTCTCCTCTTTCCTAGCTCTCAAACAATATGTATTTCGTATATACGTTCGACATAGAACACGTTTTTTATTTCCCCCTCTTCTTTCTCTTTTTGTTTCTTTTTTGCCGCCAGAAAAAGAAGATGCTTCAAATAGGGTTTCAGTCCAAACCATGAACACATCTCTTTTCATACGACAGCGTTGTACTTTTTTCGTTCGTTAGCAACGCGCAACGAAGCACACATCTTTCCTCTCGAAACTTTATCATCTCTTGTACCACCCTCCCAATCGGACCATGAAGGACAACAAAGAAAGGCGTAAGATATCAAAAAAACAAACGACACAAAAGAGATTCAACAGCTACAATAACGACAATAGAAAACGAGAGGGAAAAGGAGGGAAAAAAGAGAGGGAAGAGGAAGGAAAGAGACAAAGAAAGACTGGTGATCGTTTGTTTGTTTATTTATTTATTTGTTTGTTTGCCCTTGTTGTGTTTGGTTTATTTTTTACCACGAGCTGGGGACGGAGAAGAGTCCAAATGACCAAATTGCTACATCTTCGCTACTTTTGCATAACATACCAATCGATCGGCTATACAACACCCAAGTGCTCCCAAGATACGCCCTTCTTCAATTTCTTTTTCCCTTGCTTTTCCTTCTTTCTTGAATCGCCGCAACTCACTATTCACTAACAAGACCAATAAAAACACGCGTCATATCAGACGAGGGACCTCCTTCCTTGTGCCCATGCTCTCATTAGAGCACAAGGGCTACCAAAAAAAAATAATAGCGCGACCAGGGTACGTCTTTCACTAACGAAAAGAAAAAAAAATAAAGAAGAGGCTAGACAAGGTCAAGACTCCATTGGCGCGTTCCTTCGGGGGATTTTCAATCAATTCCCTTCAAACTCATAACCGCCTCTTCCAATACACGGCACTGGACTGGGTACGGTAAGGAGGAACACTGCGAGTTGTGTTTTTTTGTGCTTGAAACTTGAGCGTTGAGAAGAAGAACCATAAAAAAGCGCTTACGCGATTGCAGCCCAAGTGGCCCTCTTCCAAGAGCCGATGTGCTATTATTGTCCCGAGTAAGCGAGGAACTGACTAGTTGGCGAGTGAAAAATGAGGCCCTGCTAGCCTCAGCAAGCACAATCTCAGGGGAAACATGGCGAGGTAGGGGAGGGAAATAAAAGGAAGGGGTCCTGGCACAAAAAACGAATCTCCCATATGGCGGGAATGTAATAAATTCATCGCATTGCCAGATGAGCCGATCACGATCATGATCAATGGAAAAAGGGCAAATGGCACAGATGTTTTCCTTGAATGGCATCTGACAGAAACATCTTAATGTTAGATCCACTTTCCACGCGGAAGGGAGGGTTGAACGCATGAAGGGGATCAAAGATGGGATTGAAAAAAATGCAATGGGAAAGAGAGTGCTCTGATGTTTGTGAGCGCGCAATGGATGGCGGCAAAGGGAAATTGGACTCCAAAGAGAAATAAAAAAGGCGGGAAAAAATAGGCATGCGGAGAAGTGTTCAGCCAAAAAAAAAAAAAAAAAAAAAAAAAAAAAATACGCACCGCCATTTCAACTTCCCTCTTCTTCCCTCCACCTTCCTCTCTCTCCTCAATAGTACTAAAACAAAACGACAAAGGAATGGGACAAAGAAAATTGTTCACGCACAAAAATGAACAACTCGGCAGTTGGAACTACACCACAATGCAAGGGTGAGCAAATAAAGTACAAGAAGAAGCATGACCACAATAAATAAATAGATAAAAAAAAATTGAGAGAGAGTGAGAGAGCAGAAAGCGAAAGGAATTGAGCTCAATGCAGGGTGTGACAGTTGAGAAAACAGGAGAAGAGGAGTAAAAGAAGAGAAGGAAAGAAAGAGTCTAGTATAAAGCGTGAGAGAAAGGAAGAACAGGAAAACAATATGATACGTGTTATTTTTTTGTATGGCTATCGTCTGCCACTACCCTCAGTAGGAGAGAGTGGATATTGACGACGAATCCGTGTCTGTTACTATCAAATCTGACACACTTTTCATTCTTTCTCACACTTTCTCCGTTTCTCCGATTCTCCAATTCTCCAATTTTCCACCTTTTTTGGTATACGCTTGAGAAATATGATGAGAAAACGAAGGAGAAATAAACATGGATCATCGTGCCAGGTTCAGTCCGTCTATTGTGTTGTGTATTGTCACCGCGCACAAGAGTGCAAGAGCACCGAGGCTCCACGAGATGTTTATAACATGTCGAGCATGTTTGTTTTCGTATTGTTGTAGATGTTTGAGGTGTTTGAGAGTGTTTGAGGATGAGATGTAAAATTGCAATTACTTCTTGTGCCGCCTTTTCTATTTATTCTTACTCCCTTTTCTTCTCAGGACACACAGGTGTGGAGTGTATATATAACCTCTCATTGCACTTGTTTATAGACCAACAAGGCAAGGTAGGTCAACAAGGCAAGGTAGACCAAGGCAAGGCATGTTTTTAAATACCATTGCAATGTAATAGGGAACCGCATTCTCCAATTGGACCATAGCCATTGCCCTTCGCTTTACCCCTGGCATCGGCTACAGTTTGACTGTAGTTGCCAATGGATTGACTATTATTGCAATGAACTTCAAACCGTTTCGTTTTCTCTAGTTTTCTCTAGTTTTCTACAGTAGTTTAGAGTCCTATCACATCTCCAGTAGTATCACTTGTCTCCAAATCCAGGGCATGGTTCATTCTTTCCTCTCTTTCCAACTCCACTCTTCTCTATCCCTCTTTCAACCTTTTCCATTTGTTACTCCCCCCTCATTCTCTTTCTGTCTTTCCCCCTTGAAGTTATTTAGGGTCGCATCCCTCCACTCCACTTCTCCTCTCCCCTTTCTCTCTCTCGCTCGTTCTGTGTCATTCCCTCTCGTTCCTTTCTATTCTATATCTTCGGGTCAATGTCCAGTATTTAATGAATAGTCCTGACCCCATGGTCTTTTTGACCGTTTGAATAATTTTGAACCAGAATAATAAATCTATGTAGTAGACATTCCTCGTTGGTTGGCAAGGTATGTTCTCAAAGGGGTGAAGGAGCAAAGATCAGCGACAATGACTGTTAGTAAATGCGAACCCTGCCAGAAGAACAGTCTCTCTCATGCCTGCACCTTCTCTCCCTCTCTTTTCTTGGGAAGAAAAGAAAAGAAAAAAAAAAGGATGCCAATCATTTTCCTTTATGTTTCTTTACCATCTGTGCCGTTTTCCCCCTCTTTGTCTGCCCGATTGACTTTTTTTCTTGTCCTCTTTCTTCCTGCTTGAGCATATGCCTATCTGGTTGTCTGTCTATCTGCCTGTCTGTCTGTATGTCTATCTGTATATCTGTCAGTCTACGTGCCTGTGTGCCTACTTGAAGTTGTGAGTAGTCAGCCTCGACAGCAGGTTGCCTCTTCGTTTTTTGTTCCATAATAAAAAATCTTAATGCTCTGACATTGCTCTGCTCTATTGTCAGCTGTCCACTGATTGCCTTCCAAACGTATGTGAACCAAGTCAGGCAGCCATATGTCCTATGGGTGCTATATTACATACAGATAAACGTGTAAGAGAAGTAAGTCAACAGGGTGTGAGTAGTGTACAGTTGACAGACTCTTTCTAAAAGCGGGAAGCAATGTTGGAGAACAAGGAAGGAGTTTTGATGGGAGTGTGTGAGAAGAGTGAATAGGAATGATAAAATAAAATGATTGAATGTCCAGCCCAAGTATGATAGGGATGGGAAATGGAAAAAAGGTAAAAAAAAAAAAATAATAATAATAAAAAGAAAAGGGAAGGGTGGGTGGAAGTGGAGAGAGAGAGAGGAAAGGAGAGGAGAATAGAGTAGAGTGGAGATGGAAACAATAGTGTTGTCGGTGTATGTGCACACATACATAACATATGCAATCAACATGTTGACTGAGTACCCCAATTCAAATTCAAACAAATGCCCATACACACAAAACATAAACAAAAAATTGATTTTTTCCCTCCCTCTCTCTCGCTATCTCCCTCGCTGTCTCCCTCCCACCTGTCTTTTCTTTTTTCAATTTTTATTTTGTTCAAGAAAGACGAGCTCGTCCGGTCAAGACGACCTCGTTCAAGAAACTGTTCAAGAAACTGCAAGCCTCTTTCTCTTTTGTCAACAATGGTCACTCCAACTCTTCCGGAAAGAGCAAAGCCGCTCGCTTCATGGTCGTCAGAGACCTATAAAAACCTCGCTCTTCTTCTCTTCTTCTCTTTTCTTTTTTACTTCCTCCTTCCTTCTTCACTCCTTCACACACACTCTTCCTTCCAAAAAAACACACAACCACTACTCCACTTTCACTCTCTCTCTCACACACACACCTCCACTTCCACTTTCACTTCCACTCCACTCTCCACTCAAGCCAAGTCTCCAACGGTCCAACCGTCCTTCAAGTCTTTCAAGTCTGCCTGCCTGCCCTCCTTCGCTCAAGCCAAGCAAGCCCTCTTATACCCTGCCGCAAGCTCGTACAAGAAAAAAGAAAAAGCTCTCCTCTCTCGCTTTTATTTTTTTTTGCCGCCAAGGTACTCCCTCGTCTATTTCTCTCCACGATCGAACCCAAGAGAACCCAAGAGAACCCCTCGTCTCCTCCAGTCTTCCCCTCGTTTGAATCGATAAACCCTCACCGGCCACCCGTCGTCGTCTTCGCCGTCTAACACCCAAGAGTTCCCATCGGTCGAAACCCATCTCTCACTTTTACTCTCCCTCCGAGTCGACTCATCCATTCGTCGTAAATCGCCACATAACAAAAAATAACAAAAAAAAACGCTCAACCCCAACCGCCCGAACCAACAACTTACCCGGAACTTCGATCCACTTTTGCTGCAGTTCCTTTGCAACCCATACATCAATCAACAACAACAACAACAACAAACCCTTTTTCATATACCATGTCTCCCTCTACTCACGTCATGGCACCTATGGCCGTCATGCCCGCCTTCCAACAGGATCACGCCTGGGTCGAACGAGAGGTAACGAACGCAACAACAAAAAATGATTTGGGTCCTGGAATTAAGAACCAAAAAAAAAAAAAAAAAGGCGAGAAAGAAGTGAGAGAGGGGTTTTTTTTTCGTCCCCCTTTTGTGTGAACTTCGAGTTTGGATGCATTACATCCCAACGACCCTTTGACTTTCTTTTCAGTGGCGCCAAAAGGAAAAAAACGAAGCACCAAGAAAAAAAAAAAGGAAAGGGTGAGAAAAGAGACGAGAGACAGACGATGAAAGAAAGACGAAAGAAGCGAGAAAAGAGCTGTGTGTTCAGTCTTTGTGTTTGCCTTTTGCCTTTTTGCTTTTTTTTGTATTCTCTTTCTCTTTTTTCTCTCCTTTATTCTCCTTTGCACCTTTTCTTGCTACCTACCAATTACCACCACCACCACCTCAACAGAAGCAGAGCTCATCAGCAAGCAAGACAGGCAAAGCGGAATGGAGCAACCCTGATGCACCGACAACACCTTCCGAACAAAAAGGAACCATCTCCTAGACACAACAAAGGACACTTATGGAACTCAGGAGGAGCTCATTCGACACACACACTCACTCACCCACTCGACACTCACTCGACTCATTCACAACTCATCCTGTCACTCATTGTCAAGACAAGGACAATGAGCAACAGGAGTCAACAATAACAACCCCATTTGACTGCAAGTTGAACACAAACAACAACAACAAAAACACAACACAACAACAACAGGAAACAAGGGAAACTTTTTTTATGTAACGGAATGGCAACTCATTGACATAGTTGTCAACTCAACCAGCAAGGAGCCAATACAAGGAAGACATCCAAGGCGAGTGACGAGTCTTTTGTCTCATCAACAACAATAGGAAAGAACAGGACCGAGCAGGACAAGGATGGGAAAAGGACAGCAGATTGTCTTGTTCTTTTCACTTCCACCTTTCACGTTTTGACTTTTTGCAACCTGCTGATGGCGAGCTTGTTTTTTTTGTTTCCTCCATTCCGACTTTTTTTTTGTCAACCCACACCCTACCGACACTACACCGCCAGTCAGAAACTCACTTTCTTTTTGCGTTTCTCCTCGTCATTTTATTCTTTATTTGGGCGGGGGACAGTGTTCTTTGATTGACTCAGTCACGACTCGATTCAGTTTGCGTATGTGGGTGCTGGTTTGTTTGTGTATGTGTGTGTTTGTCTGTTTATCTTCCCTTCCCTCCTTTCCCTCTGCTATTTTTTGGTTGTCAGTCAGTCAGTCAGTCATTCAGTCGCTCATTCACTTTTTTACTCAGTTGATGTGTCGGTCTGTGTATGCGGCCTGTATTCCCTCCCTTTATTGAGTTCAGTTGATTTGGGATGTTTTTTTAAATTTTCCCGCCTTTTGCCAGTCTTCGGATGTACCCATGCCTTGTATACCCAAAGGCGGACAATAAGTGGAGGAGAAAGGCACAGAAAGGGGGAAAGGGAGGAGAGAGAGGAGTGCAGCGTGCAGATGGAAAAGAACCAAAAACATGCGAAGCGGGTGATGGTTGTTGGTTCTCTTTGTTGCTCTAGTCGAAAAGCAGCATGTCTTCATATCTCTCTCTCTCGTTTTGACTAAACAATTTATACTCATCAACTTTATTGTCTCTTCTCCTGCTTCTCTTTGCCTCCCCCCTTTCTCCCTCCCTTCTTCCTTCCCCCTCCATTCCTCTCCTTTCCCGCCCATCTTTTGCTATCTTTCCCTTCTACCCTCCAGAACCGATCCAATGCTGTTCTGAATCAGGAACCCATCCCTCAGTTGGTCAAGCCCGGAAAGCGCGGTCGTAAGGGAGGCGTCATCTCTTCCAATGCCAAACCAAAGGCCCCTGCTGCAGCCAAAGGTAAAACAACCGCAAAAACCTCCGCGTGTGTGTGACACAACCATGCCTTCATCCACAGTCTCAGACATCAGCAACCAGGAACAGGGCAGGACTCTCTGAATTGAACACAAGGGTCACAGGACAGTGGATTCAATTGGATAGGAGGCAGAAAGAGAAGAAAACAAAGGAGCAAGGATAGAACATGGGTTCATCGTAATACCATCGACACCAGCAGTGACCCAACGTCAAAGAGGAGAGATACCGTTTTCCGATTAGGATCGGAATATTTTGCGTTGCATTTATGATTCTGGATCTTTTTATGGAGGGCTCTGGATACGATTGCGGACCCGCATCAGTGTGGATCACCAGGATCGTCATGAACAGGATCGGCTTACAGCGGCTAGGACTCTCGAACACCACTACGGCAGATCTATCGACACCTTCAGGAGAAAGGTGCTCTTTGTATTCCCTTTTTTTCTATTTTCTGGATGACAACAACACCAGCGAACTCAGGACGCAAGGGATAACTGAGCATGATCTATTTCAATTTTCCCGTCCCGTTGACGAAAAAAAGCGTTCCCTCCCCCTCCCCCCTTTCCCTTGACTTGTTTATTCGTATCCTAACCTACTTTTTTTATATTATTTATTATTACTTTTTATTTTCTCTTCTTTATACGACAAACTCATTCCTCTCGACTCTTTCATGGATACGACAACTAAACGATAGACTCAAGCCGCTCTGAACGTTCTCTCGGCATGTTGACTAAGCAGTTCATCCACCTCCTCAAGGAAGAGCAGGGAACTCTCGACCTCAACCAGACAGCCAACAAACTCGGTGTCCAGAAGCGCCGCATCTATGATATTACCAACGTCTTGGAGGGAATCGACTTGATCGAGAAGTTCAAGAAGAACAATGTCCGCTGGAAGTAAGTATCGCAGCCTTTTGTTGTACCAGCATGTTTACTTTTTGATGGTTGTTTGTCTGGTGTGGTTCTGTTTGGGTTGTTATTTATTTGGGTTATTTTCCCGCCCACCCCCCTGCGTCCAGGATCAGTTTTTTATTTTCTTGCGGCAACAACCATCAACAGGGCACGTCATATCTTTGATTTTCTTTATTGTATTTCGGGACGTTGGTTAACTTTTGGATGAGCTCGGGAGTCACTGTGGCGGAATACAAATACGGGGCACATGGACCATCGACACACCCGCCACAGTGTAATGTGATAGGAACAGGAAAAAAAGGGGGGAGGTAAGAGGAGTACAAGAAAAAACAACAGGACGGCAAAGTTGCAAACAACACAATTTTGGATTTTAAGCAACCACATCAATGACACACACACACAACAACACCGTCAACAAATCAAAAAAAAACAAAACAGAAACGCAGGCAGAAGAACAGCATTATCTACACAGGAGGGGAGAGAGGCATAATTAGGGGGGAAAAGAGGGGGAGAGACAGGCAGGGAGGCAGGATGTTTAGAGTGCAGCTAGCAGCTAGCCCATGGAGAGAGGGGGGAATGGAATGAAGGGATGATTTTTCTTTAGCTGGAAAGAAGAGTCGAACAAGGAGTGCAGGGCAGATGGGAGAGAATGGGCGGGCTGGGAAGGAAAGAAGTGGCGCTTTTTTTTTGGGAGAGGGGGGGGGGGGGGGGGGGTGGCAGGGTTCCAATGAGGGCCAAAAACAAAAAAAAAAAAAAAAAAAAAAAAAAAAAAAGGCAAAAAAAACCCCCCATTTTAAAGTTCCCGCTGCTGGACTGGATTTCCGGGCGGCAGAAAAAAAAAGAAAAAAAAAAGAAAAAGCGAAAAGGGTGAGGGAGGGATATGCGCTCTTTTTTTTGTGGTCGTGCGCACATCCAAACAACACAAAAAATACACATCACTCGCAGGACAGGAGAGGAAAACAGGGAAGGGGAGAAAGAGAGACATGCCAACAACGCAAATAACAACAAGAGCTGAATGTCACAGATGCTAATCGATTTTTTTCCCGCTCTATTTCAATTGTTGTTATTTATTCTGTGTTACTATCTTATCCAGGGGCGTCACTTCGACCAACAAATCAACCTCAGGATGCAGACAGGCCGCGTCTGGAATCAATCGCCAGCGGAGGGATGAGTTGTTGCAGGAGAAGGCCCGCCTCGAACAGGAACACAGTCGCCTCGTCCAGATGAGAGCCCAAGTGGACGGTGCGATCAAGGACACCCTCACCAACGAGAACACTGCTCGGTATGTTCCATTTTTTTTTCTATTTTACATCCGTCGTCATAGACCTTGTTACCTAGCAGAGGACTTATCAGACGACTAATCACAACGTGTTCACTCTCCCCTTTAATAGCTATGCCTATGTGACTATGGAGGATATCAAGAAGGTCGATTCTCTTCAGGATTCACTTGTCTTGGCTGTTTCTACTCCTTACGAGACATACATGCAGTTGGACGACCGATCGCCTGACGTAAGTAACACTCATGGAAAAACGGCGGTTTTATCGTGAGGACGGGTCTGCGATTGAATCCCTTACTCCAAGGAGAGTTGTATTTACTCACCAAAATATCTCCCTGTCTCTGTTTAAAATAGCCATCCCAGCCGTTCGTGATGAACTTGGAGCACAAGACCGCTGCTGGAGATGTTAACTTTAGCACCTTTGTTGTCCCACCCCGCTGCCCTGGATCGCCTTTCTTGTCCTCGGACTCTTCCACTGAGGGATCGACAGACTACTCCTCGCTAGATGACTACTCTTCTTCGGAATCCTCGACTGACGAGTCGGACTATTCGTCGTCTTCTGATGATTACAGCGATGAGTCGTCGGATTGCTCTTCTTCTTCGGACGAGGATGATGAGGAATCTGTCCAGCCCCTTCGCAAGACCTTGATTGGCAACCACGCCGTTATCTCGAACTTGCCCCAGCAGGACATTGTCACCATCTACAGCGCCGCGATGGAGGAGGAAGATGCCAGCGAGACCGAGTACATGAGCGAGTAAGCGCTCTACCCAGTTCTTGGTTTCCTTTGCGCATCTCTCTGCTGCTTTCGTCGGTCTGTCTTCTCGACAAGTGGACAAGTCGTCTTGTATATTTTCTTTCATCCGTCGTTACTTTTGAGTGGATGAGATCTCTCGGTTTCTCCCTTTTTCTGTTTCGATCATACCACGTTCTTTTGCTTTCTTTTCTTTTCCTTGTACATTACTCATACGTTCGATACCAAAAATTTGTACCCTTGCACATCTTGTTTTCTATCCTTTCAGTACCATATGCACCATTGACAACACGTTTGAAAACACTTCGTTTTTCGATCGCTCTATATACCTTTTTGCAATACCTCAAAAGTCAATTAAAAACAAGTTAAAAATTGAATAAGGATAAAGGAGAGCGATGGAAAAAAAATGAGCACGGCCATTTTTGCTGAATATGTAGAAAAAAAAAAAGATCTGCTGAGATGCAGGATTACCACGCGAAAAAAAGAAAGCTGATCGATGGTTTTTTTTTTTTCGTTGGACCCTGCGAGCGACGGACGGAAAGAAGGGTTGTGGATAGAAGGGACGCGACCGTTGGAGAGGGGCACTTTCTTAAAAAGGGAGACAATCCAAGAATAGAACATTGGACCATTCCTTAGGGGAAGTGGAGGAGGGATGGGAGGGGAAGACGTGTGCAAAAACAAAAAAAAGAAAAAAAAATCAGGGACGGTTGGGTTTTTTATTATAATGGAACAATGTGTTTTACTTGCTTTGAATGCTCCTAGTTTCCACATATGTAGAGACACGTAGCTTATGCTATTGACCTGATTCACACACCTTCACACATGTGTAGTATTCAATTGATATATACAACATGCCATTTTACACATAATTGCATGCAGCTGCACTTGTTTATTCTTGTTCCTCGGCTCAAGGTGGAGCTCTTCTATACTTTTTTTTCTTTCTAACTGTTGTTTGTCATATTAACTCTTTCAATTCACACGAGGAACTCCCGAGGAAACTCCGAGGAAACGGTGTCGCACAAACATAAAAAAAAAGAAAAAAAAAAGACAAAAATAACGCCGTTCTCACGTCTGCGCTTTTTTTTTTGTCCCACCTAACCCCCCCCCAACAACAACAACAACAACCAGTTTTTTTCTCTTTCGTTCGTTCATTTTTCTTCTTTTTGCCTTTCTTTTCTCCGCCTCTCCCTCCTTCTCACTTTGTCTGTTTTTCACTCTCTCAGTTCTCTGTGTCTTTTTTTGGACTAATTTTTTCCCGCCAAAAAGAGAAAAATGACGGCATCGAGCAGCATGCAAAAGGGAAAAAAAGATGACAGGAGGGAACAAAGGAAGGAGGGAAGGAGGGAAAACAGAACGAGAAGGAGGGAAAACACAGAGAGGGAAGGAGGGAAGATAAAAAATCTGAAAAGAGGGGAAAAAGAGATGACATGAGATAAGGGGGAGGGACACACGCAAAATGGACCCCCCTTCCTACTCCCTCCTCCTCCCGCCATATGACATCTTGTTTTTTGCTTTTTTTTTTTTTTTTTTTGCTGTTATTTTATTTCATGCATGGGGGGTAAAGAGAAAGCACAGGGAAGAGAAACGTGGGTGAGCAAGGCGAGATTGAGATAGAGTAAAGATACAAAGATATGTGCGATATGTGCGAGAAAGATATGGTACAGAGCATGGTTTGAAGAGGACGGTAAGCAACAAAAAAAAAAAAAGGGCGACAAGGCATTCTTAGCGGCAGAACATGCGGCGCTTATAGCCATAGGAGGTCTGGACTCCTTTGCCCCTCTGAACCTCCTCTTTCTTGTACCGTCGTTGCGCTTCTCGAAGATGTTCAGGCCGGATTGGGCCCGTTTCTCCCCAATCCTCCATCACCTCTCGTGCTATTATTGAATTCACATGGCATACATAGAGGGTGGTAAAGAGAGGTTAGGTGCCATCTCAAGAGCGAATGTTGTTTTCTAAGTGACACGTAAATTGCCTTTGATAGATATATAGATATGCAGTATTTTACCTTTCTCGACCATCTCGCCGACAAAGACTTTGCAGAATCCAGCAACAACAAAGGCCATTGTCTGCGTCACCTGTTGGTTCAGAATCGTTCCCACCAGCTAATACATATGTAGTACACGTCAAAGCGCACCATCATGTCAGTACATCGACGCTGATCGTTCTCAAAACACAAACATGCCGCTCTTGCAAACATGAGGGAGAAAGTCATAAAACATACCTTCTTGACGGTGGAGCGACCGAGAACAGAGCGACGATACACTTCGTATCGCTGCAACTGCTCATCAGAGAAACAGTCCAGCAGCGCCCTATCAAGGTGCAAAGTCGAAAAAAAAAAGTGATCTCAACAGGTCAGAGTACTGCCCTGAATAAGCATCAACTCACTTCAAAGCAATAAGAATAATACTAAATCAAAGTCAGGTAACATACTTGAGTTCATCTTTGCTGCGTCCTCGTGTGCTGGCCTCCTGATTCCATTCATATTCAGTATATTCGGGTTCCTCCTCATGATCATCATCGTCTTCATCCTTGCCTTCACCTCCCGCATCACCGGCTTCTCCACCTGTCTCTCCTCCCTCTACAGTAGCGCCATTAGGTCCGACTCCTGGCTTCCGGATCTCGCTGTCGTCGCCATCTTCGTCTCGCGCGCCACCAGGCAGACCAGCTCCTCCAGCGCCACCAAAACCAGATCCTGAGTCAGCCCGGTTTGCGCCTTCACCTGTTGTGTTGTTTCCTGCGTTCGCTCCAGCGCCACCAGCAGCAGCGCCCGCAGCGCCAGCTTTACCAGCAGCTCCGCCTTTCGCCTTCTTTCCTCCTGCTGTCCCCGTGCCTGTTGCTCCTGCTGCACCAGCAGGGATCTTCTTTCCATCTTTATCCTTCTTCTCTCGCTTCTTATAAGGGCCTTTAACCATCCTCTGTCCAGATTTGCCGACCCCTCCAGCAGCAGGCACATTCGGCAACTGATTGCGCGCAGTGATGCTGTCCAGATTGCGAGGCAGTTTCTGTTTCTTGGGTTTGTGTAATGACGGCGTGGCCGCAGCGTTCTTGCGACGCTTTGTAGGTGTTGCAGGCGTTGAGGGGCCAGCAGGTCCAGGTGATGGCGCTCCTGCTCCTCCTCCTCCTGGCATGGCGGGTGAAGAAGCTGATTCGTCCATTGTGTAGACGGCGGTTGTGTTGGCTTTTTTTTTAAGATTTTACAACCTTTTATGTCAGTTGAGGCTGGGGGACAATGGGTGCCATAATTACGTCACCGAAGCGACTCATCATAGTATCTACTATCCTCATACCTGCACTAACGTGTGTGGGCGAACCAACACACAAATATGAAAAACTAGACTACTTCCGCGCACCCTTTCCACCGCGCGCCGGGCTTGAGCTAGAGGCAATGGCAGACCTCTTTGGTCGGCCTTGAGTTCCGTCCGTGGTACTTGAGGTACAGGCAGGCCGTTTTCGATGTCCTGGTGATCGACTCGTTGTGTTAGTGCTCCCGCTGCTGCCGCTTCCAGGGGTTGCATTTGAGAGTGTACTCGATCCGGCGCCGGTACTAGCCATCCAAGGAAGAGATCCGTCCGGAGCCATAGGCTGGAGATACTCTGGACGCTCCTACTTCTCAAGGTATCCTCGCACAAGGTTGGCCATGTTCTCTGCCGCCATAACGTCACGGTGGTGATAAACATGGCATGTTGGGTAAAAGAAACAGCGGAGGGTGACCTGGGTGACGAAGAGCCCACAGTGAAGACATTTTTTGCTCGTATAATATTCATTGAGTCCAACAACCAGGTAACCCAACGACCTCGCCTATTTTGAAGGAAACGGGCAATCATATTAATTACTTTTTTGTTTGTTTTGCGGATGACAGGTATTCGCAGGTGTCAATCCTTAATGATATTCTTGAATCAATGGTTACCTTTTTCACAAAAAAAGATAGGAAAGTAGTCAATAGAGGAGAGTCCACTCTTGACCAAACACTTGCCCAGTCCTACTCCAATCAAAACAAGGTTTTTTGGATCATGTCGACGCCCAATACTTCCTCCAATGATACTAAGGAGGCGGTCGGCAAGCAGTTGGTACTCATATTGACGGGCACGCTCCCTGTCCCACTTGTGGCGTTTGTACAACTGGTCTCGGCCCGCATAGACCTCCAATAGTCTCTCCTCGACCCGCCTCAGCTCTGCAATGTAGCTGATCACAATCGCCCCCTCGTCTTTCAAAGGTGGAAGTCCAGTCTCGATTCCTGCAATCGTTTGCTGTTCCTCACCTACATCCAGCAACGTCTGCTTCTCGTCCTCCAGCCACCGACGGAAGCGGAATGTTGCTTGGTACACCGCCTTTTGTTTCACCGCCAGATTATTAAACACCGTTCTTGTCGAGACAAGAGGAGAGGTTGTCTGTTACTCTGGGATTGAAACCGAGATGGGGATAGGAAAAGAGATTGAGGATGTCGATGCTGCTGTCGGTTCCACACAGGTAGCAACGATCCCTTCCATGCTTGAAGTTACCCTGTCGACTTCCTTGCCTTTTTCAGTCTTGAACGAGTCGTCCGGAATATCCGCAAAGGCGCCAATGACACACGCCTTCCCGCCATCCAAAGTCAACGTCTTGATCTTCTTGGGTTGAACTCCTGGCCAATATTTAGCGACGTCGTCCTTGCAGGTAATGACATTCCTGATCTCGGGTAGGAGGTAATCGACTCCGCCGACAGTCGAAGTCAATCTTGATGGCAGCCTGTCCTCTGCAATACGGCAAAATCGAACATCCTGAAGCTCTCAAAGCTTGAATGCCAACAACTGTATCCTGAACCCGTCATTCTTTAGAGAGCCTCGAAGGACATATTTCTTTGTGGTATGGACACTGGGCTCGAGCCATTCATTCTGGACATCCGTTAAGTGACTCCGGATCTGATCCAAGGACCACGGCTCGACCGCAGATCGATGACCAGCTTGCTTCCGCTGTCGGCTTGATGAGACCTTGAGGGGCGACGTCGGCAACAAAGTTCTTGATGATGAAACCAAGCTCTTCTCCTGCTAGCCATGTGTCAAGGTCGCTCACTGAAGTGATGGTCGAGTTATCCAACTCGCCCAACCGCACCAATCTTTCCTTCAGCGATGTACGCTTCCAGAAGAAAGCTGCAATCTCCCTCTCCGAGAAGGATACGAAAGGTTGCTGTGAGGAGGTAATGGGCACAATCCGACGGCTGTTTCCCGTGAGCTTGTTCAAGTAGAGAAAGTTCTCGACTGCGGAAACATCTGATCGAATCTGAATGTCGACATCTCCTCGTACGACGTCTTTGTCTTTCATTGCCTTGAGCTATGCAAGAAAAAGATAAAATGAATTAAATAATATTCGCGTTATTTTTTCTTGTGCGATGAAAGCATAACAGCATACCAGAATTAGCCAGAGATATTTCAGCCTATACATTATCGTGGAGACCACGGCTCCCATGCCCATACATTCGTCTCAGCTCGACAGCCAGATGACCAGACACAGATCGGACCAAATATGTTGGTGTGAATGGCGCGGTTTCCCGAAGTTCCTTGCGCGCTCGAACTGGATCATGTATCCCGTCCTTCACCAACCAGGCAACAAGCTGATTAGCAACAGCACCTGCCTTGGAGTTCTCCTTCGAACAGTTTCCTGAATAAAGATACATCGGGAAAGATATTAGGAAGCAGAACTCCTTGTCCTGCCTGTTCGCGGCATCGGAGTTATCGTTCTCCTTGTTGCCGCCGGCATCCTCCTCATCCTTATCGATATTCACAGGCTTGACCGACTCGCCAATCGACAATAGTATCCTCCGTTCCGCCTCTGTGATAGAGGCCTTCCTGCACTGAAGTCGATGTAATTCGGTCATCGTTTGGGGTGGCGTCATTAATTCCAACATAGTCCTTCGCTCCTCCTCCACCTTATCCATGCGATCCCTCAGCATTTCCACGAAATGGCCAATAAGACGCTGAGCCTCACGTTTCACGCCCGCGGCCAGCCGTGGGGCCTCCTGCAAACAATCGACTACCTCCTGCTGCTCCTCAGTAAGAGCGTCAGTGCCGGCAATTCCGTCCATCACCACGCGTCTGACGTTCGCACGCACTGTGCCAATCTCTAAAGAAGACGTTGGGTAGTGCCAGTTCATTGACCGCACGAGACCATTCCTGTCGAGATCTGCCAGCGATTTCTTCTGAGGCCCAGATGAGTCTTTGTCGCCCTTCGGTTTGGACTTTTTGATCGAAACACTGTTGGTCTGCGCCGGCTCCCGGTAGAACTTGAGCTTGAACTGTTTGGCCTTGGGAGGTGGGCTATGGACAATCTGGTGCGTTCTCTCTTTGAAGGAAAACCGACCTCGATTCCTCGGAATTCGCGTCCTGACCAATGAAAGATGCCCGTCTGCATTCGGGTTAGAGGTCAGAGAGGGACTCTGTTGTGAAGGTCCGGGAGTCAGTGCGGATTGTGACGATGAAGCAGTAGTAGTGTTGGCCTTGGGGACAACCTTGGATGACTCGACTGTTCTGTACCGGTTATAAGTCTTTGACGATGGCAACCGTACAACGTCGTCCTTGGTTCTATTTATTAAAAATCAACCAAATGAAATGGTGAGAAATACACTTCGCAAATTATTCTTCACAAAGTACAAAGCCCTTTAATAGTGCATGGTATAATTACCTCTCCTTGGCTCCTGCTGCTCCAATATTTTTCAAAGACTCATGCTTGATACAGGACTCTTTGAATCTGTCCTGCAATACATGAAAGAGTTGCTGGGCTTGCGACTCTTGGACCAAAGGCTCTACACATTCTTGTTGTAAAAGAACGAACACCCGTATAGAGTTCTGGAAGGTCTCCTTCTCAGTGTTCTTCACCATGACTTGACCGGGGGTGAGGTAAGCAGCGACGATCTCTTGGGTGTTTATTGAAGAGGAAAAGTAATCAGAGTTAGAATTCGATTTGTAAGATAGTATTTTAACAGAGAATGCCAAAATAAAATTGCCAGCTAAATTACCTGGCCTTGGCCCAATCTCCTTGATGATACTGAAGTTAGTTGCTGGTCCCAGCGAGTAGATATTCCTATGATAGTCATTCCTCGAAACTACAGCGAGAGCCGTCAGCTGGATCTGGGAGATCCCCAGAGTTGCGAGTATATCAAGGATCTTGTATACAAGGATAAGGTTGTTGGACACCGGACGCCAGAGGGTCACAATTGATCGATACGCCAGCATATCGCTGTTCTTGGAAATAAGGATGTCATTAAGCTGAGCGTCCCGAGCCATGGCAACATCGGCTTCGGTGGTGCAAATGACGACCGTCCATCCGCGATTCTCCATGTACTTTGCAACTCCAAGCGACTCGTCAGCGACCAGTAAAACGAGGACGCAAGCCCAGCCTGGATGTCGGTAAAGTGCCGCTTCCGGATTCTCATGCCATTATTTAGCCGTTCTTCGAAAGTGTCGGTGCTCTTCTCCGTCCGGTCCAGGGCCTTGTACCGTGTTTCTTCTCGTGTCTTGGCCGTGTTCACCTTCTCCACCGCCTGTAAACCGTCGATGTATAGAATCATGTTGAGTGTATTTCCGAACCGCTCAATATCCTTCTCCAGAATCCTGTGTGCTTCCTTCCCGGACTTCTTGGAGTATGCATCTTGAATGACGCGGTAACAATTGGCCAAGATGTCGAAGCGGCGTGTTCCGGTTGTGACTGATGCGAGAATTGAGATGTAGGGTGAAACGGGGTTGTAGCCCTTCCTACGAATGAAAGGGTACCAGTCGAAGAGTCCCATGGTGTTGGCGCTTGTGCTTTTGGAGTCAGAAGAAAGGAATATTGGCGAGGATGGTTGTTCGTTGAATAGTAAAATTGAAAAAAATGACGAAGGGAAAAGCGAATCGACTCTTTAAACGGGTTCTGTGTGTCGATTAGTTGCTGCCAATTCTTTCCTAGAATAGAGGACGGGGGGCGCGTCGTTGACTATCGGGGCGCGTGATGTATGTATATAGAGAACTCAGATAAGAGCTGCGAGGAAACACAAGTAACCAAATAATTTTACATTGGCTAAGACCACAATTTTTCTTGTCGCTTACACTCTAAAACTTGTAAGGTGTAGCAAGGGCACACGTCAACATATAACGCGTTTTTTTTTGTCGCGGAAGGGAGGCAGAAGGGGTGCAAGTGTTATTTTGTCAAGTTCAGGAAAGGGAAACAATGTGGGTTTCCCATCAAGAGAGAAGAGCGATAGTAGAGATATATTCATATTGTTCTCCGTTATGAGGAAATAGATGCTGGTGGTAGAGTGACCAGTGGAAAGGATAGTGGAAGAAAGAGAGTAAAAAAAATTCCCTCAGTTAATAATGACGTCTCTGAATTTAATTAAGTTGCATACATATTAGTTGACAACCTTCTTCTTTTCCACGAGTTCCACTGGCTCACTGTTAAATAGTAAGTAGAAAAAGGTACAAAAAGAATGGATACGGTTAGGTATCATGCGCAGGACAACGGATAGATAGACGACAAATAGCAACCAACCATCTAGGGAGACAAAGAAAACTTACGCTTCGTCTTCACTACGCTCATCCTCAGCACTATGGCCCTTCAAGATCTTGACTAATATCCTGAGAATAAGCGCAAACCAGTACACCATCAGGACCTGCAACAGTGCCAGACCCAAGATGGGCAACCAGGCCAGTTCTCGGCAGTACCACTTGCCCTGTGAGATATCCAGCTCAAAGGGGATCATCTCGTAGGCCGTGAACATGAATCCATGTAGAATGTACGCGTACATGTAGTGTCGCGTGTAGAGCCATGTCACCATGAACGTCCCAAAGAACACGTCGCAAATCCTGTTCGACACTCCTAAGTACTTCATCGACTTCGAGAACTAATGAAAGTAAGAGAATACAGTATAATTCTTGTGAGTACTTTTTATCTTTTCAAAGTGACAAATAAAGAGGGAAAGAGACAAAACGAGAGAGGAAGGATAACTTACGGCAAGGATAATGTCGGCGAGATCCATGACGACAAAGACAACATTACCAGCGCGCCAAAAGTTGGACAGCGCACTTCCACTGATCAGCAACAAAGTAACGGTATGGTGCGCCAAGAGTGCCCAAAAGTCCTTCCGGGGCGCCTCGATATGAAGGACAAAGATCTGTTGCAGCCAAAAGGCCAGCTGGACATAGTAGTACCATAGCATGACATGGGGCAGTGCTGTGTGTGGATAACCTTCAAAGAGGGCTTCGGGTTTGAACCAGAATGTCCAATTGTTCCAGACAGGCGATGTCCTCAACACGTACTAAGGAATAGTTAAAAAAGATAACATGCCTTTTGGGTTAGGATCGGGGATAGTAGGATGTAAAGAGTCGAGTGCTGACACGCACAGAAAACGAAAAAAGTGTGGGCTGAAAGGAGGAAGAATGAATAAATGGGTGAACAGGAAGAATGTGAATGGTTCAAGGTGGATTATTCATTACGCCGAACTGAACAGCCTCCCATTCCCAACTCAAATGTCTATGCATGTCTGAGCCATCGATGACCCTATCCTGCACCACTTGTTTCTTCCTTGCCTCCCTTTTTTCTTTTGTTTGTTGACCTGTTATTTTTGGGTCGTCTGAATTCAGTTTAGCAAAAAAAAAAAAAAAAAAAACCCTCAGCTCTACCTTCCTCCGTAGACCTGTTTTGCCCATCTCCACTTTGAGCTGAGCCCGATCCACTCCATTCATAGTTCACTTCTTGTTGTTGTGTCGTGTTGTAGGTATGTTGCATGAGCTCCTTGTGTGTCCTCCAGAGCTCCAACCACAGCGTAACAAATCCAGTATCTCCTGATCCTGTGCCCTCATCGTGCTCAAACCAGTCTGAGGTGTGATTCGATAGCAGCAAGTGTCTTGTCCATTATCGCATGTTACTCTGTTTCCGGATAATACTCCTTTCAAGGTTAGGACCCGGGTATTTCATCCCCGAACTTGTAATTCTACTTCCGCTTTGTTTCCTCTTTGTTCCGTCAGAACCTCTTTTTCTGATGTCAGTTAGGTCCATTGTCCTGCTACAAAGACCCTTCTTCCTGCACTGCATATATCATCGCTGTCATCAGTCTTGAAAGAAAGTTGGTCACAGATTGAGGAGGGTGAAGGCGGTGTTGGCTGGGGAAAAGAACGTGAGGAAGAACCAGGTTCCGAGCCATGATCTCCTCGTTCTGTTGTGTAGCGTGCAAAAGTGTCTCTATGGGCAAAGGAGGACAAAGAGGAAGAGGGACTTACCATGCCAAGGGTCCAGCTGATAGAGTAATAGATACAGACCCAGCCTTCCTCCTGGAACCGATTCTGTTGGTGCTCCTTCTTGACGCCTGCCCAGACCGCAAACGGCTTCAACACCATGGTCATCATAAAGGCCCGCAGGAACGTAAACACCACGATCCAGAAACCGATAAAGTTGAAGTCCGTCCATGCTTTGGAGTAAAGTCCAGTCATCGGGTCCTGGTTCTGGAGAAAGAGGAATGTCTCGGCGAAGGGTATCCTCAACTGGAAATGGCTCACAAGCACCACTGCAATGATCGCCGCCGGCACATCTATTTTTCAATATTGGCAAAAAGTTATTAGCAAGCAGCGCATGGCGATTAATAAGGAGGTGGTCTCCAATAATATTTTTTCTTTATTTTTCGCAGATAGTGTTTTTTCAAGGGGTCCGGAAAGAGAGGGAGAAGAAGGTAGAGTAGGCGAAATTGAGGGACAGAAGTGGGATGATGCGATCTGTCCTCTCCCTTCTTTTTGACCTTCCCATTGTCCTCCTCCTTGTGCACAGGGGGTCCTGCAGGCAGTGCGGACATTGCATGGCATAATGGAGAGAGGGGACAGTAGTAAAAGGAGGGGGAGGGGAATGTGTCTGGGGTCACAGCGTCAATTGGGTGACGACAAAGAGAGTCAGAGAGAGACAACAAAATGGGAAGAGCCCCACCGCGTATTCTTGCTGTTGCTGTTGTCGTTTGGTTGTACGACAATTTACGATCTTGGCCCTTTGTTTCTTTTTTACTTGCTTTTCTTGGAGTTGTTGCTTTTCTGTGGGGTGTAGGGACTAAACAAAAACAACATAAGGTGTCCGTCCGGCAAAACTTACCAAGTTGGTGTCTGTACATGAACGAGAGCATGCTCTTTCCTTCCACGATCCGCTGCTGACTCTTTTTTGCTCGTGCCTGGACTGACGAACAACTCTTGGTCGCTGTCGCTGTTTCGGACGACGACGACAACGAAGAAGACGATGACACCCGTGTCTTGCCGCGTCGTGAAGTTTTCGTCGCTGTTGTTGCTCCTGCTGAGTGTTTTGATGTCCGTGTAGGGTCTGCTGCTGATCCTGTTCCTGCTCCTGCTGCCCCTGCGGTCGCTGAGGTTGTTGCTGTAGAAGTTGTTGTTTTTTGACCGCTGAGGGTCGAGACGACGGTGTTGCCGGCAGAGGCGGCATCCTTGTGGAGGAGAGCGATGTTGTTGATCGGTGACGTTACTGAGAGGAGCGGACTCGGATCTGACAGCACCATGGCGTTTATATGTTCCTGTATAGAACGATCAATTGGTCGAGAAAGAGTGGGTGGAGAGGAGACAGAGGTGAGAGCCAGTCAAAGTGCAAGGTACGGTGGAGTGGACGATGAAGTGAGAAAAGGTGTGAGGAGAGCGAAGAAGAGTAAAAGAAGGAAAAGAAACGAAAAACGAGGGAGGAGGTAGGAGGTAAAACTGCTGGTCTGTTGGGGAATGTCGATAAAAAAGAGAGAAAAGAAAAGAAAGAGAAAAGGAAGCGGAGGTGGTTGGAGAGAGAAGAGGCATAAACATATATAGCAAAAAAAAGCACAGCGGGATCAAATCATGTCGTCGTTATGTTCACGTTCAATCGGTCCACATGCAACAAACAGACAAATCACAACTTCAGGAGAAAGCGATAACAAAAAGAAGGGTCAGGCAATCGTCTTTATCCCCATTGAATTATTGTTCTCAACAAAAAAAAAAAAAAAAAAAAAAGAATGACCAGAAAATACCAACAGAAAAATAACATTCGTATCTCGTTCTTATCCTTGATTTTGTTTGCTTTCATTACTGTCCAACCAGCCGTCCAGATCTGAGAGCGCAACCTTTTGACAGGTCGTTGCTGATTTCCACATTTGGTGTCTTCTTTGGTTTGTTTGTTGTGTTTGTTACCTGAACAATAGTGGTATGATGATGCTACCGTATTCTTGTTTCCTCAAAAATATGATGTCGATGTGGTGGCAGGGCCCAGCGGAAATAAAAAAATCAAGAAAAAAAGTGCAGAGCCAAGTGGGGTCAAATGCGTGGACAAAGTTAGAGGAGTATTGCTGGAAGGAGAAAAAAGTAAAAGGGAACAGGTAAAGAAAAAGAAAGAGATAGTAAAAGGGGAGAAAGAAGGAAACGAGGGAAATGAAGAACAAAAGTACAAAAAAACAAAAAGTCGACGATCGCTGCTTTAGTTGCCATTAAGAAGGGATTGCATTATTGTCTCTTTTCTTTTCACTCGTTCCTCTTCGGGTTTCATCCTCCCATTCTCCTATTACAAAGTCCGAGTCTGTCCATGACGGAAAAGGCCGCCAGGTCTCGAGATCATTTTCCTGTTTTTACGAAATACCTTTGTCATGAAAAAAAAAAAAGTCTTCGGAGTCCGCTTCATCCATATTCCGTCGTGTGCACTGACTGGCTGGCTGACGGGTTGGCCGAAAATGACCTGCAATGATGGGTTGGGTTAACTGGCTCTGAGTGTGTTAACGAACAACAAATGCGCGAAATACACAACTGAACAACGTAACCACGCCTCTCTCTCTACCCCCCTCTGGAATGGATTGTCATATATGGTCTGTTGATCTGATAACCGCTTTGCCGCACAATTGAACACTCGGCGTACAGATATCAAGGATATCTAGTTTTTTATTGACTTGTTTCGCCATTCTTGTTGTCGTGCAAAAGTGAACGTTCTCCTGTTCATGAACGAGGAGACCATATTTGACGAATGACCCCGCGATCACCAAAGATTGGCTCATAAGCCGCCCCCGTAATCAACTCGACCAAAATCCAGACGTTGGTCGCATACATCAATGCAGAGGTGATAAACAAGTTCCAGAAGGTGTTCAAGCCCAGGAACTCGAGGTTGTAGGCCTGGGACAGCCACAGACCCTGAGAGGCCACCCAGCCAATCAACATGTTTCTTCCCTGTGACTTGAGACTCATGCGAGGGTTTGATGCCAGGTTGGGAATGAGAAGTGGCAAGAAGACTATGTACCACATGAAGTACTAGTTGGCACAAGAAGAGACATGATCCCGTTAGTAAAGTGTTCTTTTAATCTTCTTTCGTTACTACACATCTCTCTCTTTTTTTTTATGTTCTGAACAATAAAACGTGAGAGAAAGATGGAAAGGGATAAATGACAACAAAATCGTTGTATGATATCGCACCTGCGCGGTGCAGACCTTGTTCCATGCGACAAAGGCAAACGTCTGGAGGAAGGCACAAAAGAAGATATCCTTTCCAAAGCAGCATCCAATCGCAAGGACGAGCGCCAATTGAGGCACAAACGTCAATACGCCGACCAGTGTTCCAGTGGGGGATGTGAACGTCAGGTAGATGTTGTAGAACCAGAACGAAAAGTTGTGGCGATGGTCCTTCCGCGTGACATGGTACAGGTACGTCTCGAACAGGAACTCGTATCCGTACCTACAAACGATAATGGAAACAATAATCATGAGTATCTGGATTGATCTCACTTTCCTATGGTAATCCCTAAAGACTCTTCACTTTCTGCATGCATCTCAACAGTCAACCAAGGACTTACATGTAGTACATGAGGCCGGTGAAGAAAAAGAACCAGGCACCACTCAAGAGGCCAAACTGGACACGACGCCATGTAATAAAGTTGACGAGACCCTTGACAGCCTTGACAACAACCGAGTCTTTGGATCCACTGCTTCGATGACTACTGCTGCCTGACTGACCTCCCTGTGTACCCTCGCCCTTCTCCTTCACCTCCAAAACCTCCTTATCCTGAACCTGAAAGTATCTGTCGTCCATCATGACCAACAACGAAATCGAGTAGATGATCGGGTATGTCTTGAAATGTACACTCAGTCCATACAAGAAGGCGCCCCATGCAATCCTCCGCTTCATGATCAAATAAAACGATCCCAGAACCATGGCTCCAATGACACTCTCAGCGTTTCCTCGGGTTGAGATATTGGCGACCATGGGGTTGAGCAGCCAGATCGCATTGAACTTGACCGCCCTCGACTCAGACATGCCTCTTAACCGCAAAATCTTTTGGATCAGCACACCAACCAGCAGGTTGGCGCCTGTAAAGATCCATTTGCCATAGGACTCGTTGAGCCAAATATTGGGCATTAGCATTTGGGCAAGGAGAGGGGTATAGCGATAAGTCGCGCGTTTGTAGGGTGATAGTCCCTGGGTGAGGTATCTGGATGCGTCGGTGAAGACAACGTAGTCAATATCGGTATATTTGACGACGAGATGGGTGTCCTGCCAGTGACCGTAGATAAGGAAGATCCCATGTAGCGCGACACTTGCCCAGATGAGTTGCCGGAACGTAAAGTCGAATCGCGGCATTATGCTGTTCAATCGAGAAAATGGAGGATGTTGATTTTGTGTCCACGAGATGTGCTGCTTGGTGCTTCTTGTGTCCTGTTTCCTTATGTCCTTGTTTCCTGAATCCTTGTAATGACAGGCGAGTCGATGAAAAACGTGTGGTTTGTAGAGTGAATGAAAGCGTTAAAGGGATGATGGGTTGGAAGTCAGTGGAGGAACCGACAACAAAGCCACCACACTACACATGGGTTGGGCTCAACATAAAGGAAATTGGTGGCAAATGAAAAATGACAAAGGTTATGGTTTATTGCTTTGCGTTCTTTTGTCGTTAATGGTGAAGAGTACATGCTGATAAGGACGCTTATTGCTTGAGGCGGCCATCCTTACGGAGAACATCAATGTCGTGCAAAAGATCCAGCAGCGTCGAGGATGACCATGCCTGAGACTGGCAGGCATCCATGCAGATCGCGCCGTTCAGGTTGGTCAGCTCTGCCAAACCAGCCCATGGACTCGTCTCCAGCTGGGCCTTGTGAGGCAGCATCAGTCGGTGCAGCTCAAATACAGTGTCCTTGACCTATTTAGCAACGTTGTATAATGAAACTCTTAGTGGTCATGGCTACCCCTCTTAAATTTGACAGTATTCCATGTACAATTGAGAAAGTGAAGTTGGTACTTACGGAGTCAGGATCGCACTTCTGTCTCATGAGGAGGTAAGCACGGAAGAAATAACCAGTACACCACAGCCATTCCTACAACGAATAAATCAAGAAAGAGTTAATAAGTGGATTGAGCACATGCTCGAGAAGCAACGACACGTTCATTTGAAAGCAACGTACAGGTCCCTGGTGATAGTTCCAGCCCTTGGCGATCATGCGATCGTCCGAGTCGTTGCTGTTGTCGTAGTTGGGTCTGTAGGCCCAGTCCGCAGGGTCCAATGTGCGCATACCTAACAGACGAAAAAACAAAGAGTGAGTGGATGTTAGGTAACCTATCGACCTCCTGGTGTCGTACAATAAACCCCAGTCTGTCAAATATCTTACCGAGAGGCCCGAGGATGACTTCCTTGGCGAGCTCTAAAGCACCTATAGCGTGAGCTTTGTCAAAAAGCTCGGGAGCAACACACATGGCGACAGGGAAGTTGCAACGAAGCTGGTAATCGGCAAAAGGCGTGATAGATCCATAGGTATCCTTGTACATGCCGCGGCGGTTGACAAGCTCTGAAGCGATCACATACTGACTGTCCTCATCAGGATTGGTGGGTACATAAAAGTACTTTTCAAAGTTCTTTTGAATCAAATTCTCCCATTCCTTAAGCGTAAGGGTCCTGGCAGGCCTGGGCTTACCCTTGAACTGGGTCTCGCCGATATCAATCTTGTCCAGCGCAAACTTGCCTCGCTTGTGGAGGTCATTGACCCATCGCAGCGATGACTTCAAAAGACCGATAATCTCGACATCGGCACCATCGCGAGGCGTGGCGGGGACTCCTTTAGTGCCAGCCTTGGCGCTCTCTCCCATCTTGTCCATCCAGGTTCCGCAGTTGTAGATGCTTCCACCAGTAACAAATCCTGTCTTGAAGTCCAGATCGACATCCACCTGGAAGCCCTTGTCCGACATTTGCTCATCCAGGCGATGTCCTGCGTTCCACTCGCGATAGTGAATGCCGTTAGCGTGGCACACAAGAATCTCGGTCAAAATCTCCTCCAGCGTGACACTGACAGAGTAGGCTTCGGGGCTAGTGTGCTCGACAAAGGTCTGACCATCGGGAAAACGACGTGCAAACGACTCCTTCAAAATGGCCTCACCATTAGGGACGATGGTGCAGTAGTCCTGAACTGATTGGAAGAACCACCAGACAGAGTCGCGAGAGTTATATCGGGGAGACCGGAGGCTATCGAGTAAGTTAGGGATCATGCCGTGCTTCAAACTGCTGGCAAAGGCGAGAATGTGTTCCTTGGCTGCATCAAACTGGCCGGTGACGAGGAGGATACCGCGCAGACTGATAAACACATCACGTCCCCATGTGCGCATGTGGCGGTAAGTAAAGTGGGGCAAACCAGCTGCAAGCGAAGGGGTCTTCTTGGTGGGATGCAAACCAGCAGAGTCCACAAAACTGTACACCTGAAGAGCGGTCAAAGCGAGCGACTTGGTGAAGTAGTCTCCCTGCTGGATCAGGGGTGGCATCAGAGAGTAGGCGCGGTTGCGAGCGGTCTCATAGGCTGTCATGGTTGCCAATGCAAAGTAGCGAGGCACAAGATAGTTTGGCAGCTTTTTGATGGCGCCCATGCGATCCGTGTACCACTCGTGCAACGACCTAAGCGCCGGGAACAAATGCAAATGTCTACATTATGTTGAAAGAGCATCGAGAGCATATTAGTATGGCGATAAAAGTGGCATCGTTAAAATGTTGCTGCGTGGAGCTTATGAAAATGACAAAATATACACTCACCTCTGGATTCGATCGCGGATGTAGTCCAAGGCCCAGTGGCCGTCGCGCAAGTGAGCGCAGAACGGGTGACCAAGGTCGTTGGTTATGATAATAGGTTTGAGCACAGAGACAAACCCTTCCAGGCCACAGTAGACAAGCTGGCCATGATTGGGGATGTTATACACTCCATTTCCAGCTAACAAAGGAGTAAATAATAGTGCAAAAGGGGTCTGTCAGTAGAAGCAACGACAAAATATCAAATACCAACATAACTATCAATCCTAGTACAGTACTTACGAGTAAGGTCCTGTTCCTCGCCATCGCAACGGTAGAGAACAATGTTAAGCTCCATCCATCCGAGTCCGCCAAAGACATTGTCGGGAATGGTCTTGACCAGAGTCTCAATGTTGGTCGGCACCTTGCTGTCAACAGAGGTCTCCAAAAGAATAATACTGCCTCCAGGGAATCGATCGGGAATCTCAATCTGGGTGAAGGCGCCTTGGTTGTCAAACTGGTACGAAATCTTAGGCTCTGCAAGCTCCACAATCTTTCCGGGAAGACCCTCCAGGAACTCGTCACTTTTTTCAAGAGTGCGGGAGGTGACATCCAAGCCAACAGAGAAGACGACCTTGGCAGTGGTACCGCGAAGCTTGATAGGCATAATGTCGCCTCGCTTAGGGTTGTCGTAGAACGATGTGTGGGCGATCAAAATATAGCCCTTCAACGTGCTTGGCTGCTGACGGTGAACAATAATGTACTAGATTATTGTCAAATATGAAGAGTGAGAGCGTTAGAACATATTGATGGGGAAAAGTATGCAGAAGGTGAATAAGCTTGGACAACATGACCTACCTCGTTCTCGTGATGCACATGGGCTTCCTCGAAACCCTCGAGTGCCAACTTGGTGTGAAGTTTGTTCAGGCGAGCCTTGATACTGGTGATACCAACGGCCATGGGATCCTTGTAGGTCGCATAGTGACGCTTTTCTGTCACCAAGTTCAGCAGAGTAGGGTATAGCTCATCGTAGCCCTTGACTGAGCCAATAGCGCAGGACGTCATGCACACAAGACCAGCGTTAGAGAGTGTATCCTCAGCACGGCGTTTCTGGTGAGGGGTCTCGTTGTCGTGTGTGCAGTCCATGAAGAGAGCATGAGGGTGCGAAGGAACAAGAGGCGTAACTCGGCTGGGCACAGTCTTGCCATTAGGTCCAATCCATGGTACGTCTTCACACAAACTAGTGCGATCCATGCATCCTACATTGCGCGAAATTAATTATGTTAGTTGGGTGATAGAAAAGCAACAGGCTGCTGTTACACACGATTTAGGTGAGCAACTTACCAACTGGCTTAATACCGTGGCGGTAGATAAGACGGCTTAGCTCATGGGGCTCCCATGCCTGCATGGCCTCCCGAATTAATGAATTGATGCCTAAGCGACTCACAAAGCGAATGTCCATGATCTCTGATCCAGTAAACAGCTCTGCAACAACATAGAGGTTGGGACGAACAGTGCGCGCAGCATCCAACAAGTACTGGGCGAGATGGATTGGTGTCGAGTGGCAATTGTCGATTCTGAATCCGTGGAAAAGGCGAGCAGACTGGATCGTGTATTCCTTCATACGCTCCCACAGCCATGGGGCATCTTCCTGTAAGCAAAGAAGAGAGAGCACAACAGTGAGTATGCGCTATCATGAACTAAAGCGTGTGAGAAACATATACGTACAGCACGACAAAGCACTTACGGGGCCTTTTCCATATCGCAGCTTGACACAGTCGCCCCAGATGATGACTTCACGGCGCAGGTAAGCATGGCTGTCTTTGCCAGCAAAGTCTCGGAGTGGGTCGGCGTTCCAGATCCATCCGTTGTTGACAAGTGCCAACGATCCTGGTGGGTGGACAGCCGTGCGCTCGTTCTCTGGCAGCCGAGTGAAGTATGTCTCCACTAACGGGTTTCTATGAAACAGAAACAAAACGTAAAATGAGAACGATGGTGCGTCTGGTGTTCTCAGTATATGATGCCCATATTTCCAAGATTTGTAAAACTTACTCCTCGGTGATGGATCCGAGTCTGGGTCCATGCTCATCGAGACGCATGTACTTAACACGGTTCTCAATGTTGGTGACGATAGTCTCGACATCCATGTCGTAGGCCTTGTAATACTCCAGGTTGATCTCGTTCAAGATCTTTTTGTATTCGTCGTAGACAGTCTCGGTTGCTCCAGCCTTAGCAAAGTCAATGTTGAGGAGGGCAGACATGTACGCAACAGCCACGTTGGGAAGGATCTTCTTGTGGTGACGGTCGCCGTGCTCATCAGCTCCTGATAGAGCAGCCTCGCTCAAGGTATCTGCCTTTTCCTTCAAGGTTAACTTGATGAGTGTGTCGTGGTTGAAGAGGTCCTGACTGTAGGGCCTCTTGGCTACGATCTCGGCCTTGAACTCTTCCAGGGATGTGAGGACGTCGACCACATAAAACTCCCACAGCTTGATGTCTTTGAAGACGGTCTCTCGAAGGGCTGTCATGATCGTCTTGAGTTCATGCTCCGACTTGATATCGGCCGAGAATGGGGTTGAAGGGTCTGCAATCTTGGCCGAAAATGCCAAAAGAGCACTGTCCAGTTCAAATGCAGGAATAAGGTGAGGGGAATTGTGCAAATTGTAGCCTATGTAACATACAAGATAGCCAGTTGTCAGTATTCGTTGTACCATAACAATGCGCTCTCATTTCACCAACAACATAGTGGACATTTTTTAGTATTGAAATATTTTGACAATGCGCACTCCGTCCATCAGAAATCGAGAAGAACAAAAGTAACAAAGTACCTCCTTCAGGGTGGTCCCAGAGCCAGGTGGAGTTGCAGGCAGTGTGGTTCCAGACAATGTCGGTCAAGGAAAGTGCTCCATACTTTGTCTCGATCTCCGCCAGCTTTGCCTTGACGATCGCCCGCTGCTCATCCTCAGATCTTCTCAGATCCTTGTCCTCGAAAAGGCCTGGGTCAAACTTGAGCTGGTCAAAGATGGAGTAGGGCGAGTTGGAGATACCTCTGTACTGGAGAGGTACAAAGTGTATCATGTTGTAGCCTGACTTTGAGATGGTCTCCAGATGAGGTGTCCACTCTGACAACTTGCCCATCCACTTGGGGACGACGGATTCGATCACAAGTCCCTCGAGAGGGAGTGAGGTTGTGGGGCTGCCTTCTACTCCTGGTGTCTCTGTAGATGTCAGGGTCAATTGAGGATCGACGACAAAGTAGCCAGTCTCTGAACGGCTCCAGTAGAGGGAGCCACCCTCTTGGAAGGGCGAGTGCTCGACATAATACTCGAATGCTCCTGAACCGGTAATCAACAGGTCGCATTCGGGCTCAATCCCCGCCAGACTGAGAAGGTTTGAAGGATACAGAGAGAGAGAAAGAGAGAGAGAGATAAGATCTGGTATCAGTGACCTGACCTTCCCTGAGCTGACTGGCTGCCTGACAGACATTTGTTTCCCTTCCCATTTTCACTCTTCAACATCCTTCCTTGAATTTAAAATGCTGATATTCATTCTTGTCCTTCCGATAACGCGTTCCAGTCTCTCGATCAAGATCCCTTCAATCATTCATTCATTGTTATAATTCTCTCGTGTAGTTATTTCTCCTTACCCATGCTGATAAAACTCGTCACGCTTAAACTGCTTCCTATTGTAGTTGCAATTGAACGATTGAACGGTTGAAGAGTGTGTAAGTACACCGAGACGTCATCCATTTTTTTGACTCTTTTCGAAAATGCCATGGTCGTGGGAAAATACACTCCGAGCAAAATAAGCAAAAACGAAGAAGACGTCTTCAATTAAAAATGTGGTGGTTACCCTTTTGGTGGATAGTTGGTCCAGACGACACCCTGGTTCGATGCCAACGATCCAGCAATGACCTTGAATCTCAGGACGTAGGGGGTATCTGGTGGAGGCAGACGGTAGTACTATTTTTCAGCAAGAACAGGAAACGAGAGCAGTGAGCAAACAGCAAAAGAGGTCAGGGTCGGAGGTTTTTTAGAGAAAAAGTGAAACGACGTGCAACAAGTAATGCTTACCGTGGCGTTCTGGGCAGGTGAGCCATCGTCGTCAAGCTCGATGCGGTAGACGTTGATGGGGTCGGCGGAAGTCATCGTAGGAGGGAAGTGAAGGAATGAATAAAGACAAAGACGAATGAATAAGAAAAAACAAAAAAATAGAGTAGGTGATCCACAAGTTCTCGAAGACGGAGAGAAGGGTGTTGTGGGGATGCGATCTGTGCGATGAACAAAGGAAAAGGGGAAAGCGGGTTAGGGAAGAACGGAAGGAGGGATAAAAAGAGAAAGAAGGAGAAAGGGTGAGTTGAAGAAGTAGGGAAGAAAGGGATGAGGTGATATGGAGAAAATGTAGAAAAGAAGAGAAGATGCAAACCAGAAGAAAAAGAAGCGAAGAACACAGACGACGGGCTGAGAAACATACATGTTGAACAGTGAAGCGTTGAGCCAATAATGGTCGACTGCAAGGCAGACAAAGGACAAGGAGACAGGGGTGGGGCTGAAATATGTGGATACGTGGGTGATGATGCGATCTGTGAGCCAGTCGGGCATTGGTGGCTATCAGTAGAGATAGGAAAGCAATTGGTTTTTGTAGAGGGATCTCTTTGGTTGTTAGGAGGTAGCATTGGCCATTGGGAAGCATGTTCACACCCGACATTGACATACATACATACATACATACGCACGTTCACCTATCGATCCATGTCCATCGCGGTCGAATAAACTAACCCTCAGGGACCAGGACAGGACCAATGGCTGGACAAGGGACGATAAGGGACAAAAGTAGTATGAATAAGGTTCGTGTGGGTGCTTTTTGATGCTCGAATAATGACGTGGGCTCGCTTGCTTGACTGTACGCTTGGATCACAAAAGAAGAAACACAAGAAAGAAAGCCGCGTACACGCCCTGGTTGTAGCAAATCACACCTTGACACCAACGCGTCATCGTCAAGATCTTTCCAAAAGGGGTCACAGAATGACGCGCGCTCCCATTCACACCAACACTATATACCGACGCGTCCAACACGGCAAGGCAGTCAAGCATAGAGAGTTCTTTAACGCATTTTATCACCTGACTGGCGAGGGCGACAGGATACATACATACTGTAGGTCTGTTATCTAGGGACATGCTCTAGGCTATTATTAGCCCGATGTGGTTGCAAAGAACTCAACTGCATGGCAACCGATTAGACCTCATGGCTCTGAGCTCTCACTCCTAACACCCGTGCATAAAAACAAATAAATGGTTACCGAGGATGCCCTAGTGGGACCAGCCCTTTGATACACTGTAGTCGCCAAAGCGCATCCCGCCAAAATTGTGCTCATCGTTAACGCATCTCATGCGGTTGGGATAGTGGTATAGACGTGTTCATTGTACGATATTGCGTCGATTCGTAAGTGTCTTGGTCCTTTTCATCGGGGGTGCTATTTTTCCTGTTGGTTGAGTTAAGAGCTCATTGTCAACCTTAGACCAGACATTAGTCGTCCATGCACTTATGTACAACACAGTCTCAATGTTATTCGTAACATGAGAGTCCCTAGCTACAGTGGGATAAAGATACATTCATGCTGGTCATCTTATGCTCGAAGGAACTATGGAATGACTCCATCCGAACTATGAACAGTATTAGTCACGCATTAATGCAACATAGAGATCATTATTCACCATCCACCTTTCCTTACCTTATTCTCATCTTTACCTTACCATACCTTGCCTGTTTGTTGCTTTTTTGGTCTCTTTCCTTATCTCAACTTCTAGATTCAATGCATTTTGATCAAACGTTGAGCGCCTCAAAAACCCCATGCAAGGCAAGTCAACGCAAGACAACGCAAGCAAGCAAGCAGGCAGGCGGAAATGGATGGACGCTTCAACTTATGAGCTTACGATTAGACATTGCGCACAATAATAAAAATACATGACTCTCAGATTCAATTGTATCGCATCACCCTTTCTTTGGCTTGGCGTAAGTAACCTTGTTTCGCATGCTTAACCGTGAGTACCATATGCATCCCTACCTACATATAGATAAAAACAAAAAAAAAAGAGCGAGAACGATCTCAACTATAGTATGCAATCTGGTTCATGTCGTTGTTATTTTACGTTTTGCAAAATGGATTGTCCCCATCTTGCTTTCTTTTTGAGTTTTTCTGTTCTCCCCTCTCCTCCTTGCTTTTTTCAGGTGCCATGTAGCAGCAGCGGCACGAAGGTAAGAAGAAGGGTGGAAGCAAGGAAACATACTGCAAGCTCCTCAAAAACTTGATCGCTGCCTGTCGCTTCTGCTGATTGATCCATTTGGGTTCGTAGTGGTGGTGGTGTTTTTACTGCTTGACTTTGCTCACGACAGAAGGAACGCCAACAAGGTATCATTCATGTAAGTCATGGTTCGTATTACGAAAAACAAGCTAGCACAGTAAGTACATGTATATGAACAAGTTAAAAAAGAGGGGCAATGGGGCAGATTAGGAGGCAGTTGGACAGTTCTCCATTTGTCTGAAATAATGCCAAACCCCCTTGCAATGAAACGCAATCTTGGACATTGGAGTAACAAGAGGACAGCAAAGAGACCGAGAGGAGAGAGAGGAAGACGTGCAATGACCTCTTCCTCTCCTTGAATAGAGCCAGAAAAGGGAACCAGACACAGAACAGAGCAGACAGACAGTGACAAAGAGACAGAGGAAAAAAAGTGACTGAAGGAGAAAGAAGGTATTCAATCTGGACTTTAAGCATTGACCCCGCTCTACCCTTTTTCATTCTCTTTTCTTCTACTCTCGCCCTTGTATTTTGTCCCCGCGGTTTCTTTTTTGCCTCTGTGTCTCCTTCAATCCGCTCTCTATCTATCGCGCTCTTCTGCTCTCTCTCTCTATCTGTTGCCTCAATCTCATTTTTTCCCTGCTGCTGCTGTTCATCTGTCCGTTCCTCCTCCAACTCCCTTGTTTGTGAACTCGTTTCTCTCACTTTTAATTCTTCCCTTCCTTTCTTCTCCGTTCGACAAAAGAACCCCCTTAGTTCTACTCAATTCGGCAGTTTTCTTCCTCCCTCCTCTTCCTTACTCTTCCTCTCCATCTTTATCCTCCTCGCAAAAGCCGTGGCGCATGATAGGTTCCAAGACCCCCTTGCAATAAAAACATTCTGGCCCATTCTCCCCTCCTCCAATCCTCGTCCTCATCCTCATCCTCATCATCCATACCACCCATTTCCGGGCTCCTCCCCCTTTTAACAATCCGCACGAACACCACACACAGGCCGTGTTCTACAACGATCGTGAGTTCAAAATATACAAGAGGTAACTGACTTTCACTTTATGGACGTGCATAAACTCGTGTCCCTTGAGCAAAGCGTCAAAAAAAAAAAAAAAAAAAATGCAAAGGGAGGAAGAACCTGAAAAAGTAGTTCAGCCTGCCCTTGAAGCGTTGAATACGTTGGTTTTTTTCTAATCATACAAAACACGCAGTGAGGCAACAGTACTCATTCGTGCCCTTCCTTTCTTTCCCCCTTTACGCGCGCACAATCGTTATCCCCTCTATATTGCAAAGAATAAGTAAAAAGAAGAAACGAAAGAATGATGGTTAAAGAGGGCAAGGTAGGACAGAGGGATAGAAAAGGGAGGAGGGGGGCCAGCAGAGTGTGTTCAAAGCCAAAAGCGGAGAGACGGAGTCGCCCCAGAGAGCGTTTATCTACCAAACGCGGGTCAAGGAGTATGTATGTATGTATGTGCATTGCTTTAAGGTAACGAAATGCCGCACTTTTCTTGATTGAACATTCGCTTCTCGTCTATTCTCTCCAGGGACCACCCTTGACTCGCCTTGACACCACCCCTTTGGGCTTCTGTGTGTTGCTTTGCTTTGCTTTGCTTGTTGAGGTCCTGCGTTTTGTCTGGATTGCTTCTACTAAGCGTATATAAAGGATGTTCATCTCCGCCTATTTTTTTTGTTCGCTACTTCTTGCATCAGCCGCCTGCTCGTCCCCACTTTCTCACTTTCCCTTCAACTGCTTTCTCTGGTCAGCATTGTCCCTTTGGATCCCTTCCAACGCGTTCATATCGCTCTATTCGCAGCTTCTCTTCTCTTCTTCCTTTGTTCTTTCCTCCGTCCTTGTCTTACACCATCCTTCACCATTCTTCCAAATCCAAATCACTTAAAGCTTACTATACTCTTCCACTTCACCGTTGAACAAATCCATTCATCATGTCTGAACGTCCTGATGCCCCTTGTAGGTTCTATTCGTCGTCAATTGGTCTTTCTCATCAGCACGACCACCGTGCTGTGCTTTGATTACCTACTCAACGTAACTTGCACAACTAACGCACGGTCTTTCTTTCCCTTATGCCAATCTCATAATAGCTATTATCTCGTTGCTGGTGTCGTTGCTGTCGATCTCGTTGATGTCAGTTCTCTTTGGTCGCAAGACCTCAGGCACCTGCTTGGCCAACATCAACTATGCCCGAGGTCTCGTCATCTCGCTCTATGTCGTCTCTTGGCTGTTTACAACCATTGCTGCCGTGTTGACATCGACCAACACTGGCAACATCATGTCCTGCACCCTCTCCATCTTTGTCTGCTTGTCGCTGTACGCCGCTTCCAAGATTATCATCTACCTCTTTCTCATTGAGAAGGTCTACGTCGTCAGTTCCGTCACCACCACCCGCAAAGATACCATGGTAGGTGACTTCTTGGTTTCATATGTTGCTTGAGTCTTTCTGTTGAACCTGCCATTAACTCTACATCTCGATTAATGGTTTAATTTTAGCTGTACCGCTTCAACATCTTGTTGTTGACGCCCTATACCGTCATCCTGGTCCTCATGATCTTGAACCACGTCGCTGTCTTGGACGAGAACGACCAGTGCTTCATTGGTCTCAAGCCTCTCGCCTCAATTGTCCTGATTCTCTATGACATCTTCATTTCCTGTTGGTTGACTGTCCTCTTCATCCGCCCCCTCATGAGTACCACCTCCGTTCTCCAGGGCCCCAGCAAGGGTAAGCTCCGTCAAGTCGCCCGTCGCACCCTCATCGGCTCCGTGATTGCTCTTATTCTCAGCTCTGGCAACGTCTTCACCCTCGTCTACTACCGTGGTTACGAAGACTCGGTCCTCTGCCTTCTCTCGTGCACACTGGACGTGACTTTGAACGCCTGCACGGTCCATTGGGTCACCTCACGTGGCGCACGTAACGGTACTGCTACTGACAAGGCCAGCCGTGGTATCACCAACCAGAACACTCACCAGATGAACGCCACCACTACCGAAAAGCAGGTGGCCCCCACTGACACCCACATCTCCGTCACCGTCGAGTCCTACATGGAGCACTAAATCCAGGAAAAACCTCCTTCGTGGCATATCCGATTCCCGGCGTTCCCAAGATACTTTGTCATAAACGGAGAATCCTCCATTTACTCCGAATAGCTTTCAATAGAAACCCTACTTTTTTTAATGTGCAGTGCGCGCCTCATACTCCACGTCTTCAATAGTAAACCTATATTCCTTTCTTTTCCCTTTATTTCCGCTGTATGTACATAAGACAATGAAAAGTTTGAAAACGAAAACCAATGCTGCATGCACTTGTCCTATCCCTGGTAGATTGCTCAAATGCCTTCTTTTTGTTGTTGTTGACACTGAACCGCCAATTCGGTCCAACCCCACCATTCTGGTTCGCTCCCTTCATCATCTCCACGAGATATGAAGCCGCTGTAGCCCCGTGCTTTTTCATTTTCCCTTGTGAGAACGCGGTTCTCTCTTTCTCTCCAGCACTGTCCAACTCGACTTAGGCCGTAAGCACGCCCTTTCCGTCAACAGAGATCAACAGACCGGAGGTCTCAACGGCAGTAGATGTTCCTTCTCCGCTCTCCTTCTCCTGAGTGGACGATCCTTGGCTAAGTCCAGGTGTAGCAGGAGATACCTCTGTGACAGATGCTGGTGTCACTGATACTGAGTCGATCGTGAGGCTTGGTGTTGCTTCATTGCCGGTAGGAGTGTGAGTTGATGATGGTTCTGCTTCCCGTGCCAGCTCTTTCCTGATGGTCTCCAGTGTAATATAGCTCTTGAGAAGCCCGGAAGACTTGGCGTCTGTTGTAATCTATGCATGGCAGAGTTGAAATTATAGTTAGAGCGACTGTGATGACGAGATAGCGTCCTTACAAACTTCACGATCTCGGATTCGAGCATACCTGAAACTCTAAGGAGATCTTTTCTTTTGCGAGGTCGAGAAACTTGATCAAGCGCTTGCTATTGTCACCATATCATGAGTAAGTGGAGTTGAACGTTAGTAGGAGAACTTGTTGACCAGTCCGTGCTTTCCATACAGCTGAGCCAAAATGCAGAAGGCCATACCCAATTCCATTGATAGCTTCTACGTTGTCTTTGTCTCTGACCCAAACAGCCAAGCGATCCGCCTTTGTTCTACGCGATAAAACTATTATGGCAAGTAAGTGATGAACGCTCTATTAGTCCATTCGACCTTGCGATAAAGCCTGTCTAAAAGGCAGCAAGTTATTCTGGACAATGTCCTTACCAGCACCACAGATGTCGTCGCCAAGATCCAGTTGCTCGCCGACTAATGCGTAAGCAAGCTCCATCCAGCAGCGATCCAACAGCTCGGGGTTCTTTGTCAACAGCGTCACAATCCATCGACCTCCCTAATGATTGTTACAACAGTCACACGTCCGTCTCGTTAGTCTCCTTGAGCATCGACAAAAGATGAGCATGAAAGGGCCGTACCACACCATTGAATCGACGGATCTTACGCTAGCGTTAGCAGGATCCTCCCACATGGGCTTGATGCCATCCTTGAAGAGGTGATAGTTGGCACTGTTCTCGATTTTATGCGGCTTCTCAATCCAATTGAAGTACCTCGCAAATTGCTCCACCTGATGACAATTATGCATCGCAGAAGTGCAAGTTAGTATCAGCATGCGAGTAAATTACATGTTTTTCTGTTCAATTAACATATTTCATTTTCCAGGCAACAAAAGTCGTTCTATACCGTGGTGAAGGTGCCCATATCGCGAAGGCCGTTTTCGTAAATGTGCAGAGAAGAGCCTTGTCGGTTGTAACCAGCCGTAGTATCATAGTACAATGTCCTATTGATCAGAAATGGCATCGCCAAGGAGGTGTTATTATCACATGCGGACGAAATAATTGACCATTGCGACGTTGATAAACCCTGTTCAGCATTGCTGTCAAACTTACCATGGATGTTGAAGTGGGTGCTTATCAGCCATTGATGACGAAAGAGCGGATGTCTGCGATGGTGAAGCATAGTCCTGATGATGTGGTGCTCCTGGGTCTTGTGGGTTCAGAGATGAGCGACGCAAACTGGTCGAGCGATTCATCTGGCCAAGCGAAAAGGGTGCCAGGATAGGAGATGAAAGACCATTTGTTGTCGTTGTCTGAATGGGTCCATTTGATCCATCGGTGTGAGGAGCCCCGTTATGGGTTGAACCATTGATGTGTCCAGTGGATGCGCCTACCGACACTGGAACTCCCAATCCCGAGGAAAATGCGTTGTTGTGGCTCGCAGTCCGGCGCATATCAGTAGATTGGGCATGAAGTCCAGGTTGCAGCTTGTTGCTGGGTCCTATGTTGATAGTAGGCAGGGTCAGCAGATCCGATGAGGAAAGGAAAATAAAATGAAAAAAATGTCCGATAGTTAGATACACTGGTGCACTGTAATAACTCGGCGCTGTGTGTCTTTTTGCATATCAAGACAGTATCAAGAGGAATCATTGAGGTAAAGGGACGCAGTGCCATTGCACAGGAACGCCCAAAGATCAAATAGTGTTTCCTGCCAAGGAGCAACTTCCAGAATCCATTTAATAGAAAGCCGTCGAATTATAGGCTCGAGCCATCGTTCCACTCAACGTCGCCATCAAAATGCTGAAATACAGAAGTAACGGTGCTGAACACTTGCCTTTGGGCACCAGGTTCGATTGGCTGGAGTGGGTGAGACTGGCAGTCCGTTGAACCTTGATATGAGCCACATGAGGGTTTCCGCTGGTGGACGAGGGTGGGGCAAAGGCATTCATGGGGTTGCGGCGCTCCTTGTCGGGGGTTCCGGCGGGAACGAGGGCTGGCGACAACTGCAGAGCCGCGAACTTTTCCTTTGCTTCCTTAGAGTCGGCAAACTTTGCGGCGAGCGCTTCCATATTCAGGGGCTGCTTGGGCACAGAAGTCGACGACAACGACGACGACGACACTGGTCCTGTGCCACTGTTGTTAACTCCGTTCCCACCACTTGTATTTCCAGAAGTCGAATGTGTTCCAGAGGCAGTGCTGTTGCCCAGTCCTGAGGATGTGGTTGAGAGAGAGATTGAGTTCATTGTCATGGAGGCCTGTCGTACGAACGTGCCAGAGGACCCGAGAATAGGCGAGGAAGAGACGGAGAGCGACTGCTCACTGTAGGTGCGGTCTTGTCCTGCTGAGGGCACCCTTCTTGATGACGCAATCCATGCACCGGCGGAGGAGCCTGAGGACTGGTATGCAGAGGACGAAGATGATGTCGGCTGCACTCTTGGTCGGTCTCCTCCCGTCAATCCTCCTACTGCCCGAAGAGGAGTCATTCCGCTGCTTGTGGTGTGAGAAGAAAGGGATGAGTCCATTGTGGAAGAATGATCCCTTGTGGACAATGGACTGTTGTTGTTGTTGCTCGGAGCGGGCGAGTTTCGACCTGCGAGCGAGGCTGGGCGCCAGGGTCCCGGGGCAGGCTTTGAGTTGTCGCTGTTGCCGCTGGCTACAGCGGTATTAGAAGTGTGAGAGGACATTGCTGGTTGCGGTTGTGTGTGTCGCTCACTCTATGAGGTTCCTAAAGGAGGTCAGTCAGGGGTGATTTCTTTTTTTGAAGAAGGGGTGAGGGTGGTGCGAGTGAAGAAAACGCGCAATGGAGACAAAAAAAGAAAAAAAAAAACGAGGGCAGGAGGGTGTTGTGATGTCTTGCAGTCCAGGAAAGCAAAGGAGTAGAAAGAGAGGGGGTCGCTTGGATGGAGAACAAGTGGTAAAAAGGGAATGAAGGCAAGAAAAGTAGTAAGTATAAAAGAGTGTGCGAGAGTATGTCCGGTAAGTGATGGAAACAGGAAGAGAGAGGAAGAGAATGGAGAAGTCGAAAGGGAAGGGCCTCTCGTTCTTTGTCTCTATCGCTGTGGTTGGCTGAGGTGGGGAAGGAGGAGGTGGTGGTGGTGGTGGGGAGAGGGGTGTGGGTAGATGTGAGAAAAAAAGTCAAAAATAAAGATTTAGAAAAGACAAGGCAAGGCAAGGATGAGGGAGAAATCACTCCCAATTGGTTCTCTGGATGTATGAGGCTATTTACATGGATCTAGATCATCAGATTGTGTATAGTAGTGATGGTACACATTACACATTACCACAGAAGAAAAACACAGCACGTTCCTCTCGTCGTTCTCCATTACAAAAATGCTGTACGGTGTAGATACCACATACAAGTCTCAAAGCATACTCGTCTTCATAGTTCGATCGATCCTTCTCCTTAATGTGAAGCCAGATGTTGCTACAACGACCGAACAATCAGCCTGTTCGATTCCAGATCAGCGAAGATACATTGCCGAATGCCATCAAGCTTTCATTCTTTGTTAAAGTGAGGGTACTAGTAAAGAAGCACGGTACGCGTAAAAGGCGCTTATAGTATTATGGTATTCGATGTTGTGTTTGTCGAAGGTGCAATCACGACCTGTTGACGTGTTCGATTGCAACAACAGTGTGACACGTACTTAAATAACTTGCCGTAGCTGGTTGAGCAAAACTAAATTATGCTACAATTGAACAACCTTACTATCCTTGGGTGATAATACCTTTCTACGCGTTTTTCTTCTCAACTTGTAGGAAGCCCAGGTATGGAGTTTTCTAATAAACGAATCAGTTGTAAAAGAAAGGGTGGAAACTAGAAAAAAAAAAGGAAGTGATGGCGTTACACATCTTTCTTGTGCAAGGATGTGAGCATCTCACGACCGCTATATAAGTCCAAGCAAATACAATAAAAGCGTATTCTAAACTTGAAACGAACCAACCTTGTAAAACGTACTTGTCAGTGGCCATGCTCTCATATGCAAGCAAGGTCGGAGGGTTGTTTTTGTTGAACGAAAGTGCTTGTGCCATGCGTAGCAATTCATTGGAACAACAGCCACACTTAGAGTTATTAAGGGCATTCAACTTCATTCAGCGCCTTTGGTCTGATCGATCCCTGGTTGGATTTGAAAAACAAATTCTCGTGTTTCTCTTTTCAATGCTCCATACGGTCCTGTCCTTCCAGCCTCCCACCTTCGACATCAAACCTCAATATAACATCACCATCCCTCAACTGCTGGCTTTCTGCCTTATCAGCATCTCAACAGCCAACACCGTCCGTTTTCTGCACCAACACACACAATCGAGCAACGACATTATCGAGGCCATAGTAGGTAAAATCCACAAAACCACTGCTCAAAATAACTGAATCAAGGCTGATTAGGCCACAATAAAAATTTCCTATTCTACCAAAAAAAAAAAAAAAATCTCTTTCCAATACGAATTCATGAATCCTGAAGAGATTTATACCACTACTTGGCTTGGCCTGGCCTAGCCTGTCTTTGAAGAGAGGAACTCGTGTCTGTAAGGATCTCCTTCGGCGTTTACGTTGTTGCAGTGAGCCTGTTCACAGGGCGCCAGATATCTACTTGTGGCCTTATTAACATTGACAATGACTTCTCCGCTCAATTATCATCTCATAGTAGTTAGTGCCTTGTGAAAAGATGCGCATAGTTATGCCATCAAAACATCGAAAGAGTTAGTGAGGGGACGAGGAATTAAAGTGGACCAGATTGGAAAGGCGAAAGCAATCCAATTCAAAAGTGATAAAGTTGTACTGTGATTAGGGCCTCCCTCTATATACAATCTGTGATCTTGACAAGAATGCTCTCTGATTTTTTTCATTTTTATCTTCTCGTCAGGAGAACACACGACTCAACACTCCCACGCTTCTCTCAATAGATACTACTCTTCTCACTTTTACTTTCATCCTTAACATATCATCACTCGGATTCGCTCCCCATTGTCTAACTCATGGTCGACTATCCTCTCTCCACCACTACAGCCTACACATCTTCTTCCTTTTAAGCCCATGCACATCATGTACATCAGAAGCCACCCTATGGAACCTTTGCAACAACTACAGTACAGCTGGGGGGTCGTCTGACGCGACATACGCTGAACCTCACCTCAACATCATTGCTCCCTAGGTCTCAAGACTGGTTTCACATCATTCCCTGGCTTTTGGAGAACAGTTATATTACCGTCTCTCATCTTAGACAGCGTGATCCCATATGAATGACAAGGCCAGAAGTAAGCATTAGCAAGCCCCCATATGCCTATGTGCCTGAATGGGAACACTGATTTTTACTTTAAACAACAGAGCTCTGGTTGACACTGTCCCCTGTTTTTTTTTCTTCCTCTCCTGCCTTGGTCTTCGCAGTCTGTCATTGGTAATAAATTTTACTGTATTTATTGTAAAATGGATTCGACCTCGTATTCTCCGACGCTTCCAAGACAACAGGTGGGGACGGCACCGGAGAGTAGAAGAAGGATATATTTATGGCATTCGATCCCCAAAAGTCAATCATAGTATTATGGATAGGCGTGAATCTTGCTAGGAGATTCTTTTTAAGTAACAAAGTAGACAAGCCACCTATTTGGTCCTGTTCAGGCATTATAAATGCTGTTTAGGAAATAGATAAGCAATCCACTATTGAACGATCCGCTATTGTTCCTAAACACAACTAAGAGTCAACAGCAAGGGTGCCCCTGAATAACAGGAGCATATCTTAAAAACGGAACGAAAATGAAAGGGGCCATTGGCTGGCAAAACACATGGTGGTCATTGCACTTTTTTACCCCTGCTGCCGCCATTTTAAGTTTCGGACTTTTGCCACTGGGATGGCTTTCAATCTGGAGACATCGTGTTTGAAAAATAAACAAGTGACCTTTTGAGGTAGTGTGTAAGGATATCATGAATGTCGATATTGGTGCCAGTAAAATATTGGACAAAGCTGACCTTTTCTGCTGTGCTCTCTAAGCGGATAGGATGATAAGCTATGGTTTTGGTTATCCATCCCCGTTTCGTTTTCTGTCGCCCTTTGTTTGTATTCATGGTGGGGTAGGTTGTCAGCAAATAGAGCTGAATGTTGTTTTCCTTCTTGTTTAGATGGAGAGATCGATCCATAATCAAATAGCTTCATGTTTATCGCTTGTGCTTCAATTTTTTCCATTTTTTCATTTTTTACGCCACCAATCCCAAACGCGAGAATTTAAACGCGCCCTCTCTTGTCCATCACTCTTCACTTCCTTCCTCTGCTTCCTCTTACTCTCTTTCACTACTTCTTACTTCTTCTTGCCTTCTTTCCCCCCATTCTCTTTCCTCTTCTGATTCTCATTCTCATACACAACGCTCTTCTACTCTCATTGTCCATTTACTCTTGATTACTTTTTCATTCTCTTCTCATCGACATTGACAACCATTCGCCACATCACTCTCCCTCCTTCCTCTGGACTGATTGCAACTCCACCAAACGTCATTCCAAAAACACAAACACACACACAAACACAAGTACACACACGCACATATATACACACACAAACACACACACTTTCATACATACACTTCTTTCCAAGGAAAACAACCACAAAATTCTCTACAAGTGCAAAGTAAGTGTCTTTGTTCTCTGTCACCCTTACCTGTCTGCTTTTGTAATAGTAGCAGAGCGAGGGAATGTGAACACGAAAATGGAGAGAGACAAGAACAAGGGGAAGGATAAGAGAATACTAGGAATGAGGAGGAAAGGCAAGAAACGGATGGTGTTTATTATACAGAGAGGTAGGGTATTTATACAAGTACATGAGAATGGTGGCAACACAGGGGATGGTGGCAATACAGGGGATGGTGGCAATACAGGGGATGGTGGTAATACAGGGGATGGTGGCAATACAGGGGATGATGGCAATGCATGAGAATGGTGGCAACATAGATGATAGTCTATGATACTGTCGCGGCTTTCTAATCATACACACAGCTCTAGTACCATCCTGTTCACCCCAACCTGCTTGTTTAACTCTCTATTTCTTTCTCTCTCTCCCCTCGCTCTTTATCCTTCTGCCTCAAGAGTCAATATACTAGGCAGGCATATGATGTTTCCTTCCCTCGCGGTGCTGCCTGTCAGAAGTGATCCATTTGACAGCCGAGGCGCAAGTCAACTCTGCTACATCGTCGATGCATGCGATGACAAGTTCCAGGACACTGTCTTCTATGGTCACAGGAACGTTCAGACGATCTATGCTCGCAAGGTCATTCATGCCCCCAACAAACTCCCAGCTCCAATTTGGGTCCGCCAGTCTCGTACAAGGATGAACAAGAAATATAGCTACGACCGTGCTCAAGGATATATTGACAGAAGAAACATACATCTTGTCCTTGACCATCTTATGGACGAGGACGATGATGAAGACGATGGTACTGCCACTTGTCAAGGTTCGTTCTTTTTTTACCACTCACTCACTCAATCTTAGTGAAAAAGTAGCCAAGAGTCTAACCATTAATCTGTCCCGCTCCTTTAATATCAGGAACGCCATCAGTCCAACCTATTGCATTAGCTTCAACACCTGCGCCCGTTGCCGCCCAGCCCATTACCAATAGTGCCCATAGTCTGCACACAGGAGGATTTGCGTCAATCCATGGACAAGTACATGCAAGCCCCGCTTATACGCCATCCGCTGCACAAGGATCCTCAATAATTAACAGTCAAACCCAGGCGCCTTATGGCGCCACGCCCGTTTTCGCACAGCCCGGCGTTAACAGTGGCAGCAGTCTCCTTCCGGGAGCACTCATGCCTGCTGAAAGACAAACACAAGCCAATCCCGCGCACACGCCAGCCACCGCACCCGGATTCTCCACCACCAACAATCAAGCTTCAAAACCCAATGGTGCCACACCAACTGCTGCCGTCATGGCGTCTCCGGCTCCCTTTCCTTCTACCTCACAGCCAGGACACGGCATTGTAAAGGCCTCTTCCCCCACTCCCCCCACTCCTCCTACTTCTCCTACTCCTCCTACTCCCCCCACTCCCCCTACTTCCCCCACTCCCCCCACTCCCCCCACTCCCCCTACTTCCCCCACTCCCCCCACTCCCCCCACTCCCCCTACTCCTCTCACTACCACATTGCCTTCTTCACCTCTCAGCCACTACGCTCCACCCGCAGGAGTTATTATAACAACAGGCAGTGCAACTAAAACCACCACAAATACTGTGCAAGGTCAGGTCGTTGCAAAAGTGGCTCAACTCTCCATGATCTCAACAGGCGGACCAGCACCCGCCACAACCACTATTCTTGGATCCGTATCCACCACTGCCAGTTGCCACCCTAACAATGTAGGAGCTATTTCTGCATTCACCAACGAATCTGGACCCACAGCTTCTCCCAGCAACCGCCTTGACAGCACTGGTGTTGTTATAACCATGCCGACTAGTTCCCGGACCATTACATCTGAAAGTAACACCCAAGCCATGGGCATCAGGACATTTGCATCTATCAGCACAGCCAATGCTTCTCCCTCAACCTTTACAAGTCATCACTGGCTAGAATCGGGAACTCAGCCCCAGGTCTCATGGTTCAATTCGGTCAACGAGCAAGCATCTACCACCGCGTCGACCAACTCGCCATCAACCGCATCCAGCTTAATATCGTCGGGCCTTCAAGGACAGTCGGCTGCAGCTATCACATCCTCTGTTCGTCGGGCTAGCTCCATAAACAGCAACGTATCAACTCCAAGTCTCCATCGATCGGTTCTCTTCGCCGGCCCTCAAACCGGTGTTAAGGAGTACGGCCAACCCGCCTCGACATATGGATTGAGAATCTCTGCTAGGGATTTTCGGGTCATTCAAGCAGGAAACGCCCAGTCAACACAAGGATTGCACATAACTATGGCTCCCGCAGCCGGAACCTCAGAAAACATCTCAGGAAATGCTCAATTGACCCGCCATGCCTATTCATCACCGGTCCTTCCAACTAAAGCACCATCCTTCGCCACCGCATCTGAGACTTCCTCCTATTATACCCGTCACCATTCCAGTTCTGGAGAGCGGTCAAAGTTGGAGTCTATGAAAGACCTAGCACAAGAGCAGTGGATGGCCCAGTTCTACGCTGTGCGAGAAATCAAAAGGGCGAAGCAGGAGATTGAGATGCAACGAGGGGCAGAGGAGCTGAATGTCATGGCAAAAGAGAGCGAGCTGGCCGCGTGGGAAGCTGCTATCGACTTGGCATTAGCGCACGAACAAATCAAGGGCCAGGACAATAGAGACTCTAACACCAACTCCGCTTCCTCTACCTCCAGCACCAGCGGAAAGCAGGACCTCCAGAGCATGTCTTCTCGTATTATAGCCCGTCCTCGCCGACGTGGAACAGTTTAACTAATCTTTCTATTTTCGTATTCACCAACATTTTTTTCTTCCTTTTCATTCTTCTCCTTCTCATCACCGCCATCAACAGCACTTTTTTCATTTTCGCCCTTCACATAACCATCATCATTGATATCTTTCACATCTTTCTGTCACTCTTCAAAAACAAAAACCAACAAATATTTGAAACCAAAAAAAGTAAAAAAAAGAAAAAAAAAGAAAAAAAAAAAAAAAAAAAAAGAAACAAAAAAAATAGAAAAAAAAAAAGAAAAACGAAAAAAGAAAAAAAAAAAAAAAAGAAAAAAAAAAAGAAAAATCAACAACACACGCACATTTCACAATTGCATTACTGGGCACTGTCGGCTATATTTTCTAGCTCCTCCACTTTTTTCATTTGCTTATAGTTCTTAGCTGCTGAAATAAAAAAACTCCTGCAATATTAATAAGTGGTCTGACCTGATAGCATGGTCATGTATGCATGAGCGGAGAAAGAGTGCATTGTTGGCATTGCTTGAGAAATAATATGAGTCGGAGATGGATAGTGAGCTAAACTGGATATTATCGCGTTCGCAGGTGAAGATGTATTGTCGTTGCGCCAACAATCCATTTCGTGCCGAAAGAAAGCTCAGCGGTTTTAACAAGCAATGTTGAGCTCAAAGCAATATCTCGCAGTACGCCCGAGCAGTAACGCACTAAAAAAAGAGGCGATTTCGAATGGATAAATCGTGCCCCCCCTTTTTTTTTTTTTTTTTTTTTTTTTTTTGGACCTTTATAAACGATCCAAAACAAAAATACTCGACAAACACTCTTCTCTTTCGTTCATTCCTTTTTTTGTCTGCATCATTCTTCTACCTTCCCCTCCCTCCCTGCTTCTCGACGTTAACACCGAAAAAGATTCCTCGCCAAGTAGCTGCCATTCCTCTTTACTACCACCACTATAAGGAGCAATCAGTCACTCCTGCCTTGACGCGTCCTCGATTTCAAACAATGGCAACATCCATAACATTTACGGTGCCAAGTGTGCTATGAACACAACACCTTTGAAGTCAATGACATCCATCATGCACATCAAAGAGGGGATCAGATCGCGAATACAGGAATCTCTCTTCATCCGTCATTACCTCAGGGTTTGTGATAGCAACAGCCACAGACAGAGAGATACGCCTTTGTATAATGGGTCGTTGGCTAATGAGCTATAATCACGTGTGTATAGGGGACGAAGAGTACATAAGCACTCTTCGTCCCTGAATTAAACAGATCTCTCTCTTTGTTTCGTTATTCCATCTTCCCTATTACCTTACTGATAACAACCCTTGGTTATTATTTTCCATTTTTTTTAACGAATTCACAACAGGGATTCACATACTGATTTTTTTTTTCAAAAAGACATTCGTTCACACGCTCACTCAAAAAAAAAAAAAAAAAAAAAAAGGGGCATGAACGAATAAACGCACACTCATCACCGTATGGAAGGTTAGCTATGCAGCAATGCAGCTGACAGAGCACTGTCTCACCACTGGCACCACTCCAGTCTGAAAACACTGGCACCACTGCTGCGTATACTCACAGGTATCAAAAGCACGACCTCGCATCGATTACGATGCTTGAGCAGAGACAAATCCTCATCGCAGGTAAGAACTCGACTGACGATTAGTGTCACATGATGTTGAAATAAAAGACGATGTCATCGTTTTCTCTTAATATAGCCCTTGTGGTTTGGGTGATGAAAGCGTCGATGACTGATGTCTCAACCATCACAAGAAGGGATGTATGCATGCATGGCAGCACTATTTCTTTTTCTTTCTCTTCCAAGCACGTCATCCTCACATGTGCGAATTGACCAATCAGCATGCACCCCGCCCTGACTTTCTTATCAATTGGCATTCATGCAAGAGAAAGAAGAGACATAGGAAATGAGAAAAGAAGAAAAGACAACAAAAACGCATGATCATGCGGCACTGACCTGCTTGAATCTCGTCAACAATGCACCTTGCATGATCCAATGGCAATGGACATGGTCGAAACGTGATCCACACATGAATTGAGAGAATGGAATCGAGAAAACATCTATAAGGATGAAGAAATTGAGAATCTTCATTTTTTTTTCTCCATCTGCCAAACACACTTCCATTCCACTTCTCACAATTCTCTCGCCCATCCACAACGATGTCCAAATCTTCTCACTCCTCACCTGCTGAATCCAGCGCCGGCCCTTCTCGTCCTCCACTTGCACCCATCAACACAGGCGATATTGAGAACAGAAGAAACGGCAGGGCATCTGCTCAAGCCACAATAATAACAACACCGACAGCAGCATCAACCCCGACTAGGGCAGCCGCTGCTCCCTACAACCCCCAGCAGCGTTCGACACAAAGGACACTCAGGGTCGACCTGGAACGCACTGCACAACCCATGCAGTGGACAATGCCGCCCAATGAGGCCGAGATTCGGAACACAGCCCTCAATAATCTACAATCCATCTATCTGCGACTGCAATCAGAGAGGACTATTGTCCTTGCCAAACGAGCAAGCTACTTGTGCGACGCCTTTAGTGCATTTGATATTCCTCTTGGACAGGATCTGGAAGACATTGACAGCTTCAACCTTATGCACGATCGCGTGTACACCTCGCTACAAGAACACGCCGCACAACTCAACAAACACATTGCGTCGGTCCAGGAGCTCATCCAACAATTCGAGTTTGCAGTGAAACGTGGCCACCTCTTCGATGACTTTGGTTACCTCAAGACCAACAATTATATACATGGTCCACTGCTCGGGCTGACGAACAGTCAGGTAGTGAAAGAGAGATCGTTCATCTCGGATTTTGCACCTCCATCACCTGCGACTGTCACACGCAATGCACGCAACCTCGAACCCATGTCGCCCTCAGATATGACCGAACAGCAATTAGCATACATAAGTAGCGGTCTCTAACAAAATAGCAGAAAACAAAAATAAAAATATTTTGTCATTTTCATCAGTAAAGACACTATTGTTTTCCTATTTCGACGCTTCATCTGGATCAGCAACATCAAGATCTTGAACACAGGCAGCAACCCCAAATAAAAGATCTAGATGTTAGTTGTTGGATCCAGATCAACTTTACCATCTTGTTTAAATTGTGGTACCCATCTCTCTCCCTTACACCTCGAGACTTATGTATCTTCGGATGATATATGATATAAAGTGCTCCAATCAACTGATCAACCAAAACGCGATTTCGACTTGTTTTTTGAAATGCTCATTCGCCAATGTTCCAGTCGGCCCCCAGATTCCTGCCATTCATTCTCTTGATTCGTAACCTCATTCATCACCGCTTGCCTTTTTTTGCATGGACCGACATTGGATCATCGCCGGAATCGAAATGCCTGAATCTGGTTGATCACTTAATTGGATCGCCATATGTGGCGAATGATTTCCATGTAAAATTTTACATGGGTTTAGCACGGGAAGATCTGTTTTTTTAATACCACAAGCTCAATGCGCTTTCTACAGATAAACTGAGAGCAGTTCCATGCACAGGACATGGTGTATGATCTAAAGGTCTTTAATGTAAGAAGCCAGTTATTCTCAATAGAGTGTAATATCATGGCAATGTCTGAAATCATGCTAGACCCATGTAACAAAACATACTTTAACAATATCTTCTATAAATGATACAGCAGTTTCGTACGTTTCCTATTTTCTAGATCCACTTGATGTCCTTTGCATGGAACTGCTCTCAGTTTATCTGTAGAAAGCGCATTGAGCTTGTGGTATTAAAAAAACAGATCTTCCCGTGCTAAACCCATGTAAAATTTTACATGGAAATCATTCGCCACATATGGCGATCCAATTAAGTGATCAACCAGATTCAGGCATTTCGATTCCGGCGATGATCCAATGTCGGTCCATGCAAAAAAAGGCAAGCGGTGATGAATGAGGTTACGAATCAAGAGAATGAATGGCAGGAATCTGGGGGCCGACTGGAACATTGGCGAATGAGCATTTCAAAAAACAAGTCGAAATCGCGTTTTGGTTGATCAGTTGATTGGAGCACTTTAGTACTTTTCCGCACACAAACCACCATTCTTCTACTTTCTGTATCAATCACAATCTACCCGACAATGAGATCCTTACAGCCAATGCACGCTTCCAAGCACTGATGGACCGCGTAGCCACACTTGAGCAAATAACTCAGACGGTCGCTCCCTGTTACGAGACAAGATCGAGCTAAGGCTTGTTCTTGTGACTTCGCCCACCTAACAAGTATAAAAGAACTCTTACATAGTAAATTGATAGTTCTTTACTTGGTATCGCCAAATATATACATCTACTCCTTTTCTCATACTCAGTTTCCCTAGTCACTGATCGAGGTTCTTTCTATTGTCCTTTTATGCTCCTCGATCTGCTTTCTTGACACTCCCCTGCAAGCCAAAGTCACCGAGCTCGAGGAGACTGTTGCAAAGTACCATAATATGCTGGAGTTTATTCTTTCAAACGAAGACTTCTTTACAAGTCTAACTGTCAACCTCAATCCACGATTGCTCAACCTCGAATCCAACACTCAGAAGATGACATCACAATTACCACCCATCACTCGCTCAGAACTAAGCAAACTATTTTATGATCACAAGACCGATGTCACCAACACAGTGAGCGCCATCTTCCAATCAACCACTCCCCACATCAGCAACAGCTCTTCAAAGCCAAAAGTAGCACCCCCTGCAGTCTTCTCCGGCAAACGTAAAGATTGGAAAGGGTTTCAGGCTCAGCTGGAACTCTTCTTCGTTGCAAACGAGACCCTCTATCCAAATGATCACAACCATATTGTGCTGGCTATCTCGCGTCTCGGTGATACTGCGGCGTTCAAGTATATGCAGAGATACGTTCCGTCCTTCAAGCTGCCTGCCGAGGAAAGACCCGTGTGTATCTCTAATTTGGATCAGTTCTTTGCTCTTATGAGTAAGAACTTTGGAGTCTCCAACGCTCATGTCTTAGCAGAGAGCCAACTCCGTCAGCTTAAACAGCGTGGTTCCGCCATCGACTACACTAACCGTTTTGTCAACCTTGCAGCGGATACGGCGTGGAATGATAGTGCGATGATCTCACAATTCCGCCTCGGCCTAAAGGAGTCTGTTCAAGATGCCATGGCAAACTATCTCGAGCCAACTACCTTTGCTGAGTTCTCGCAGCTGGCTATCGACGTCGACAACCGACAATACGGCTATGCTATAACCCGTTCCGGCAATAAATCCTCTAGCACTGCATCCCGCTCCACCACCGCTCACACCTTACCCACCACTCGTGCCTCATCTACCCCAGCTACCATTTCCACCCCGACTGTTGCGGCTCCCACAACCACTTCGATGGACATGGATCTCTCACATGTTCGCCATGGTCCTTTGTCACCGTCTGAGCGTTTTCGTCGCCAGAAGGAAGGACTGTGCACCTATTGTGGTTCAGCAGATCATTGGATCGACGACTGCCCTAAGAAGCCCGCAAAGCCCTTGTTCAAGAACGCTCCAAAGGCAACAGCCTCGGTCTCGGCCCTTCAGCCTACACAGATTAGTAACCAATCGAATGCCATCTCTTTTCAATTGGAAAAAGACTTAGCCTAGACAGTAAAGTTGGAGTCCGTCTGGGTGAGCTGTACAACAAATCTCCAAACGATCCTTTGTTATCCCCTATTACCATCCCAGTCACTCTTCACTTCCTAAACTCCTCATTACCAGTTCATGCAATGATCGATTCAGGAGCAACCATCTCATTCATATATCAAAACCTGGCACAACAATACAATCTTCCTGCAACTTTTGTAAGGAATGGAAGGAAGAGATGTCTTTGTATTTTGGTAATAGTTGTCTATTTATCTAATTAAGGTAATCGGGGGTCCAATCGTTGCACCTTCCCCTTTTAAAAAACGATCCCATGGTTCTTTTTGAATGCGTTGACCAGGTCTTGGCAATTTTCCAGGTTGGCAGCTGGCTCCCATGTCTGATCCTCACGTCCGTAACCTTTCCAAGCAACGAGGAACTGGTGCTGTCGCCGGTACTTTCTGTATCGTAGAATGGATTCGACCTCGTATTCCTCGGTGCCTTCGACGACGACAGGTGGTGGTGGTGCTGGTGTTCGGCGGCCGAATGTAAGTGGTGACTCAATATAGTGGCGAAAAAGATCGACGTGAAAGATATTGTGGATGTTGTAGGAGGGGGGTAAGTCGACGAGAAAGGTAACTGGTGATCGTTGCTCCAGTAGGGTGAATGGTCCAATAAAACGAGGCTTGAGCTTGTCCGAGCTGAGTCCGCTGTCGGCTGGCATGGTAATGTTCTCTGCACTGAGAAGGACCTTGTCGCCAACTTTGTAGTCATGGTCGCGTCGTCTCTTGTCGGCTTGTTCCTTTTGATGATCCTGAGCTCGCTGCAGTGCATCCTGGGCGAAAATTAGTGCCGTTGCTTGCTGATCCAGATAGTCATGGACGCTGGGGACGTTGCTGTCAGTGTGGGAGAGGAGGGTGGCGGGGATGCGGGGATGTTGTCCAGTGTTGAGGAAAAAAGGTGAATGGCCGGTTGAGTGGTGGACGGAGTTGTTGTAGGCAAATTCCGCTGCAGGGAGGAGGGTGTCCCAGTTAGTCTGCTTTTCATCGATAAAGGCGCGCAGCATGATTCCTAGTGTCTTGTTCATAACTTCCGTCTGTCCATCCGTCTGTGGGTGATAGGCTGTTGACATCGCAAGCTTGACATCCATAAGCCGGTGAAGCTCCTGCCAAAAGTGACTGGTGAATTTGCTATCGCGATCCGAGACGATTGTTGTTGGCATTCCATGATGGCGGAACACATTGTCGAAAAACTGGCGAGCAACGTCGGGGGCGGTGGCGGTGGTGGTGCTGGGGACAAAGTGGACATGCTTGGATAACTTGTCGACAAAGACGGTGATGGCATCATGATTACGAGGTGCAACAGCAGAAGGTAGGACCAGTGAAAGCAGGGACAAGAGACGAGGATTGAAGCAGTGATGATTGATGTTATTACTATGGTACATCTATATATACAAGGGAGTAACTAGGTTTCTAGGTCTAGTATCATAGAAGAGTCAGAGGTGAATAAGAGTGATGAGAAATGACTAACTAAGGTGGACTTTAAACCTAATATGTTGCACCTTCCCCTCTTAAAAAAAAATCCTATCTCCTAAGGCCATGGTCATGCTTGTACTTATTGAGGATCGTCTTGCAGTGAGCCAAGTGATCCTCAGGTTCCCATGTCCAGTCTTCTCGCGGGAAACCTTGCCACTGAACAAGGTACTCACGCCGCCTATTGTTAATCCTGTGCTCCGCTATTCCTTCGACCTCATACTCTTCCTCATCCTCGACGATCTCTGGTGGTGGTCGTGCTGGTGTTCGCGATCCGAGTGCTGGGGGTGATGGGTAGTAGTGCCGGAGTCGGTCGACGTGAAAAACTGGATGGATCTTCATAGTGGGAGGCAGGTCAAGGCGGAAGGAAACCGAAGACAACTGTTCAACAATGGAGTGGGGACCAGCAAAACGAGCGAGGAGCTTTTGTGAAGTGCGGGTACGGTCAGCGGGAAGAGTGATGTTCTCGAGGTTGAGAAGGACCTGATCGCCAATCTTGAAGTCATGGTCGTGGCGACGGGTGTCTGCGGCGGTAACTTGTCGCTCCTGAGCAGCAGCAAGGGCTTCCTTGGCCAGAATGAGAGCTTCGCTCTGTGATCGTACAAAGTCGTTGACCGCGGGATTAGGACCGGGGGATGGGGTCAGCAGGGACATGGGGACATTGGGATGGTTGCCAGTGTTGAAAAAAAAATGGTGTAACGCCTGAGGAGGTGTTGATAGCGTTGTTGACAGCAAACTCTGCCGCAGGGAGGAGAAGATCCCAGTTGGATTGACGTTGGTCGACAAAGGAGCGGAGCATGGTGATAAGGATGCGGTTGGCGCGCTCGGTCTGACCGTCTGTCTGGGGGTGGAATGCTGTTGACATTGCAAGGTGAACATCCAGCAGGCGACTTAGCTCCGTCCAGAAGCGGCTAGTGAACTTGGCATCCCTGTCGGAGACAATGGTGGTAGGGAGACCGTGGAGGCGGAAGACGTTGTCAAAAAAAATTCTTGCAACTTGTGAGGCGGTATCAGAGGTATGGCTGGCGACGAAGTGGGTCTGCTTTGAGAGTTTGTCCACGAATACCGTAACAGAGTCGAATCCTCGAGGTGTCTTGGGTAACGGGCCGATAAAATCCATTGTCACCGTCTGCCATGGTCGATCTGGGATGGGTAGTGGTTGTAGGAGGCCAGCAGGGAGCTGGTTGCTGGGCTTATTCCGTTGACATGACTCGCAAGTGCGGATGTACTCTTGTGCGTCCTTGGCCATGGTGGGCCAGAAGAATCGCGACCGGAGATGACCGTAAGTCTTTTCAAAACCAAAATGACCAGCTATAGCAGAGTCATGGGCATCATGTAAAAGGGAAAGACGGAGATCGGAGTTAGCAGGGATGCAAACCAGAAAGAGATCATTGCGTTGCACACAAAGAACACCATTAATAAGAAAATAATTTTTTGGTGGGCTTCCCTGCAGGCAGCTTTCGTAGATCGGCTTAAGACGAGGGTCCGTTTCATAGCCATCTACCAGGCGCTGCCGGAGCCCGGGGTCAATCTGTACTGAGAGGGTATTCAACTCTCGATGATCTGGTCGGCGAGACAGGGCATCCGGGACAATATTGTCGGCGCCCTTCTTATACTTGAACGTGAAGTTATATTCCTGCAACAGCTCCATCCACCGAGCCTGGCGACGTGTGAGCTTGGGTTGTGTAGGGAAGTGTTGGAGGGTGGCATGGTCGGTGTAAACAATAAAATGAGAGCCATCCAAGTAGAATCTCCAGGTCTTGAGCGCATGGACAACAGCAAGTAATTCCTGCTCATGGGTTGGGTAGTTGCGCTCGGCCGAGTTAAGTTTGCGGGAGGTGAAGGCGACGGGGCGTGATACTCCATGCTCGTCGGTCTGAAAGAGGACAGCACCGAGGGCAAATCCAGAGGCATCAGTTTCGACGGTGGTGAGTAGGTCAGGGTCGAAGATTCTAAGCACGGGTGCTTTACTGATCGCCTCCTTGAGAGTTGTAAACGCTACTTCCTGTTCCTGAGACCAAGAAAAAGGAGTGCCTTCACCTAGGAGAGCGGTCAATGGTAGAGCGATTTCCGCGAAGTTAGCGATATACTGATGGTAAAACTGTGCAAGGCCAACGAATTGCTGAACATCCTTCTGCTTTTGAGGTCGGGGCCATTCACGAATGGCACGGACGAGACCGGCGCTTGTATGGATGCCGTCCTTGGAGATGACGTGGCCAAGAAACTCGGTTTGTTCTTGCATAAAAGAGCATTTGCTCAATTTGGCATAGAGACCGTGCTTGCGGAGGAGCGTCAGGACAGACCGAAGGTGTTGTAGGTGCTCGGCTTCGGTGCGGGAGTAGATGAGGATGTCGTCGAGGTAGACAACAACCCACTTGTCGAGGACAGGGTCTAATACTCGTAGCATCATATTAGAAAAGGACGCCGGTGCATTTGTTAACCCAAAAGGGACCACATTAAACTCGAAATGACCATAGCGACACCTAAACGCTGTTTTGTGGGTGTCCTCCTCAGCAATACGTTGTTGATGATAACCAGAGAGTAGATCCAGTTTTGTAAAGTAGCGGGCACCTCTGAAGCGGTCGATAAGCTCATCGATGCGGGGGAGGGGGTGGCGATTCTTCTTTGTAATGCGATTAAGGCCTCTATAGTCCACACACATACGCAAGGAACCATCTTTCTTTTTGACAAATAGCACCGGTGCACCATAGGGAGAAGTAGAGGGTTTGATAAAGCCTTTGCCCAGTAAGTCATCGAGTTGCTTCCTTAGTTCATCCAATTCAGCAATCGAAAGACGAATAACAGGGCGAAAGGGAGGGTCAGCAGTCGGATCGGTTTCGATCTTCATAGCATCGCCCCTATCAGGAGGGAGACCAGAGGGGAGGGAAGAAGGAAAGACGTCGGGAAACTCCTTATGGACGATAGTATGTATTTCTGGTGAGAGGGGTGGTGAGGTTGGTTTGTCTTTGTCATTGTTGTTGTTGCTGTTTGACTTTTTAGCGATTTTAACAAGGGCGAGGTAGACGGAGTTGCCGGGTTGAGAAGCGAGTGAGTGGAAGTGGAGATGAGAGAGAAGTTTGCCTTTGGAGCGGATGGTGATGGAGTTGGCGTCGGAGCCGCGGCATCGCCAGAGGACAGTGTTGCCATTGTGAGTAAAGTGAAGGTCGTTGTTGCGCCAGTTGATGAGAGGATTGGTGGATGTAAGCCAAGGTTTTCCAAGAATGAGGTCGTAGTTGGAGAGGGGGTAAATGAGTGCATCGAGAGTGTCGGTGTAGTTGTTGCGGTTGATGGAAAAGGTGGAGGTGGATGAGCAGAGGGAGGAGGAGCCGTCAGGAAGAATGATGGGGATGGAGGGACCAGGGTTGCGTGGGAGAGAGTGTTTTTTGCAAAAAGAAGAAGCGATCACATTGCCCTCCGCACCACAATCGATTAAAATTCGAGCAGGGGCACCAGTGCAACGATTGGACCCCCGATTACCTTAATTAGATAAATAGACAACTATTACCAAAATACAAAGACATCTCTTCCTTCCACTCCTTACAAAAGTTGCATGGTAGCAAAGGTTCACAATTCCACCAACAAGACCCCAGAACACTCAGCACAACCCCCAGAACACCCAGCACAAACCCCAGACTCCTCCAGCTCCCCAGAAACCTCACCTAGCACCTCCTCCATCCCCTCACCCTGTCTTCCACCCATTAACACGTATTTTATCACTGACTTTTTATCGGAACTCACCATCATGACCGACGACAACCTCGCCACCATCATTGAACTTGACACAACCTCCAAACCCGCCAAGTACGACGGTACTCGCGATGGCTTCAAATGCCTCGCCTGGCTGAAAGAGGTGCAACGCTACTTTACCATGAAGAACGTACCCGACAGAAAACGCACCATCCATGCCGTCAACCTCCTCAACCAAACCTCTCTCCTCTGGTGGGAATCACTTAACATCGACGACACCTGCGAGTACTCCACCTTTACAACCCTGTTCAAGAAGGCATACATGCCTGATGGATTTCTCGAGCAAGTTCGCGGCCTTCTTCTCAATGCCAAGCTTACCACCAACCTGGCCGAGTACCTTACCCGCATCCGCCTCTACATGAACATCTTGCTCGCGGAAGATCCCACTGGTCGCGTGTTTCTCGAAGCCACCGTCAGAGTTGTTTTTCTCCAAGGCTGCCCCGACGATCTGAGACAGCTGCTTCAGACCGATCAGGTATCTAACCCCAACAACACCTTTTTTGATATGTGTTCCAAGGCTGAAGGATTTGACACCATCTATGCTTTTGGCCCCAAAGGAGCCACAAAGGGTATGTTTGCCAAGGCTATGAATAGCATGCGCTCTCACACTCCAACCACCAGCTCAAACCCAGCACCCCCAGCTTTTGACCCAATGGCAATGGAAATCGATAACATCAGCCTCGACCCCACCACCCGCGCCCTTATGGCCTCGGTCCAGTCCCTTACCATTGCCGTCCACGCCATGACAACCCAATTCAACAATCAACAATCCCAACCACGCCTTGCCCGCCTTACCGACGATGAAAAGAAATATCTGCAGGACAACAACGGATGCTTCAAGTGCCGTCGAATCAACGCCGGACACTACTCTTGGGACTGTGGGAAAAACCGCAACACCAACCGCTCACCCAGGGCCCAGACCGTCAACAATATTGCTAACGTGGGCAATCTCCCAACAGACCAGTCGGGAAATGCCCCCAGCAACTAGGTGCAGTCCAGGACCCAGTTGCTGAAATCCCCTCTCTTTGCCCCAGTGGTGAAGGGAGTGATCACACCCCAGAGTTAAGTAGAAAAGAAAAAAATGAAATAAAGTTGCCAGATCGCTCAGTTAATAAGATTAGCAACCAAACTCAGATTACAAACTCAAATCGTGATACTCACTCCCCCCCCACTCTGGCACCTTCACTGGACCAGACCTCAACGTTTGACTCGTCCCACCTTGTGTCTAGAACCTCAGATGGACCAGACCTGGACCTGGATACCCCTGTTGTGTCGACCACACCGCCTACAAAGCGACAGTTGAGAAGACGGAGACAAAAGCAATTGCGTCTCTGTTCATTTTCTATCGCTGAGGCTGAGCGTCAATTGCTCACTTTTAACTGCCTTGTCAGTGGCTTCCCGGCTCGCGTGCTGATCGATGGCGGTGCTGAAGGTAATGTAATCAGCACATCCTTTCAAAAGAAAAACAACTTGCCTCGAACCGTCATCAACCCCATCCCTGTTCTTCTCCCCGACGGCTCATCCTCTATTACCAACCATACGGTCAACATCACCATCGAACGCAAAGGATACACTGACAACCTCAACCCAATCCTGTACCCACTCAAAAAATACGACCTTATCCTGGGCAAACCATGGCTTACTCACATCAACCCACAAATCAACTGGCGCACCAATGCTCTCCACTTCAACCACAACAACACAGCCATCGAGTGGGACTGTACTGGATTCAAATCAAATAATATTCAAACCCGCACCGGTGGCCGCCTCCTTACCCACCTACACTTTCACACCATGGCCACCCTCCCCGGCTCCGACGTATTCTTGGCACTGGTCAAATCTTCCAAGGATCTGCAGAAGAACAAGGACAACAAAGACAAGGACGCATCAGCACCACCCAAACGCCCAGCTATGACGCCTGAGATCAGAGCCATCGTTGAAGACGAGTTTAAGGATGTGTTCCCCGATACACTCCCGAGCGGCCTTCCACCAGACCGAGGCGATGCCATGAAAATTGAGACAGACCCAACAGCCGATCCACCCTTCAAACCAGTCATTCGCCTCTCAATTGCAGAACTCGACGAACTCAGGAAGCAACTTGACGATCTACTTGCAAAAAAATTCATCAAGCCCAGCACATCACCCTATGGCGCCCCAGTACTCTTTGTTCGGAAAAAGGATGGCACCCTGCGTATGTGTGTGGACTACCGCGGTCTGAACAGGATTACCAGGAAGAACAGACACCCTCTACCCAGAATTGACGAACTCATCGATCGTTTTCGTGGCGCCCGCTATTTTACCAAACTGGATCTACTCTCGGGATACCACCAGCAGAGGATATATGAACCACACACCCACAAAACAGCATTTCGATGTCGTTACGGCCATTTTGAATTTAATGTCGTTCCGTTCGGACTCACCAACGCACCAGCCTCATTCTCTAATATGATGCTACGAGTACTGGATCCGGTTCTGGACAAATGGGTGGTGGTATACCTCGACGACATCCTGATCTATTCCAAAACCAAGGCCGACCATCTGAAACACCTTCGCAGCGTCCTTGAACTTCTACGAAAACATGGACTGTACGTCAAACTCAGCAAATGCTCATTTATGCAGGAGCAGACTGAGTTCCTGGGCCATACCATCTCCAAGAACGGGATCTCCACCTCAGCAGGTCTTGTCAAAGCTATTCGGGAATGGCCTCGCCCCACCAGTATCAAAGATGTTCAACAATTTTTGGGCCTCGCACAGTTCTACCAGACCTACATCGACAAGTTTGCCGACATTGCCCTACCCCTCTCGGAGCTTCTAGCAGGCGGAGCGACTTTTTCATGGGACAACGACAAGGAACAGGCATTCATCACCCTCAAAGCGGCCATCAGCTCCGCCCCAGTTCTACGTATATTCGACCCCGACTTGCCAACCACCGTCGAAACGGATGCATCTGGATTTGCAATTGGCGCTGTTCTCTTTCAGACGGACGCGAACGGAGTATCCCGACCCGTTGCATTCACCTCACGAAAATTACAACCAGCAGAACGGAACTACCCAACCCACGAGCAGGAGCTACTGGCAGTCGTGCACGCCCTCAGGACATGGCGATACTACCTAGACGGATCCCACTTTATTGTTTACACAGACCATGCAACCCTTCGCCACTTTCCAACACAGCCTAAACTCACCCGCCGCCAGGCTCGATGGATGGAGCTGCTGCAGGAATACGACTTTGACTTCAAGTACAAGCGCGGAGCAGATAACACAGTCCCCGACGCCCTGTCTCGACGACCCGACCATCGTACGGAAGATCCAGTCAGCCCATCCACAGAACCAGTGGAGATTCATTCAATTGATATCCAGCTTGAACCAGGTGTGAGGCAGCGCCTGATAGAGGACTACCAGAACAGCCCCAGGCTTAGTCTCGTCTATAAAAGCTGCCTCGAGGGAAGTGTGCCCCCCGGTTATTCTTTTCACAATGGCCTTCTCTACTATGACCGCCGCGGCACCATCGTTCTCGCTATCCCTCAGAAAGCTGACATTTGCCACTCTCTTTTGCATGACTGCCACGATGCCCCCATAGCTGGCCACTTTGGGTTCAGGAAAACATATGACAAGCTGCGACAAATAGCATACTGGCCCAACATGGCAAAGGAGACCCAACTCTATGTCGACTCGTGCGAGAAGTGTCAACGCAACAAGCCAAGTCAGGAGCGACCTGCTGGACTCCTTCAACCTCTACCCATTCCCGTCAGACGCTGGGAGGTGGTGACCATGGACTTTATAACCCATCTGCCCAAGACACCTCGCAATCATGATGCCATCACCGTCTTTGTCGACAAGTTATCCAAGCATGTCCACTTTGTTCCCAGCACCACCACCGCCACCGCCCCCGACGTTGCTCGCCAGTTTTTCGACAATGTGTTCCGCCATCATGGGATGCCAACAACAATCGTCTCGGATCGCGATAGCAAATTCACCAGTCATTTTTGGCAGGAGCTCCACCGGCTTATGGATGTCAAGCTTGCGATGTCAACAGCCTATCACCCACAGACGGATGGACAGACGGAAGTTATGAACAAGACACTAGGAATCATGCTGCGCGCCTTTATCGATGAAAAGCAGACTAACTGGGACACCCTCCTCCCTGCAGCAGAATTTGCCTACAACAACTCCGTCCACCACTCAACCGGCCATTCACCTTTTTTCCTCAACACTGGACAACATCCCCGCATCCCCGCCACCCTCCTCTCCCACACTGACAGCAACGTCCCCAGCATCCATGACTATCTGGATCAGCAAGCAACGGCACTAATTTTCGCCCAGGATGCACTGCAGCGAGCTCAGGATCATCAAAAGGAACAAGCCGACAAGAGACGACGCGACCATGACTACAAAGTTGGCGACAAGGTCCTTCTCAGTGCAGAGAACATTACCATGCCAGCCGACAGCGGACTCAGCTCGGACAAGCTCAAGCCTCGTTTTATTGGACCATTCACCCTACTGGAGCAACGATCACCAGTTACCTTTCTCGTCGACTTACCCCCCTCCTACAACATCCACAATATCTTTCACGTCGATCTTTTTCGCCACTATATTGAGTCACCACTTACATTCGGCCGCCGAACACCAGCACCACCACCACCTGTCGTCGTCGAAGGCACCGAGGAATACGAGGTCGAATCCATTCTACGATACAGAAAGTACCGGCGACAGCACCAGTTCCTCGTTGCTTGGAAAGGTTACGGACGTGAGGATCAGACATGGGAGCCAGCTGCCAACCTGGAAAATTGCCAAGACCTGGTCAACGCATTCAAAAAGAACCATGGGATCGTTTTTTAAAAGGGGAAGGTGCAACGATTGGACCCCCGATTACCTTAATTAGATAAATAGACAACTATTACCAAAATACAAAGACATCTCTTCCTTCCACTCCTTACAAAAGTTGCAACCAGCCACATTACCGACAAATGACAGAAGAGTACGGGAGGCTTGATCGACAGTGAATGTATGTAGGCGGACAGACTTGTATCGCAAGCGCTTGGCCCTGCGCTTGGACATAGGTTGGTCTATAGCAGCAGGAGATGAGAGTGGGTCCAGGTCCACTTCTTCTGATGGGCTTAGACCAACAGACGAGGTATCAGATACGTCGTCGGTGAGTTGCAACTCATCATTCGAGGGTACCGAGGTGGAGTGAGTGTTGGGGACAGTGGAGGTCAAATCAATGGTAGGTGAGGAGGGGGTGCGAGGCGAGGTGGGGGTGGATGAGCCAAAGTGGGAGGGTGGAGGGGGAAAGAAGGAGGGAGTGTGAGGGCTATCAGATATGGATGTGATGGTGCGAGTACAAGGTGTAGAGGGAGGAGTGTTTTTGATAGCAGAGTTTTTATTCTTATAACTTAACTCTGGTAGAGAGACACTCCCTTTGTCCAGAGGAGGAAGGGAGGAAATGTCGACAACCAAGTCCTGGACTAAGCCTGATCGTCGGAGGCTTTTCCCGACTCGGGGGAATCGCCCACAGCTACTTGAAAGACCCATCGGCCTTGACGATTGTTATTATTGCCACTGTTGCTATTGTTGTTGCCGTAGATGTGACAGTCGGCTGCAAAATGTCCAATTTGGCGGCAGCGACGGCAAGCATTGTTGTTTTTGCACCAATCGCGCTCCTGAGGGGTTAAGGAAGGGGGGTTACCATTGTTATTGTTGAAGTTGTTACGAGGGCCGTTGTTATTGTTGTTGTTATTGCGGAAGCCGTTATTGTTGTTATTATTGCCTCGGTTGTTGAAGTTGCGGGTCATGTTGCTGAGTTGGCGGTTGATGTTGTTAAGTTGAATATTGATGTTGTCTATCTCCATCGCATTGGGGCCGCGGATGGCGTTGGCCGTGACACTAGCAGAGAGAAGGTTGCTGGAATTCGTTGAGTTGTTGGTGAGGGTTTCGGCGTGTCGTTCTGTCATGGCAAAGAGATCGTTGAGAGGGAGGGCACGGTGGGTCATTGTAACCTCAACCATTTGTCGAAGGAGGGAGGGAAGACCATGAAGAAAGGCGGAGCGAAGCATATCCTCCATGGCGGGATGCTGGGGGGTAGGATAGTAGCCGGTAAGGAGGAGATGGTACTGCCGCGCTAGAGTGATATAGTCGGAGGCGTTGTCGTATGTGAATTTACCTGTCATGCCCATTGACATAACAAGGTGGATAAGGTGATCTTTGAAATTAGCGGGGCTGTATTCCTTTTTAAGAAGCTCTGCAAATTGTGAAAAGGAGAGGGGGTTGACAAATTGAGGAGACTGCAGACGCCACCACGCGATCACCTTCGCGCCAGCAAAAGCAAGAGTGGTGTGAATTTGATCTGCAGGGGGAATGTGAGCACCTTCGAAGAATAACTCCATTCCATCAATAAACTCCATAATGGCAAATCCATCACGGACATTGGTAAAGGGTTTAGGATGGGGGTAACGAAAGTTGGGGGCGGGAGTGGTGTCGTTGGACATGGTGAGCTGAGAGAAGTAGGAGGAGAGATCGAAGAAGGCCAGTGTGATGCAGAAAAAAAAAAATTATATGAAAAGTTTAACAAAGAGAGAAACAGTGACGTAAAAAGGGAAAACCAGTGAGGGGTGACTTGAGGCAGTGAATCGAGGGAACCTTTGCTACCATGCAACAGCAGAAGGTAGGACCAGTGAAAGCAGGGACAAGAGACGAGGATTGAAGCAGTGATGATTGATGTTATTACTATGGTACATCTATATATACAAGGGAGTAACTAGGTTTCTAGGTCTAGTATCATAGAAGAGTCAGAGGTGAATAAGAGTGATGAGAAATGACTAACTAAGGTGGACTTTAAACCTAATATGTTGCACGAGGTGTCTTGGGCAGATGGGTTATAAAGTCCATGGTCACCACCTCCCAGCGTCTGACGGGAATGGGTAGAGGTTGAAGGAGTCCAGCAGGTCGCTCCTGACTTGGCTTGTTGCGTTGACACTTCTCGCACGAGTCGACATAGAGTTGGGTCTCCTTTGCCATGTTGGGCCAGTATGCTATTCGTCGCAGCTTGTCATATGTTTTCCTGAACCCAAAGTGGCCAGCTATGGGGGCATCGTGGCAGTCATGCAAAAGAGAGTGGCAAATGTCAGCTTTCTGAGGGATAGCGAGAACGACGGTGCCGCGGCGGTCATAGTAGAGAAGGCCATTGTGAAAAGAATAACCGGGGGGCACACTTCCCTCGAGGCAGCTTTTATAGACGAGACTAAGCCTGGGACTGTTCTAGTAGTCCTCTATCAGGCGCTGCCTCACACCTGGTTCAAGCTGGATATCAATTGAATGAATCTCCACTGGTTCTGTGGATGGGCTGACTGGATCTTCCGTGCGATGGTCGGGTCGTCGAGACAGGGCGTCGGGGACTGTGTTATCTGCTCCGCGCTTGTACTTGAAGTCAAAGTCGTATTCCTGCAGCAGCTCCATCCATCGAGCCTGGCGGCGGGTGAGTTTAGGCTGTGTTGGAAAGTGGCGAAGGGTTGCATGGTCTGTATAAACAATAAAGTGGGATCCGTCTAGGTAGTATCGCCATGTTCTGAGGGCGTGCACGACTGCCAGTAGCTTCTGCTCATGGGTTGGGTAGTTCTGTTCTGCTGGTTGTAATTTTTGTGAGGTGAATGCAATGGGTCGGGATACTCCGTTCGCGTCCGTCTGAAAGAGAACAGCGCCAATTGCAAATCCAAATGCATCCGTTTCGACGGTGGTTGGCAAGTCGGGGTCGAATATACGTAGAACTGGGGCGGAGCTGATGGCCGCTTTGAGGGTGATGAATGCCTGTTCCTTGTCATTGTCCCATGAAAAAGTCGCTCCGCCTGCTAGAAGCTCCAAGAGGGGTAGGGCAATGTCGGCAAACTTGTCGATGTAGGTCTGATAGAACTGTGCGAGGCCCAAAAATTATTGAACATCTTTGATACTGGTGGGGCGAGGCCATTCCCGAATAGCTTTGACAAGACCTGCTAAGGTGGAGATCCCGTTCTTGGAGATGGTATGGCCCAGGAACTCAGTCTGCTCCTGTATGAATGAGCATTTGCTGAGTTTGACGTACAGTCCATGTTTTTGTAGAAGTTCAAGGACGCTGCAAAGGTGTTTTAGATGGTCGGCCTTGGTTTTGGAATAGATCAGGATGTCGTCGAGGTATACCACCACCCATTTGTCCAGAACCGGATCCAGTACTTGTAGCATCATATTAGAGAATGAGGCTGGTGCGTTGGTGAGTCCGAACGGAACGACATTAAATTCAAAATGGCCGTAACGACATCGAAATGCTGTTTTGTGGGTGTGTGGTTCGTATATCCTCTGCTGGTGGTATCCCGAGAGTAGATCCAGTTTGGTAAAATAGCGGGCGCCACAAAAACGATCGATGAGTTCGTCAATTCTGGGTAGAGGGTGTCTGTTCTTCCTGGTAATCCTGTTGAGACCGCGGTAGTCCACAAGTCAAAATTCAGGTGGAAAGGAGAAGACGAGAAAGAAGGTCCTTGTTGTTGACCCGTTTATTGAACACACTTATTTATAGAGATTTCTTCGTCAAGTAAAAAGTACCCTGTATTTTGTCAACCCCCTGGCCAGAAAATAGCCAAGGCAGAGAAGGCAAAAATGAGGGACGTGGGAAAGTGAATAAAACCCACGCGTATCGTACATTAAGACTGATACAATCCGATATGAGAGGGAAAAGATCAATGGATCAAAACCTCGAGGATAAAAGACCATGTGGACAAAACCTCAGGAATGTGAGAGGACAAAAGACATTGTTGTCAAAACCTCGAAGATGTGAAAGGACAAAAGGCATGATAGCCAAAACCTTATAAAATACAGGAGGACAAAAGATGTGATAGTCAAAACCTTATAGTTGAGTGTGGATGAATTGTAAATTAAAGTAAAATTCAGCAATGTCTATGCTGTCTTCCTCTCTCCCTCCAAAAAATGTAAAAATTTTGAGAGTGTAGAAAAAAATAGTAAGCATGTGTTCATCAGACAGATCACATGATGTCTGTCGATGTCATCAAAATGAGATGATGATGCAAGCAATCAGATTTCGTCTGTCGATGTCATCTGATGGAAGTGATGATGCAAGCAAGTGATGAGTGACGTTTGCGAATGAGAATTAAAAGATGGAGAAAAGTGTAACTGTGATGAGGACCACTCTTCCTTAGCAACTTACCCCATTCAGCTACTCTCCACTTTCCTCATCATGAACACCAACAGCAACAACAATGTTCCCTTTCCTTCATCTTCAAGTCCTACATCCTCGAAGGGTAAGAAACCCCTGAGCGACATTACCAACACTGTTTTGTCGGCATCTCCTCCCAGAAACTCGGCTTCTTCAACTGTTGCCGGGTCATCTCGGCCTTCAGCTCAGCCTGCCACTCCCATAGTCAAGCAGGCGCCTCTGGTCTCCAAGGATGTTCCTCATGAGCCAGCACCCGTTGGGCCTTTCCACATCGACACTTATCGATCTGACGTGTGGCAGCAGTGGCGTCGAATGGTAGCAGCCCTGAATGACTTAACGCCTCATGTAACAGGATCGTAGATTGCCTCCTGCTTTTGGCAGCCTTGTTCCTTAATTACCTTATTAATATCTTGTGTGTCTGTCTTACACATATTACCCCTGCTTAGTATTGCTTCGCCCTCATTCCCCATAGACATATAAATACCCTTTCCCTTCTGTACAATAAACCTCATTCCTTCTTGCCCTTTCCTCTTGTCCCTACATCCCCTTGTCTCTTTCCCTTGTTATTACCCTTGCCTCTTGTCCCTTGCTCTGCTCCTATTACATGGTAGCAAAGATAACTTCAATCCCCCCTCTGCTGTATTCTTGCCCTTTTCTTGTTTTTTCTTCTTTCTAGCACACTTTCTTCCCCTTCTTGACTCCACTTTTAAAGTTTGATTTTTTTATTTTTTCCCTCCCCCCAACTCCACCTTATGTCGGATACACTTGACTCCCTTTTTGAAGGCATCTCAGTCGAAAGACAAATTGCTATTCGTCAATTCTTTGAGGCCATGCCAGTTGCTACGCCCACCCCCGCACCAGCGTCTGCCCCAGTCGAACCCACCGAACGAGAGCTTGAGGCGGACCGCCGTGATCTTGCCCGCACCCTGGCCCAAGTCCTCAAGCCCCAGCGACCCGCTCCCTACTCTGGCGCGATTGATGCTGATGTATGCATCAACTTCATTGACAACCAAAAGGAGTATTATACAGTTGTTAAATTGGGCTTGGCTGAATGGGTTCAGTATACCGCCCTCAACCTAATTGATGATGCCAAATCATGGTGGCGCTCCTCTGGCCTGACTATCCACACTCCCTGGAACGACTTCGAGACCGATTTTCTCACTTTCCACACTCCTCCCAATGCCGTCGCTGCTGCCCGTGAGGCTCTTGAGTCACTCCAACAGGGTAAACGATCGGTTGCTCTTTACACTCATGAATTTTGTCGTCTGCTCCGCCGTGTTCCTACCCTCGACAAAGGTACCGCTCTACATTGGTATATCAAGGGTCTTGAGCGTGACACCAGCAAAGAGGTCAAGCTGCGACAGTGTGCCACCTTGGAATCTGCCATCACCCAAGCCAGCTTAATTCACTCGATCCTCTATCCTAACGGCCCCACCATTGCGCCCAAGCACGATACTAATGCTATGGATATCGACAATCTCCATGTTGCCATCAACAACCTTACCACTCAAGTCAACTATTTGTCTCGCAACAACGGCAACACCAACAACGCCCCTCGCCCTCCCAAACTCACCCCTGAAGACAAAGCTTATCTTATCGCCAAGAAGGGGTGCTTCCGCTGTCGTAAGATCGGCCATATGGCAAGCCAGTGTCGTACCTTCCCAAGCACACAGCAGCCTCGCCAGTTCAACAACGTCGAGGTCACCGCCACCCCTGCTCCCGCCCAGGCTTCTTCCCAGACTCAGTCGGGAAAAGCCAACAGCAACTAGAAAAAGTCCAGGTTCTAGTTGCTGCTGCTCCCTCCTCTTTTCCTCTGGATCAGAGGAGTAAGCGTTTTTCTTCAGATAAGTTTTCTTCTTTTTCTTTTCCAAATAAAAAGCACTCTCTGCCCAAAGACCTTGCTCCTCCTTCATCTTCAATTACCAATACACTTGTTGACCCTCTACCTCCGATCCCCCCTCCTGTTATGGCTGTTTTGCCTACTGTATACGCCTCTCCCATTGTCCCTTCTCAAGAGGGGGATGGATTGACAAATACAATGGACCTGGACCCATCTGTGTCTCCTCCCTCTCTAGCCCCCACATCCATCTTGTCTGTACCTGATTCCGTACCTGCCTCGGTGTCTGTGCCTATGTCTTCGTCTGCAATCGATCTGCCAACTATTGTTCCTGAATCCATCCTCTCTGTGTCCGATTTGGTGTCTGTGCCCTTAACCAAGAGCAAAATCCGTCGCTTGCGCAAAAAAGGAGTTGGTGTTTCTACTTTTACTGTCGAACAGGCAAAGACAACCCTCCTTACTTTTGTCTGCAATGTTAATGGCCACACCGCTCGGATTCTAATTGATGGTGGAGCTCAGGGTAACGTGATCTCATCCTCTTTTGTTAAAAAACACGCAATCCCTCTTCACTCTTCATCTCCCATCCCCATCATCCTCCCCAACGGTTCACAATCCTTTTCTGCTCACACCGCCAACGTCACCCTCCATCGCCAACAATACTCCACCGACCTCAATCCCATTGTCTACCCATTGAAAAAATACGACCTTCTCCTGGGTAAACCCTGGCTCGCCCAAAACAACCCTCTCATCAACTGGCGCACAAACAACCTCCGCATCAACCACAACGGCATCGACATCGACTGGGACTGCACCGGTTTTCAGTCTTCCTCCATCAGCAACCGCACTCGCGGCCTTCTTCTTTCCCACATTCACTTTTACACTGAGGCAACCACCCCCGACAGTGAAATATACCTTGCACTCATTCATTCTAACAACAAAAACAACAACGACAACATCACCACCGACAATGACCAACCTACCCCTGACCAAGAACAACCTTCCATCACCCCCATTCCCCCACGACCACCTCCCTCTCTCCCTCCCGACATCCATACTATTGTTCACGACGAATTCCCGGACGTCTTTCCCACCGCCCTTCCCTCTGGTCTCCCTCCGGACCGTGGAGATGCTATGCGCATTGAAACGGACCCTACTGCCGATCCACCTTTCAAACCTGTTATTCGACTTTCCATTGCCGAGTTGGACGAACTCAAAAAGCAACTCGACGATCTACTTGCCAAGAAACTGATCAAACCTAGTACCTCCCCCTATGGTGCTCCGGTCCTCTTTGTCAAAAAGGCTGACGGTTCTCTTCGTATGTGTGTGGACTACCGTGGCCTCAACCGTATCACCAGAAAGAACCGCCACCCTCTGCCCAGGATTGACGAATTGATCGACCGCTTTCGTGGGGCCCAGTATTTCACCAAGTTGGACTTGATCTCAGGGTACCACCAGCAGCGTATCTATGAACCTCATACTCACAAGACCGCCTTTCGCTGCAGGTACGGTCACTTTGAGTTCAATGTCGTCCCTTTTGGCCTCACAAATGCACCCGCGTCATTCTCCAATATGATGCTCAAGGTCCTCGATCCGGTTCTCGACAAGTGGGTAGTTGTCTATTTAGACGATATCCTGATTTATTCAAAGACTAAGGCCGAACACCTCCGTCATATCCGCAGTGTCCTCACCCTCCTCCGCAAGCATGGTCTCTATGTGAAATTGAGCAAGTGCTCCTTTATGCAAGAAGAAACCGAGTTCCTGGGTCATGTCATCTCCAAGAATGGTCTCCACACCAACGCTGGTCTTGTTCGCGCCATCCGCGAGTGGCCTTGCCCAAGAAAGCAAAAGGACGTTCAGCAGTTCATTGGGTTGGCACAATTTTATCAACAGTATATAAAAAACTTTGCTGACATCGCCCTTCCTCTTACATCGCTACTAGGTGAAGGTCGACAGTTCGTCTGGGATGACACCACCGAGTCCGCTTTTCTTGCGCTCAAGAATGCCATCAGCACTGCCCCGGTCTTGCGCATCTTTGATCCAAACCTACGATCGACCGTTGAGACCGATGCCTCTGGCTTTGCTGTTGGCGCGGTGCTCTTCCAGACGGACAGCAATGGCGTATCTCGTCCGGTCGCCTTCACCTCACGGAAGTTGAACTCAGCTGAGAAAAATTACCCAACCCATGAACAAGAGCTACTTGCTGTCGTCCACGCCCTGAAGACTTGGAGATACTACTTGGACGGGTCCCATTTTATTGTATATACAGACCATGACACCCTTAGACACTTTCCCACCCAACCAAAACTGACCCGGCGACAAGCAAGGTGGATGGAACTGTTACAGGAATATGACTTTGACTTCAAGTTCAAGCGAGGTGTTGATAATGTCGTTCCTGATGCCCTCTCTCGGCGACCGGATTATCAAGACCCGCCACCGGCACCCATGTCGATCAATGCCCTTGACCTTCAGTCCGACTCAGGTTTGAGGCAGCGCCTGATAGATGGATATCAAGAGGATGCTCGCCTTGCTTCCATCTATCAAAGCTGCCTCGGAGGGAAGTCACCAGCATCTTATTTTTTGCACAATGGGTTGCTTTATGTTAAACGACGTAGTGACTCGTTGCTTTGTATACCAAAGTCCTCTGACCTGCGTTCTCTCCTCCTTCATGACGTACACGACGCTGCAATAGCGGGCCATTTAGGTTTTGACAAAACCTACGCCGCCTTGCGTCGTTTTGCCTTCTGGCCTCGGATGTCTGTTGATACCCGTCAATATATTGAGTCCTGCTCAAGCTGTCAACGCAACAAGGCGGTACGACGTCTTCCTGCTGGACTACTCCGCCCCCTAGAGATCCCCGAGCAACGCTGGGACACTGTGTCGATGGACTTTGTTGTCAAACTTCCTATGACAGCTCGCAAGTTTGACGCCATCACCGTTTTTGTGGACAAGCTGTCCAAGCAAGTTCACTTTGCACCAAGTCGAACCACGGATACTGCTGTTGAGGTTGCCAACTGTTTTTTCAGCAACGTCTTCCGTCTACATGGAATGCCTAGCACCATCGTCTCGGATCGGGATACCAAATTCACCAGCACCTTCTGGCGTCGTCTACAGGAGCGTCTAGGCACCAAGCTTGCCATGTCCTCGTCCTTCCACCCCCAGACTGATGGCCAATCCGAGAGAGCGATTCAGACTCTAAAGACAATGCTGCGCGGCTTAGTCAATCATAAGCAAGACGACTGGGACCTGTATCTGTCGGCGGCCGAATTTGCATACAACAACGCAGTTCACTCCTCCACTGGTGTCTCACCCTTCTTTTTGAACCACGGATTTCATCCTCGAGTACCTGCCTCCCTCCTCGCTCCCGTCACCCCGTCCTCCTCATCCTCCTCATCCTCACTGGACTTTGACTCCTTTATCTCCGCACAACAGTCTGCCCTTACAATTGCTCGCGAGAGCCTTCTTGAGGCTCAAGCTCAACAGATCAAGCACGCCGATGCTCATCGACGACCTCACTCCTATAAAGTTGGCGATCAAGTTTTACTCAGCACCGAGCACATCACCACGGCCTACGATTCCACCCGCCCTGCTGCTTCCCTTCAAGCTCGCTTTTTTGGCCCTTTCACGCTTCTTCAGCAACGCTCACCAGTTTCCTTTCAGGTCGAGCTCCCACCCACCATGCGCATTCATGATGTCTTTCACGTCGACCGATTCAAGCCCTATATTCCATCACCAGAATCTCTCGGTCGACGCTCCCTGCCACCTCCTGAGCCCGAGGTTGTTAATGGCGAAGTCGAGTACGAGGTTGAGGCCATCTTAGCACACAGATCAAGACGAAGAAGGACGGAGTTCCTTGTCAAGTGGGCGGGTTATGACGCGGCCAAAGACTCTACCTGGGAGCCACTCAAGGCTTTAACCAACTCACCCATTATTCTCCACAAGTACTGCCAGGAACATGGGCTTCTTTTTTTATTAGGGAAAGGTGTAACAGGATCGTAGATTGCCTCCTGCTTTTGGCAGCCTTGTTCCTTAATTACCTTATTAATATCTTGTGTGTCTGTCTTACACATATTACCCCTGCTTAGTATTGCTTCGCCCTCATTCCCCATAGACATATAAATACCCTTTCCCTTCTGTACAATAAACCTCATTCCTTCTTGCCCTTTCCTCTTGTCCCTACATCCCCTTGTCTCTTTCCCTTGTTATTACCCTTGCCTCTTGTCCCTTGCTCTGCTCCTATTACATGGTAGCAAAGATAACTTCAATCCCCCCTCTGCTGTATTCTTGCCCTTTTCTTGTTTTTTCTTCTTTCTAGCACACTTTCTTCCCCTTCTTGACTCCACTTTTAAAGTTTGATTTTTTTATTTTTTCCCTCCCCCCAACTCCACCTTATGTCGGATACACTTGACTCCCTTTTTGAAGGCATCTCAGTCGAAAGACAAATTGCTATTCGTCAATTCTTTGAGGCCATGCCAGTTGCTACGCCCACCCCCGCACCAGCGTCTGCCCCAGTCGAACCCACCGAACGAGAGCTTGAGGCGGACCGCCGTGATCTTGCCCGCACCCTGGCCCAAGTCCTCAAGCCCCAGCGACCCGCTCCCTACTCTGGCGCGATTGATGCTGATGTATGCATCAACTTCATTGACAACCAAAAGGAGTATTATACAGTTGTTAAATTGGGCTTGGCTGAATGGGTTCAGTATACCGCCCTCAACCTAATTGATGATGCCAAATCATGGTGGCGCTCCTCTGGCCTGACTATCCACACTCCCTGGAACGACTTCGAGACCGATTTTCTCACTTTCCACACTCCTCCCAATGCCGTCGCTGCTGCCCGTGAGGCTCTTGAGTCACTCCAACAGGGTAAACGATCGGTTGCTCTTTACACTCATGAATTTTGTCGTCTGCTCCGCCGTGTTCCTACCCTCGACAAAGGTACCGCTCTACATTGGTATATCAAGGGTCTTGAGCGTGACACCAGCAAAGAGGTCAAGCTGCGACAGTGTGCCACCTTGGAATCTGCCATCACCCAAGCCAGCTTAATTCACTCGATCCTCTATCCTAACGGCCCCACCATTGCGCCCAAGCACGATACTAATGCTATGGATATCGACAATCTCCATGTTGCCATCAACAACCTTACCACTCAAGTCAACTATTTGTCTCGCAACAACGGCAACACCAACAACGCCCCTCGCCCTCCCAAACTCACCCCTGAAGACAAAGCTTATCTTATCGCCAAGAAGGGGTGCTTCCGCTGTCGTAAGATCGGCCATATGGCAAGCCAGTGTCGTACCTTCCCAAGCACACAGCAGCCTCGCCAGTTCAACAACGTCGAGGTCACCGCCACCCCTGCTCCCGCCCAGGCTTCTTCCCAGACTCAGTCGGGAAAAGCCAACAGCAACTAGAAAAAGTCCAGGTTCTAGTTGCTGCTGCTCCCTCCTCTTTTCCTCTGGATCAGAGGAGTAAGCGTTTTTCTTCAGATAAGTTTTCTTCTTTTTCTTTTCCAAATAAAAAGCACTCTCTGCCCAAAGACCTTGCTCCTCCTTCATCTTCAATTACCAATACACTTGTTGACCCTCTACCTCCGATCCCCCCTCCTGTTATGGCTGTTTTGCCTACTGTATACGCCTCTCCCATTGTCCCTTCTCAAGAGGGGGATGGATTGACAAATACAATGGACCTGGACCCATCTGTGTCTCCTCCCTCTCTAGCCCCCACATCCATCTTGTCTGTACCTGATTCCGTACCTGCCTCGGTGTCTGTGCCTATGTCTTCGTCTGCAATCGATCTGCCAACTATTGTTCCTGAATCCATCCTCTCTGTGTCCGATTTGGTGTCTGTGCCCTTAACCAAGAGCAAAATCCGTCGCTTGCGCAAAAAAGGAGTTGGTGTTTCTACTTTTACTGTCGAACAGGCAAAGACAACCCTCCTTACTTTTGTCTGCAATGTTAATGGCCACACCGCTCGGATTCTAATTGATGGTGGAGCTCAGGGTAACGTGATCTCATCCTCTTTTGTTAAAAAACACGCAATCCCTCTTCACTCTTCATCTCCCATCCCCATCATCCTCCCCAACGGTTCACAATCCTTTTCTGCTCACACCGCCAACGTCACCCTCCATCGCCAACAATACTCCACCGACCTCAATCCCATTGTCTACCCATTGAAAAAATACGACCTTCTCCTGGGTAAACCCTGGCTCGCCCAAAACAACCCTCTCATCAACTGGCGCACAAACAACCTCCGCATCAACCACAACGGCATCGACATCGACTGGGACTGCACCGGTTTTCAGTCTTCCTCCATCAGCAACCGCACTCGCGGCCTTCTTCTTTCCCACATTCACTTTTACACTGAGGCAACCACCCCCGACAGTGAAATATACCTTGCACTCATTCATTCTAACAACAAAAACAACAACGACAACATCACCACCGACAATGACCAACCTACCCCTGACCAAGAACAACCTTCCATCACCCCCATTCCCCCACGACCACCTCCCTCTCTCCCTCCCGACATCCATACTATTGTTCACGACGAATTCCCGGACGTCTTTCCCACCGCCCTTCCCTCTGGTCTCCCTCCGGACCGTGGAGATGCTATGCGCATTGAAACGGACCCTACTGCCGATCCACCTTTCAAACCTGTTATTCGACTTTCCATTGCCGAGTTGGACGAACTCAAAAAGCAACTCGACGATCTACTTGCCAAGAAACTGATCAAACCTAGTACCTCCCCCTATGGTGCTCCGGTCCTCTTTGTCAAAAAGGCTGACGGTTCTCTTCGTATGTGTGTGGACTACCGTGGCCTCAACCGTATCACCAGAAAGAACCGCCACCCTCTGCCCAGGATTGACGAATTGATCGACCGCTTTCGTGGGGCCCAGTATTTCACCAAGTTGGACTTGATCTCAGGGTACCACCAGCAGCGTATCTATGAACCTCATACTCACAAGACCGCCTTTCGCTGCAGGTACGGTCACTTTGAGTTCAATGTCGTCCCTTTTGGCCTCACAAATGCACCCGCGTCATTCTCCAATATGATGCTCAAGGTCCTCGATCCGGTTCTCGACAAGTGGGTAGTTGTCTATTTAGACGATATCCTGATTTATTCAAAGACTAAGGCCGAACACCTCCGTCATATCCGCAGTGTCCTCACCCTCCTCCGCAAGCATGGTCTCTATGTGAAATTGAGCAAGTGCTCCTTTATGCAAGAAGAAACCGAGTTCCTGGGTCATGTCATCTCCAAGAATGGTCTCCACACCAACGCTGGTCTTGTTCGCGCCATCCGCGAGTGGCCTTGCCCAAGAAAGCAAAAGGACGTTCAGCAGTTCATTGGGTTGGCACAATTTTATCAACAGTATATAAAAAACTTTGCTGACATCGCCCTTCCTCTTACATCGCTACTAGGTGAAGGTCGACAGTTCGTCTGGGATGACACCACCGAGTCCGCTTTTCTTGCGCTCAAGAATGCCATCAGCACTGCCCCGGTCTTGCGCATCTTTGATCCAAACCTACGATCGACCGTTGAGACCGATGCCTCTGGCTTTGCTGTTGGCGCGGTGCTCTTCCAGACGGACAGCAATGGCGTATCTCGTCCGGTCGCCTTCACCTCACGGAAGTTGAACTCAGCTGAGAAAAATTACCCAACCCATGAACAAGAGCTACTTGCTGTCGTCCACGCCCTGAAGACTTGGAGATACTACTTGGACGGGTCCCATTTTATTGTATATACAGACCATGACACCCTTAGACACTTTCCCACCCAACCAAAACTGACCCGGCGACAAGCAAGGTGGATGGAACTGTTACAGGAATATGACTTTGACTTCAAGTTCAAGCGAGGTGTTGATAATGTCGTTCCTGATGCCCTCTCTCGGCGACCGGATTATCAAGACCCGCCACCGGCACCCATGTCGATCAATGCCCTTGACCTTCAGTCCGACTCAGGTTTGAGGCAGCGCCTGATAGATGGATATCAAGAGGATGCTCGCCTTGCTTCCATCTATCAAAGCTGCCTCGGAGGGAAGTCACCAGCATCTTATTTTTTGCACAATGGGTTGCTTTATGTTAAACGACGTAGTGACTCGTTGCTTTGTATACCAAAGTCCTCTGACCTGCGTTCTCTCCTCCTTCATGACGTACACGACGCTGCAATAGCGGGCCATTTAGGTTTTGACAAAACCTACGCCGCCTTGCGTCGTTTTGCCTTCTGGCCTCGGATGTCTGTTGATACCCGTCAATATATTGAGTCCTGCTCAAGCTGTCAACGCAACAAGGCGGTACGACGTCTTCCTGCTGGACTACTCCGCCCCCTAGAGATCCCCGAGCAACGCTGGGACACTGTGTCGATGGACTTTGTTGTCAAACTTCCTATGACAGCTCGCAAGTTTGACGCCATCACCGTTTTTGTGGACAAGCTGTCCAAGCAAGTTCACTTTGCACCAAGTCGAACCACGGATACTGCTGTTGAGGTTGCCAACTGTTTTTTCAGCAACGTCTTCCGTCTACATGGAATGCCTAGCACCATCGTCTCGGATCGGGATACCAAATTCACCAGCACCTTCTGGCGTCGTCTACAGGAGCGTCTAGGCACCAAGCTTGCCATGTCCTCGTCCTTCCACCCCCAGACTGATGGCCAATCCGAGAGAGCGATTCAGACTCTAAAGACAATGCTGCGCGGCTTAGTCAATCATAAGCAAGACGACTGGGACCTGTATCTGTCGGCGGCCGAATTTGCATACAACAACGCAGTTCACTCCTCCACTGGTGTCTCACCCTTCTTTTTGAACCACGGATTTCATCCTCGAGTACCTGCCTCCCTCCTCGCTCCCGTCACCCCGTCCTCCTCATCCTCCTCATCCTCACTGGACTTTGACTCCTTTATCTCCGCACAACAGTCTGCCCTTACGATTGCTCGCGAGAGCCTTCTTGAGGCTCAAGCTCAACAGATCAAGCACGCCGATGCTCATCGACGACCTCACTCCTATAAAGTTGGCGATCAAGTTTTACTCAGCACCGAGCACATCACCACGGCCTACGATTCCACCCGCCCTGCTGCTTCCCTTCAAGCTCGCTTTTTTGGCCCTTTCACGCTTCTTCAGCAACGCTCACCAGTTTCCTTTCAGGTCGAGCTCCCACCCACCATGCGCATTCATGATGTTTTTCACGTCGACCGATTCAAGCCCTATATTCCATCACCAGAATCTCTCGGTCGACGCTCCCTGCCACCTCCTGAGCCCGAGGTTGTTAATGGCGAAGTCGAGTACGAGGTTGAGGCCATCTTAGCACACAGATCAAGACGAAGAAGGACGGAGTTCCTTGTCAAGTGGGCGGGTTATGACGCGGCCAAAGACTCTACCTGGGAGCCACTCAAGGCTTTAACCAACTCACCCATTATTCTCCACAAGTACTGCCAGGAACATGGGCTTCTTTTTTTATTAGGGAAAGGTGTAACAGGATCGTAGATTGCCTCCTGCTTTTGGCAGCCTTGTTCCTTAATTACCTTATTAATATCTTGTGTGTCTGTCTTACACATATTACCCCTGCTTAGTATTGCTTCGCCCTCATTCCCCATAGACATATAAATACCCTTTCCCTTCTGTACAATAAACCTCATTCCTTCTTGCCCTTTCCTCTTGTCCCTACATCCCCTTGTCTCTTTCCCTTGTTATTACCCTTGCCTCTTGTCCCTTGCTCTGCTCCTATTACACTTGAAGATTGACTGGCCATGCTTTGAGTCACTTGTCTATGATGATCGTCATTGAGAACACTTTCAGGAAAAGCTCGAGAGAGAGTGTCAGGGATGATATTCAGAATACCTGGACGATAGACAATGTTGATCTTGAACCGTAAAAGAGTTTCCTTCCATTCAGCCAACATTTGATTGGAGAAGGACTTTTGAATGGTAAGAAAAGTCAGCGGTCTGTGGTTGGTAAATAAGGTGAACTCACGTTCCATTAGATAATAATGAAAACGTCGCAAGGCAAAGATAACAGCCAACAATTCCTTTTTGTATGCAGGATAATTTTTTTCGTGGTTATGCAAGGCACGAGATTGAAAAGCAATGTATCTGGTTTGACCAGGAACAAATTCACCATTGGGTGATTGATATAGAACTGCAGCGATGCCTACATTGGATGCATCAGTTGCCACATAGAAGGCAAGAGTAAAGTCGGGAAATGACAAGATGGGAGCCTTGGCAATCAGTTCTAGAAAAGCTTTGAAACATTCCATCTCGAGAGGGCCAAGAATGAAAATCCCTCGGACATTGCGAAATTTCTCTAGTGGAGCCGCCAATCGAGAATATAGAGGAATGAACTCGCAAAAGTGATTGAACGTGCCAAGATAACGGCGAATGCCCTTGGCATTGGTGGGCGGAGTCCAACTCCTTGAGTTTGAAAACCTTTTGGTGTTTACCCTACGACCATGTTCACTAACAATGAACCCCAACACTTCAATATGTGTATGGAGAAAGTGACACTTGTCGCGGTTAATAATAAAGTTATTTTGAGTGAGGACCTGGATGAGCGCTTTGGCATTTGCTAGAGTCTCGTCGAACGAGTCACCCCAACCAATAATGTCATCAATGTATGGCCTGCAAAATAGCAAGGGTCCAAGAAGTGTGGAAATGCCTCGTTGAAAGACACTTGTCAGTGGTTTGAGTCCAAATGGAGCTCGTGCAAACATATATTGCTTTCCTTGGTGAGTAAAAGCAGTTAATGGCTGACTCTCTGGTTCTACTGCCACACGATGATAGGCCTGTGACAAGTCAATTGTGAAGAAGTACTTGTGACCTGCAGCTTGATTGATAACATCAGATATCTTGGGCAGAGGGAATGTATCAACGTCAATGAGCTGTTCGTTCAAAATGACAGGGGAAAGGCACACTCGTACCTTTTGTGAACCATCTGGTAATACTTTGGTGCTAACAGTAAGAGAGTTATTGTAAGGATTGCCTGGAGGAGCATCCACAATCACACCTGTTTCATACCAATTTCTTATGGTATCATTGATAGTATCTCTTTGTGCATGATAATAAAAATTACGAGACTTGTCATTGACAATGCAATCAGGCTTTACCCGAAGCTTGATATACATTAGTTCCTTTGGGCAGTGACTTCGAGGATCAATGCTTGCATTTCTTTCGAGCAATGGTTCTAATTCTCGAATGAACTTTTCTCTTAAAGAGAGCAGTTCTGCATCATCCTTCTCTCCCTCCAATAAAATATCATCGTCTGTTGGAATGATGGCAGGGATGGGGTCGATTAATGGAACATCCAATGACGTGGATATCAATGTCTGCATTGTGAGTCTGAATCCTAATTTATTGAAGTAATCTTTGCCGACTAGAACCGCCTTATCACTCAGGTCGGCTACGTCTACTCTCTCACAGATGGAGTAGCCATTGCAAGATATTGTGACGGGATCAGTTGTCCTTTCACGTTGGATTTGTTGTGTGCCAAATGCTAGAACAACAAATGCATCTATCTTTTCATAAGCAATGGAAAGAGTACAAGCAAAAGATCGATCAATAATTGTAATATCAGCGCCAGTGTCTATCATAGCAACGGTGGTATAACCATTGATAGAAATGTGAACTGCGGCAAAATCGTCTTGATTTGCAGTAGTGTCCATAATGGCATTGACTCTACTCACAGTTGGCGGTGTATTCACATATCAGTTATTTAAGTAAGGTCCTTTGTTCATGGCCTCGTCTTTATCGAGGATACCCAATTCGTATAGGGGACCCGGTCCAGAGGCATTATGGCCATATGAGTCAAAGTCATCTGCATTACGAACACGCTTGAGCGGAGTTACTGAAGCAACCATATTGACTTTGGCCGGCTTGTGTAAACCAACAGGGGTTGGAGTTCTGATCAGCGTGGCGTTCTGCTCTGTTTTTCCGGAAAAATCAGCGGTAGCAGTACCATGTACGCCATTTTTTTTCCGAAGTTTGAAACAGTTGTCCTTTTCATGACCAACTTTCTTACAGAAATGACAGAACTTCTTTTTGGAATGCTCTGGACTGGGGTTGGCAGTTAGGTTGGAAGACAAATCGCGAATGGTGTTTTTACCACCATTGGTTGCCACATCCAGACGCGGACGCTTAAACACACGATTGTTACCTAATTTAGCCATGTTACCCGCCTGGGTCGCGGAAGAAAACTTGTGGCGACACTCTGCCTGAATTTGCGGCGAGGGGCGGTAGCCCGAAGAGCGAGGATGCAACATATTAGGTTTAAAGTCCACCTTAGTTAGTCATTTCTCATCACTCTTATTCACCTCTGACTCTTCTATGATACTAGACCTAGAAACCTAGTTACTCCCTTGTATATATAGATGTACCATAGTAATAACATCAATCATCACTGCTTCAATCCTCGTCTCTTGTCCCTGCTTTCACTGGTCCTACCTTCTGCTGTTGCATGGTAGCAAAGGTTCCCTCGATTCACTGCCTCAAGTCACCCCCCACTGGTTTTCTCTTTTTACGTCACTGTTTCTCTCTTTGTTAAACTTTTCATATATTTTTTTTTTTTTTTCTGCATCACACTGGCCTTCTTCGATCTCTCCTCCTACTTCTCTCAGCTCACCATGTCCAACGACACCACTCCCGCCCCCAACTTTCGTTACCCCCATCCTAAACCCTTTACCAATGTCCGTGATGGATTTGCCATTATGGAGTTTATTGATGGAATGGAGTTATTCTTCGAAGGTGCTCACATTCCCCCTGCAGATCAAATTCACACCACTCTTGCTTTTGCTGGCGCGAAGGTGATCGCGTGGTGGCGTCTGCAGTCTCCTCAATTTGTCAACCCCCTCTCCTTTTCACAATTTGCAGAGCTTCTTAAAAAGGAATACAGCCCCGCTAATTTCAAAGATCACCTTATCCACCTTGTTATGTCAATGGGCATGACAGGTAAATTCACATACGACAACGCCTCCGACTATATCACTCTAGCGCGGCAGTACCATCTCCTCCTTACCGGCTACTATCCTACCCCCCAGCATCCCGCCATGGAGGATATGCTTCGCTCCGCCTTTCTTCATGGTCTTCCCTCCCTCCTTCGACAAATGGTTGAGGTTACAATGACCCACCGTGCCCTCCCTCTCAACGATCTCTTTGCCATGACAGAACGACACGCCGAAACCCTCACCAACAACTCAACGAATTCCAGCAACCTCCTCTCTGCTAGTGTCACGGCCAACGCCATCCGCGACCCCAATGCGATGGAGATAGACAACATCAATATTCAACTTAACAACATCAACCGCCAACTCAGCAACATGACCCGCAACTTCAACAACCGAGGCAATAATAACAACAATAACGGCTTCCGCAATAACAACAACAATAACAACGGCCCTCGTAACAACTTCAACAATAACAATGGTAACCCCCCTCCCTTAACCCCTCAGGAGCGCGATTGGTGCAAAAACAACAATGCTTGCCGTCGCTGCCGCCAAATTGGACATTTTGCAGCCGACTGTCACATCTACGGCAACAACAATAGCAACAGTGGCAATAATAACAATCGTCAAGGCCGATGGGTCTTTCAAGTAGCTGTGGGCGATTCCCCCGAGTCGGGAAAAGCCTCCGACGATCAGGCTTAGTCCAGGACTTGGTTGTCGACATTTCCTCCCTTCCTCCTCTGGACAAAGGGAGTGTCTCTCTACCAGAGTTAAGTTACAAGAATAAAAACTCTGCTATCAAAAACACTCCTCCCTCTACACCTTGTACTCGCACCATCACATCCATATCTGATAGCCCTCACACTCCCTCCTTCTTTCCCCCTCCACCCTCCCACTTTGGCTCATCCACCCCCACCTCGCCTCGCACCCCCTCCTCACCTACCATTGATTTGACCTCCACTGTCCCCAACACTCACTCCACCTCGGTACCCTCGAATGATGAGTTGCAACTCACCGACGACGTATCTGATACCTCGTCTGTTGGTCTGAGCCCATCAGAAGAAGTGGACCTGGACCCACTCTCATCTCCTGCTGCTATAGACCAACCTATGTCCAAGCGCAGGGCCAAGCGCTTGCGATACAAGTCTGTCCGCCTACATGCATTCACTGTCGATCAAGCCTCCCGTACTCTTCTGTCATTTGTCGGTAATGTGGCTGGTGCCCCTGCTCGAATTTTAATCGATTGTGGTGCGGAGGGCAATGTGATCGCTTCTTCTTTTTGCAAAAAACACTCTCTCCCACGCAACCCTGGTCCCTCCATCCCCATCATTCTTCCTGACGGCTCCTCCTCCCTCTGCTCATCCACCTCCACCTTTTCCATCAACCGCGACAACTACACCGACACTCTCGATGCACTCATTTACCCCCTCTCCAACTACGACCTCATTCTTGGAAAACCTTGGCTTACATCCACCAACCCTCTCATCAACTGGCGCAACAACGACCTTCACTTTACTCACAATGGCAACACTGTCCTCTGGCGATGCCGCGGCTCCGACGCCAACTCCATCACCATCCGCTCCAAAGGCAAACTTCTCTCTCATCTTCACTTCCACTCACTCGCTTCTCAACCCGGCAACTCCGTCTACCTCGCCCTTGTTAAAATCGCTAAAAAGTCAAACAGCAACAACAACAATGACAAAGACAAACCAACCTCACCACCCCTCTCACCAGAAATACATACTATCGTCCATAAGGAGTTTCCCGACGTCTTTCCTTCTTCCCTCCCCTCTGGTCTCCCTCCTGATAGGGGCGATGCTATGAAGATCGAAACCGATCCGACTGCTGACCCTCCCTTTCGCCCTGTTATTCGTCTTTCGATTGCTGAATTGGATGAACTAAGGAAGCAACTCGATGACTTACTGGGCAAAGGCTTTATCAAACCCTCTACTTCTCCCTATGGTGCACCGGTGCTATTTGTCAAAAAGAAAGATGGTTCCTTGCGTATGTGTGTGGACTATAGAGGCCTTAATCGCATTACAAAGAAGAATCGCCACCCCCTCCCCCGCATCGATGAGCTTATCGACCGCTTCAGAGGTGCCCGCTACTTTACAAAACTGGATCTACTCTCTGGTTATCATCAACAACGTATTGCTGAGGAGGACACCCACAAAACAGCGTTTAGGTGTCGCTATGGTCATTTTGAGTTTAACGTGGTCCCTTTTGGGTTAACAAATGCACCGGCGTCCTTTTCTAATATGATGCTACGAGTATTAGATCCTGTCCTCGACAAGTGGGTTGTTGTCTACCTCGACGACATCCTCATCTACTCCCGCACCGAAGCCGAGCACCTACAACACCTTCGGTCTGTCCTGACGCTCCTCCGCAAGCACGGTCTCTATGCCAAATTGAGCAAATGCTCTTTTATGCAAGAACAAACCGAGTTTCTTGGCCACGTCATCTCCAAGGACGGCATCCATACAAGCGCCGGTCTCGTCCGTGCCATTCGTGAATGGCCCCGACCTCAAAAGCAGAAGGATGTTCAGCAATTCGTTGGCCTTGCACAGTTTTACCATCAGTATATCGCTAACTTCGCGGAAATCGCTCTACCATTGACCGCTCTCCTAGGTGAAGGCACTCCTTTTTCTTGGTCTCAGGAACAGGAAGTAGCGTTTACAACTCTCAAGGAGGCGATCAGTAAAGCACCCGTGCTTAGAATCTTCGACCCTGACCTACTCACCACCGTCGAAACTGATGCCTCTGGATTTGCCCTCGGTGCTGTCCTCTTTCAGACCGACGAGCATGGAGTATCACGCCCCGTCGCCTTCACCTCCCGCAAACTTAACTCGGCCGAGCGCAACTACCCAACCCATGAGCAGGAATTACTTGCTGTTGTCCACGCGCTCAAGACCTGGAGATTCTACTTGGATGGCTCTCATTTTATTGTTTACACCGACCATGCCACCCTCCAACACTTCCCTACACAACCCAAGCTCACACGTCGCCAGGCTCGGTGGATGGAGCTGTTGCAGGAATATAACTTCACGTTCAAGTATAAGAAGGGCGCCGACAATATTGTCCCGGATGCCCTGTCTCGCCGACCAGATCATCGAGAGTTGAATACCCTCTCAGTACAGATTGACCCCGGGCTCCGGCAGCGCCTGGTAGATGGCTATGAAACGGACCCTCGTCTTAAGCCGATCTACGAAAGCTGCCTGCAGGGAAGCCCACCAAAAAATTATTTTCTTATTAATGGTGTTCTTTGTGTGCAACGCAATGATCTCTTTCTGGTTTGCATCCCTGCTAACTCCGATCTCCGTCTTTCCCTTTTACATGATGCCCATGACTCTGCTATAGCTGGTCATTTTGGTTTTGAAAAGACTTACGGTCATCTCCGGTCGCGATTCTTCTGGCCCACCATGGCCAAGGACGCACAAGAGTACATCCGCACTTGCGAGTCATGTCAACGGAATAAGCCCAGCAACCAGCTCCCTGCTGGCCTCCTACAACCACTACCCATCCCAGATCGACCATGGCAGACGGTGACAATGGATTTTATCGGCCCGTTACCCAAGACACCTCGAGGATTCGACTCTGTTACGGTATTCGTGGACAAACTCTCAAAGCAGACCCACTTCGTCGCCAGCCATACCTCTGATACCGCCTCACAGGTTGCAAGAATTTTTTTTGACAACGTCTTCCGCCTCCACGGTCTCCCTACCACCATTGTCTCCAACAGGGATGCCAAGTTCACTAGCCGCTTCTGGACGGAGCTAAGTCGCCTGCTGGATGTTCACCTTGCAATGTCAACAGCATTCCACCCCCAGACAGACGGTCAGACCGAGCGCGCCAACCGCACCCTTATCACCATGCTCCGCTCCTTTGTCGACCAACGTCAATCCAACTGGGATCTTCTCCTCCCTGCGGCAGAGTTTGCTGTCAACAACGCTATCAACACCTCCTCAGGCGTTACACCATTTTTTTTCAACACTGGCAACCATCCCAATGTTCCCATGTCCCTGCTGACCCCATCCCCCGGTCCTAATCCCGCGGTCAACGACTTTGTACGATCACAGAGCGAAGCTCTCATTCTGGCCAAGGAAGCCCTTGCTGCTGCTCAGGAGCGACAAGTTACCGCCGCAGACACCCGTCGCCACGACCATGACTTCAAGATTGGCGATCAGGTCCTTCTCAACCTCGAGAACATCACTCTTCCCGCTGACCGTACCCGCACTTCACAAAAGCTCCTCGCTCGTTTTGCTGGTCCCCACTCCATTGTTGAACAGTTGTCTTCGGTTTCCTTCCGCCTTGACCTGCCTCCCACTATGAAGATCCATCCAGTTTTTCACGTCGACCGACTCCGGCACTACTACCCATCACCCCCAGCACTCGGATCGCGAACACCAGCACGACCACCACCAGAGATCGTCGAGGATGAGGAAGAGTATGAGGTCGAAGGAATAGCGGAGCACAGGATTAACAATAGGCGGCGTGAGTACCTTGTTCAGTGGCAAGGTTTCCCGCGAGAAGACTGGACATGGGAACCTGAGGATCACTTGGCTCACTGCAAGACGATCCTCAATAAGTACAAGCATGACCATGGCCTTAGGAGATAGGATTTTTTTTTAAGAGGGGAAGGTGCAACATATTAGGTTTAAAGTCCACCTTAGTTAGTCATTTCTCATCACTCTTATTCACCTCTGACTCTTCTATGATACTAGACCTAGAAACCTAGTTACTCCCTTGTATATATAGATGTACCATAGTAATAACATCAATCATCACTGCTTCAATCCTCGTCTCTTGTCCCTGCTTTCACTGGTCCTACCTTCTGGTGTTGTATGGGTTTTTTTTAGGGTTTTTTAGGGTTTTTTTAGGGTTTTTTAGGGTTTTTTAGGGTTTTTTAGGGTTTTTTAGGGTTTTTTAGGGTTTTTTTAGGGTTTTTTAGGGTTTTTTAGGGTTTTTTTAGGGTTTTTTTAGGGTTTTTTAGGGTTTTTTAGGGTTTTTTAGGGTTTTTTAGGGTTTTTTAGGGTTTTTTAGGGTTTTTTAGGGTTTTTTAGG